>JAOTON010000950.1:0-600000 GCA_034440635.1 Lepas anatifera | reverse complement strand
ACTTTCCAAGGTCATCCAAGGTCACAGGGGTCAAAAACAGTATTACAATAACTTGACCTAATAACTAGAGCGGGAAACAAACACCATCGTGTTGTCTGTCACTGGCTCATTGATATACGGCAAGGTCACTTTTGACCTTGTGACCTAGTCATATTAGGTCACGAGGTGACCTGGAGGTCAACCACTGGCGGGAGGTCTTACGTTCCACATAACGGAAAAACAGGCAATTCTATCAAATGTACTTTACCAGGCCTCAATAGCCAATGACATAAGAGTTATGCCCAGTTTGCTTAATCATTGCATATTGGTGAAAATAGCCGATCGACCTAATTTGACCTCGGAGGTGAAACCATTGACCTAGCACAAAACACGGTAATTTCTTACTGAACTCACGCGAGCTTTCATTGCACTGCAGATTTGCGCAACGCCCATATTTTCGGATAGAGGGGCCATCGATGGCCCCGGTGGGAAGGTGGCGCCGGACCCCGGTGGGGCCGGATAAGAGAGTAAGTTCTTGTTCTTCTCTTGGTGTCTCCCACATTGTATCACCATAGAGTTTCGGGTTATTAGAAATCAAGTCCCTTTCTCTTCTTTGCCATAATAAAATGTGATCGGAGTAGGATATCTTGCGTTGTACTCTTCAACCATTTGCAGTTGAACTTTTCCATGCATAACTTTTAGTTAGGGTATGTAAAACTTTTTCATACCTATATTTGCAATTTGATAAGCTGGAACAAAATTTTAAAGTAATTAACAAAATTGTGGTCAATGAAATGTTTCTAGTAAGGTTACGGGAAATCAGACATTTGATCAGATGCCATCTTCAAACTAAGAATATTATTTTTCGTATGGAAGAAATTTTATTTGCAAAAAATTATACACAAACTCGTGCCTAATTGTATAGGAATATATGTACCATAATACATATGCATGCCTGTCAGATTCTCCGGAGGACTTCATCTAGGACGATAATTTTTTTTCGTTTTCTCATCGCTAACTATGCTTCACAGCAACATTCAACCGGACTTATTCCCACATCTAATCTTAAAAAAATCCACGAAGGCTTAAATATTTAGGATACACATAAGTGCAGTTGGTTCTATTCCCAAACAATCTTGGATCGAAGATCCTGACAAATTATTTTTCCATTTCTGGCCAGCCGCTAGTACGAGAAAATATTCGCGGTGGCAAAACAAAACAGGTCAAATCATAGTAGCTACAAACCCGCCGGAGCTAAAAAGGAAAGAAGAAGAGCAAAGCTTCTGGAGGGAAAATGTTGGGATGACAAAAACACCGCATAATGAAAAACTTTTAACAAATAGCAGCTCAAAAGCAGCCAGGAGGGACTCTGGATCACTAAAAGTTGTTACCAAAGCATGACTGACGGCAGCATGCAGTTCCTGCTCAGTGCGGAGCCGCACGTGGGTCCGGTGCACCAAGTGTAGGGGCCTGGGCCGCCTCTCCTGCACTGACAGCACCAGGCGGCAGGACGGATCCATGCGCAGGCACTGGAGACCCTAATGGCCCAAATCACACACCACCTGTCACTTAGTAAGTTTTTTTGCAGGTAAAAACCTTCATGCATTTGCAATTTCAGATACGCTGGTCTGTTTGAGATACAAAAATTTTATCTTTCCTCTGTGTTTTTATACATTATTTTAAATCTCCAAAATATGTTCTGTAGAATTAATGCGTGTTTCCAAACTTCAAGTAAATTTGGAAGTTAGGTGTCCCAATACTCTCAACCCGCCCTAATTCTCCTTCATGCCTGTTCGAATTCTCCTTCACCTGCCCCAACTCTGTCACAAATGATGATTGAAAAAATTTGTTTCACACCAAGCGTGGTATTCAACGAGTGTTATCCTTTAACCTCTTAGTAATCTTAAACAGCATGTTTACAAGTGTGATAACGTCAAAAGTGCTTTACTTGTACTCCTACGTTTAGAGCAATGGTCTCCCAAAGTTGAAGCAGAAATTATGTCCCAATTTTCGCACCTTTACTTACATCGGAAGATCAAAGTTGTAGACAGATAATATCTCGATCCACAATCTGTTAAACGTTTGAATCGTGAAATCGCGGATGAATAGGCGAAAGATCAGAATCCACTAAGTGCACGCATGGAAGAAATGAGCGTAATAAATAAAATTTATATGAGAGTTCGGCGCTTATTTTAGGATATTCTCCCCAGGCCCCAGGACAAGATATATTTGCGGTCAAGCGGTCAAAAATGTGCAATGCAACACATTTAATACCTCATTGGTGCTGAGTCTGACTCTATGTGGGAGTCTTTGTAGCGTGGCCAACCATGACCGCAAACAGGGAAAACGTCAGGATGTCTTCAATGTTTTTGTTGTTTCCATCTTTAAACGGAATTGAGATGGGTCGGATGTTGCACATGGGGTTTGGAAGGGGCTAAACCATCCACTATCTTTGAAAGTTATAAATACCGTGGCATTGACGGCATTTGTAATTCAGCTACCCAGTCATTTAAAAAAATACATGCAAAAAAATCATTAAATTATCCAAAAAATGTTGATCTTCTCAACAAAAAAGAGAAGTAATCCAGGGCTAGAAGCTTTAAATGACGGTGTAACTATATACTCATCGCAGTGCGCATAAGAAACCTTTAGGCTGCGTCGTTTTACGAACACATTTCTGTTTTGACAGGTAAAAATTCCCCGTCAAAATTTGTCCCCTAGGGCTTCAGTGGACACAGCAAGAGTCCAGTCCCATTCATTCGTTTTATTTGTTTATACTAAATCACCAACGGATATGCAAGTCAACTTATAGGTGAAGAGCTGTAGTAAAAAGAATGTTACTCGATTATGAACGACAAAAATACACTCAGCCATTTTTAAAGCTCAAAGCAAAACAATTATACTGAGGACTCAACCCAAAGAAAGCGGATCTAGAAATTAAACACATAAGCCCAAGATTTCAAATGAACGCCGTTTCTTTTACGCAGATAAAAACAGTAATGAATTTCTAAGTTTGTAAAATAAGCCACAACGTGTCTTTACATTTTTTGAATCATTAGATCAGCTAATTTATCAATGGTTTATTGCTCG
This sequence comes from Lepas anatifera, assembly GCA_034440635.1. Classification (NCBI taxonomy): domain Eukaryota; kingdom Metazoa; phylum Arthropoda; class Thecostraca; family Lepadidae; genus Lepas; species Lepas anatifera. The sequence continues at coordinate 596,931 of JAOTON010000950.1, read as the reverse complement.
GCGGCAGAAAAGTTTGTCTATAAAGTCCATGGTGCACCTTTTTTGGACGCACGGGTCGCTTATATAGGCTTCCAACCATCCACGCACTGTTACCCGACTGTCCAGCCTGACTTCATCGCCACACCCACCTGTTGCCGCTCGACGCTCCTGCACCCTCGCCGATGTACCGTGTGAAAGGGTGTTTGTCTACAGGCTGTGCCCTCTGGAAGCCTGTTAGACCAGCGTGCGAGCTGTGTGCCTCCGGTCGGGCCTAGGGCAGCGACGCAGATGCCAGTGTCGCCAGTGAGAGGTGCAGCCCGACTGGCCAGACCGGACCGACTCAGATGTACGCTGCCGGTGGGCGTGACCGCCGCGTCGCCCGCGCCGTCGTCGTCAGCGACGAGGCGGCGGGGCGGGACACCTACTCACACCCAGCCGAAAACGGCCGGGCGCCATTCCGAGGTAGGCGCCCGTGACGTCAGCAACGGAAATAGAAGAATTGTTAGCGCACCTGGCCGGAAATGTTCATCCTACTACGCCAACCAAAAATGCATATATGGATGGAGAAGTTTAAAACAACTTTAAAGCAACTGAGCAAGTTGAAGTCTTCCGTGTGCAAAACTGGATATTTTCTTACGGAGTTCCAGTTATGAGAGTATTTCCGGTGCAAACTAGTAGTAAAACTCGTAGTAGTTTACTCTGCGGCTACAGTGGGAGAAGGTGAAATCTGTTTTCCCAGCAGACTGCCGCAGCTAATGTGTCAAACAATTCAGCAGACCACCGAACTGGACTATTTCTATTCTGATACAGTCTCACACGTGCATTCTAGATTTGCTATAGCTAAATCATGGTTTGGCGTTTTTATGCAAATTACAATTTGGAGCTGCTGGAGACTGGTATAGGAAACGCATTACTAGAAAAACCTGGTATATGAAACACATTAAAAACTTCCGGAAACAATAATCGAACACTAGGTGAACACTAGGTAATAGAACAATAGGGGAGCACTGCGATACCTAAGAAAATCGCGAATTACACCTCACAACTAAGAAATTTCTACGCACCAAAGGAGAAAATGTTTCGGCCCATCGCCTCTGCTGTTCCTCAGCTCTTGACGTGGAAGGTAGTTCATGCCATGCTAATCAGCAAGTTCAGTGATACAAAGATCTCACCCCACAACACTAGTACTGTCTCTGAGACAGGGGTGTAGGAGTTGTGGGTGAGTTGAGAGTTTCAGTTTCAGTTTATTCGGGTATATCCTCAAATAAACGAGGCTTTTTCATGTTCCCACGTCAAATCATTGTGGATATTAGTTGAAAAAGGAGCAAAACGTCAAAAACGCATATAGCTAGAACACTCATACACATCGATTAAAACGTGATGAATACCATAGAAGAACATTTGAAACAGTGAAACCGCTAAAACTGTGCTGTCAACAGTAGAAGACGGTTTCATGGATCCCACAGCTATACACAAGTCATCCTGTGTCACTTGACCTACTCTAAAGCCGCACGATGGTACGCGTGGCAGCCGGGTGCGTGGCTCTGTTGTTGGTGGTGTCACACTGGCTGCCGTTCTTGTTCCGACATTAACAAAATACTCGTTAATAACATCAGGTGTGACACTCGTTACACTGCTAGTAGTTTTTCCACCGCTAATAATTGGTCATAATACATGAAACATCCGGCTCGGGCCAGCTTCGACGAGCCGACGTTGTAGATGGTCGCGTGTGTCCCTGCGTATGGCGGCGCGGCACCGCCTGTTGATATCTTTGTAGTCGGCCCGTCCGCCCCCGACCCTCCTCAGCGCGGCACGGTGCTGGGCCAGCAGCTGCTGGGTCGGGCCGGTCACGTGGTGTACTGAGGGCGGCGCCAGCCGTCTCCGGCGAACCGGTGCTACGGTGTCCAGTAGAGGGGACACAATTCGAGTGAAATTGTCCCACTTGGCGGCTGGTCCGTCAGCGTTGAAAACTGAGTCCCAGTTCGTGGCTGCTAACGTTAGGTTGAAAGCAGATTTATCAATCCGGTTTAGGCGTCGTGATTCGATTATTGGCTGCTGCGATTTGATCTTCGAGCCGTACTCTATCAGGACTCGGGTATAATCATGTGGCCCTCCGTAGTGGCATCTAATGACACCACTCTTCAGTATCGTTTCTGGTCGGTTCGTTAAAATGCCGTCAATGAGTGAGCTTGCCGGTCTGTAGGTCAGAACGGTTCGGTTGCACACGTGTAGTCCATAAGTTAGTATCATGTGACGTAGTTTTGAGGTGGCGTTGTTGGTGCTATCCCCCACCTTTAAGAAGGCATGCGTTCAGGTCTCCACAGATGATCAGCGTCGTGCCGGGATGCGTTGCAATCATGTATTGGATCTGGTGTTCCAGATCATCGAAATCAGCGACCAGTTGGTTGACTGTATTTGTTGGGTGGCGATATGCAGATGCTACAATTAACCGCTTGGATTTTCCAGGTCGCACAAGTGCCCATATGATCTCGAGATAGGAGACTTGAGCAGTTGTCGTCAATGGGTTGGGCAATATTTCAACGTCGAAGTTATCCCGTACCATTAGTGCGACTCCTCCGTGGCCCTTAGGCAGTTTGCTTGTTTTGGGACGATCTAACCGGTAAATCGTGTAGCCATCAACGTTCAGGAGGCGCGAAGGTATAGTAGGCGTTAGCCATGTCTCGGCGAGGGCAAGTACATGGTACGCATGAACATCCGATAAATCGTGGCGGAGATCGGGCAGTTTGGATCGTATAGACTGGATGTTAAGGTGGCCTATCATCAGATGACCAGGACGAAATCCCCCCGGTCCCGCCCATCTGATGCCGCCTCTGCTACCTCGCGCCCGTGACCGTCTGCCCCTCCTCGTTCAGCGGCGGCCAGTCTCACCACTGTTGGCTGTAGTAGCTGTTGGCTGGGCGATCATTTCTGACGCAGCGGTCCTCAGTGCGCTTGTCATGCCAGGCATATGGGCGGAGCCCAGTCCAGTGGTCACGTGCCTATGCCCTGGGGGCATTTTTGGACGGACGGGCCAGGGTCGGGTCGCTGGTTGGGCTGCACGCACAATAATTTGCAACACGGCAAGCAGGACTAGATGGCGTAATACGTTACGATGGCCCATAACTGATGTTAAAAATCTCTCAAGGGCAATATCAGCTTATCTTTGCAGGGCTGATGTTGTTTGCTAGTTTCGAAGACAATTCGAGTCCACCGGTGGACTCGAATTGTTAGAGGTGTATTACAAGACTATTCGCTGGAAATTGCGCTGAGAGAGGGGCCCAAAATGCAGAAGACATGCCAATAAAACGAATAACGTTTAAAGAAGGCGCTGGTCTAAGATGCACCCAGTACCAGAAGCGTCGGTACTGATTTTTGCTGAGAGGAAGAGGCGGACTGGATCTGGTAATGACCGAAGAGGGGAGTGGGGTGGGGGTAAAAACTGAATTTTGTAGTCTTTTTTGAAGAACGGTATCACGACGGTATCAAAACAAAATTGGAAATATTTATGTAGGTACGCATTGGTAATAGCAGAGAAAGGCACGGCAACATAACCTTGAGCCTCGTAATTTCGAGGGACGCCCCTTTGTTTACGATTTTGGTGGCAGCTCCCCCCCCGGCTTTCAACGGTCATGGAGGTGTAAATATTATCGCTTGAGTTAGGTCGTAAGTTGTGGGCTGGTTTCAGCTCGTTTATTTGGTACTCTTCTTTAACTCTGCTAAGCTTGAGCTGGCCGCCTGAAGGCTGCCTAGCTTTACTTCGAATACATTGACTGTTTTCTCCCTCCACTACACACACTGTACTCTCTGATAGAATGAGAGAGTACATACGTAGGCGTTAAAAATGTTTTGTGTGAGGGATGAAGCCACATCTGTACCCTCATTCAAAAAATTTGTTTTCCTACTTGGTATCACCCCCAGGGTGCAGTTTATTTTCCCTTTAACACTTTCTCCTATTTTCCTACCCTCTGCGGACTAAGCTGAGGCTATATTCTTATTCCTTTGATTCTAAAATTTGTTTTGAACCAGCTTGATGCATCATAATGTCGACAATTTCCATTACTGGGGCATTCCAGGACAAAACGACCAAAAATATTTCAATTTGACACCACCATGTCTAGAAAATATCTGAAACTACTTTGTCTTCGGGGTATTTTTGCGCCAGGAACACGCCTGTGAGAATCTTAGCTCCCTCAGACCAACGGTGACCGAGATATAGCCCGAGGCATTTTCGGGAGGTCACCTTGTAGACTCATCTTTGATGCTTCATAACTCCGAAACGCATTGCCTGATTAACAAGTTTTGTATATCATTGAACTTGTCTTGAACTATACATTATTTAAAAACAGAATATTTCAAAATTTAAAAAAGATTGACTTTTAATTCATTTGACCTTTTCTTTTTTGAACTAGCTTGACCTTTTTGCAGTTGAAATTTCCCTTTAGGACACCTCAAAAATTTTGCTTCATGAAAAATCTTTCGATAAAAAATTAAAAAAATGCGTTCTTGCTATAAATTTCAAATTTTTAGCACCTAAGGTAGGTATGCAGACGGTTTTTTACCACTGCGGTAGTACAGCCTTATGTTTAGCACCGCAAACAAAGCGATTGCTTTTGTAATCGGTTGCTTGCAATCATATTGCATTGTCTTGACGAAATTTTCATCGTGCAAGTGTCAGAGTTTATGAAAGTTAACACGCGCCCACACGAGGGGGCGGACAACCGGCCTCCTCAGGTTTCCACAGGTAATAAAAAAAACACCTTCGTGCAGCGCCACCTTACTTCATGTACTTCTAACTCAACATTTTTTCAACTTCTGGCAAAATAATTTAGGTCAACTGGCAGATGGTAGGTACTGTAAATACCGAAGGTCAGCTGGCAACTGACTGGTAAGTGGGTGACCTGAGGTAGATGGCCGTCGTTATGCCTTGTGGGACGTTCAACTTTGGTTCCTTAACCAAACTTTCATCGTGGGAGTTACTCGTTTGGGTGGTGGGGTCGGGGTCTCTGTAAAAAGTCCCTTGATGACTCTAGTGAGACTCCGACTCCCAAAAATGAACTGGCAACAACTTGGACAAGATTTATAAAAAGAAAAATAGCAGCCATTAAAAGTGATAGAAAGGGATCCCTTGTTTCGATGGAGACGAGGGCAAAGGAACTTATTAGTAATTGGCCTTGCAGCCTTAAAGGAAAATTTACCAAGATGTCGCGACTTCATCAATAATTGAAACAAGTATAACTTATCCTATAAGCACCACTAACTCACACATTTACATCGTTCCCGGAGATGTAACAATAGTATCAATACAAGGTGACCCAGTGCAACACAGCATACGTTTGAGATGATTCATACAATGTAAAAAAACGTCTGAAAGGCTTTCATTCTCAGAAAGCAATTTTAATCTGCTCATACATGCAAAAAAATGTTCTGAAATCATAACGCATTCGACTTGGTCACTTGAACAGGCTGCCTCACATGATATTTTTAAAAGGTGATCATTTCATAGCTGATACAGGTCCCAGTTCAAACGCTACTTCGGAAGGCTTTTCGATTGGTGTTTTTTAATGATTAGGGGTGGACAGATTTGAAGCAATATCGAGAGCCACTATGTGAAATTAAATAGCAAAATGTATCATGTGTTTTGCCCTCTCACAGGCCGGTTGAACTACATTGCACCAATAAGTAGTATTTGAAATAAAAAAAGAACATTCAAAGGATGTTCTACCACTTTTGCCACTGTTTCACGGTTCATTGGAGTTAGTCGGGCACCCACAAATAGATATAATTCCGCACTCCTGGTGCCTTGTATAATCATTGAAGAATAAGGGAATACATTGAGATGATTTCAACACTGACACTGACTTTGTCCTGTACAGACGCATTCATTCACCTCTAATGATGGCCGTCAGATCCCTCATTACTTAAGCTAAATAATCTATACCAGCATATTTAATATTCCCTTTGCATTGGACATTTCCCATGACTAAATTTGCAACCATTCACGCAGCACCCATAAAAGAAAGTCTATTTGCACAGCACGACACTGTTTGGTTCGAACATAACCCAAACCTCTCTTCCTTTGTTTGTAGAGATTTCATGAGCAGTCCTATTTACCGCTGGTATTCTTTGAGACTTGCATTCATTTTTCCATAATCGCATCGGCGAAAAGACTTTGGAGCTGGCTGGCAACATTGGCTATGCTTGATTGTGGAATGTACAAGAACTTAATCGTGCTAAAAAATGTATGCGTAAGAAATGCACGCGTACCTTTGGCATCAGGTATTTGATCTTTCACTGGAGATTTTAAACCATCGTGATAGGTTGCCGGTTTCGCAGTGCTCTCGATATAGTCACAGGTGCCCTTGCTGTGAGACGTAGTGAAAACACTTCATTTACATAATTGAATTTTGTTTCGATATAACTTTTGCACTGGAATTAAACCTTTGCATTGCTTTGAAATCGTGTGCATGGCAACACCATTTGATGAAGTTAACCCTCGCCCACCGGGGGGATCGATGGCCCCTAAGGTTTCCAAGATAGCAGAAAAAGACAGGCGCAGCACCGCGGTTGAGGGCCTACCTCACGCACATTTTCCCATCATCCTGAAATTTTTACCCCGGGTCACCCAAGGTCAGGTCACCAGACGAGGTCAACCAAGGTCACCTCACTTCGCCTTTAGAGCTCTGTAAGAGCTACATTTCAAAGTCGATCGATTTGAAACTTCCTACACTTCATGATCCTCCAGGGTCTACAAGGTGTATATCCGGGATTTTTGATTTCGTGCCCTGAGGTCAGGTCACGAGGCGACCTCCCCATTGGAAAAGCATGGGAAAAGCTATTTCATGATATAAAAGCCACAAAAATGATTGCAAATACTCAGACTGCTCAGAGCAACGTTTTGGACACCCTTTCACGGATCCCAGGGGTCATATTTGCCCTTTGACTTTTCCAAGGTCATCCAAGGTCACCAGAGGTCAAAAACAGTATTTTGACAATAACTTTGACCTAATTGAGCTAGACGATGAAACAAACACCATTGTGTTTGTCTTGTCACTGGCTTTCATTTGATATACGGCAACGTCACTTTTTGACCTTTCGTGACCTCAGGTCATATTAGGTCACGAGGTGACCTCTGGCGGTTAAACCACTGGCGGGAGGTCTTTACGTTCCGCATAGCGGAAAAAGTACTGGCAATTTGCTATCAAATGTACTTTACCAGGTCTCAATAGCTCTAATGACATAAGAGTTATGCCCAGTTTGCTTAATCATTGCATATTTGAGTGAAAATAGCCGATCTTGACCTAATTTGACCTCTGGAGGTCAAACCATTGACCTGAGCACTAAAACATGCGAAGTAATTTCTACTGAATTCACGCGAGCTTCTATTGCACTTTGCAGATTTGCGCTAACGCCCATATTTTCGGAGTTAGAGGGGGCCATCGATGGCCCCCCGGTGGGGCGAAGGTGGCGCCGGACCCCGGTGGCGGGTTAAATATATTTTTGCATTGTACAGTACAGCTCTCCGTCAGGAGATGTACATTCTTCAGTGATTTCTCTGGCTTTCATGCTCCAGGCATAAGTTCTGAAGAAAAAAGCACGAGCCATTGCAGTGTTGTGTTTGGAGGCATATTATATCACACAGGCTCCGGGCCTAATTGTATATTATCTCTACTATTCAGTAAACCATGTAGAATGAACAGTGCACTGGGAGAAACGCCGCTAAATAGTCAGTTTTAATCACTACCGACAATGATACATACAAGCGTTTGGTCGGGTCATCTTTGAGGTTGCTCGAGGTCAAAGTATTCCTTACAAGAACTAAGTGGAAACCTAAGTTTTGTGGCATATTAGCTGACAGATAAGAGCCGTAGAAAAAATTTTTTAGCACCATTGGAATGCTCTTGTCAAGCCCAATCGGATTATATATCTTATAATCTTGTCTAGTCAAATTTCAAAATAAACCTGTTTTGACCTAGAGCCGGGCTTAGGTCTGTATGGTAAAAAGAATATTAACCAAACTGCAGTGGCAAGTCAGACACGACAACATAAAAATAAAAGCTCCACCGCAATTCTCGACAATTCTCAATTCTCGCAAGTTATCAAAATTTACCAATTGCCCCATGCATTTCTAATGGAAAGATCGTGACCCTGACCTTGCCCCAGGCTATCGATATAGAAATCCTGCAAGGCAAAATTATCTTGTTCGGTGACCTTACTATGTGATGTGAATCTAAGCACGATAGGTTAAATTTGATCTTACTGATGCACCTCCAAAGTTTTTTAGGTAAGGGCTCTTTACCTGGGTTGGCAGTCTGACCTGGTATGACACAGACCTAAGATTTTGCCAGAAGCTGAAAAAATTTCGAGTTAGAGGTAGACGAAGTACGGTGACGCTGCGCGAAGGTGTTTTCTTTTTTACCACCTGTGGAAACCTGAGGAGGCCGGTTGCCCGCCCCCTCGCGTGGGCACGTGTTAATTTTCATAAATTCTGACACTTGCACGATAAAAATTTCGTCAAGGCAATGCAATATGATTGCAAGCAACCGATTACAAAAGCAATCGCTTTGTTTGCGGTGCTAAACATAAGGCTGTACTACCGCAGTGGTAAAAACCGTCTGCATACCTACCTTAGGTGCTAAAAATTTGAAATTTATAGCAAGAACGCATTTTTTTAATTTTTTATCGAAAGATTTATCATGAAGCAAAATTTTTGAGGTGTCTAAAAGGGAAATTTCAACTGCAAAAAGGTTAAGCTAGGTCAAAAAAGAAAAGTTCAAATGAATTAAAAGTCAACTTTTTTTTAAATTTTGAAATACTCTTTTTTAAATAATGTATAGTTCAAGACAAGTTCAATGATATACAAAACTTGTTAATCAGGCAATGCGTTTCGGAGTTATGAAGCATCAAAGATGAGTCTACAAGGTGACCTCCCGAAAATGCCTCGGGCTATATCTCGGTCACCGTTGGTCTGAGGGAGCTAAGATTCTCACAGGCGTGTTCCTGGCCCAAAAATACCCCGAAGACAAAGTTTCAGATTTTTTCTAGACATGGTGGTGTCAAGCCTTGGTCGATCTGTCATGGAATACCCCTAATATAAGACACCAAACATTTTAGCCCACTATATATTCACAGATACAAGTGGGGAGCTAGGGGGGCTCAATCCCTCCCCAAAATGTCAGACTGCCTCTACTTATCTCGCAACCCAGCAAGGGTCCGGCGCCACCTTCGCCCCACCGGGGGCATGGATGGCCCTCTATAACTCCGAAAATATGGGGGTTAGCGCAAATCTGCAAAGTGTATTAGAAAGCTCGTGTGAATTCATTATGATTCTACTTGGCATGTTTAAGCACTCAGGTCCGTTGTTTGACCTCCAGAGGTCAATTTGGATCACGATAGGCTATTTCTACTGAAATATGCAATGCTTAAGAAACCTGGGCATAGCTCTCATGACATTAGACCTGTTGATATCTGGTAAAAATACACTTGACAGAAAATTCCAGGGCTTTCTCCACTATGTGGAACATACTGACCTCCCGCCAGTGTTTTGACCTCCAGAGGGCACCTTTTGACCTAACATGACCTGAGTTTACAGAAGGTCAAAAAGTAGCCTTGACTTATATCAAATAAAAGCCAGTAACGAGACATACACGATGACGTCTAATTCATCGCTCTAGCTTGATTGGGTCAAAAGTTATTGTCAAAACACTGTTTTGACCCTGGGGACCTGTGCTGACCTCAGATAGGTCAAAAGGAAAATGCCACCCTGGAATCCTTCAAATGGTCACAAAGAGTGCTTTTCTGAGAAATCTGAGCCTTTGCAATCATTGTTGCGACTTTTAGATCATAAGACACCTTTTCCCCATGCTTTTTATTGGAGAGGTCACCTCGTGACCTGAATTCAGGTCACCAAATCGAAAAACCCCGGACATACATTTTGTAAATCCTGGAAGGTTCATCAAGTTTAAAAGGTTTCAAATCGATCAGCCTAGAAATGTAGCTATGGTAGAGCTCAAGTAAGGTGACCTTGTTCGACCTCGGCTGGTGACCTGACCTATTGTGGCCCGGGGTAAAAATGTTCAGGGATGGTGTGAAAATGATAGGGTGAGAGGTAGACCCCTCAATCGCAGTGCTGCGCCACGTCATTTTTCTGTTATTCTGAAAAAAACCTTGGGTGAATCATCCATGCCCCCAGTGGGGCTAGCGTTAATGCATAGCCGGAGGCTGTTTCGAGGCAAGTGCAGAGGAGGCTCAAGCCCGCTAACCTCCCCCTCCCCAAATGAAGACCTAGATCCGTCACTGCCATTGTGCACTGAAAATTGGCGTTTTGTAACTGAAAGAAACTGTCATTCTTATCATACGTATGGCAAGGCAAGTAGGGAATACTGACAAGCTCCTTCAACCATTTCCAGTTTGGCTTTGTTTTCATTCATCTTGGGAAATGTTCAGGGCGTCTCATCTTAGGTTGATGCTTTTTCAGTTCCCATGAAGGATTTTTCTGTAAGCTTTCTTTTCAAGCCGTTTGTTCCTGGCTTGAACTCAATCATCGGCACTCCTGCTGAGAGTGGGTCGAGCACAAGGATCTCCGCGTGATCGAAAATGGTATCCATGCCAGAGTGCAAGGTTGCGTGTCTATTGTAGATTGAAGGAGGTCTAGTTTGCTAGTGCACTGCACTCAAATACAGGAGAGAGCATCAGCTCCGAGGCGCCTGCAGCACGGTGGTGCGGAGGTGGGAGTGCAGACACTGACGTCAGCCAGCCCTGTCGCAGCTCGCCACTCAGCGGCCGACAGCGGCGCCCCTGCCGGTGGACGGCTCGGCTCTGATGGGATGGGCTGACCCGCGGCTGGCCGCACGTCCACCCTGAGATGGCCACTGATTAACCGCGAACCGCGCTGGGACTGAAATGGGCGCCGTGAAGCTGATGAGAGAGTCAACTCACGTGCAGACAGATCAATATGGAGGACTTCAGCTCCATTCGGGAGTTCCAGAAACTTTTAAAAGACAGACTTCATATTGTGTTAAAGGTTCGTCCGGCAAGTGAAGGCAATCACAGAGCGCTGCATTAGCAAAATGTCAGTCGTGTTGAGTATGCTTTGCAAGTTGCAGCAACATGCTCAGATTGTTTGGAGTAATGCAAGCCAAGAATAAAAGGTACACATTGTTTTGGTAGCACCCTGCATTGTGTAGCAGTCTCAGTCAGGATCAGCTGCCTGACGGAAATAACAGCTGGTAGATTTCTGTACGGTGGGCGAACCTCCTTTGTTTGCATTCTACACCGTGCCTGGGTAATGGTCGCCACCGGGGCAATATCAGCCTCGGCAGCAATTCAGGGACTCAGCAGGATTTGTGCCGGATGACAGCCCACGCGGCACACCGCCGCGCCGGCGCCTGTGCTGTGTACGGACAACATAGAGGCAGGGTACGGACAACAGAGAAACAGGGTACGAACAACAGAGAAACAGGGTACGGACAACATAGAGGCAGGGTACGGACAACATAGAGGCAGGGTACGGACAACATAGAGGCAGGGTACGGACAACATAGAGGCAGGGTACGGACAACAGAGAACCAGTATACGGACAACATAGAGGCAGGGTACGGACAACATAGAGGCAGGGTACGGACAACATAGAGGCAGGGTACGGACAACATAGAGGCAGGGTACGGACAACAGAGAGGCACGGTACGGAAACAGAGAAACAGGGTACGGACAACAGAGAAATAGGGTACGGACAACATAGAGGCAGGGTACGGACAACATAGAGGCAGGGTACGGACAACATAGAGGCAGGGTACGGACAACATAGAGGCAGCGTACGGACAACATAGAGGCAGGGTACGGACAACAGAGAAACAGGGTACGGACAACATAGAGGCAGCGTACGGACAACATAGTGGCAGGGTACGGACAACAGAGAAACAGGGTACGGACAACATAGAGGCAGCGTACGGACAACATAGTGGCAGGGTACGGACAACAGAGAAACAGGGTACGGACAACATAGAGGCAGGGTACGGACAACAGAGAACCAGTATACGGACAAAATAGAGGCAGGGTACGGACAACATAGAGGCAGGGTACGGACAACAGAGAACCAGTATACGGACAACATAGAGGCAGGGTACGGACAACATAGAGGCAGGGTACGGACAACATACAGGCAGGGTACGGACAACATAGAGGCAGGGTACGGACAACAGAGAGGCACGGTACGGACAAGAGAGAAACAGGGTACGGACAACAGAGAAATAGGGTACGGACAACATAGAGGCAGGGTACGGACAACATAGAGGCAGGGTACGGACAACATAGAGGCAGGGTACGGACAACATAGAGGCAGGGTACGGACAACATAGAGGCAGGGTACGGACAACATAGAGGCAGGGTACGGACAACATAGAGGCAGGGTACGGACAACATAGAGGCAGGGTACGGACAACAGAGAACCAGTATACGGACAACATAGAGGCAGGGTACGGACAACATAGAGGCAGGGTACGGACAACATAGAGGCAGGGTACGGACAACATAGAGGCAGGGTACGGACAACAGAGAGGCACGGTACGGACAACAGAGAAACAGGGTACGGACAACAGAGAAATAGGGTACGGACAACATAGAGGCAGGGTACGGACAACATAGAGGCAGGGTACGGACAACATAGAGGCAGGGTACGGACAACATAGAGGCAGCGTACGGACAACATAGAGGCAGCGTACGGACAACATAGAGGCAGGGTACGGACAACAGAGAAACAGGGTACGGACAACATAGAGGCAGCGTACGGACAACATAGTGGCAGGGTACGGACAACAGAGAAACAGGGTACGGACAACATAGAGGCAGCGTACGGACAACATAGTGGCAGGGTACGGACAACAGAGAAACAGGGTACGGACAACATAGAGGCATGGTACGGACAACAGAGAACCAGTATACGGACAAAATAGAGGCAGGGTACGGACAACATAGAGGCAGGGTACGGACAACAGAGAACCAGTATACGGACAACATAGAGGCAGGGTACGGACAACATAGAGGCAGGGTACGGACAACATAGAGGCAGGGTACGGACAACATAGAGGCAGGGTACGGACAACAGAAAGGCACGGTACGGAGAAGAGAGAAACAGGGTACGGACAACAGAGAAATAGGGTACGGACAACATAGAGGCAGGGTACGGACAACATAGAGGCAGGGTACGGACAACATAAAGGCAGGGTACGGACAACATAGAGGCAGCGTACGGACAACATAGAGGCAGGGTACGGACAACAGAGAAACAGGGTACGGACAACATAGAGGCAGCGTACGGACAACATAGTGGCAGGGTACGGACAACAGAGAAACAGGGTACGGACAACATAGAGGCAGCGTACGGACAACATAGTGGCAGGGTACGGACAACAGAGAAACAGGGTACGGACAACATAGAGGCATGGTACGGACAACAGAGAACCAGTATACGGACAACATAGAGGCAGGGTACGGACAACATAGAGGCAGGGTACGGACAACAGAGAAACAGGGTACGAACAACAGAGAAACAGGGTACGGACAACATAGAGGCAGGGTACGGACAACATAGAGGCAGGGTACGGACAACATAGAGGCAGGGTACGGACAACATAGAGGCAGGGTACGGACAACAGAGAAACAGGGTACGAACAACAGAGAAACAGGGTACGGACAACATAGAGGCAGGGTACGGACAACATAGAGGCAGGGTACGGACAACATAGAGGCAGGGTACGGACAACATAGAGGCAGGGTACGGACAACAGAGAACCAGTATACGGACAACATAGAGGCAGGGTACGGACAACATAGAGGCAGGGTACGGACAACATAGAGGCAGGGTACGGACAACATAGAGGCAGGGTACGGACAACAGAGAGGCACGGTACGGAAACAGAGAAACAGGGTACGGACAACAGAGAAATAGGGTACGGACAACATAGAGGCAGGGTACGGACAACATAGAGGCAGGGTACGGACAACATAGAGGCAGGGTACGGACAACATAGAGGCAGCGTACGGACAACATAGAGGCAGGGTACGGACAACATAGAGGCAGGGTACGGACAACAGAGAAGCAGCGTACGGACAACATAGTGGCAGGGTACGGACAACAGAGAAACAGGGTACGGACAACATAGAGGCAGCGTACGGACAACATAGTGGCAGGGTACGGACAACAGAGAAACAGGGTACGGACAACATAGAGGCATGGTACGGACAACAGAGAACCAGTATACGGACAAAATAGAGGCAGGGTACGGACAACATAGAGGCAGGGTACGGACAACAGACAACCAGTATACGGACAACATAGAGGCAGGGTACGGACAACATAGAGGCAGGGTACGGACAACATAGAGGCAGGGTACGGACAACATAGAGGCAGGGTACGGACAACAGAGAGGCACGGTACGGACAACAGAGAGAAACAGGGTACGGACAACAGAGAAATAGGGTACGGACAACATAGAGGCAGGGTACGGACAACATAGAGGCAGGGTACGGACAACATAGAGGCAGGGTACGGACAACATAGAGGCAGGGTACGGACAACATAGAGGCAGGGTACGGACAACATAGAGGCAGGGTACGGACAACATAGAGGCAGGGTACGGACAACATAGAGGCAGGGTACGGACAAGAGAGAAACAGGGTACGGACAACATAGAGGCAGGGTACGGACAACAGAGAACCAGGGTACGGACAACATAGAGGCATGGGTACGGACAACAGAGAACCAGTATACGGACAACAGAGAAACAGGGTACGGACAACAGAGAAATAGGGTACGGACAACATAGAGGCAGGGTACGGACAACATAGAGGCAGGGTACGGACAACATAAAGGCAGGGTACGGACAACATAGAGGCAGCGTACGGACAACATAGAGGCAGGGTACGGACAACAGAGAAACAGGGTACGGACAACATAGAGGCAGCGTACGGACAACATAGTGGCAGGGTACGGACAACAGAGAAACAGGGTACGGACAACATAGAGGCAGCGTACGGACAACATAGTGGCAGGGTACGGACAACAGAGAAACAGGGTACGGACAACATAGAGGCATGGTACGGACAACAGAGAACCAGTATACGGACAACATAGAGGCAGGGTACGGACAACATAGAGGCAGGGTACGGACAACAGAGAAACAGGGTACGGACAACATAGAGGCATGGTACGGACAACAGAGAACCAGTATACGGACAACATAGAGGCAGCGAACGGACAACAGAGAAACAGGGTACGGACAACATAGAGGCAGGGTACGGACAACAGAGAAGCAGGGTACGGACAACATAGAGGCAGGGTACGGACAACAGAGAAGCAGGGTACGGACAACATAGAGGCAGGGTACGGACAACAGAGAAACAGGGTACGGACAACATAGAGGCAGGGTACGGACAACAGAGAACCAGGGTACGGACAACATAGAGGCAGGGTACGGACAACAGAGAACCAGGGTACGGACACCAGAGAAACAGGGTACGGACAACATAGAGGCAGGGTACGGACAACAGAGAAACAGGGTACGGACAACATAGAGGCAGGGTACGGACAACAGAGAAACAGGGTACGGACAACATAGAGGCAGGGTACGGACAACAGAGAGGCACGGTACGGACAACAGAGAAACAGGGTACGGACAACAGAGAAATAGGGTACGGACAACATAGAGGCAGGGTACGGACAACATAGAGGCAGGGTACGGACAACATAGAGGCAGGGTACGGACAACATAGAGGCAGGGTACGGACAACATAGAGGCAGGGTACGGACAACATAGAGGCAGGGTACGGACAACATAGAGGCAGGGTACGGACAACATAGAGGCAGGGTACGGACAACAGAGAACCAGTATACGGACAACATAGAGGCAGGGTACGGACAACATAGAGGCAGGGTACGGACAACATAGAGGCAGGGTACGGACAACATAGAGGCAGGGTACGGACAACATAGAGGCAGGGTACGGACAACAGAGAACCAGTATACGGACAACATAGAGGCAGGGTACGGACAACATAGAGGCAGCGAACGGACAACAGAGAAACAGGGTACGGACAACATAGAGGCAGGGTACGGACAACAGAGAAGCAGGGTACGGACAACATAGAGGCAGGGTACGGACAACAGAGAAACAGGGTACGGACAACATAGAGGCAGGGTACGGACAACAGAGAACCAGGGTACGGACAACATAGAGGCAGGGTACGGACAACAGAGAACCAGGGTACGGACAACATAGAGGCAGGGTACGGACAACAGAGAACCAGGGTAAGGACACCAGAGAACCAGTGTATAGGGATAACAGAGAACCAGTGTATGGACAACAGTGAAATCTAACATCTCCTTAGTCTCCTCCCAAAAACAAAAACATAAAACAACGACCTGATGATATAGTTAAGCCCTTAATCCTCGCCCCGGGGGGTGTTTAAACACCCCTCGGGTTTTCCCGGCGGCACGAAAAACAGCGGCGCGAAGCGCGGCTGTACTTGGCACACCTTGTCCTTGATCAATTTCGCAATTTTCCCAAAATTTTAAGGTTGGGTCATTTCATGTGAGGTCACCAGTGCAGGTCAAGTGAACTCACCTCCAAAAATGTTTACAGTGGCATAAGTAAGAAGTTGGCGAATCTATCGGATTGAGACTTCCGATTCGATTCACCGGAACGAGAGGAAGCGAAGGATGCCTAAAAATGATCCTAAATTCACTCCATGTCAGACGCTAGAACCCAGAAACTCTTCTCTAAAATGCAATTTTTTTACCTGTCATGACCTCAATATTTACCTTATCCAAAAAAGGGAAAATATAGTTTCTTCATGAATATGTTTGAGCAGCCCAACGGCATTCGCGTTTTTTCACTATCCCGCATGGGAGCCGAGTTCGAGAAGGGGTGTTTGAACACCCCCCCCCCACCAGGGTGAAGGTGGCTCGGAGGCCCACCGAGGCGAGTGTTAACTTACTGATTGGGTGTTGTAATTAATAGGATACATTATACAGCTATACATACAAAGGCCAAAGAAGCAGGCTTGTGTCCGGAAGAGCCGTAATATAAAATTTATGTTCTTAATATGATTAGGCCCGGAAACTAATTTTGCGTTTTTTTTGAAAACTTTTTTATAAATTGTGTCCAAGTTGTTCCCAGTTCGGCTGTTGGAGTCGAAGTCTCACTAAAGTCATCGATGGACTTGTCACGGAGACCCCGACCCCACCACCCGAATGAGCAACTCCCACAATGATGGGTTGATTTAGAAGCCAAAGTTTAACGTCCCACAAAGCACAGGGACGGCCGCCCCGTTCAGGTCACCCTCTCATCAGTCAGTTGCCAACCGACCTGTACGTCGGGTAAGCTATTGGGCCCCGGAGCGTCTCAGGGGAACCGATCCCAAGCCTGGACATGCACTGCATGCTTCTGAGCAGCGGGCCGGAGCCCAACGCTCTACCAACTGAGCTACCGGGGCGGCAACAAACTTATCTTCGCAACAGACGAAAATATTTGTTTTCTTCTCTGCAGCGCTTAATTTTGCTGCAAATATTCCATCAGAAGTTGCCAGGGAAAAGACTCAGCTAGAGGCCACTCCGTCAGAAGATGTTACGACCACACCATCTCTACTGGTTCCAAACAAGAGAACTGCGCCGATCACCAACTACAGGCCCAGCTGGCGCGGTTGATGGGCCGCACGTGATTCGCCCAGCCCGCAACGAATTCTGAGTAGTTTGTCCTGACATTAAGCGAAAACAAAGCCTGGGAAACGAGGTCCCCGAGCTCATTTCGGGCTGCCGGCTGCGGCACACGCTTACGTGACGTTTCCGGGGCGCCGGCACCGACGACCAACGTGTAGCTGACCCCACCAGGTCTCCATTCAGGCCCAGCCTGCTGCAAAATGGTCCGCTCTCGTTGGAACTATATTGGACCACGTTCTGTACTGAGCCACCATTGTAGCGCGGAAGCATTGTCGGAACTCCCTACGCCTAGGGCCTCAAACTCTGCAGCATTGCTACCAGTGGTGGTGTGGTGGTTAACAAGCTCGTCGCTTTCCACGCCGCCGATCGGGGTTCAAGGCCCAGTGGATTCCCTTGGCAAGGAGCACTTAGCCTCCCGGGAATCCTTGGAGAGAGTTGGCGGCGCCAGAATTGATATAGAGCATAAGTGTGGCGATGAGCAGAGGTGGGCAATGCCATCTTTGGAAATCACCACGGCAACTTCCGCATCTGCTACCAGCACTACCTTAACCCACCTTCTCAATATCGCGAAACCGCTGCCCGCTACTCCGCTGCTCCGCTCTCACTACTTTTATTATAAATGCTTCTAGAGTTTTGTCCAAGAATTACTTTTCAATGATTTTTAAAAATGAAATGTAATGAAAGCACTGCTTATCTATACATCACATAAGAATTATCAGTTCTATTGAAAGATATGCAAACAAAATCACACAGCAAAAATATCCATTCAACCCCTTTCCGTTTTTTTCTAAATGATAAATTGTTTCCCCACATCTTTTTCCTTAGTTTGTAAGGGTGGAAATCCCCTTAGCAGGCTGTCGATAGAGGTAGCGGTCTCTATTGCTTTTTGGCTACTTAAGTAACAGATCACCCGGCTCTGAAGGAGACCTCCCCCTCCCACCCAAAGAATCCCACACGTAGTTGCTATGTTTCTGTTTTTTATTGAGATAAGGTTTAATAAAGGTGTGGCATTTCCTTTTCATCTTTGTATTTTCCCCCAGTATTTGGATGGATGTTTGGTTAGCGAAACCTTGTTGCAATGCCACATTTCCAAAACTAAATTCTCCTTAATGTTTTGAAGTGTTTGCTTTTATTTTTTATAACTTGATTCGCCTCACTCATACCAAGAGTGTGGTCACCAAATTCAGGCCATCAAATATAAAAATTGCCTTTATGGGACAGTGCGTCTGCAATTGCAGCAAGCTATCGGGGAGCATTTCGGGAAATCAAATATTTTTATGCGCATGATACTACACCCACCTGACTGTAACTCAATTAACTTTCGTAATCAGATTGACAAGTCGGAATGCCACCCATGATCTTGAAGTTTTTGAAGGTCAGTCGTTTTGAGCACGGCTTTTAGTCTACAGGAAATTATTACCAACACTGCGTAGTGCCGAAGTCATTACTTCCATAAGGAGGAAGTTTTCATAGAAACAAAATAATGTAACACATGAGAAGGAATATGCGAGTGTGCCGTAGACTCTATATGACGCCTATTCTATGGACGAATCCTGTTGAATTAACAGTAATTACATTTCTCTCCTTGCTATGTTATCAAGGCCCGAACCGGGCCCCCCCCAAAAACCATCCAGCAAAACCACAATACCACCCGCGGAGGCAACAAAAGCCCAAATGACAGTTTGCCACGAAAGTTGCACACAGGAGTGGCGGCCCCCCCTTTGCGGGGCGACACTGATCAAGGCGTAAAAGTCTATTAGTAGCACCTGAGATATCGCTTGTCTTTGGTCACCCTGTTGTCGTTTGTTATATTTTTTGGCAGTGCACACATTTTTCTTCGCAGGAATATGTTCATCCATCATTTTCCCCCGTTTATTTAATTTCGAACTTGGATTTTTGCTGAAGGTTTTTATTTCAGAATATCTTGGCAGGTATTTATTGAGGTTAAGCTTAAAGGCAACTCCCGGTCACAGACTAACGCTCTTGACTCTCTCTCTCTCGCTCTCGCTCTCGCTCTCTCTCTCTCTCTCTCACTCTCTCTCTCTCTCTCTCTCTCTCGCTCTCTCCCATCGATGGGCACGGATGAAAAACGAAACACCTGGAGGGGAGGGGGCGCCGGTGGTAGTGAGGGGGTATCAAAAGGAGGTGTAAGACTGACCGAACGACAGGACGATTGCAGATAGGCCGCGTTCTTGCAGCATATTTCGGGAACATTCGGTCTATCCTAAGTTTGGGTGCATCATTTTGGGTGGTGCGGCACTCTCACCTTGAGAGAATCGAAAAAAACCAACACAAATCTTTATATGGATAGCTTATCACGTTCATGCTTCACGGCCTTCTCGATCACTCTAATATCACGAACTTCTAAAATCTATTATTAGCTAATATCAGCAGCTTAGCACAAAGAAGATAACAATACTATGTTTGCTTTGTGCACAAAATTATCTGCGGCAGAGTGGACTCTGCCTTCCAGCTCGGATGTTTCCCACTGCATGTTCCCCAGCGTTGAACCTGGGCCCTGCAGGGGCCCGACACTACAGCTCATTCACGTCCCATCCGTCCTAGACGCCAACAAGGATACGATAAAACGTGGCTTGTTTACACGAGCTGTGCAGAAATTTAACGCCCATATGCGTATAGACCCGGCACGGCAGCGGGCTCCTTTTACACCACGTTCTCTTGTTTTAAATGGACCGTGAAAAACATGTATGTTGAGTTGTATGAGCTCTATGAGGACCTCATGCAAGCTTTTTAAGAGCGGAATGCAGCGAGACCTGTTAACACCCACTGGAGGGGCTGGCACTAACGCCACTGGAGGGGGCCTACCAGGCCCCAAGATCCGAAACTAAGAGGGTTAGAAAAACGCCACTTGGTAGGTGGGGGGGGCTATGGTGATCTACATGATGACCAATTTTCATTGACCTAGGTTAATATCTTCAAGTTCAAACGAGGTCGTAAAGGTCAAATATTGGCCATGCTGGTATCGATTGATAAATGCTGTGATTATGCAGGAAAATGGCGGGAATAAGCTAAAGGTGGACAAGGTTCATAGAAAGAGGTCTCAAAGAGGCTTTCCACAACTTTTGGGTCAAGGTCATTCAAGGTCATGACCTTTAAGGTCACCATATGGTATACTACTTATTATTTACACTTTGACTAACACTGTAACCACTGTTTGGCAGGAAATGAGGATTGACCTTTCCCAATGACCTTTGACCGTGACCTTTGACCTTGACCTTGTATTGGGGTACCCTACCGATGACGTCATAGCATAATATATGCGACGGGGTAACGTCATTTGGCCGGACGCACAGTGGTCAGTGACCTTGAAAGTGCAGATATGACCTTGACCTGTGACCTTGACCTTGACCTGACTTTCATGTGAAGTGACCTGACATATAGTCCCGCTTATATGACGTTATGACGTCACCACTCGGTCTTCAATGCAAGCTAACTGGTCCGACCGCGCGTTTACGGCGATCTCAAAATGCAGGTCTGACTTTGAAAGCCTATAAGTCAAAAATTTTCGGCCGATTTTCAAAAGTCTTCACCAATCGACGCCTATTAAATTCTATTAAATGAGGCCACGTTTCGTTTTCGGCTACAAGCGGTTCTCCGGCCACCTTGGAAAAACAGGTGGGGAGCCTCCGAGGCCCCCCTCCAGTGCGCGTGTTAATACTCGATGATGCTATGAGGCTGATACTCGATGAGGCTATGAGGCTATAAGGCCTTCTCTGACCGAAGGTGGAGCTCGTTACAAGCGCAGCAGTTCGGCTGGCTTCGCAACAGTAACGGCCCGAAACCCTCCGCAGCAGGGTGAGTAATACAACTTTGGACTTCAGGAGAAACAACACCAGGGCTGTCTAAAAGTATCTAGGTTTGATGAAGGTTTCTAAGGATAGCATTCTATATCGCGTGGATTTTTCCATTGAAAATAATACGGTTTACACATTTTTGGTAACGAAAGTGCTCTTACCCCCCACAAACACATTATGGGAGTGAAAGTTCCTGATTTTACACTAAAATGTTGAATATCGACAGCTCGTGTAAGTGTATTGAGCGAGTACCGAAGGAACTCGCAAGTTATGTGAGTAATTTTGTGTCGTACTATCACCGACTACTTGCTGGAGGTAGCGCGCCATGCTAAACTCGATAGAGTTTTTAGACCTCTTAGACATTAGAAAGGTGAAAGAGAGAGAGAGAGAGAGAGAGAGAGAGAGAACTACAAGGTAAAGCAAATAGCACAGTAAAAATGTAATCCTAAGTCTATTAACGCCCGCCCCGGTGGGCCTCCGAGTCACCTTCGCCCTGGTTGGGGGATGTTTAACCCATTAACGCCCAGCGGGTCATTTTGACCTCTGACTTGACAGGCTGCAGAATCGGTACCAGTGAAGTCACTTCATGTTTATGATATGTATGTGTGTTTCAGAGCGTGGATAAGCTGGAAAAATGTATTTGAAAATTCTAGGTTTTTATGAGACGATTTTGGTGGAACTTATTTTGGCGAGGTTTTGGTCAGCGTGAGATAGCTCGGCAAATTTTGTATCTCGCAATAACATATGGAAAGCTGAAAAGGTTTGCATGATTGACATTAAGCCAAGATCACTACGAGTCAGATGGTGAAGAAGCAGTATGATTTTCTTGAACGGCTTTGCCATGAGACATCGTCAAACATGAAGCGGACAAAAATGACCCGCTGGGCGTTGCGGACATCTGCGGGCCGCTGAAAATGAGGAAAAGGATGTGTCCTGTCCTCCCGTCTGGTGCGTTAGGCGCATAATGTTACCTAGAGGAAGGGAGGCATGATGGGTCCTGCGAGTGCAGGGTTGCCAGTTTAGATATTTTTCATCAAATCTGAAGATTTTTAGTGCAATGTCGATACCTTTGGAAACTTTGAAATTCATGAAATGCTTCCTAACGTTTTCGGGTTCTGTCTTGTTTTGGGAATGATTATCACATTTTTAACGGAAACATGCAAGATGGTTCCAGTATTTTGTAAAGGCGTTATTAAATAAAATTATCAGGGTTTTGAAAACTTATCGAAATTTTAGCACTGACTTCACTGTTAAGCTAGCAGAGCCTTGTCTTTTCCCCTTGATGGATTGTGTGTAGTGGATAGAGAGGATAGGGAACAGTAGCGGATTGAGGACTTCATTGGGTGGTGGGGGAGGGGTTAGGGATCTAGAGCCTCCCCCGCCATGGCCTCGGAACAGCCCTCAGTAATGCATTTACTATAGGCACACTGACATTTCGGTAGGGGGTTGAGCCTTCCTAGCCCCCTCGTGTCCAATACTGATTGAAAGCCAATGACCAGCTGACAAAATGAGTTAGAAATTATCGCGGCCGCCACGCTGGTTTGTTTTGAAAAGATGGTGTAGTGTCAAACGTCCGGAGCAGTTTGAAATGGGTGAAAACATGGGAAGTTCTA
Source organism: Lepas anatifera (assembly GCA_034440635.1). Classification (NCBI taxonomy): domain Eukaryota; kingdom Metazoa; phylum Arthropoda; class Thecostraca; family Lepadidae; genus Lepas; species Lepas anatifera. The sequence goes on along the minus strand of JAOTON010000950.1, from coordinate 573,814 downwards.
GAACTTCTGTCCAAAACGCAACTAGCACTATTGCGGCTTGGTTCTAGTCATGTGAAACTACCATGAGTGAACATCACGGGGAGGAGGAGGGGTCAAGACCCGCCTGGATTTTTGTCTCCTACAGACTTTGTCTAGGGCTTGGGTTGCAGTGCTACCTTTAAACCATCCAGAACCCCTCCTGGATCGAAAAGAAATCTCCAGCCATGGAGACATAAATATATCGAAAGCATAGTCGTTAGCAATGCCACAAATCAAATGTTTTGCAGGAAAAGAAGCAAAATAAGTTGTTTTAAGTGCGCAAGATAGCAGAGCGGATCAGGTGCATATCATCATCATACCATCACAAAATACATTAGTCATGAGGATGAGAAAGATGATGTGCTGACCAGCGTTACAGTGACCAGTGGCGTACCTGGAAATGTGGAGGTTCACATTGATGCAACTATGGAGCGCCTACTTGCTCCAAAGAAAAGTTGAAAGATGGAAATGGACCCGTTTGGAGATTTGGAGATTAATCAAGCAAATGTACACCGGGTGGGGGAGATAACGGATTGAGTTTTCAAAACTTTTCATCTCTATACTGAATATTACGATTACTCGTTAAAAGCTTAGTGAGCATCAGTCACAAAGTCTGGGAGGCGGAGGAGAAAGGAGTAGAGACAAGATAAGCGGTTTCCAAAAACCTTTGATATTCAAAAATTTCTTAAAATACTATGATGTTCACAATTTTAGTCTATCCCCCGCAAATCATCAGTCTAGGTTAACCACTATTGTATACTATTTGCAAATGCAGTTAGTGTTGTCTTTAATTAAACCTTAAGAGCATAAAACTGTCTAAACATTTTACTATGGCCAATATACAAGAGGAAATAAAAACACTTCACAAAACTGCAGTAAAAGCGATGCGCAATGGACCGCTGAGTGCGGTGACTGCGCCGCCCGGAAGCCGGCCGCGCAGTGCCAGCCGATGTCCCAAACGCCCAGCGGGTCATTTTTGTCCGGTGTCATATCTCAGAATCTAAAAGTGGTATCGATTTAAAACTTTCAGGACATCTTATTGGGCATATTCTAAACATAGGCAAACATTTGTTTTGCCAATTTGAAACCTGGAAGTACGTGCGGGCGTTAATGGGTTAAACACCACCACCCCCCGTCGAACTCGACTCCTATGCGGGATAGCGAAAAAAACGCCAACGCTGGTAGATAGACCATACCTATTCATGAAGAAACTACATCGGTCACTTTTTGGCTCAGGTCAAAATTGACGTCATGACAGGTCAAAGAAGGTGGCATGCCAGAGCAGAGTTTCCGGGCTCTAGTGTCTGAAAGAGTAGAGTTAGAATCATTTTTAGACACCATTTGCTTCCTCTCGTTACGGAAAATCGAATGATGTATAATATGACTATACTAGGACAAAGCATAAAAATTACCTGACCTGAGGCTAGTTCAAGGTCACCATTTAACCTAGCACCTAGTCCAAATGTAATAGTATCAAAATAAAAGTTGTATCGCCATTTCCTGCAAAGCCGTTGACCAAAGTCTGAAAACCTGCCTAAGTAGCCCCAGATGACCTCTCAGAGGTTACAGGTCCAAGCTTGCAACGCGAACCTATAAAGAGATCTAGGATGCCATGATTGAAGAATACGAAGGTATTCCAAGCGATAGCTACGGAAATACGAAAATTTTTCTACAATTTCTGTTTTTTCCCATACATTTCCAATGGAGAGATCATGATCAATACCTGACGCTAGGTCATCGATATTAAAGTGCATGTATATATATATATATATATATATATATATATATATATATTCTTGATTGAACATGACGGCATATCTGTCACTGACGAGTTTTTGGTTTAGAATCTCGATTCTTCTGATTTCTGCTTTCTTTCATCTTTCGAGGCGAACTCAAACAATAGTTTTCCAAATGATTCATTTTGCAACGTTTCGTTAATCACATTAACATCCTCAGGCATGTCATTTGGTACATATAATTAGTATAAAATTAATTAATATAGGACACATCTACCACTCTGTTCGATTCGTCTCGATTCTGAGTTATTTCTTTAAGGGTAAGGACACCAAAAAATAAGCTTCAAATTCATGCAGTTGTAATGAGACGGCACCATTGTGAGAAAGAAGTTGCAACGTGTTTTAAAGATTAGCAGAATATTTGATTTTTTCGCTTTTTGCTTAAAACATGCAGATTATTTATCTAAAAACCTACACTCTACATTCTCATAAACGGTGAGTTTATCACATTCACACACCCATGTATTCATCACAATGTTCTTCGCCGCCTGGGCCCTAGAGGGGGCCCATCAAACAGCGACAGTGTGGAGACCTGGTTCATTTGGCGGTTGATGGTCGGGGCCAGGTCTCGGATGAACACAGATTCCAGGGACTGCAGCTTCTTCCTATTTGGGCAATGAGCCAGGATGTCGGTGTTCTGTACAAGGATTGTCCTGGTTAAAGTCTTGTTATGGTAGCGTTTTAGATGTTTTTCTGGGGCGCCTTCTTGAAGATGCATCGTCATTCTCCGCGAGAGACTTGTCGTTGTGTGTCCAACGTAGCTACATTCTGGACGGTGCGCGCAGTCACCATATGGACAATTGAATTTGTATACTACGTTGTTCACCTTCAACTTCGAGTACTCTGCGGACAGGTTGTTTTTCATCACCAGGCTGGATATTCTGGGGTTCTTGTAGTAGATTACCAGGTTGAGACTGTCTTCTTTTCTCGAGGGTATACAGTTCCTCTTCACAATATCACGTAAGCTCTTTTCCTCTTTCTTGTATTCCGATGTCAGGGTGCTCTGGTAGAAAATTTGAATTTTGTCGCCTTCCAGTTCGGTGTTAGTTTTGAGTTTTGGGCTGGCAGTGCTTGCTGGGCTGCATTCGAATGATGTCTTCGATCTTTTCTTTCTGATGATGATGATTTTTCCGGCCGTCGGCGTTGCCATATGGGGGCGCCCCACAGGCGCCCCAACCGCCGCAGGAAAAACCCGGCCCGCCAGGCACGGCGCTGCTCCATTGGCGGCTCCGGTATGGGAACGGTCGTTTGGGGCCGAGGCGACGTCACCGCCTCCTCCGCCGTCCAGGTCCCGCCTGGCCCAACACGTGGGGCCGGAGGCGACCGCCGTCAGGACCCCTTCGGGTGGTGTCGTTTCTAAAACCTATATAACACCAAAGAGATGGTACTTGAGCTCCAAATGTCACGTGTCACATCCAACTTGTGGTGTCATCCAATTTTAAAATAGATAAATATAATGTGCCACTGAAGTGGTGGTGCATGGCCCAAAACGTCACGTTTTCCATCCAACTTTGAACGGGGATTTCTTGGCAGTTTCTATCTATGCGCCGCTTTAGTCACACGTATTGTATGGATTCTCGTCGAAGATTTTCGATGCCCACACCATTTGAGATTACAAATGCCGTAATATCCGCGTTGCCGGTCTTCATGATATCCTGTCGCAGGATGCAGAGTGAGTTTATCTTCTTGATCAAGGTATTTATAGGGCAAACAAATCGCTAAATCAGATTTTTGATTCGGTTAAATACGGAGCACTCATTTCAGTGACCCGGCCAGCTGGCCATCAGCTGGCCAAGTTGCTTGACAATATATTTCGGATACGGTCGAGCTCTTGGTGGACGAGATCCCAGGTGCTGCAGTGTGTGAGGGCCCGATGGACATAGGCTCTGATCACGCTGTCTTTATATCTTGGCGGACATTCGCTTTTTCCGTTGAGGCAATGACCGGTGTCAGTTTCTTTGCGATAGACATTGGTTTGGTACTTGTTATTGGTGGCATCGACCTTTACATCCAAGAAAGGGATTGTGTTTTCTACGCTTTCTTCGGTACTGAATTTGAGTTCTGAAACCGCCTCAAGATTGCTCTTAAGAAGATCCAGTTGCTCAGCATCCTTGATATCGATAAAGATATCATCCACGTAGCGGCAGTACAGGTGAGGTTTTAATCTTCTGCAGTGCGTTTTCTTCCACACAGCACATATAGCTTTGAGCGAATAATACTCCCAAGGGTATTATTCGCTCAAATCTTAAGGCGGTTTCAGAACTCAAATTCAGTACCGAAGAAAGCGTAGAAAACACAATCCCTTTCTTGGATGTAAAGGTCGATGCCACCAATAACAAGTACCAAACCAATGTCTACCGCAAAGAAACTGACACCGGTCATTGCCTCAACGGAAAAAGCGAATGTCCGCAAAGATATAAAGACAGCGTGATCAGAGCCTATGTCCATCGGGCCCTCACACACTGCAGCACCTGGGAGCTCGTCCACCAAGAGCTCGACCGTATCCGAAATATATTGTCAAGCAATAACTACGAGAAAGAAAAGATCGAAGACATCATTCGAATGCAGCCCAGCAAGCACTGCCAGCCCAAAACTAACACCGAACTGGAAGGCGACAAAATTCAAATTTTCTACCAGAGCACCCTGACATCGGAATACAAGAAAGAGGAAAAGAGCTTACGTGATATTGTGAAGAGGAACTGTATACCCTCGAGAAAAGAAGACAGTCTCAACCTGGTAATCTACTACAAGAACCCCAGAATATCCAGCCTGGTGATGAAAAACAACCTGTCCGCAGAGTACTCGAAGTTGAAGGTGAACAACGTAGTATACAAATTCAATTGTCCATATGGTGACTGCGCGCACCGTCCAGAATGTAGCTACGTTGGATACACAACAACAAGTCTCTCGCGGAGAATGACGATGCATCTTCAAGAAGGCGCCCCAGAAAAACATCTAAAACGCTACCATAACAATACTTTAACCAGGACAATCCTTGTACAGAACACCGACATCCTGGCTCATTGCCCAAATAGGAAGAAGCTGCAGTCCCTGGAATCTGTGTTCATCCAGGACCTGGCCCCGACCATCAACCGCCAAATGAACCAGGTCTCCACACTGTCGCTGTTTGATGGGCCCCTCTCTAGGGCCCAGGCGGTGAAGAACATTGTGATGAGTACATGGGTGTGTGAATGTGATAAACTCACCGTTTATGGGAATGTAGAGTGTAGGTTTTTAGATAAATAATCTTCATGTTTTAAACAAAAAGCGAAAAAATCAAATATTCTGCTAATCTTTAAAACATGTTGCAACTTCTTTCTCACAATGGTGCCGTCTCATTACAACTGCATGAATTTGAAGCTTATTTTTTGGTGTCCTTACTCTTAAAGAAATAACTCAGAATCGAGACGAATCGAACAGAGTGGTAGATGTGTCCTATATTAATTAATTTTATACTAATTATATGTACCAAATGACATGCCTGAGGATGTTAATGTGATTAACGAAACGTTGCAAAATGAATCATTTGGAAAACTATTGTTTGAGTTCTCCTCGAAAGGTGAAAGAAAGCTTATCAGAAGAATCGAGATTCTAAACCAAAAACTCGTCAATGCCAGATATGCCGTCATTTTCAATCAAGAATGCATCAACCAAAACCTGCTCCCAAACTACACTAATATATATATATATATATAAAAAAAATATATATATATATATATATATATATATATATATATAAATTTATAAGTCACCAAATCTGGGGGTGCCCATATCCGCCCATTGGCGACAAGATACAGTGACTCATCCACTAACAACGCGTTCACCATATAATCGGATGGGCACGAAATAGTATCGTAATAAACGCATAAAAAAACCAAGAACGATGTCACACAGCTTATGTCTTTGGCCAACACAATTTTCTTCTCATGAGGGATTTTTTCAGGGAGAGGAGTTCATAGGGAACTTTCCAGCTATTAAGCAATTTGGGTAATTGATGGCGTGTACCAAAACAGCCGAGGTCAAGTGACGTACCCAGGTCATCCCTCGCCTCTTGGCAGGGTTTTGGGCATCCGATTGCAAGCTTTTATGTAATCCGCTATGTCCAATACACATTGGCTCTCTAAATTATATTCAAAATTGCCTTGGGGTGAGAATTTAGCGAACACAGACAAGGCATTCTAATCGCATATTGTCAGGCCATGTTGCAAAACAGCGCTCAACCTCAGACTGTTGGTTTTAGATGTTTAGTTTTGCAGCAACAAGCAATAAAACTGGTTCCGCCCGATTTTGAGAAAGCCAGCAAGAACTTGCCACAGTGGAACACTTGCCTCGGTTATTTTTTTACCAATGTACCATCAAAAAAATTCTCGAAACATGAACTTTCTCAAAGTTAAGCACATATACAGAGCTTACGTTGAAAAGGCACATTGATGAAAACACCAATTGCTCCATTAAATCACCAATAAATAAAGAATCAATAGGGCCATCCAAATAATCACCTATAAAGCCATTCATTAAAAAAGTCAATCTCATTCATTAAAAGGATTGTCTCAAGGGATGATAGCTATCATCCTCTTCCCTCTCAAGATTCACGATGGCGAATCCTCTGGAAATCCTCTTGCAACGCCGAAGGGGGCCCGACGCCGCGCATACAAGCATACTGTTATATAACCTCAGGAGATTTGTGCACACATTCTCATGCAATCATGCAATCACTCTCAAGGTCATTGACCGCCAGTGTTTCGGTCAAATAACGTTACTAAGTATGACACATTTTTAGTCAAGGTTACCCAATGTCAAAGTCAAGGTGACATGTCAAGTTCAAAAGTCTTTTTCAGGGTCAGAACCTCATTTTACGCCCAAGGGTTGTTATGCTGCTAGCCATGTTGTACATTATTGGAAATATGTAACATGGTTACGTCATAGGTCAGTGACCCCGAATGACCTTGACCTTAAACTTCAGAGGACATTGTTTAATTAGTCCGCTTTCAGTGTATTTCTACTCACATTCCGTTATTGTACATCTATTGGCCTTTGAGCCATTTCCGAGTTAACATAAAATCCGCTGGAGACTTCATTTGCCATCCGAGTAGAATGCGACAGTTAATAACATATCATCGGATAGGGACAGGGATTTCATTTCGATGTCATTAGCCTGTGGGGGAATGTGTTGAGGCACTGAGTGCAGTGAAATACGTATTTGTACAAGCTGTGGGATACGAAAAGCACGGCTGGATATTATTCGGCCCTTTTACAAAAGAGGGAGGCCTCAGACTGTCAAATCCTCGACTGACGATACTGTTTTGGCGACTCGTTTTCAATGACTACAATGGCCACGCACCTGCACCTGTGAGTGGGTTCGATCCCACCCAGACAACCCCACAGGGGATCGCGGCAGGAGCGGCGAGACGACGGGGACGAGCTTGTTTTCTTCCCGCCACGACTTTTTAGTCACCCTGACACTTCTCGGAATCAGGAGTGGTAGAAATATCACCTTACATAGTTCAATCAAATAGGCACAGCTGATTTGTTCAGGACCAAGTGGTACAAAACAAAGTGTAATGATAGACTGACAAACTCATGGGCAGATCCAGGGGTCCAGCCTGGCCATGCCCCAACAGCAACAACGTTTATTTTGTTATCCGAGTGTTTCAAATGACAAACAAACGTCTTGATCGAGGCAAAAGCCCATCAACGTGTTTAACTATTCAGCGCCTCACGAATTTTTGCATCATTAATATCCGTCAATATACCGCCGCCCCAAACCCAGGGCCGCCCACTACGGTTGAGGCCGCTGTCCCGCCGCGACGCAGATGTACAACTTCGTTTCGAGTTTATTATAAATGAACGTTAATTTAGTTCGAATATATTGCTATTGATTACGAATTTCCTGGTTTTACGTGCTACTGTATGACCCTTCCCATCAATTAGTTAAGTTCCGTTGAGTAGGATATCTAGCTCTTGTCTATTGTTCAGGGCTTTAAAGCTTGTGCCGATAATTTGCCCAATGCTATTTTCCAGTAAACTTCGATGATTTGCGTTTCTTGTGCAGCGCAAAACGTAGTGTTTGGTCTCTTCGTTATTACAGCCACAAATGCAGAAGGGCGATGCAAATTTTTACACTTGATTTGCACGGGCGATCATTTTTGACATGCCGACTCCTAAATCTTAATCGGCATCAAGAGGGAGCTTAGAATTTTTGAGCCATATCCATAATACTTTGGTGGTTGCTTACTTCTTAAACGTTCTTCCACTTGATTTTCAAATATTTTATTTGACTCGATTATCCTGATTCGTTCTGGTAGTTCATTAGAAATTGTATTTGTGCCTGGCAGAAAAGATATTTGAAGTTTGTTGTTCCGCGCATTAATTCATTTCTTTGGTGCGCGTTTCGGAGTGATCTGTGCGTATCGTTGTGCCTCCAATTAGATAAAATGTTTTGGATATAGTTACGCAAATGTCCACGGATGAGGTTGTGGAAGAACTGCAGTTTGTGGATTTCGCGTATTGTTTTGAGTGATGTCCAGGCGAGATCCGTCGAGCCGAGTCCCCTCCCCTCCTTTCTCTCCAACAGCCAGATCTTATCCACCTTGCCTTGTTTTGGTCGATTCTAAAAAAAAATCACAATTTTACCCGGATAGTCTCCCACAATGTTTTGATTAGATCCGTTTCTGGGCAAGTGAACGTTGGATCCTCGGCAGTTCCTCATGGATGCGGTTTTTACACTTTGTCAGAGTTGAAGCTATGTCTTATCCTAAAACATGCACTCTGTTTAAGACTTGTGAGTGAAAAGGTGCAATTTTTTCCAAACATCTTTAAAATAATGGCATGCCCTACATCGATTCATATATTAAACATAAAATTTTGACAACATTTTAAGACCGGACACTACACTGCCTTCTGCTAGAACCAGTCGGAAGATCGATGGTACTACGTTAACGATACCTCGCTCAAGGAAGTGCCGGTAACAAAAGCGAGAGAGGCATCAGCGTGCTGCACTGTTACACCACGAAAAGTGATGCATAATCGTGGAATCATAGTGAAGTGATAGTATTCATGGAAAGAGCATCATATTGTTATTGGATATATTCTCACGGAATTTTCAGTCATGCACGCTGGCATGCAGTAAAGTGGACGTTAATATAACAAAAAAATTATAAGCGCATACCCTTGATAGCTAGATACAATGACACTTCTTTTTGTTAAATTCGGACCAAAACCATTATGTCAATTCCCATGCATCATCCGCATTCTTTCCCCGATTGTTTTCTAATAATATTTTCATTTGAGCATAGGCAGATCCAGGATTTTCGATCAGGGCCGGGCACCTTCCCGGGCGGGGGTGCCATCTGGACCAGAGGGCCGCCACTTTTGACCGGCAAAACCTATCAGGTGGGTGCAAAACCCTATCGGTGGTCGCCGATTTTCACATCCTGGGGCATGGGAGGTGGAAAGTGGTATTTCTGGGGACGCCATTGGCCTTCCAGGGGGGCGCCGGGACTATTTCAGGGGCCGCCGAGGGTTCATTGGAGGGGGGGGCGCTTGCCCTCTTTTGCCCGCCTCTGGTATATTTTGGTATCCACGTATATTTTGGTGAAACACTGTAATAGGCCTGTAGACATAGACCAACTAAGACTGGTGGTTCTCTCAATCCCCAACAACTCCTCAGCAGGTTCTCAGGTTAAAGCATGGTTCTATGGTTAGCCTGAAAGTTTTAGAAGTATTTTTTCTGGCAAGAATGACAATATTCAGCAGATCTTGTTATCTGCGAAATATCTGAATCCGAAAAACGCCTCTGAACATCAAATGAAGCATGGTGATTTTGACCACCACAAAAGACAGCCGAACCATAAGTAACTTGGGACAAACATACTAAACGAATATATTTTAAAAGGTAAACGCAAACTGCCTTCTAGATTCTAAGAATGCTCTTCTGAGTTTGGGATAAAACATTATCTTGAGATTTTGCAGATCGTTCTTGAAAGAGAAGCATGCGACTTTTCTTCCAGGTTATCCTACCTGTTCATTCAGGGGCGTAGCCAAGGGGGGCGGCAGGGACAGCCGCCCCCCTCCTGAGGGCCCGAAGGGCCCAGTGAAGTTACGGGCCGCCCGAAGCGCGGCTCACCCGCGCTATGCTCCGTGGCCAAATTTTAAATTTCATACCAGACAGGGCCCTCTTAAGCCCTCTTCAGCACTTCATTCTGTAACAAGCAGGGCCCTTTTTTACCCATCAGGGCCCTTTTAGCGCTGTCGTAGGGGCCCTTTTTGGGGCGCCACCCCCCCTCTTGAGCGAAACCCTGGTTACGCCCCTGTGTTCATGAGACACGGACAACGAACGTGCGCCTGCGGGAACCTAGGAATGCCTCAACATGGTTGAAAACGTTGGCAAACAGGGTCAATCCGATTTAGCATGCCGCTCATTAGGAACCTCGGAGCAGACGCAAAATAGAAATCCGGATTGAATTTGAGATACAGAAAAAAGACAGACTGGTGCTCCTGGGGAACAAGGGTGTCCCAAAACAGCACAAAAGCTGATGAGGTTTCGATTTGGCCGACGGAGCCGCACCCTACATGTATGACATGTGGGAGTCGGCGGACAACAGTTGGTGTCGCTGAAGTACGTATGACTAAAGAACGTACGCGTAAGTATGAGAGAACGTAAGAACGTAAGTGCGTATGGCTAAAGTATGCGCGCAAAGAACGCAAGCAAACGTATGTAGGGTACAAATTCGTCTGCCAGAAGTACGCAGAAAAAAGTACGTAAGCAAAGGTAGAGAGGATATTAAATTATGTAGGAAAAATAGGTACGTACGCAAAAGTACGTGAGAAAATATGCGTATAAGTTTGTACCTATGCCAAAAGCACGTCGGAAAAAGTAGGCAAGCAAGTGAACGTAGGATATAAAGTTCGTACCTACGCAATAAACTGCATGGGAAATGCACGTAACAAAGCATGTAAACAAATGTACATATGGTATAAAGTTCATGTGCCATCACTGCGAAGGAAACAGCATGTAAGCAAATGAGCACAGGTGAGCAAAAGTAGGTACCTACTTATATTATCAAGTAGGCAGGGGCGCAGCCAGGGGGGCACAGGGGGCACGTGCCCCCCCCATCGGTGCCGGGGTGCCCTTTTTGATTGTCAGGTGGTGTGCCCTCTTTGGGCCGTGCCACTCGAAATTTAGTACCCTACGTCGTTGAGCCTAGATGGAACTAGACTGCATTTAGTGATTTAAGCTATTGTTTGACAATTAAGTGCCTTTTTGGTCAGTTAGGGCATTCTGTCGCCTTTCCAAGCACCCGGGAAGAGTATAGGCACGTAATCCGTTTCCAGATAATGCCTCATCGTCCCCAATAATCGTATGGGCAGAGTTAATCTGGTGCCCCTTGAGCTCATCTGGTGCCCCCTGAGCGCTGGTCCTGAACCCTGGAGCTGATAATGTGCCCTCTGAGCTGATCTGATGCCCTCGTAGTCAATCTGGTGCCCCCCCTGAGAAAATAATTGTGCCTTCTGAATCTATATAATGTTCTCTGAGTTAGTCTGATGCCTCCGAGCTTGCCCGGTGCCCTATTAGCTGTTTTAGTGTCCCTTGAACTGATCCGGGCCCCTGAACTTATTTAATGCCTCCCGTAGTTTATCTACTGTCCAGGGCCGCAGCCAGGGGACACAGGGGGTACGTGCCCCCATCGGTGCCGGGTGCCCTTTTGATTGCCAGGTGGTGTACCCCCTTTGGACCGTGCCGCAGGAAATTTAGTGTCCTATGCCGTTGAACCTAGATGGAACTAGGCCGCATTTAGCGATTTCAACTATTGTTTGACAACTAAGTGCCTTTTTGGTCACCTAAAACATTCTGTCGCCTTTCCAAGCACCCGGGAATAGTATAGGCACGTAATCCGTTTCCAGATAATGCCTCATCGTCGCCAATAATCGTACGGGTGGAGCTCATCTGGTGCCCCCTGGAGGTGATCATGTGCCTTCTGAGCTGATCTGATGCCCTCGTAGTCAATCTGGTGCCCCCCCCTCCCCTGAATAAATAATTGTGCCTTCTGAATCTATATAATGTTCTCTGAGTTAGTCTGATGCCTCCGAGCTTGCCCGGTGCCCTATTAGCTGTTTTAGTGTCCCTTGAACTGATCCGGGCCCCTGAACTTATTTAATGCCTCCCGTAGTTTATCTACTGTCCAGGGCCGCAGCCAGGGGACACAGGGGGCACGTGCCCCCATCGGTGCCGGGTGCCCTTTTGATTGCCAGGTGGTGTACCCCCTTTGGGCCGTGCCGCAGGAAATTTAGTGTCCTATTCCGTTGAACCTAGATGGAACTAGGCCGCATTTAGCGATTTCAACTATTGTTTGACAATTAAGTGCCTTTGTGGTCACCTAAAACATTCTGTCGCCTATTCAAGCACCCGGGAATAGTATAGGCACGTAATCCGTTTCCAGATAATGCCTCATTGTCGCCAATAATCGTACGGGTGGAGCTCATCTGGCGCCCCCTGGAGGTGATCATGTGCCTTCTGAGCTGATCTGATGCCCTCGTAGTCAATCTGGTGCCCCCCCTCCCCTGAATAAATAATTGTGCCTTCTGAATCTATATAATTAATATAATATCTATAATATAATCTATAGAATCTATAATATAATATAATATCTATATAATCTATATAATATAATAATATCTAATAATCTATATGTTCTCTGAGTTAGTCTGATGCCTCCGAGCTTGCCCGGTGCCCTATGAGCTGTTTTAGTGTCCCTTGAACTGATCCGGGCCCCCTGAACTTATTTAATGCCTCCCGTAGTTTATCTACTGTCCAGGGCCGCAGCCAGGGGACACAGGGGCACGTGCCCCCATCGGTGCCGGGTGCCCTTTTGATTGCCAGGTGGTGTACCCCCTTTGGGCCGTGCCGCAGGAAATTTAGTGTCCTATGCCGTTGAACCTAGATGGAACTAGGCCGCATTTAGCGATTTCAACTATTGTTTGACAATTAAGTGCTTTTGTGGTCACCTAAAACATTCTGTCGCCTTTCCAAGCACCCGGGAATAGTATAGGCACGTAATCCGTTTCCAGATAATGCCTCATCGTCGCCAATAATCGTACGGGTGGAGCTCATCTGGCGCCCCCTGGAGGTGATCATGTGCCTTCTGAGCTGATCTGATGCCCTCGTAGTCAATCTGGTGCCCCCCCTCCCCTGAATAAATAATTGTGCCTTCTGAATCTATATAATGTTCTCTGAGTTAGTCTGATGCCTCCGAGCTTGCCCGGTGCCCTATTAGCTGTTTTAGTGTCCCTTGAACTGATCCGGGCCCCCTGAACTTATTTAATGCCTCCCGTAGTTTATCTACTGTCCAGGGCCGCAGCCAGGGAACACAGGGGGCACGTGCCCCCATCGGTGCCGGGTGCCCTTTTGATTGCCAGGTGGTGTACCCCCTTTGGGCCGTGCCGCAGGAAATTTAGTGTCCTATGCCGTTGAACCTAGATGGAACTAGGCCGCATTTAGCGATTTCAACTATTGTTTGACAATTAAGTGCTTTTGTGGTCACCTAAAACATTCTGTCGCCTTTCCAAGCACCCGGGAATAGTATAGGCACGTAATCCGTTTCCAGATAATGCCTCATCGTCGCCAATAATCGTACGGGTGGAGCTCATCTGGCGCCCCCTGGAGGTGATCATGTGCCTTCTGAGCTGATCTGATGCCCTCGTAGTCAATCTGGTGCCCCCCTCCCCTGAATAAATAATTGTGCCTTCTGAATCTATATAATTAATATAATATCTATAATATAATCTATAGAATCTATAATATAATATAATATCTATATAATCTATATAATATAATAATATCTAATAATCTATATGTTCTCTCAGTTAGTCTGATGCCTCCGAGCTTGCCCGGTGCCCTATGAGCTGTTTTAGTGTCCCTTGAACTGATCCGGGCCCCTGAACTTATTTAATGCCTCCCGTAGTTTATCTACTGTCCAGGGCCGCAGCCAGGGGACACAGGGGGCACGTGCCCCCATCGGTGCCGGGTGCCCTTTTGATTGCCAGGTGGTGTACCCCCTTTGGGCCGTGCCGCAGGAAATTTAGTGTCCTATGTCGTTGAACCTAGATGGAACTAGGCCGCATTTAGCGATTTCAACTATTGTTTGACAATTAAGTGCTTTTGTGGTCACCTAAAACATTCTGTCGCCTTTCCAAGCACCCGGGAATAGTATAGGCACGTAATCCGTTTCCAGATAATGCCTCATCGTCGCCAATAATCGTACGGGTGGAGCTCATCTGGCGCCCCCTGGAGGTGATCATGTGCCTTCTGAGCTGATCTGATGCCCTCGTAGTCAATCTGGTGCCCCCCTCCCCTGAATAAATAATTGTGCCTTCTGAATCTATATAATGTTCTCTGAGTTAGTCTGATGCCTCCGAGCTTGCCCGGTGCCCTATGAGCTGTTTTAGTGTCCCTTGAACTGATCCGGGCCCCCTGAACTTATTTAATGCCTCCCGTAGTTTATCTACTGTCCAGGGCCGCAGCCAGGGAACACAGGGGGCACGTGCCCCCATCGGTGCCGGGTGCCCTTTTGATTGCCAGGTGGTGTACCCCCTTTGGGCCGTGCCGCAGGAAATTTAGTGTCCTATGCCGTTGAACCTAGATGGAACTAGGCCGCATTTAGCGATTTCAACTATTGTTTGACAATTAAGTGCTTTTGTGGTCACCTAAAACATTCTGTCGCCTTTCCAAGCACCCGGGAATAGTATAGGCACGTAATCCGTTTCCAGATAATGCCTCATCGTCGCCAATAATCGTACGGGTGGAGCTCATCTGGCGCCCCCTGGAGGTGATCATGTGCCTTCTGAGCTGATCTGATGCCCTCGTAGTCAATCTGGTGCCCCCCTTCCCCTGAATAAATAATTGTGCCTTCTGAATCTATATAATGTTCTCTGAGTTAGTCTGATGCCTCCGAGCTTGCCCGGTGCCCTATTAGCTGTTTTAGTGTCCCTTGAACTGATCCGGGCCCCTGAACTTATTTAATGCCTCCCGTAGTTTATCTACTGTCCAGGGCCGCAGCCAGGGAACACAGGGGGCACGTGCCCCCATCGGTGCCGGGTGCCCTTTTGATTGCCAGGTGGTGTACCCCCTTTGGGCCGTGCCGCAGGAAATTTAGTGTCCTATGCCGTTGAACCTAGATGGAACTAGGCCGCATTTAGCGATTTCAACTATTGTTTGACAACTAAGTGCCTTTTTGGTCACCTAAAACATTCTGTCGCCTTTCCAAGCACCCGGGAATAGTATAGGCACGTAATCCGTTTCCAGATAATGCCTCATCGTCGCCAATAATCGTACGGGTGGAGCTCATCTGGCGCCCCCTGGAGGTGATCATGTGCCTTCTGAGCTGATCTGATGCCCTCGTAGTCAATCTGGTGCCCCCTCCTCCCCTGAATAAATAATTGTGCCTTCTGAATCTATATAATGTTCTCTGAGTTAGTCTGATGCCTCCGAGCTTGCCCGGTGCCCTATGAGCTGTTTTAGTGTCCCTTGAACTGATCCGGGCCCCCTGAACTTATTTAATGCCTCCCGTAGTTTATCTACTGTCCAGGGCCGCAGCCAGAGGACACAGGGGGCACGTGCCCCCATCGGTGCCGGGTGCCCTTTTGATTGCCAGGTGGTGTACCCCCTTTGGGCCGTGCTGCAGGAAATTTAGTGTCCTATGCCGTTGAACCTAGATGGAACTAGGCCCCATTTAGCGATTTCAACTATTGTTTGACAATTAAGTGCGTTTTTGGTCACCTAAAACATTCTGTCGCCTTTCCAAGCACCCGGGAATAGTATAGGCACGTAATCCGTTTCCAGATAATGCCTCATCGTCGCCAATAATCGTACGGGTGGAGCTCATCTGGCGCCCCCTGGAGGTGATCATGTGCCTTCTGAGCTGATCTGATGCCCTCGTAGTCAATCTGGTGCCCCCCTCCCCTGAATAAATAATTGTGCCTTCTGAATCTATATAATGTTCTCTGAGTTAGTCTGATGCCTCCGAGCTTGCCTGCTGCCCTATTAGCTGTTTTAGTGCCCCTTGAGCTGATCCGGGCCCCCTGAACTTATTTAATGCCTCCCAGACTTTATCTACTGTCCAGGGGGGCACATCGGTGCCCCATCGGTGCCGGGTGCCCTTTTGATTGCCAGGTGGTGTACCTACCCTCTTTGGGCCGTGCCGCTCGAAATTTAGTGCCCTGCGCCGTTGAACCTAGATGTAACTAGACTGCATTTAGCGATTTCAACTATTGTTTGACAACTAAGTACCTTTTTGGTCAGCTAGGGCATTCTGTCGCCTTTCCAAGCACTCGGGAAAAGCATAGGCACGTAATCCGTTTCCAGATAATGCCTCTTCGTCGCCAATAATCGTACGGGTGGAGCTCATCTGGTGCCCCCCTGGAGCTGATCATGTGCCCTCTGAGCTGATCTGGTGCCCTCGTAGTCAATCTGGTGCCCTCCTGAGAAAATAAGTGTGCCATTTGAGCCTATAAAATACTCTCTGAGTTAGTTTGATGCCTCCGAGCTTGCCTGGAGTCCTTTTAGCTGTTTTAGTGCCCCTTGAGCTGATCCGGGCCCCCTGAGCTTATTTAATGTCTCCCGGAGTTGATCTACTGTCCAGGGGTGCAGCCAGGAAGGCACAGGGGGCACGTGCCCCAATCACTGCCGGGGTGCCCTTTTGATTGCCAGGTGGTGTACCCAATTTGGGCCGTGCCGCTCGAAAGTTAGTGCCCTAGCCGTTGAACCTATATGTAACTGGACCGCATGTAGCGATTGAAACTATTGTTGGACAACTTAATACCTTTCTCGGTCAGCTAGGGCATTCTATCGCCTTTCCAAGCACCCGGGAAGAGTATGGGCACTTAGTATGTGTCCACCTAATGCCTCATTGTCGCCAATAATCGTACGGGTAAAGCCAATCTGGTGCTCCTTGAGCTCATCTCGTGGTCTCTCAGCTGGTCTTGGCCCCTTGAGCTGATTACTTGCCCTCTAAGCTGATCTGGTGCCCCTGAGTCAATCAGAGTGCCCCACTGAGCAAATAATTGTGCCTCCTGGACCTATATAATGCTCTCTGAGTTAGTCTAATGCTTCCGAGCTTGTTTGGTGCCCTAATAGCTGATTTAGTGCCCCTTGAGCTGATTCGGGCCCCCGAACTGATCTGATGCCTCCCCAAGTTGATTATGTCTCCTAAGTCAATATGGTGCCTTTTCAGCTGATTAGGTGCCCCCTCAACTGATTATTGATATCTCCTTAGATGGTCTGGTCCCCCCCCTGAGCTGGTTTGGTGGGCCCTGAGCCCACCTTGTGTCCCCCGAGCTGTTACGTTGCTCCCTGAGCTGATTTAGGCTCCTGCCATAGTCTGGGGGGCTGGGAGCTGATCTGGACCCCGAGCGGATCGATCTGGTGTCACCTGAGCTGCACTAATGCCCCTTAGTCGATCTCGTGCCTCCTGAGCCCATCTGATGCCCCCCTGAGTAATCTGGTGCCCTTTAAGCTGATCTGGGCCTCCTTACGTGATTTCAGGAGCAGATCTAAAGCCCTGAGCTGAGCTGGGCCCACAGAGGCTGATGAGGGCCCCTGGGATGGTATGGGGCTCCTGAGCTGATTAAGTGCCTCCTGACTTGATCTGGTATTCCTGAGCTGGTCGGGGACCTCTGATCTAATTGTTTGTCCCCGGAGCTGATCTGGTGCCCTATGGGCATCTGGTGTGCCCTGAGCAGCTATGGGGCTTTTGAACTGATTGGGCCCCGAGCTTATGAGGGATCCCTGAGCTCATTTAGTGCCCCTGACTTGAACATGCCCCCTGTGCTGATCGATCTGGTGCACCCTGAGCAGATATACTGCCTCCTGAACTTAACTAATCCCCCTGAGTCGATCTGGTGCCTGCTGAGTCATCAGTGTGTCTCCTGAGCCCATCTGATTCCCTCTGAGCTAGTCTGGTGCCCCATGGCTAATATGGTGCCCTTTAACCCTTGCCCCGGTGGCGGGTACGAGCCACCTTCGCCCTGGTGGGGGGCTAAAAAAGAACCCCCACGATCTCAAAAACTAAGAGAGCTAGAAAAAAGCGCAAAACGGCAATCGAAAGCTCTTCAAAAATGATATCGAAAATACTTCGGTCATTTTCTTGTCAGGTCAATATCAAGGTCACCAGAGGTCAAAATAGGTCAAAATCGCTAATATGAGGTGTACTAAGAAAACCTCATATATCTCAGAAACTATGATAGCTAGAAACATTTTTCTAACACCATTCGAAAGCTCTTGAGATGCGCTTTCATTACAGTGGGACTCATTTTCGTGTCAGGTCAAAGCCTAGGGAGCTACAGGTCACTAAATATTGGGCATATTCTTGGGAATGTCCATAGCCACCCATGCATAAGGGCGTTTACTTTTTCGCTAATAGCTTCCAAACCAAACAAGATACAGCCATAGTTTATGCACCATTGCAATCCTCTCGTCAATACGAATCGAATGATATATAATATTGCTATGCCAAGTCAAATTTAAGAATTTGACCTGACCCAGGTCAACGGTCTGACCCAACTTGACCTGGTATAGTCATGATGTATATCATTTGACTTCCAGTGACTATACAAACACTTCGGTGACAAAATAAAAGCTCTATCTTATTTTATTCAAAATTTATAGAGAAAAACACCAAAAAATGCTTATTTGACCTAAGGTGACCTTTTAAAGGTCACAAGTCAAAAATTTTGACATCAGCTTCAGAAATGGGCTAAGAGCAAGTCGCAACCGATGTTTGAAGTTGCTTCAATCCATACTTACTGAGAAAAGCTCATTTCGTGATTCTCCCCATGTATTGACAATGGGGAGGTCATGCTCTGCACATGACCTTAGGTCACCAATATCAAAAATCCCGGAACAAATGTTGTAGCTCCTGGTGGGCCCAATATGTGGTATGAGTTTCAACTTGATCAATTAACCTTTCTTTTAGTTATGCGGTCCTAAGTATTTTTTGAGGTGAGGTCACTTCACCTGGCCTGGTGACCTGACCTGATATGACCTTGAGCCAAAATGTTTAGGAAAGATGTAAAAATGATGGAGGAACAGCTAGACCAAGTTTGGCGGCGCTGCGCGCCGCCGTTTTTGGTCACTTCGGAAAAACCCGAGGGGGTCTAAAAAGACCCCCCCCACCCGGGCGAAGGTTAAGCTGACTCGGGCCTCCTGGGTTGATTACGTGATTTCCTGAGCAGCTCCCAGGCCCTGAGCTGAACTGGGCCCACAGGGGCTGGTGAGGGCCCCTGAGATGGTATGGGGATCCTGAGCTGATTAAGTGCCTCCTGACTTGATCTGGTATTCCCGAGCTGATCTGAGCCCCGAGCTGGTCGGGGACCACTGATCTGATTATTTGTCCCCGAGGCTGATCTGGTGCCCTATGGGCCGATCTGGTGTTCCCTGAGCAGCTCTGGGGCTTTTGAACTGCTTGGGCCCCGAGCTGGTGAGGGATTCCTGAGCTGATTTAGTGGCCCTGACTTAATCCTGCCCCTGACCTGACTTGAGGTCCCTGAACTGATCTGGGGCCCCAAGAGCTGATGTGGGGCCCAAGAGCGGGTCTAGGTTCTGGGTGTACCCTGAGCTGGTCTGGGCGCTGAGCTTGTGAGAGCCCCTTAAGTTGGCTTGAGGCCCACTGAGGGGATCTGGCGCCTTAAACTGTTCTGGGGCTTCTTGAACTGGTTTAACCCGCGCCCCACCGGGGGTCCGGCGCCACCTTCGCCCCACCGGGGGGCCATCGATGGCCCCCCTCTAACTCCGAAAATATGGGCGTTAGCGCAAATCTGCAAAGTGCAATAGAAAGCTCGCGTGAATTCAGTAAGAAATTACTTCACATGTTTTAGTGCTCAGGTCAATGGTTTGACCTCCAGAGGTCAAATTAGGTCAAGATCGGCTATTTTCACTCAAATATGCAACGATTAAGCAAACTGGGCATAACTCTTATGTCATTAGAGCTATTGAGGCCTGGTAAAGTACATTTGATAGCAAATTGCCAGTACTTCTTCCGCTATGTGAAACGTAAAGACCTCCCGCCAGTGGTTTGACCGCCAGAGGTCACCTCGTGACCTAATATGACCTGAGGTCACGAAAGGTTAAAAAGTGACCTTGCCGTATATCAAATGAAAGCCAGTGACAAGACAAACACGATGGTGTTTGTTTCATCGCTCTAGCTCAATTAGGTCGTCAAAAGTTATTGCCAAAATACTGTTTTTGACCTCTGGTGACCTTGGATGACCTTGGAAAAGTCAAAGGGCAAATATGACCCCTGGGATCCGTGAAAGGGTGTCCAAAAACGTTGTTCTGAGCAGTCTGAGTATTTGCAATCATTTTTGTGGCTTTTATATCATGAAATAGCTTTTCCTCATGCTTTTCCAATGGGAGAGGTCGCCTCGTGACCTGACCTCAGGGCACGAAATCGAAAAATCCCGGATATACACCTTGTAGACCCTGGAGGGGTCATGAAGTGTAGGAAGTTTCAAATCGATCGACTTTGAAATGTAGCTCTTACAGAGCTCTAAAGGTGAAGTGAGGTGACCTTGGTTGACCTCGTCTGGTGACCTGACCTTGGGTGACCCGGGGTAAAAAATTTCAGGGATGATGGGAAAATAATGCAGTGAGAGGTAGACCCCTCAACCGCGGTGCTGCGCCTCGTCGTTTTTCTGCTATCCCGGAAAAACCTTAGGGGGCCATCGATGGCCCCCCGGTGGGGCGAGGGTTAAGGCCCTATGAGCCTATCTGTGGCCCATTGAGCTAGTCTGATGACTTCATCTCTGGGACCAATGAGCTAGTCTAGTCCCTGGGTGAAGTATGAGCTGCTTTGTGGCCTGATCTACATCAGGGGCCCCTGAGGTGGTCTTGAATAGGCAGATAATAATAGCAGATATTTACTCTTAACTGGGACCGAGCCTTGAGAATATGGAACTTAATAAACGCGTTCAAAAGGTATCTCCCAAATTTTTCCGGCAGCAAAAATATGTTCTTCCAAAGACACTATGCCACTCCTCGTCCCACGGCGATTGTGGGAGGCAAGGAACTTAATCCGCGTTCAGCCAGGGTTCATTCGTCACGACAAAACCAGTAGGCATAACAAAAAATTTCGACTCCAATATGCCTTAACCTGCACATTGTAACAGATATCACATGCTCCGCTGATGTTAAGTACTTGCATGAGTTGGCTGTCCTTAAATCTATCCCAAAAAAGTAGTGTTTTGGCTACTATTTTGGCGATATTTTGCTCCTTTTTTCGGTTTTAATCGAGTTTTCCTTCTCCGTCAATGAGTTCTTTGACGGCAATATTGAACCAAAGATGCCCAAAAAATGATATAAACAAAGATATAGTAAGTTTTTTTAGGTTACGTTAAAAGTGCCCTATTTTCCCCGGGGTGCCCCTCAAAGTTGGTGTGCCCCCCCATACGAAAGCTCTGGCTGCGCCCCTGCAAGTAGGGTTCCTATTACACGACTTTTATACTTACGTGTTTTTTCCATTACGAATATCTTACCCTATGTACTTTTCTAGAGTACTTTCACCTCACTCACTTTTTGCGTATGTATGTACGTGCCTTAATCATACGAACTTCTTCCTCACGTGCATACTTTTGTGAGAAACCTGGCCCGCCATATTGCGTTTGTCTCCTTGCCCTGTTCAGATGGTGCTGCCCTCCATAGGCAAGGTACGGTAACTTGGCATTGATTTCGCTGCCGCTACGCCGTTCTCTTTCCACAATGCTGCGCTTTACTGTTTTAACCATTACGATTGTCGGAAAGAACATTTTATACTTAAGAGTCAAATTTTTAGGCTATTTGGTTCGGGGGAGGGGCGGGGTTGAAAATACACCAACCCCTTAAGTCGGGAATCGGAAATACGTATCAAAAGGCACCCCTTAGGTTCAGCGTGTGGTTTCTCCTGCAGACAGCCTTGGAATGGAGAAAGATGCCTTCGAAATTGGTGGCGTCTTTGAAGACTTTCTTTGTTGAGGAGGAGCTACGGTGTGAAAAGGTTGCCTTTTGAAAAACTTGAAATGCCTCCCCAGGGGCCTTTTCTATGCTAGCGACGCCTTCGCCGGTGGGATCCAGCTCTCCCGAAGGGAACACCAAAACAGAGATGGCCCAGACGCAGCCTCCCTGACATTTTTTATTATACTAGGTCAACTTTTGTTCGGTTATGTGAAGTCCGTTATTTTTTCATCACTAGCCATGCTTTGACTGTCTTGTTTTGCTTCTGTGACAGTCACCATGTCCGGTCCGGGCCCGCTGCGGCGGGTGCTACGCTGGCTGGGCCGCGCAGCGCTGCTTCTGCTGCTGCTACAGCTGATGCAACAACAGGTGATGGACTACATGGCTGAGCCCGTCAGCACAGCGGTGGTGCGTGGTCAGGCGCCCTTCCCGGCTCTGACGCTGTGCCCGGGCGCAGCCTCGCCCCCTTCAAGGCTGTTCTTTCCACGTCTGCGCCAGCTGGCCGCCGGCCTCATCAACGTGTCGCAGCTGTACGACGAGACCACGCCAGACATGATCCACAGCGAGGCTCTCAACCAGCTGGCCATCACCGGAGACGGTCTGACTGAGAGTCTGAGCGCGAGAGAATACACCAGTTACGTCAGCGACGGCGCCGAAGGCCCACTCGGCGTTTGGACGGAGCACTACCACGCCACCCTCCGTCAAGTGGTCTCAGCCACACGCTGCACCACTTTCACCGCCGGTGCAGACACCAAGGCCCGCCAGGGAGCCCCCATATCAGTCCAGCTGCTCCTCACCGTGCCCACCGCCTACACGCAGAACGTGCGAGGGCTATTCCGGTGGGCCAAGGTGGCATACCGGCTGTTTGTGCACGCGCCCGGCGAGGAGCCCAACGTGGGTGACCTGATACGGGTCGGGTCCCCCCGCGCCCCCACCACCACCTTCCGCGAGATACGGCCCGGCAATGTGCACGGGTTCCGTGTGAGCGCGCGTGCAGCGTCTGGTGCCGCTGCGGCGTCGGCCGTGCCGCCAGCCGCCCTACTCGCAGGTGCGCTGCTTGAAACAGTGTCTGTGGCTGCGCCAGACAGAGCACACAGGGTGCCGCCCGCCACACATGCAGTTTGACGCCGGCTCCATGCCCTCGGACACGACCGACCCGGAAGCCAGCGTCAGCCGTCTCCACCGGCTACCAGTCTGCACCAAACTGCTGCAGATGCGAAGTATTCAAAACAACTCACGTCTTACCGCGGAATACAGGCCAAAGTTGAAGTGCCTCGATGGAAGGAGAAAACGGTCGCCACAGTTTGACGTCACGGCTGAACATCAGCCGGCTCGCAAGATGCATTCGCGTGAAAATCACAGCATTTTCAAAAGGCGTTTGACCAGCACTGATGAGGTGGCTGCAGGAACACCGTTTCAGGCGCAGTCGCCGCCACTGCCTCTCACGCCACAAGCACCGCCACTGCCTCTCACGCCACAAGCACCGCCTCCGCTGCAGCCACTAGCGCCACAAACACCGCCTCCGCCACCACCACTAACACCACAAACACCGCCTCCGCCGCCGCTACTAACACCACAAACACCGCCTCCGCCACCGCCACTAAAGCCACAAGCACCGCCTCTGCCACCACCACTAACGCCACAAGCACCGCCTTCGCCACTAACGCCACAAGCACCGCTTCCACCACCGCCACTCTCGCCACAAGCACCTTTACTGCCACTAACGCCACAAGCACCGCCTCCGCCACCGCCACTCTCGCCACAAGCACCTTTACTGCCACTAACGCCACAAGCACCGCCTCCGCCGCCGCCACTAAAGCCACAAGCACCGCCTCCGCCGCCACCACTAAAGCCACAAGCACCGCCTCCGCCACCACTATCAGTCCCACCACCGCCACTCCCTGCCTTAGAACCAATGATGAGCGAAGTAGGGGGCGTACAGTTCATACCAGACCAGCTGTTTACGAACTTGACGGGCTGCCAATGCCCGCCGGGATGTTTCAACGTGGAGTACCACCTGACTGACGATAGTGCACGCTTCGTTCAAGACACTGTATCAATTTGCATGACGCGAGTGCATCTGACATTGGACCTGTCTGCTGAGGAGATGCAGGAGTCGCCTGCCTTCACAGAGGGCACCCTGCTCGCCAACCTCGGCGGCTTCCTCGGCCTGGTCACCGGGCTGTCACTGTTCGCTCTCTACGACATGGTGGAAGATGTGTACGTCTGGACCGTGGGAAAGTGGCGCTCCTTCGGCCGGCGAAAGCCACAGCCTAAGCCCCGTGTTGGCCAGCAGCTGCCGTCTCCGCCCAAATCCACAGTCATCATTACCCACATCTCTAGCTTTAGATCCATCTGAGGGAAAGGTACAGCCTTTCTCATTAAAGGGAATGTGGCACCTTCATAACGGGATTTTAACTGAGATTGCCAAGTTGTAAACCAAGTCGGAAAACCCGGTACTCCATATGTCATTTTTCTTGGAACTCGATATTTCCGTAGAAAAAAGCTAAAACCTACCTGACACCAACCCCCTCATCAGCCCGTCGCCGGGCGGCCATTGTTGTGAGCTGCTGGTGTGGCGACATATGCTGACGTCACGATGAGCATCAGCCAATCTAAGCCCTTGATGCGTTTCAAGTATGGTAGTGGTTGCCAGATCGTGACATCATCCACAGGCTGACATTTATTTCTTTTTCTAGAGGAGTATTTTGAAAATAAAAATATTGATCTTCTTGTACATTTTTCAGAGAAATTATGAGTGGTTTCATTATTTTCGGCTAAAAGTACGCCTAACTGCACTTAATTCCAGGATTCGACCAAGGTGCCACATTCCCTTTAAAACAAACACAGTCTCTCTACAGTCTCTCCATTAAAGATAAAAATAAAAATACTGAGGCCTCATTACCGAGGTGGGGTTCTTCACATATGGATACAACATTACATATGAGCGACACGGCCCGGCCCAGGCCGACTGGCACGCTTGCAGCAAGCTGATATCCTCGAAAATATGCAACATACCTTGACGGGGCCTCCAAGATATTATAGCCAGATTAATACAATTACTGACTGCAACACATCAGGAGGAGTTGGGGCTCTGGCGAAGTTCGTGGCACGTGCAAAAGCAGGGGAAAGTGAAATCATCAAAATCCGGTCGCTTATTATGTCAGAACTCGGTTTTTGCTGATTTGCAAAGGCCCGATCTTTATATGTAGGGAAGAACAATGTTGTGAGCTACGAGCTGAAGGCCAATTTCATACTAAGTAAAAAAACTCACGCACAGGTCCACGAAAAAGGGTTGAGCAGATTTCACACCCATGCTGTAATCAACAAAGTATGCAGTGGCGGATCCAGGAATTCATTGGAGGGTCTAGGGGCTCGAGCCTCATTTGCCAGTACCTCGGGCGGGTGTTTTAACTATAGGGGCTCGGATATTTGAGGGGTTTGAGCCCCTAGCCCCCCCCCTTGGATCCGCCACTGAAACTATGAACTGTGACTTTAGGAATACTGACGGGAGTAGCCCGGGTGCTCGGCTGATGCGCAGTTTTGCTAAATTCCAAATTAATCAATTTGTCACCTCCCCAACATATCGGCGCTCCGAATCAATTATTGATATCATTGCTTCAAACGACGCTGATTTGATTGTTCGCACAGAAGTTAGACACTGTGATTTGAGTCCACATAGCTTCACTCGTGCTCTCATTCATGTTAGGAACTATCGCCCCTCCCCATCTTGCAGATGCGGTAGGCAGTGGAAGCGATTCGACATGGAACGATTTCGTTACGATGTTTCCGGTTTTAACTGGGGTCCTATTTTTAACACTGACGACATCCAGTGGCAGAGTGACATTTTTGTTCAGGGTCTCTTGTACCTCCTCAACGGGCATGCACCAGTTCGTCGGTTCAAAGTGAGGAACCCTAATCCGCCACCGGCTTCTGACGCCATCAAACATTTA
The DNA here is from genome assembly GCA_034440635.1 of Lepas anatifera. NCBI lineage: Eukaryota > Metazoa > Arthropoda > Thecostraca > Lepadidae > Lepas > Lepas anatifera. The sequence goes on along the minus strand of JAOTON010000950.1, from coordinate 548,069 downwards.
AGGGTGCGTTATCAATGTTAACCCTATGGGAGCATATTTCGTGAAATATCTCGTAAAGTAAGGTGGCCATCGTCGTGATTTTTTCACCAAAAGTAGACAATATGTGTATCTTTACGGCAGTTGATATTTCAAGCGTGACGCATTTCTGGTTTTTGTACAATTTGACTTTCTTTTTCAAATTTCTCAAACTTAAAGTTTGAATAACTTTTTACATAATATAATCATTGAAACAGTGTGAGTGGGCCTATGTTCTAGGAGCCAGTCTCCACAACTCTGTTGTTGTACTTTTTTGAATTTTTGCTTTATAAGAAAGATATTAGAAGCTGAAATTTGAAAGCGTTTTCCAAAAATTCAGGGTAAAAATCGGAAAAACGGAAACAACAGAGTTTTGCGGCTATCTCCTCTATACAATTTCCATGCAGAATCAAAACCAAAAAAGGCTCGGCGAAAAAGTTATTTCAAGTTTTATAAAACTTTCCCAATAGATGGCGCTGGCAGTACCAGATTCGCATGAGTCGCCGCTGAGCCAGGTCTGTTCATTCATGATTTGGTGAATGGGACAGGAGCAGTGGCATTACAAGAAATACTTCAAGGTGGTTGATAGCAGAGAAACTGCAGTTAGAAGCCAAAGTAAATATATTCAAAAATTTGGATAGGAAATATTGAACAAAAGGAGAGCCTATAGCCTGATCACCCCTTGGCTACGCCACTGGCACACGGACACCTGTTTACCGGCGTGACCGGTTCCTCTGCGCCTCGGGCGCGCGCCAGTCACGTGGCAGCCGACTGAGGACGGGATCCGGCTGCTGAGGCCCTGCTGAGTGGATAAGGACGTCTCCATTGGGCAGTGCCGGATCTAGCCGGTCGGTTGGAGGGGGGGCAAGGCAAAGTCGCAACAAACAAAAAAACCTCACACAGTGAAAAATGTTGCCGCAATATAATTTGACCGTAGCTTTTGGGAATGCCCAGAACGAAAGGCAAAAAACCATCACGGGGTGAAAAATATGCGCACAAGATGCTTGTTTTTGCTATCCACGGCCCAATGCTTACACTGAAGTTGACTGGTTCTGTTTGAAGTTTAGAGTTAAGGGAACACAAATCTCGGTTATGAACTCAAGCGGAGTCGAGGCAAAAAGGAGGTCGATGACTTTGTGGGGGGAGGGGAAGGCACAACATAGTTCTACTCGAGCTTGTCCGTTTGGGGGGGGTAAATATTTTTTGCCCTCCCCTCTGGATCCGCCACAGCCATAGAGTTTGCATGAACTTTGACTACCGTGTTGTCGAATCAAATATTTGAAATGAGGATATTAAGGAATTGTAAAAAAAACAATGGGATTCACCCTAATTAATATTACATCATCCCGGTCATCAAAACTGGTTCAGTTTTTACCACCCCAACATTCAGTCATCTCCGCAAGGTGTTTTCTTATTGGATCGATGGTCTAGACGAGCGAGAGGTGAGCTACAGTGATGTGTCCAGGGTAAAGATCGAGAAAACGAAAACAACAAAGTTTTGTGGCTATCTCTTCCATACCATTCCCATACAAAATAAAAATTAAAAAAGGCTCGGCGAAAAAGTTTTTTTAAGTTGTATAAAACAGTTTTCAAGTTTTATAATTAAATCTACACTTCTGTCTTGGAAAAACTTCCAAGAATCTAAAACGGTGCATCGCACCTGCTCGTACCAAGAAGTGAAATCTAGCTGCTGATGTTTTATCATTTTAAGTCCGCCTAACAATTTGTTGTCTCTCAAAAACCATGATCAGTGCTCTTACAATTTCCAAACTGAGACGAAAGCATCAGACTTCATCCGACCGATTGTCCAATCATGATTGATGATATTGCGGTAACTTCTGTATTCCATTAACAAGAGAAATGGCTACTTGTCTTGTGAAATAATATCGTGGTAATTAGACGAAAATAGCTAATTCGGGCTTGCAAACGTCCCCCCCCAGAAAAAATACTCGGGAATTTTAGAATGACTAACCGACCGAGGAGACAGAGAGGGGGACAAAAGGTCCGACGGGAGCGTTTATCTCTACAGGGGAGCATCGCTCAGGGGGTGATGTTTTCATCGAAAGCAGTCGAAGTGTAGCCCATAACAAAATTCGAATATTTTAGTGGGACTGATGTTTTAAATCCAAGCAACCATGTATTATTGTTGTGCTATAAAACACAAAATGAATAAAATAAAGCAATTTGAAATAAGGCAGGAGGAAAAAATTGGAGCAACACTTCTCAGTTATCACACATTTGTATTTACTAAGAGGCAGGGCCGTAGCCAGGATTTCGCTCGAATTCCCTGCGACAGCGCCACAAGAGCCCTGATGGGTAACAAGGGCCCTGCTTGTTACAGAATAGAGTGCTGAAGAGGGCTTGAGAGTGCGCTGTCTGGTATGAAATTTCAAATTTGGCCACAGATCATAGTGGAAGCGAGCCGCGCTTCGCGCGGTCCGTATCCTCAGGGGGCCCTTCGGGCCCCTAAGGGGGGGGCAGCTGTCCCTGCTGCCCCCTCCTTGGCTACGCCCCTGCTAAGAGGTCTCAGTAAAACATTAATGGGGCTTTGCGAATTCTACCTATATTTTTTATATTACGATTGCTGTAATATCCCAAATATATGATTAACTAATAAAGCATACACAGCATGATCAGGGGTACTGAGCATCATACTAAGCCGATGGCTACCACATGTTTTGGACCAAAAAACAGTCAATTATGTGCAGACCCTACATTGTCACAATCATGGATGCAGTTTTTTTGCCTATGCAACAATACCGGAAATTATGGATCTGCCGATGTGATCCTTGCTCCAATTGGTCCCATAGATCCGACGGAGTGGAGATAAATCTTCATGACATACAAAGAAGATTCAACACAAAGTCGTCAGTTGGGAAATGCAGTCCTGCGTTCACTTCCTTCCTATCGCTCGCTAGCTCACTCCGTCTCATGACCGCATTTCAAGCACGTCCTTTCTTTCAAGTCTTACCTCCTCTTGTGGACCAGTGAGGGTAACTAACAGGCTGTTTTCACAAAATGAGCCTCAGGTGAGACCAGGCAATTTCACTTCCAGCAAAAATGTTTATTTCGTTTTTAATGGATTTGTGGGCACAGTAAATTTTTCAGTGTGATTAACTGGCAGCAAAAATAGGCCAGAATCTGGTTAGCTTTCAGTTTTGCAGTGGAAAATGTAGTGCCAGAGTTGGAGGCTGAAGGTCTATGGTCCCCTCACTTTCTGGCCAGTTTCGGCCTGCCTGGCCGAAGCTGGATAGCGCACATTGTTCTGCAACTGGACAATATGAGCCTTCATGAGTCTACTAACATATGAAATGTTGCTGCATTGGTGTTTTTTAAAATCGATGTGGCTTCATATTTTGCCTATGTTTGTTTAAAAATGAGCGCCCCGCAAATTTTCCATGATATGGTTTATTTTGGACATCCGATCAAAATTTGGTCTTAATCAGGTCACTGTCCGCGTTCGAGAAATCAGCATGAAATAAATTTTGCATAGTTGCAGCTAAAAAAATCGTACCAGAAAGCTACGGGGTGTGTTTTCGAAATAATATTGACAGAATAGACCATTCTTAACACATTTAAAGTACAAATGAAGAATAGGCTGAGCTACCTTTGTACCTGATTTGGGTCAAATGGCCTAGTTGACCCAAGACGGCGTTTTTACCGATGTGAGCTGTGTGCAATATCAAGGAGAGACGGGTAACAGGGAACGATCCTGAGGGAGGTTTATGCCGAATTGACCCGCCCGAATCCTTTTCATACCTTTAAGGTACCCAAATAATCGATTTTAGGGGACACCTAGAAATTGATTGGTCTATGATCACTAGAAGCAAAAGCCGCCGCGAGAGATCTGTTCCAACGAGTGAAAACCCCAAAAATTATCCTCCGGGGTCAGCTAAGATCTATGGAAGCCTTCTTTATTTGTTGCTCATCATCCTCCCTCAGCAGGGCAAAACTTCCGACAGCGAGAAAGGTCTAAAATACAACCTTACCAGCAGCCGGAAGATCCGGACTTTTATGGAGATGCCACTGTTACCAGCGCAAGTTTAAATGTGAATAGATTTTGATCCATGGCGTCCACGGAATACACTACAAGTGGAACTTCAGACGATTGCTTGATGGAATACTTTTGCTGACAAAGAGCAGAGTGGGAAGGTGACACTCAGAAAAAAGACGCGTTCAGTATGTTGATAATCTTTAGGATTTCGCAGCACTCCATTCTGCAGTGTCTCAAAACTGGTTTTGCATTGGGATAGTGAGTGTAAAATTCACGCTTGCAAATATGGAAGGCGAGTAGAAAGTCCAAACGCTATAATATTGTGGGAGTTAGTTGAAACTCGGTTACAGCCCTTACTAGCCCTTACTCGCGCATTTTTCATCAAATTTGTCTTTCCTTCCACACTAGATGGTTTTATATATGCTATGATTATTGAATTATGCTAAAAAAATCCCCAGGAAAAGTGTTTGGAAAAGTGAGTTAGAAAAAAATGAAGGGGAAAAAGTGAAGGAAATTCAGGGCGCCTGGGTGTCACACTGTACTAAGCATTCCAGGATTTAGATCATTGTGCCTCCATCGCCATTATCAAGGACGACACTTTCCGTTCAGCGGAATACAAACGGCAGAACACCAGGCTCTACCAATATCAGTAAGACCCATTTCTGGCCACCACGGGCTGGAGTGACAAGATCTTTCAGGGGAAAAGAAAGCAGCGATTGTCCTGTGAGCAGAGTGCTAGCGACGACGACTTCAGGGCAGCGATTAACTCAACTAGGGTGTCCCCGTAGTACACTTCTCATACGGAAAGGCAAGCAATTGTGCGAGTCAGACTTCTGTATCATATTCTGCCAGCACCTGTTATCACCGAGGCTGGTGACTAGGGTATCCTCCCCCGTAGGCGGATCCAGGATTACCGATCGGGGGGGGCGGGCAGCTTCCCGAGGGGCGCCATTTCGACCAGGGGGCTGCCACTTTTGACCGGCAAAACCCATCAGTTGGGCGCAAAATCCTATCGGTTGGCACCGATTTTTGCATCCTGGGGGGACGGAAAGCGACATTTCAGGGGGAGTCTTGTTAAAGACGTCACGTTTTTCTTGAAATGAAAATGGAAGGACTGAGGTCAGTTTTGATTCAATTGTCGAGTTTGCCGCACTTGTTTTAGATTTGTCTCTGCGATTAATTTCTTATGATCGGAAAAATATTGGAAGAATATTCTTTATGATACTCCCGTCATGGAACCTCCCTGAAGCTGGTTTCTAAAGATATTGTTATTTTTGGTATTTGTGCATATCTCGTGCATAGCGGGTGGAGATAATTTATTCATCGCACAATACGTAGAAAAATGTCACACTACAATATAATAATATAATGATAGCCACTAATTCGTACCCGAAATATCTAGTTACTTGCATAAAAACAGGACCGACAGACTCACGAATGCATCTCCACTCAGTGGACCAAACCGACTACCGAAAAGACTGGGCTGACGGCCAACGCCTATGCCTTGGATCACCCAAGCTGATCGAGGTTGCAATGCGGGTATCCAAGTCCGGGAAATCATCCCGAAAACGGTCCCGAAGACAGCCACCTCCGGTCCCGAGAGGGAGCCAGGTGGGACCTGGACGGCGGGGACGGTGCAACGGCGCGGGTCCTCGCCACAAATCGGCTGTCATCCAAACCGGAATCGCCAGAGCTTCCTTCGGCGATTGGGGCGACTTTAACGAAGCGCCCCCCATGTGGATATCTTTATTCGACGGCCGGAACAATCATCATCATCACATTTCAGGGGGTGCCATCAACCTTTCAGGGGGCGCCATGGCCATTTCAGGGGGCTCCGAGGGTCGATAGAGGGGCCATGTGCCCCTCTTTGCTCCCCTGGATCTGCGTATGATCCTCCCACTTTGGGGCAGCCATGTGATGACTTGGGTGTCTCGTTCCTTAGTCCATCAGCTTTATCGCATTCAATGTTCCGAATTTTCGACCGGTAAACCCTCTTTACTCTCGGGGCGTGAAGCCCGATGCAATTATTTGCTGCTGATGTTGCCACTTTGCAGTTTGTTAGCAAAATATCAGTTTATTCTGCTTTTTTGCTGTGATGTATACATATATTTTGGTCCACTGACACAGTAACGTGTTTTCTTTTATCCTTTAGACTCCATAAAAGTCATTTTTGGAACTGTGAATTTCCAGAAAGAGGGTACTTTCTCGCCCAATTGAACTACGGCTTTCCCTGAAATGATAACGATACTCCTTGAAATGGCTAATGACACCCCACTGAAATTTTGCAGGGGAGGTGGTGTTGCATCACCCACTAATACTTGCCGAATATTTCAGGACCGTCGTTCAGGTCTTGAAAATCTATGCGGACTATAGAACATTTATTGCGCGTGTTTTGCACACACGTACCTTTAGCTCCTAACATCAGGGAACTACTGACTCATGACTGGAGGCATGTGAGGGTTATTTGGACGTCAGCACACGTATTCACACGAATCTCTCACGGTTCCTCTCCTCATAAAAAGGTCACACAAACAATTCCAAAATCCAATGGTGATGATGTGTGGACTCCATTGAATCACATCAGTCTTAATTCTAAGTCAGAGCTGAGGGCCTATCCATAAATTACGTTACATGTATTCTTATAATTTTACCCCCCCCTCATGGTAATACTTGCTTACGCCCTGTTGTAACGTCTAAAAAAACGGCTGCTGACTTCCCGCTCCCCCTTGTTTTTCCTTCTGTACTTTATGGACGGTCTCATATGTTTCGGAGACCATCTTTCGATACTGGTCAGGGCCCATACCTAAAGAAACTGCTTCTAATACATTACAAAGGCTTTGGTTTATATCGAACTGATGTGGTCAGAAAGCGTCTGGACGGGATTGAGACAGAACACGTGTTTTGTCGATTACAACACAAACTACCCTATGATCAGAAACACTTCTCGATCACAGTGAGGAAAACTCCGCACATGATCGAGGGATACAACGCCCCCCCCCATCTCCGAGCATCAGAACAATGTTCCATAATAAATACTTTGGTAAACACATGGAGCTGCGCGCCTCAGGGTTCGGTGGGTGAGCAAGTCAGTGAGTCCCGTACGAACGCACGCCCCTTTCCGTGACCGCCACGGGGCGGGGAATCCCTAAGAAAGCCCCAAGGCGATCACAAATGCGGGCACCCGGCCCATGTGTCATGTGTATGTGCGTGTGTGTGTGTTTACACACGCACGGAAAATGACGCACCACCGACGCAAGGCGGGCCGAGCAATAATGCTGAAAAACGATAGCTTTCAAAAGAAGACACTATATGTTTACAAAGTTAGGGCCCTCCGCATGAAGAGGGTATGTTATGTGAATGGGTGGACGACGTTTTTTTATATTTTTTTCGGGATGGAAGAAGTCGTTAAATTTCCCTGAGGTTCTCACGGAAAACAGTAAACAAGGATATTACGGAAATATTTCTGATATATTTACCAGGATGGAAAAGGACTAGCTTAGTTTGGGAGGAAGAAAGTGGGTCCACAAGGTTTGGTCACGAAAGTGGACGAAGTAGTCGAGGATCCTACAACTAACTAGCTGCTAACTGACGCAAAGAGCGTAGCCAATCCACAGCCATGCTTGAAATGTCATTTGGCTAGCTTTGGTCCATCCCAGGTGACAATTGTGCGAGCTGCAACTGCTTTCTTATTTAGAGAAATCAAGACAAAGGTTTTAGCAGTCTGCTCTCGGACAAATACTGGGCCCGCCCCTGCGAGAGCACCTGTTACTGCGACCCGTCTGACCTTGCCCGCAGCGGTTCTTGTTTACCTGAAGGGTCGTAAAGCGTGGAATGCGGAGGCGTACTATGGTTTACAACCAACGTGTCACGTGGGCGGTCTGTGTATCGAAATGAATGAACGAATGACCTGACATCTGTTGTTGGGGAAACAGGGTATTAGTTCTGACGGGTCATGTCGTGTGGTGCATGTGTCGAGGGTAACGCACCCTTAAAGGCAGCCCGCCGCGCTGCGCGGAGGTGGGGAGACCGAGAGCTGTACAGTGAGCTGAACAGGCAGGTCCGCGCTGCCATGCTGAGAGATACCCGGGAAAGCATCAGCCAGCGTATTAGGGAGGCAGGCCCGGGCTCTATGTACCGCTGTGTTCGCTCCGTTATTAGTGGTGGAAATTGCACTCGCCCGAAAATGCCCGACATGGACGTGGGAACACTTAATTTGTACTTTTCTGGAATAGGAACGAGAACCGCTGCATTAGTTAATGCTACCAGATGCAACGCTGCCCTCCAGGATGAGCTGCCTGTCAGACTACCGCGGGTAGTGAGTAATTCATTTTCCGTCAAGCCTGTCTCGATCGATGATCTATACGCTACTGTAACCAGCCTAAATGGTAGCAACGCATGTGATGCCGATGGCCTTACCATGTCTTTCCTCAAAAATTGTTTTCATGCAATATCTCATGTCATCCTCTGTCTCGTTAACACAAGCTTAGTTACTGGTACTGTGCCTAAATAATGGAAACTTTCAGCTATCCAGCCAATTTACAAAGGCTCGAGCTCCCTTACAGACCCATCCAATTTTCGGCCAATTTCGCTCGTCCCGTGCTTGGCAAAAATAACTGAACGCATCGCTTATGGTCAGTTGTACGCTTACTTCTCAACTCACTATCTTTTTTCAGCCACCCAGTTTGGTTTCCGTCGAAATCACTCCACAGAAACCACATTGATCCAAGTCACCGACTCTATTCTAAATGGCATGCAATTTCCCTCCTTGTACTCTTGGATCTCAGTAAATGTTTTGATGTTATTGAACATTCAAAATTGTTGAGGAAATTAGAACATTACGGAATTGAGATCAAATGGTTCGAAAGCTACCTCTCCGACCATTTCCAATACGTACGACTGAATTCCGATAGAACTGAGGACGGAAGTCAAAATCAGCAAAGGGGTCAGTTTGGTCAAAAGTGTTCAACGTCAGTACGTACGTTAAATCAGTACAATTTCACTATCTGTTCACGGAACTATCATCACAGAAAGCAATAGGGTTAAAAACTTAGGCGTAACTATGGACAGAACTCTCTCTTTTGAACCCCATATTGATTCACTGGTCGGCAGATGCACCGGAATGTTGTTGGGCTCCACCATGCTCGACGCAGACTGCCCCCGCAGACCATTAAGCCTATAGTGAACAGTCTGGTTTTGTTCTCAGTCCGCTACTGCCTAAGTGTATATGGAAATTGTAACGTCCAGTGCATGTACAGGAATCCAGAAGCTCATTAACTTTTGTGCCCGGGTGGTCACGGGGCGTCGACGGCGGGATCACATTATTGACGCTGTTCAATTGTTAGGCTGGCTTCCCGCTCGTGAAATGATTATGTACCACTCATTGTGCCTATTGAGACGTGTCATGGACGTGGGTGAACCCGCTCTAATAGCCCAACAAATAGCAACTCGCAGTGAACGCCAGGAACGAACGAAGAGAAATGACAGCGATCTCTTCCTTCCACGTATTAGAACTGAGTCAGGAAGAAGGCGTTTTATATACCGTGCCAGTCATGCTTTTAATGGATTACCACATGTAGTGCGATACATGCCTATAGGTGTGTTCAAACGAGAGCTCAAACGTCATCTGAGCTAAGTTCATCGTAACCATGCCATTTTTGTGGATTTTATGAGGATTGAGGGTGTATGATTTAGTTGTTATCCATGTTTCTTCTTGACCTGGGCTCTATAATAGCCAACGTCTATGTTTGGAGGAGTCCGTGACGTTTAATACAATACAATATAATACAATATGTATCCAGCCGTTAAGAGGTTTACAACACATATTCGGCCTGATCTAAGAACAAAATAGCATTGGTTACCTTTGAGGTCCTACATCACGTGTGTTTGTGCGCACCCCTCTTCGATATCTCGAAAATCACTGGCTCGATTTGGGCTGAAATTTGGTATGCATATTTGCACCAGCAAAACAACTGGACTACACAAATCAGCGCTAGAGCCAGGGGCGTAGCCAGGGGGTGGGAGCAGCAGGGACAGCCGCCCCCCCTGAGGGCCCGAAGGACCCCCGAGTACAAGGGCCGCGCGAAGCGCGGTTCGCCCGCACTATGCTCTGACGCCAAATTTGAAATTTCATACCAGACAGGGCCCTCTTTATCCCTGTTCAGCACTCTATTCTGTCACAAGTAGGACCCTTTTACCCATCAGGGCCCTTTTGGCGCTGTCGCAGGGGCCCTTTTTGGGGCGCCGCCCCCCGAGCGAAATCCTGGCTACGCCCCTGGCTAGAGCCATGCCCCACGCGTGTATGTCCACCTCCCTTCAATAATGGAAATATTGAATTTTCGGGAAAATTCAAGGATATGTCATGATATCCCAAGGTGAACCTCTGGCATGAATTTTGCACTGAACTGCTCTAATGATTTTTTGCTGCATGGTGTATACCGAATCGCGTGGTACGCGCATTCCGCATTAACACTGACAGCTTCTCCGGGGTAGGGGATATGATCTTAAGTTTTTTTGCCCATTGTTATGTTTTTGTTAAGTTTTTTTTTTGGTCATGATCTTAAGTTTTTTGCGTCTTTTAAGGCTGGTCGTTTATGTTCTGCAACGCTATTTTTGTTAATATCCGCACTGGGAGTCTATCACATATAGGCACGTAGCGTTTTCCAGCTCCGCGACTGTAGTCACGTCGGCCTCCTGCAGCCTTCTAGGTATTCAGTGCCGGCGTAAAGCCACTTTGCTGTCTGCCAGTATCTTTCTAACTCACGAAACTTTCTAGAAACTCTCTGTAACTCACGGAACTTTCTCGGGCAAAGTTTTGCACTTGTGTCCTCGGAGAGATAATCCAGGACCACTTAGGCAGGTTTTTAGACTTTGGCCAAACTTTGCAAGAACATGTGAAATAACTTTTGTTTTAGCATCATTCTGCTAACCTTATCCCTCGCCCACGGGGGCATGATGGCCCCCAAGGTTTTCGAGATAGCAGAAAAAGACGAGGCCAGCACCGCGGTTGAGGGCTCTACCTCTACTGCATCATTTTCCCATCATCCCGAAATTTTTACCCCGGGTCACCCAAGGTCAGGTCACCAGACGAGGTCAACCAAGGTCACCTCACTTCGCCTTTAGAGCTCTGTAAGAGCTACATTTCAAAGTCGATCGATTTGAAACTTCCTACACTCATGACCCCTCCAGGGTCTACAAGGTGTATATCAGGGATTTTTGATTTCGTGCCCTGAGGTCAGGTCACGAGGCGACCTCTCCCATTGGAAAAGCATGGGGAAAAGCTATTTCATGATATAAAAGCCACAAAAATGATTGCAAATACTCAGACTGCTCAGAACAACGTTTTTGGACACCCTTTCACGGATCCCAGGGGTCATATTTGCCCTTGACTTTTCCAAGGTCATCCAAGGTCACCAGAGGTCAAAAACAGTATTTTGACAATAACTTTGACCTAATTGACTAGAGCGGTGAAACTAACACCATTGTGTTTGTCTTGTCACTGGCTTTCATTTGATATACGGCAAGGTCACTTTTTGACCTTTCGTGACCTCAGGTTATATTAGGTCACGAGGTGACCTCTGGCGGTTAAACCACTGGCGGGAGGTCTTTACGTTCCACATAGCGGAAAAAGTACTGGCAATTTGCTATCAAATGTACTTTACCAGGTCTCAATAGCTCTAATGACATAAGAGTTATGCCCAGTTTGCTTAATCATTGCATATTTAGTGAAAATAGCCGATCTTGACCTAATTTGACCTCTGGAGGTCAAACCATTGACCTGAGCACTAAAACATGCGAAGTAATTTCTTACTGAATTCACGCGAGCTTTCTATTGCACTTTGCAGATTTGCGCTAACGCCCATATTTTCGGAGTTAGAGGGGGCCATCGATGGCCCCCGGTGGGGCGAAGGTGGCGCCGGACCCCGGTGGGGCGCGGGTTATCATTGCGAATAGATAGATGTGCATCATAACCAAAACCAAGTTACAAGGTGGATGTAGCCTGGCTTTGGTCCAATATATTTTTACATGTTGACTTTATGGGGTAATATCGTACATCATTCGATTCGGTGAGACTGAAGGATTATAACACCTACAAACCTACGTCCCACAAACTTTAGTCCAGCCAGGAGCTAAAGCAAAAAAAGAGCACAATAGCACAAAGATAGCAAAGTAAGCTCAATTATGTGCTAAGAGATCCTCTTTGACGGCTGCAGGGGGCTGGCAGTGCGCTTGCAGTCACACACCTGTTTCTGGTTCTGGATTTGCTTCTGGAGAACGTGGTTGTGCTCCTCCAGCTGGCGAATCTTGCGGATGGCGTCCTCGTCCGCCAGCTTCTTCCGCTCCTCCCGCTTCGCCTCCTGCCGGGTCCAACACAGCAGTCACACACGGCTTCCAACAGCAGTCCATACAGCACAGCGACTAAACACAGCACACCAGTCTAACGTGGCGCCGCAGCGATGCAAGACATCGGCAATCAGCGAGAGTCATTGCATCTTCGGCAATAACTCAAAGATGCAATGTGGGGCATGGTAGAATCCAAAGTTGTAGCAGTACCCCGATTGTTTCAATATAGAAGGCATTAAGGTAATTTAATGCGAATGCCGGCTCCATCGGCTTTCTCAGCGATCAAAAGTGGAGCTCGTCCAAAACGTAAAAAAGCGCAGTTCGAATGCTTTCACGCTAATGAGGACCTGATATCCTCCACAATAGGGCGGAAAGAAACTGGGGTTCAAAGGAAACAGCACCATATTCCTACCCAAAAGTCTCGGGCTGGCCATTTCCACCCATTATTTCATAATGCGCCGACACCACAGCCTGCCGCGCGGGATGTTGTAAACATTGCACTTGTATAAAAAAACATGTATGGGTCGAGCGGGTAGGATGTACCAGAAATAATTTCTCAGAAATGTCATTATGCACTTCACTAAAGTCAAGCTAACGTATTTTAGGCTTTCTGGTGGAATGTGGGGCCACAATGCGTGAAACGGATAACAGAGTAAGGTAAATCATAAGGTAGTGTTCAATGTCCCTTCCAAACATCCTAAGGGACGACGAAAAGTGAGATGTTAAGCAAGTCTTCAGCACCTTAAGAAGCCACGATGTTTAAATATTCTAATCCCTGAAATGTTAGAAACAAAGTGCCTGTGAGAGAGATGATCTGAACTTAAAACACGATCCCGATCCAGTTTGAAGCTAGGTCCAACACAAGAATAAGCGGAATCAGCGGACACTGGCAGCGTTTTCTCCTGTCCCAGCTCATGATTTAGGAGGCATCAGCTCTATCGCCTCGTCCTCGGCCTCAGTCACCCTCCTCCACCCTGCTGCGGCGGCCATGCAGGAGCGCTAGACGACCTCCGCAACTTCGCTCCCCACCTCCTCCGTGATGTTGGCAGTCAAGGGCTCCTTTCCATCGTGAGAGCACACTTGGAAATCCTTTCGACTTCGCCTAACACGGTTCAGTCAGCGTGCTCGGGTTTCGGGAGGTAGGAGACCAGATTTTCTTCAGCCACACCATGTCCAAGGCGCCCTGCCCCAACCTTGAGTTTTCCGCGACGATCTCTTTTGGTGCGGTTCTGGAGCGAGAGAATTCACGCAACAGTACCCTGTCGTTCCTATTGTGACCGACTCAACGCATTTTTAACGTAGATAAAATGCTAACGCTGCATTTAAGCACATTCGCGCACAATGCCGCTACAATGTTCGTTCTGTGAAATCACAGGACAGCTGATCAAATGTTGTCTGGATTTTGCTGGTGGATTCCTTTATTCTTCCACATATGCTGAGAAGAACTGATGCAACAGCGACAGAATGGCAAATAAGGCATTTCCGGACAAGCGTGAAGCAAGAGTTTCGGAAACGTTAAGAATAACGAGCCTTGTCTACGCTGAATACGGCGCACGGAAATGGCCTTGAGGGCCTTCCAACAACCATTTTGGAACAATTTCAACGGGATATTGCATTTTCCTTGAAAACAAAGCCACTGAAACACAAATCGATTGTTAACAAAAGCTACACAACAGCTTTTATAACACAGTACATGTTTGGGATACATTTATTCTCATCCGATCAGAATCCCGAATAAAACATAACTCAGTAGCGAGGCTACCGCCAGATGGCACATCATCGAGGAAGAACAACCGTCCCGTCTCTATCAACCTTAAAAAAACGGTTCGCACTGCAGCTTAATTTTACGAAATTAGTAGCACTTGACATGCTGTAGCTCGGTCATGAAACTTTAATGGCCACATGGCGCCTAAGCGTTGGCAGCATAGCACGGTTGACGCAATCTTCCGTAATTGCACGAAAAATTCCTGGTTTCAAGAACCTGAACAAAGGTAGGTAACGAACCCCACGCACAAGTCCTCCGACTATCAAGTGCCGACTTATTCAACCAGGAACCGTCCTTAGAGGACGCCTCTGCCATGGCACGTCGATTAAGGTGGCGCATGGCAACTGAAAGGAAGCATGATTAGAAAGCTTGCGAAATGAAAAATTCACGATTCAGCACCAAACACGTCACGCTTGGCTGCTTGAAGTGGTCACTGCTTCAGAGAATTAATGGTCGAGGAGGGAAAAATTCGTCTTTTGTTATTTCTAAATTCTTACCCGCCTGCTATCCAATCCGGAACCGTATATACGGATAGGGCTTTGAACAGTTCGGTCGGTTACGGATAGGGCTTTGAACAGTTCGGTTACGGATAGGGCTGCTTGAACAGTTCGGTCGAAAAGGTGAATCCTCGCAGGAGGCGTAAATTATGAAAAATATGTAATTTGCACACCGGAATATAAGTCAATTTACACACCAGAATATAAGTCAATTTACACACCAGAAAATAAGTCATTTCTCATTAGCAGTTCCCCAATAACACTCAGTTTTCCATTAACTGACCTCGCATACCGCTAAAGCTCCAGCTTTCCGTCATTCGCTCTCTTAATTCATGTCAATACGCACTCTTCTGACAATGACAAACTTGGTCGGCCGTAAAAAAACACTTAGTAGATTAGGTTCCGGGTCTATTGATAGGCATGACTCCTGCTGACAGGTGCGTTTATACAATGCCATGGCATCCAGTCCGGCATACACTCGCAAAAAGGAGGGTCATGATAATCCCTCTGCCTCCGTCAACACGCACCGAATTCGGCTGGTATAAGGCACTGTGCATATAGATCGAAGGATATGACAAGGGGAATGCCGTCGACTGGACCGCACGGCCATTAGTCGGCCCACAAATCTAGAGCCGTTGCAACAGTGTGCTTTAGGGCACCGATACCTCGTCGAGATTCTGACAGCATGAGTATCTGAGGAGCACCCCCCTGCCACCCGCTCCAGGACCACCATGTCCGGTCCGGGCCCCCTGCGGCGGGTGCTACGCTGGCTGGGCCGCGCAGCGCTGCTTCTGCTGCTGCTACTGCTGATGCAACACCAGGTGATGGACTACATGGCTGAGCCCGTCAGCACAGCGGTGGTGCGTGGTCAGGCGCCCTTCCCGGCTCTGACGCTGTGCCCGGGCGCAGCCTCGTCCCCTTCAAGGCTGCTCTTTCCACGGCTGCGCCAGCTGGCCGCCGGCCTCATCAACGTGTCGCAGCTGTACGATGAGACCACGCTAGACATGATCCACAGCGAGGCTCTCAACCAGCTGGCCATAACCGGAGACGGTCTGACTGAGAGCCTGTACACGAGAGAATACACCAGTTACGTCAGCGACGGTGCCGAAGGCCCACTCGGCGTTTGGACGGAGCACTACCACGCCACCCTCCGTCAAGTGGTCTCAGCCACACGCTGCACCACTTTCACCGCGGGTGCAGACACCAAGGCCCGCCAGGGAGCTCCCATATCAGCCCATCTGCTCCTCACCGTGCCCACCGCCTACACGCAAAACTGGAATGGGCTATTCCGGTGGACCCCGGTGGCATACCGGCTGTTTGTGCACGCGCCCGGCGAGGAGCCCAACGTGGGTGACCTGATACGGGTCGGGATCCCCCACGCCGCCCACCACCACCTTCCGCGAGATACGGCCCGGCCATGTGCACGGGTTCCGCGTGAGAGCGCGCATGCAGCGTCTGGTGCCGCTGCGGCGTCGGCCGTGCCGCCAGCCGCCCTACTCGCAGGTGCGCTGCTTGAAACAGTGTCTGTGGCTGCGCCAGACAGAGCACACAGGCTGCCGCCTGCCACACATGCAGTTCGACGCCGGCTCCATGCCCTCGGACACGACCGACCCGGAGGCCAGCGTCAGCCGACTCCACCAGCTACCAGCCTGCACCAAACTGCTGCAGATGCAAAGTATTCAAAACATCATTGATTTTACCGTGAGTTACAAGCCGAAGTCGAAGTGCGTCGATGGTAGGAGAAAACGGTCGCCACAGTTTGACGTTACGGCTGAACATCAGCCGGCTCGCAAGATGCATTCTCGTGAAAATCACAGTCTTTTTTAGACGGCAGTTGGCCAGTACTGATCAGCTGGGTGCAGGAACACCGTCTCCGGCAAATCCCCCACCGGAAGTACCACCACCACGCGCCTCCGCTTTCTCTCCCCCGCCGCCACCGCCGCCGCCCCCTCCGGCAGCTCAGCCGCCACCACCACCACCACCGCCGCCACCGCCGCACCACCACCACCGCCGCCGCCGCCGCCACCGGCAGCACCACCACCACCGCCCCCGCCACCGCCACCGCCGGCAGCACCACCACCACCACCACCGCCCCCGCCACCGCCCCCGCCGGCAGCACCACCACCACCACCACCACCACCACCAGCACCATTCCTCTCAAAGTCAAAAAGAAGAGATATCGGAGGCGAAGAGTTCGTACCAGACCAGCTGTTTACGAACTTGACGGGCTGCCAATGCCCGCTGGGATGTCTCAACGTGGAGTATCATCTGACTGACGATAGTGCACGCTTCATTCAAGACAAGGTATCGATTTGCATGGCGCAAGCGCGCCTGACATTGGACCTGTCTGCTGAAGAGATGCAGGAGTCGCCCGCCTTCACCGAGGGCACCCTGCTCGCCAACCTCGGCGGCTTCCTCGGCCTGGTCACCGGGCTGTCACTGTTCGCTCTCTACGACATGGTGGAAGATGTGTACGTCTGGACCGTGGGAAAGTGGCGCTCCTTCGGCTGGCGAAAGCCACAGCCTAAGCCCCGTGTTGGCCAGCAGCTGCAGACTCCGCCCAAAACCACAGTCCTTTTCACCCGCACCTTTAACTTTGGATAAGTATGGGGTGAACAATCATAGCTGTTGGGGAGGGGCAGCAGAACTCGTCTCCTCCCTTAAACCCTACAATCCCTAAAACCAAATTGAATTTAAAATTATGATGAAAGAAACATTGAATCCCTCAGGGCATACTGCACAAGACGTTTGAATTTCATAAATCTTAACATGGGACCTTATGGATGAAAGGAAACTTCATCGCCAACGTGACGTCACAGTAAAGGCGACTCCAAATTGATGGTTGCGGGCTGACTGAGAGTAGACCTAAGCAACGCATGTAATTACGACGCTGGCCGCTGGGGTGCCGCTCGCAGCACACCAACGTTGCGATAGCGTTGCGAAGGTTAACGTTTATCACGTGATCTGCGCGGCAGTAGATGGAGCGTAGGATTTGGACTAATCAAACTGTTGCCACCAGATGGAAATATATTTTTTCATGGCTACCATTATGGCCTTAAGGCTCTTTATTTTGAACTTTAAATGGCGCGAATATTTAAGACGGAGCTTTGGGTGAAATGAGCCGTGCATAAATGGTTTTTCGACACCTTCTACAAAAGTTTTGTCTCAGTTCAACACCCATCATACAAGTGGGAGACTCCTTCAATGTCGCCGATTCGAATGATTTTTGGTAGCCACGTTAGGCATGCATCAAATATACGTAAAAGATTTAGGAGACCATGATCCTACTGTTTCTTAAAAAATAACTTGAAGAAAAAATACAATTTCGACAACACGAGCTACCGGAAAAACGCCTAAAGTTAACGTATCCTAACTAAAAAGAAATTTCGATCCAAGCAATCTTAGAGAAATACTTATATTTACAACCAAGATACTAGGAGGGTATCATCCCGGACTCCATCGATATCCCACCAGCACTCACGGCTACATTCGCAGCCACTATCTTCACCGACATATCTACTAATGCAATGGTATGCCAAATAAGGGTTTTTGGATGCCCAGGTAAAGACTGAAATTTTGTCAGCCGAGCTGACCCAGCACTGCCGTATTGGGAGACGGGGTGGCAAGCCCTGACCAGGAGCGCCGCGGGTCCCCACCATCCAGGTCTGCGAGCTGAGCGGCGCCGCAGCGGCTGACCTAGAAGCGTTTGAGCTGCATGCGTAGGTCGTCGCACTCCTGGCGGGCCTTGCGGTCGGCGGCCATCAGGTGCACCTTGTCACGCTGCTCCTTACCCACGCCCTTGTACATGTCCAGCAGCAGCTTCATCTCCTTCTGTTCGTTCAGTGACTTCCTGTGAGCGCAGAGACAGGCCGTTATCACCGCGACAGCACGTCCCAGCAGCTAGTGAGCCCCACATCGGCGCTGGGCTGCTGATATCTGTTCCCGGGACCTCCGGGACAACACGTCCCCGCAGCTAGTGAGACCCACACCAGCGCTGGGCTGCACAGGGCTGGCCATTTCTGGTCCCGGGACCTCAGGGACAGCACGTTCCAGCAGCTAGTGAGACCCACACCGGCGCTGGGCTGCACAGGGCTGGCCATCTCTGGTCCCGGGACCTCAGGGACAGCACGTCCCCGCAGCTAGTGAGACCCACACCGGCGCTGGGCTGCACATCTCTGGTCCCGGGACCTCCGGGCCTTCAGCTGTTTGAAACATGCACACATTTCACTGCCGTACATTTATGGGTTCCTCATTGTCCACATTAAGGGTGCTGCACAATCTTAACAGATATTTCAGACTATGTTAAAGTGTTTGACATATATCGTCGAAACAACAGTCAAACTCGTCAGCTTATGACAGGAAAGGCCCATCCAATCCTATAGCACAGGGACGCCTCAGCTGGGGGGGGCAGACGCTAAGATTTTTGGCGGCCAGTGTCCCAGTTTCAAGTCATGGCAGGTACCCACAATAACGTGCGCGCTGGACCCCGCATTCCCAGCTTAGTAGGTGGCATGCGGTCAAAGTGCGTCTTAAAATCGCGACGATGGCATTACTCACTTGAGCTGGGATTTCAGGTCACGGATCATGTCTTGCTTCTGCTTGGAGAGCTCGCGATGTTTGCTGTGCTCCTTTTTTATGGGCGTTCCTCCTTCCTTCTTAACCCGCGCCCTGCCGGCGGTGCTGTTTTTTCCTCCTCTCGCCGTTTCAATGCGAATATCTACATCCAACTAACCGTCCCGATGATAATGCTCGGGGTAGCTGTTCCTATGCCAATTCTGCATTATTCCCGGCAAACAGAAAGTAGATACCTTTTCAACTTTTTGCGTAAAGCGAAAGTTTTGAGATGATGTTCGCGCTTTTCCACTCAGGTCTGGCAGTGGCGGCCCGTGCCGCGGCCCGCTGGGGCCCGCGACAGCCTCTGACACAGACCGGGCTCGTCCGCGCAGGCGGCAGGTAGAAGGGTGACAGTGTTCGTGGTTTGGTCAGCTGATAGCGATCGAGGGGACGATAAGGACACGCATGAAAATACGGAACAATGGCCCAGCCAGCATCTCTAACGCTTGCTTCCTGGAAAACGTCCCCAGACGGCATGGCGACAGCGCCAGGGGCTCGACAACATCAGCAGGGGCTAATGGGGTGAGAGGGGTGGTCTCAGGTCACCCTCCTTGTATCGTGGTTACGCAGGGAGATTTCCACGCCAAACTTGACATTGTGCCAGGTTCACAGCTGGATGTCAAAGGGACAATTTGCCGTGTAAAAGGGTAGCCAACGGATGGGGATGTAAAAAGATCCATTGGTAGGAATGGTGCAATTATCCCTATCCTTTTAGTTCCTTGAATTTTCCTGTAAATTTTATTGAATACTCAGGTGATTAAAAAATGAATGACAAAAAACATACACACCCTCTCTCCATGCATGTCTAGATTATGACATTTCCTTTTATTTAGCTATTTCTAACACCACGTCACACTGTGAAAACTCTGTGTCCGAATCCCCGAAAACATCCATTTCCCATGGATGCCATTTTCTTTATCTCAGCCAGGTGGAGCGCATGTCAGTACGGCTAGGCTTAGCGAACCGAGGTGCGATCTTTCCGTCAGTATTCAAGACGAGACTATGCACGAACAATCTAAATATGTCAAATTAATTTCCCGAAAATTTATATGTTCACAATGTGTGTAAGCACAATGTAGGGGGCTACGTCAGTTGTTTTGCTAGGATATATCCGACAAGTGACAAGTGGCTTATGTAGATGGCATATCAAACGTCAAAAAGTTTCTTTTCCGCTTTTGAAATGGTCCCATATAATTGTTTCGCCGTTGGGGCGCCATCTCACAGCGAATGCATGTGCTCGCTGGCGCGGCCGCCACTCTCAGCGCTCAGGCACCGGCGCCAGGTGCCGGCACCTCCTGTCTGAGGCTGTACCCGGGACACGGGCAGGCGGCAGCGCGCCGCGGGTGGCGGCCGCTGTGGTCGGGATGAAACTGCAAGGTTTGGTTAAAAGGACTAATTTAGGCACACTTGATAGGAATTCATGTATGAAACTTATACGAACAAGGTGAAAATGATTGAGGTGTCTTTTGAGACCCTGTAAGGCACATACGACCGCCTACACTTCAAGTTCTCTATCAGTAAACCAGAGGAGGTTTTTTCAGCCATGCCGGCAGGGCGCGTAACTCCCGGGGTGCCGGCAGAGCGAGGGTTAATATCTTTGGTGTCCTTCTGGTCTCCTTCGCCGGAAGCCTGCGTCTCAGAGGACTGTGAGCCGCTCTGGGGGCACGGCATTTGTGTGTCACATTGCTGATGTCCCGCTCGCAACGGCACCGCACAACCCGCCTCAGGCTGGTAGCGATGGCCACTCTGTCGCCACTCAAGGTGCTCTGTTGTGATGTGCTTCGCCGCAAAAGACTCGTGTATGCCGCTTTACGCTTTCGCGTTTATTTCCGGAATAAATATTCGTAGTTGTGATCAGTAGTTTGTGACCATTATCTCAGCAGACACACCATCCCGCTCTTGGGGAATGTTATGTACTTGTTCTTGGCATACGTGCGTTTTGGGTTGCTTTAATAGTGATGCGCTTTTCGCGTGATTAACTAACGAGAAAATAGTCATTATAAGTTTATAGCTATACCATAACGAAAACAACCAATTAAGACGGGTTTCTCGTCAAGATTATCATCTTAGGTGTCTCGATTTTGTGATAAGGACGTATCGCACCAACAGAATTCCAGACATCTTGGTGCCTACTAAAGACGACTAATCCTAATCGCGAACCTATGGTAGGATCGACTTAACGCAATAGTAAAGTGGAGGTCTGCAACCGCTCTAGCACGCGTAGTGGCGTCAACGCGCAGTGGGGGGTTCCAAAAATGCCCGCCTGAGGTCTCGAAAACAAGGCTTGGAAAAATTCCCGTTAGGGAGGGGTGTGGGACTATAGTGATCTATTTCAAAGTCAGTTTTCATCCACCTAGGTCATATCTTCAAGGTCAAACGAGGTCGTAAAGGTCAAATCTGGACCGGGCTGGGGACCTGTTTAGAAATACCGTGATTTTGGGAGAAAACCAGGAACACACTGAAAGTGAACTAAGGTCTGGGAGGGAATGTCCAACACAATAGCATGTGAAAGTTTAAGGCAAAGGCCATTGAGTGCCATTGACCTTTAACGTAACACTGTAACATATTTCTACTAATGTGCAAAATAACTGGCACTGTAGCGTCCTTTTGGTGGGAAATAAGGGCTTGAACTTGAAAAAGACATTGACATATGATCTTCACCACAGTGCATTGAGTAACCTCGGCCTGCGGCCTCGGCACTCCGGCGCAGGAGAAGCCGGTGACAATGTACGTTAGCCAAACAGTTGGATTGACAAGCAAGTGTTTTCAGCAGTATGATACTGATAGCAACGCAATGTTTGGACTTTAGGTCTTGAGTTCTCATTATGACTACATTCAATCCCCTGTGTAAGCCCATGACTTCCAAAATTAGCATGTCTATGCGCACTGCGCCACGTTTGCCCTCTGTTCATGTCATCACATAAAAACACAGTTTGCTTTGTTAAAGGGAGATACGCGAAAAAATCATTATTGTGGTCTCTTGCTGTTTGAAAAATCTTGATTTCGAAACTGTCAATTATTTTTGTATCTTCGGCAAAATTTTGGGAGCCCACTCATTTATTATCGAAATAGGTTAACAGTTCCGATAAAATGCTAAAACCTACACCCATCACTTACTTTTTGAAAACTATTTGAAGTTGAAAAGTATTGTTTTTTTGTAATAAAAATGTCTGTTCTCCTGTATTTGTATTTGAACATTTTACAAAGCCTTTAAAGATACAACATGAATTAGTTTGCCCTAGAAACGGAAAAACACATAATTACTCAAGTCTTCAGCCGTTTCGTACCTCGGGTCTTGAGTCATTTTCTGCTTGAGCCCCAGGATGACAAAACTTTTGCGTCAGATAGGTCACGTGACTCCCTATGAGGTGGCTGTACGCTCTGATTGGTCAATTGTGATTTCTTAGAAGTCCTATATTTTTGTTTTAATATTATTTTTGGCTGTAGCTTTTTTAAAATAACTTTTTATTCAATTATTTTAAACTTTCAAGTCACTGCTTTGGAAAAATGAGACCGTTTTCTTAGAGAATTTGATAGCCTTAGCCGGGGGGTACGTCGTTTACATCGATAAGAGGTGTACCTGTAAAGTCTTCTAGAAATGTTGACTTTGAGAGAAATTTTAAGGCATTTGCAGGCCGAATTCGCAAAAATGAGAATAGGACTTCTGAAACAACTTTTTGTGACCTTTTGATCTAGCCAATAAATTTGTTCGCGTATTTCCCTTTAATAGAGCTGTGCGGTCGGCCATTCGCTCTGATAACAAACTGGACATAGCAGAGCGGATCCAGCAGCAGGGCCCGCACACTGTTTTCCGCTATATCCGTAATATTGTCGGCGGAAAACGTGATAGTTGTGCTGTTACGCCGACCACCGATCCTAACACTGTGAACGACTTTTTCGTTAATGTTGGACCCAGAGTGACCGCCGAGCTAGCCGCCCGTGGTGACACCCGTTATCTGCCGGTGCGCCTGCCCCGTGTTGGGGCGTGCGGTTTTACGGTCAGACCAGTCTCACTGCAGTGCCTCCACCGCACTATCTTCAGCATGCGTAACTCAGCTGCTTGTGGTGATGATGGCTTGTGTATTAGGATCTTTAAAATGTCATTTCCCTGCGTTGGACACGTTCTGCTTCATATCGTAAACGAATGCCTCATTACCTGCGACATACCGTCATCATGGAAGCATGCTCTAGTCCAACCGATTTTTAAGTCTGGTGATCCAGCCGACCCGTCAAGCTTTTGGCCCATCTCAATTCTTCCCGTGATTTCAAAACTAGTCGAAAAAATTGTTTAAAGACAGCTCCACCACTAACCCGCATCAAATCATCTCCTGGCTTCCACCCAACATGGTTTTCGCCCTCAATATTCTACCGAAACGGCGCTGCTGACTATGTCTGACAAAATTCTCTCGGCCATTGACCAATCTGAAACCTCCCTGTTTTGTCTGATAGATCTCAGTAAATGTTTTGGCGTCATCAATCATTCTAAATTGCTCACAAAACTGCAGCTCCATGCCACTGACATCAAATGGTTCCAAAACTATCGGTCCGGTCACACCCAAAGTGCTCGTCTTCCCAGTAGCTCAGCAGTGAGTCAAAATTCAACTTCACGAATTTCGGCCGCGCGACCAATCAACCAAGGAATTTTCCAAGGCAGCAGTTTAGGCCCCTTTGCTCTACACCATCTTCTGTAACGATCTCGGTCTGTACGGAAATGGCTCTTTCATTGTCCAATACACCGACTACACCCAAGTTGTTTCAGGCAAAAAATCAGTTCTTTCGGACCTGGTGTCGGAGCTCGAAACCACGCTTTCTTCGCTTGATCATTACTTACTTAAACGGTCTAAAAGTCAACGAGTCAAAATTCGAAATTCGGGCCATTGGATCTCAACAAAATCTGCACGGACTTCCAAAATGTTCCGTTAAGTTCCGCCAAACCACTATCACACCTTGCACTGAAGCTAGGAATCTCAGTGTAATTTTTTACGGCTACCTGACGTGGGATACTCACGTCAACGCAGTGGCGCGAAAGTGCACCGGGATTCTAATCGGCTTGTCCCATTTGCGGCACTACCTCCCGCCTAATATCCTACCCTCCCTTGTTTCGGCCCTAGTATTTTCACATGTCAGATACTGTCTCACAGTTCATGGGAATGGATCTAACAAAAATCTGGCCGTTCTACAGAAAATTCTAAATTATGCTGCAGGAGTTATTTCTGGCAAAAGAAAATTTGACAACATTTCGGAAGAACGGCGACGACTGGGTGGGCTGGATACACCAGATATGCTTACCTACCAGACTGCATCGCTATTTCATAGGATACATTGCAGTGGTGTTCCCGAGTCGTTGTCCTGTCAGGTTTCCCGCAATCTCGAGCGCCCGGGCCGCTCCCACAGTACCAGACAGGACGAACTCCTGAGTTTGCCTGCTGGCCGTGTTACAGCTGCTGGCAAGCGTCGATTCTTGTACCGAGGTGTGACCATCTACAATGCTCTGCCGCCTGAGTTTCTTGAACTGACTGTGTCCCGTTTTAAGCTTGCCGTGAAGCAACACCTGATGCGTGCTGGGCATTACTAGGCTTGTTAGTCATAGTATACTAGTCATGTCTTATGAATGCTGGTGCGAATGCGAATGTTTGATAGTTTTTACCTGCCTCACTCTCTGCTTTCAAATGACTCGGGTCCAAGAATAGCCACGTTAACCCCGGTTTTCTATCGTGGATGGACCTACGCTGTGCAATACAATACAATACAATATGCTATCCAGGAGGGGCGCCTTTTTCTCTGCGGGGACGCCTTTTGCTGTCCAGGGGTGCCTCTGCTGTCGAGGGGGCGCCTTTTGCTTTCCAGGGCGCAGCTTTGATGTCAGGGGGCACCATTCACATGTGAAAATGTCTTTCTCACAGAGGATTCTACCTCTTCAGGTAGGCGGTGATTAGGCTTGATTTTCTCTAAACGGCCGGGGGCGCCGGCCGAGGCCGGGGGAGAGGGCACCTCACTGGACCAAGCCAAAACAAGTGGTGCAAAACGATACTTTTGCACTCGTTGAAAAAAATCAAGTAGTGCAACTGCACCACTTGCCCCCTGGAATCCGCCGTCCCTGTCCAAGATATTATAGCCAGATCAATACAATTACTGACTGCAACACATCAGGAGGAGTTGGGGCTCAAGAAAAATTACAAGGTCAAGCACACGCGCATTGACGGGGGGGGTACCCGCCCCCCTCGGGTTTTCGGAGACAGCAAAAAACGGCAGCGAGGCGCCGCCGTACTGGTATACCTTTCCCTCATCATTTTTGCAACTTCTGTGAAAATTTTAAGGATAGGTCACTCAGGTCAGGCACCAGTACAGGTCAAGTGACCCGACCTCAAAAAGTTTAAGATAGCATAAGTCAGACAGGGTGAACTTATCCAATTGAAACGTATATCACATAATGGGCTCACCGAGTTCTCAAAATATGTTCCGGTATTTTTGATATCAATACCTAAGGTCAGGTACGAAGCATGACCTCTCCATTGGTAATACATGGGAAATATGGTTTTACTGAATAACTCAGTAACAGATGGTGATAGAGCGTTTATTTTAGCTTCATTAGACTCGCCTTGGCTTTGCGGTTCTAATGATATGCATTTTATATAATTTGACCCGACCTGACTCAGGTCAGGTCAAATTTGATTTGACCTAGCAAGGTCAAATCATATATCATTCGATTCGGCTTGCTGCGAGGATTCATAGAGTTTAAGTCGTTTTGCTCTATCTTTACTTGTTCAGATGTAATGGCCGAAAACTTAATTTACATGTTATCCCTATGACGGCATGTGACGGCATGTTTTTGACCTCTGGTGACCTTAAATGTGACCTGACAAAAAATGGTTTAAATATTTTCGATGGAGAAGCGGATGGGCTACCCAACGCCGTTTACCGTTTTTTGCTACCTACCGTTGTTCTCGAGATCTTAGGGGCGGGTACCCGCCCCCTCGTCAATCCGAAGGTGGCTCAGACCCCGTCAATGCGCGTGTTAAAATTGTGTTTCTACAAGTTTTACCACTGCAGAACAATAGTTGCACCGTAGTTAAATTACCGAAGTAAAACAACCCTGGTTATGTCACTAGCATAAAGCAATGCAATTACTAAGGAATGACAACCTTGCCTTGTGCCACAATAGTGCGCCCCTCGTTCATGCCTGGTTCATACCTTGCTTGCGCACCAGCGCTGCACTAACTGAATACTAGGCGTTGTAGTGGCATTGTAAATAGCTGGTAGGTAAAGCTAGGGCGTTGTTGCACCCTTGCTCGACCATTGTTGTTTGACTATGGTTTCAAATACCTGCTCGGGCTACGGTCGCCATCTTGCTTTCTGTTTACCTGGCAATACACAGTGGCCTGGCACTCATGCCGTGTAGGTTAGAATAAGTGTGATTTATTTTAATCAATCGTGGAACTTTGGAAGCTGTCTGGAATATTTGTCAGTGATCTGCGAGTGGAAAGTATTGTTCTCTGTTCCAATAGTTGAAAAGTGAGGCATTTTGGAATGGTCGATCCAGGTCCAGGTAAGTAGGTATGTGGTTACTTCAGGCATGTATGCCATATTGGTATTAAGGCTCATATTTTCGTGTCAAACGAGCACAGACTATTTGATCATATGGCTTAGGTACCTGCAGTGGGTAGTAGAACCTAATTGTGTTTGCCTTACGGGCCCGTTTGAAAATAGGTGAGTTGAGTTCCAATATGATCTTGTTGGTGTAATCAGATGGATCGGCGCCTGATGAGTGATGCTGTGTTTTACCGCACAGAAAGAATTTATTACAAGGTACAAGCTTAAAATTGTGTTTCTACAAGGCTTACCATTGCAGAACAATAGTTGCACCGTAGTTCAATTACCGAAGTAAAACAACCCTGGTTACGTCACTATCATAAAGCAATGCAATTACGACAGAATGACAACCTTGCCTTGTGCCACAATAGTGCGCGCCTCGTTCAATCCTGGTTCATACCTTGCTTGCGCACCAGCGCTGCACTAACTGAATACTAGGCGTTGTAGTGGCATTGTAAATAGCTGGTAGGTAAAGCTAGGACGTTGTTGCACCCTTGCTTGGCCATTGTCGTTTGACTATGGTTTCAAATACCTGCTCGGGTTACGGGCGCCATCTTGCCTTCTGTTTACCCGTGGCAATACACAGTGGCCTGGCACGCATGCCGTGCAGGTTAGAATAAATGTGACTTATTTTAATCAATCGTGGAACTTGGAAGCTGTCTGGAATATTTGTCAGTGATCTGCGAGTGGAAAGTATTGTTCTCTGTTCCAATAGTTGAAAAGTGAGGCATTTTGGTATGGTCGATCCAGGTCCAGGTAAGTAGGTATGTGGTTACTTCAGGCATGTATGCCATATTGGTATTAAGGCTCATATTTTCGTGTCAAACGAGCACAGACTATTTGATCATATGGCTTAGGTACCTGCAGTGGGTAGTAGAACCTAATTGTGTTTGCCTTATGGGCCCGTTTGAAAAATAGGTGAGTTGAGTTCCAATATGATCTTGTTGGTGTCTTCAGATGGATCGGCGCCTGATGAGTGATGCTGTGTTTTACCGATATGGGTAACGTGCAAGTTATTTTCTTGCTTGAGAGGTGGCTCAATGTTTACCCTTTTTCTACCGATGGTCTTCCGGTTGCATTTGGGGCCAGAAAACGCTTTAGCTTTCGCATAGAGACTGAAAAGTTCCTTTTGAAGGAGAGGTAGGTACAAGGGAGGGGCTAGGAGGGCTCAAGCCCCCTTCCACACCATGAAATGTCAGAGTGCCTAAAGTAAATGCGTAGTGGGATGCTGTCCAGACACTATGGCGGGGAGGCGCGAGCGCCCAAGCTTCCCCCGAAATGAAGTCCTGGATCTGCCGCTGTTGTAAAGACGTAATCCGAGTCTCGTTTTACCCTTGTAAGAAGCCTTGCAGCCCCCTTGTTCCCTCCCCGTTACGCACTGGTAAAGCGGTTGTGTAAGCAAGGTTCTAATCTCGTCACGCTCTTGTAGGAAGGCTGCGGTTGCGTACAAGGCGGACACAAGGCTTTGTTCTACCCTTGTTATGGGGTAATCATGACCTAGTAGAGGGCTTGTGGGGACGTTGTCAGCCATTGTCTTTGCCATGTAGGTTAACCATAGTCAAGTTACAAGGTTTGTACAACGTCTTCTAGCAACCCTTGTCGTGCTATGGTTCTACCATTGTTCTACATGGTTTTTCCTTGTATTTCCCTTGTTTTCGTGGCACGGATTTTGAACGTACAAGCTTTGCGTTTTACCCTAGTAATTTTCCATGTAAACAAGGGTCTGACAAGGTTTGCCCTTGTAAACATTTCTTTCTGTGGATATGGGTAAGACAACGTGCGGGTTATTTTCTTGCTTGAGAGGTG
Source organism: Lepas anatifera (assembly GCA_034440635.1). Taxonomy (NCBI): domain Eukaryota; kingdom Metazoa; phylum Arthropoda; class Thecostraca; family Lepadidae; genus Lepas; species Lepas anatifera. The sequence continues at coordinate 519,448 of JAOTON010000950.1, read as the reverse complement.
GTTCAGTGCTTACCCTTTTCCTACCGATGGTCTCCCGGTTGCATTTGGGGCCAGAAGACGCTTTAGCTCGCATAGAGACTGAAAAGTTCCTTTGAAGCAGAGGTAGGTACAAGGGAGGGGCTAAGAGGGCTCAAGCCCCTTCCACACCATGAAATTTCAGAGTGCCTAAAGTAAATGCGTAGTCGGATGCTGTCCAGACACTATGGCGGGGAGGCGCGAGCGCCCAAGCTTCCCCCAAATGAAGTTCTGGATCTGCCGCTGTTGTAAAGACGTAATCCGAGTCTCGTTTTACGTTTGTAAGAAGCCTTGCAACACCCTTGTTCCCTCCCCGTTACGCACTGGTAAAGCGGTTGTGTAAGCAAGGTTCTAATCTCGTCACGCTCTTGTAGGAAGGCTGCGGTTGCGTACAAGGCGGACACAAGGCTTTGTTCTACCCTTGTAATGGGGTAATCATGACCTAGTAGAGGGCTTGTGGGGACGTTGTCAGCCATTGTCTTTGCTATGTAGGTTAACCATAGTTAAGTTACAAGGTTTGTACAATGTCTTCTAGCAGCCCTTGTCGTACTATGGTTCTACCATTGTTCTACATGGTTTTTCATTGTATTTCCCTTGTTTTCGTGGCACGGATTTTGAACGTACAAGCTTTGCGTTTTACCCTAGTAATTTTCCATGTAAACAAGGGTCTGACAAGGTTTGCCCTTGTAAAATTTATTTCTGTGCTCTGGCGAAGTTCGTGGCACGTGCAAAAGCAGGGGAAAATGAAATCATCAAAATCCGGTCACTTATTATGTCAGAACTCGGTTTTTGCTGATCTGAAAAGGCCCAATCTTTATATGTAGGGAAGAACAATGTTGTGAGCTACGAGCTGAAGGCCAATTTCATACTAAGTAAAAAAACTCACGCACAGGTCCACGAAAAAGGGTTGAGCAGATTTCAAACCCATGCTGTAATCAACAAAGTATGCAGTGGCGGATCCAGGAATTCATTGGAGGGTCTAGGGGCTCGAGCCTCATCTGCCAGTACCTCGGGCAGGTGTTTTAACTATATGGGCTCGGATATTTGGGGTTTAAGCCCTTAGCCTCCCCTTGGATCCGCCAATGAAACTATATATCCAATCGTAACGAGATTTACAACACATAATCGGCCTGATCTAAGAACAAGATAGCATTGGTTACCTTTGAGGTCCTGCAACACGTGTGCTTGTGCGCACCCCTCTTCGATATCTCGAAAATCACTGGCTCGATTTAGGCTGAAATTTGGTATGCATATTTGCACCAGCAAAACAACTGGACTGCACCAATCAGTGCTAGAGCCAGGGGGGCGGGTGGGGGCAGCAGGGACAGCCGCCCCCTCCCCCCTGAGGACGCGGGCCGCGCGAAGCGCTGTTCGCCCGCACTATGCTCTGTGGCCGAATTTGAAATTTCATACCAGACAGGGCCTTCTTTAGCCCTGTTCAACAGTCTATTCTGTAACAAGCAAGACCCTTTTGGCGCTGTCGCAGGGGCCCTTTACGGGGCGCCCCCCCCCCACCGAGTGAAATCCTGGCTACGCCCCTATCTAGAACCATGTCGCACGCATGTACGTCCACGTCCCTTCAATAATGGAAAGATCGAATTTTCGGGAAAATTCAAGGATGTGCCATGATATCCCAAGCTGACCCTCTGGCATTAATTTTGCACTGAAGTGCTCTAATGATTTTTTGCTGTATGGTGTATACCAAATCGCGTGGGTACGCGCATTCAGCATTAACACTGACAGCTTCTCCGGGGTAGGGGATATGATCTTAAGTTTTGTTTTTTGCCCATTGTTCGAAAACTTTTGAAGGTAGCAACACAGAAACTTCACCAGTGTGCGACACACAATATTTTGTGCCGTTTTCAGGAATTTTTGCACTCGATAATTTTGTATAAAAATGCGGATGATTTTGAAGTTAAACCGGGGCGTGTATTTCCGCAGCTATTGATGCGCAATCGTGGGTATCAGCAAGCCAAATCCGCACTTATGTACCGTCTACACCATGCAAATGCAAGCAAGGCTCTATGAGGCATGTGCCAGCCTTGAGGTCAGTTCGAGCAAGGCACTCATTCTTGGTATTCTGCGTGTTTTCGGATATAAATCGTAAATGACGGTTAATAAGAAGAAAAATAAACCGTGGAATTCTCACAGCCGTTTGGAGCCTTTCTTCAACCTAAACCAAGCCACTACGACCGACAACTTAGAACAAAGCAGAAAGATTGTTAGACCCAAAAAAATTATACCAGTGTTTTTTTCTCTCACCTTTTCACGTCACGGTATAAACTTTGCTCTTTAGAAAATTAATTATTCAGAAAGACCAAAGCGTCAGCTACAAAGACAAGGCCTTTTGGAAATTCTGAACTATATGCGGATCCCCAGTAGCTCAGTTGGCAGACTGTTGGGCTCCGGCCCGCGGCTCAGAAACATGCCGTGGCAGTGCATGTCTAGGCTTGGGGTTGGTTCCCCTGAGACGCTGCGGTGCTCAATAGTTTACGCGACGTAGGTCGGCTGGCAAGTGACCTGAGCGGGGCGGCCGTCCCTGCTTAGGCGTTCTTGCTTCAAATAACCCTTCATTGTGGGAGTTGCTCGTTCGGATGGTGGGGTCGGGGTCTTCGCGACAAGTTCATTGATGACTTTAGTGAGACTCAGACTCAAAAAACCGAACCGGGAAAAACTTGGACAAAATTTATAATAATAAAAAACCCATTGCAAGTGTAACTTGTTAGACCTGCGAAACCACTTCAGCGTTATCAATAGCATGTAGAAAGTGAGAATGCCACGGTCTTAGGGGTCCGCCGCATGAAACGCTCGTCCATAATATTTTGCCTTCAAATTCTCGATATCAGGTGCCCGCTCGTGTTTTATCCACACTTCTTGGCAAACAGGTGATCCTTCAGGGTGCATCTGTCAGGGATGCTCTGGAATCAGATTATTGTAGGGATTTTCCAGGTACCGTGACGAGTAGTTAAACTCGCCTTATTCTCGCCTAGTAGGAAAGTCGCCTTATTCTAGATATAAGCCTCGGAACAGGCTTGGGAGAGGAGCAGCTGAGTCTCCATCTTTCCATCCATGTCTCCTGGGACACAGGTTCCGGGTAAGCCGGGCAGGGCCTCTGAATAAGGTATTTGATCCCCAAATCCCTTCCAGCGGGGCAAAGTTTGCAACGCCGTATAACCTTGGCAGTTGGTGCATCGTTATATCAAAACAGTCATTACCATTATGATTATTACGAAACCGGCTTGGAGATACACTTCCACCGATGTACGTGACCGTGGTCCGATTCGATACAGGCGCAAGCATATCCCATGAAATCCAGCCCAACGCCATCCCTCTCACTACACTTCCGAGAACAAGCAGCCCCTGGGGCAGGGCCCAGTGCGTCGACTGTACAAATAACGGTAACCCGGCAAAACAGCGCTGTCCACCCAAATTGCAACAGGGCCATCATCCCCGACTGAAGAGTCCTGCCGACATCTTAGGCGTTTATTCATCATTATAGTAATCACATTGGAGCCACAGCTTAGCGGTGTACACGGTTCACAGAAAGGGAGACAACAGGAGCTGGCCCGGGGAGGGCCGCAGACGGCCGGCAGAGAGCGGCGGCCCGCAGGCCGCTTCACACAGACGGCCCACGGACGCCCCCGGACAGGAAACGGCGGCGCCGAACAACCAGAAAATCACAGGATGGCCACCCCACCGAGCCCACGGGGTACTGGCTCATCCTTATCAGTGTCCGAGAAACGCGGCAGAATAGGCCAGGACACTGCGGCATAACGCCGGGGAGCTGCGAACACATATAAGGATCAAATATATAGACAATAACGCCCGAATGCTCAGTTCCAGAGATGTTTTCACAAAATTGGTCTCCACAGGATCGTCCCGTCCGGCCCATTCACTCTCACACTTCTGAATAGTTCATAGGCTAATCCTTACCATATTTGTCTGACATACTTACATATTCATAAAGAGGAATAGCGCCTTGCACCAACACTGCAAGAATGGTCGTTACAAGAAAAGAATCCACCAGCGAAGTCGCAGGGATGTAAACAAACGGAACAGGCTGATTCGCCAATAGCCACTAGACGTTGGTTGGTACGATACACCGTCTACAAAAAAACAGCCAAGTGTTGATCCATGCAAACGCCGGCGGGTGTACAGATGTCGCCGTTCCGCCTGGTCCGTGGAGTCGTGGTCCTATCTGTGCACCAGGGGGGCCGACAGCAGCCACAAATACAGTAGATAAAGTAGGCAGCTGAACAACGGGCCCTATACAGATATCTACAGGGGAGGTTACGGTGTATGGGCGGAGCAGCGGCGGGACGGCCACCACCACTGTGAGAGCTGGGGAAGGAGCCGCGCCCACTCCGGCGCCGGCCGCCGGGTCCACCCGCCTGCCTCCTGGCGGCGCACAGACATTGCACGTGCGACTGAGCGGAGGCGGCGGCGCCGGCTGCGGAGGTGTTGGGGCGGCCCCGTCCGGCGCCCATCCCCACTGCCGACCCTGGAGCACACCAATACACACCGAATGGCCCAGTTTTCCCGGCTAACATTGAACTACAGACAACTTCCTCTAGATATCCGGCAGACGGCGCGAGAGGCCTGGCTGTATCTGCCGAACGTAACCAAAAACAGACCCCTGGAGCCGTCCGGCTGGTACCCTACACAGACCATTCCACCGGGACCTGCGACGCACCACCCTCCACCCGGGATGGTAGCCTGCTGCCAACGCGGCCACAGTGCCGAGCGCCACACCCCCACATCCGACCTACCATACCAAACCCAGCCCCTCCAGCCAGCACGCCAGCGGCAGCACCACAGGCCACGGCAGCGCCGGCCGGCGCGCTAGGCCAGGTACAGCCGGTGATAGTCGTTGGCGCCGAACGCCGCGTTACACTTTGGACACTTGCGTTGACGCGTCTCGTAGCGCGTGCGCAAACAGCTGAAGCAGAAGACGTGGAAACACTTGGTGAGTACGGCGTCCTTCCGCTTCACCTTGCACGAGGGACACGTCAGCTGCTCCTTGTACTCCCGTACCTGCCGAGCAGACGTTAGGGTGTTAGGTGACACCGGAGCGGAGCGGGTGTTGAATGACACCGAAGCGGCCGGGGTGTTAGATGACGCCGGAGCGGCCGGGGTGTTAGGCCGCACCACAGCGGACGGGTAAACCTGAGCGGAGGGGTCTTATGTGACACCGGAGCAGACGAGTCATGAATAGTCTGAACGCTTTCCCTGAGACAGAACTGTGATTTCGGCCATCTCGACAAAGTTGAGGTGTAAATTGCATAAATAAAAATGTTGGCCACGCAATTCAGCATTGGTTTGCTACTAGACTTTCCCATCGTTATATCTGCAGTCAAAAGCATCACGAATCAGACCCACTTAGTGCAAAACGAAAACAAGAACGAGAACAGTTGAACGGCAAACAGAGGAGCTCCATTGGTGGCTCCGGCCGAATCTCTGACACTCCCTGGGCCATCTGGTAATGTGTAACCTCATATTTTTCCTCAGGCTCCATATCTAACACCCGCACTGAGGGGGTACGGCACTAACGCGCACTGGAGAGGGGCCTGGTAGACCCCGTAAGATCTCGAAAACTAAGAGGTGCAGAAAGACGCCGTTCAAAGCTGGGTGGGGGCTATGGTGAACTACATCATGAACAATTTTCATTGAACTAGGTCAATATCTTCAAGGTCAAATGAGGTCATTAAGATCAAATCTTGGCCATGCTGGGGACCTAGTGGAAAATGCGATTATGCGGGCAATTGGCAGGAATAATCTAAGGACCAGGATCATAGAGGGAAGGCCGTAAAAAACCTTCCCTCCAGTATTGGGGGCAGTCTTTCAAGGTCATTCACCTATAAGGTCACAATATGGTATACCACTTCTAATGTACAATTAGCAACTGTTTGACGGGAAATGAAGATTGACCTTTCCCAATGACCTTTTACCTTGACCTTTGCATTGAGGTACCTTAAATATAACGGGGGGTAGTGGGTGGTCAGCGTAGCTGGCTTCACGCAGCCGACCCGGGTTCAAGCCGGCGGCTTCCGAACAAGGAGCAAGCTGGCTCAAAACCCTTCCAACAGGGAAAGAGTTGGCGACGCCATAGACCCTGGCAGTTGGTGCGTCGATAAGCCCCAAAATTATTATTATTACCTTAAATATAACGTCACAGCATACTTTACGTCAGGCCAGGTAACGCCATTTGACCGGAAGCCCTGAGGTCAGTGATCTTGAAATTTCTTATATGACCTTGACATGAGACCTTGACCTTTATGTGAGGTGACCTTGAAACATTACCCCGGTTATATGGCGTTATCACGTCACCACTCGGACTCCAATGCAAGAGAACTGGTCCAACCGTGCGATTACGGCGATCCCAAAATGCAGGTCTGACTTTGAAGCATTTAAGTCTAAAAAGTTTCGACCGATTTTCAAAATTCTTTCACCCATCGACACGCTATTGAATTCTGTTAAATGTGGCCAATATCATTTTTGAGCTGCAAGCGGTTCTCCGGCCACCTTAGAAAAATAGGTGGAGGACCTCCGAGACCCCCTCCAGTGCACGTGCTAAGGCACAGGCATTCAGTTGCCCTCTCCCTTGCGGTATCAAACGCCCACTGTTTCCCTGGCCCAGCGTCGGCGATGCAGCCGTGATAACCTATCCACCCAACAATACCTACCAATATTAATACCAGTTCCATCGCGGTACGGCAAGGCATTAGCGTAAAGCGCCTTACTCTTCTGAAATGACAACGTAATATCCCCTGGCCGTCCGTAAACACTTTATAAAGAGGCGGGGCCGGTGTGGCTCTCCTGCGTCACACAAATCTATGACCAGACCATAAATAAGGCACTGCGGTAAGCACAGCAACAACACCATCGGTCACCACGGGATTGTCGACGGCTTCGTCCTCCCGTGGATTTACCATGGTCACAAGCTTAGCATTAAATACTGCTCTGCTAAGTCCCAATCGCACACTGCCCTGTTGGTTGGTAGCAATAGAAGAGCACATCAGGATCAGTGGAGAGCCTCAGACCATTCTGATATAGGCTCGTCCTCTTTTTTAGACCCCGCCATTGGGACGCGAACTATTGTATCGTCACAAACTTGTATGGCAGCAACAAAATCCGTCAATACTGTATAGTGCTAGTCTGGATGACTAATGATCTTATTTTCTTGAGTATGCATGTGAGTATGCATGTGCCGTCGCGAGGTAGCAGTGCCACTTGTTGTAAGGGGGATGTTAAGAACGGGCAGTGGACAGCAGGACCGGTAAACGGAGCCGGGCCGCCAGCAGTAACTGTAGGCTGCTTTTAGACCAACGACAATGAGAGCCACTGCGCATAGATTACAACCATGAAGAAGGTTGTCACGGCATTGCAAATCCAACAAAGGTGAAGGCGGTGGTCACATATAAATGTGCGTTCCAGTACAAAGGCCCAATCACCATCATATTCCCCAAACAATAAGCCAAACCGAGGTTTAGCGGTCGAACGACGATCCAGTAGTATCCACGGTCACCAACGCAGCATATCCGGTGCGTCAAACCATCCCACCACGACCGGTGCGGAGGCGAAGGCACAAATACCTTACCCACTCTATTCAGGGCAACAAATGTTTGGTCCTCTCCAAATAAAGGAGCATGCCAAATACGTCCTGAGCCAACTATAGTGTGTCCATTTGCTCGCGTGGGACAAGGATATCGTTGTACATCACGTCGCGTTCGGGTCAGGTCAGCGTAACACCACCCGTTTCCCGTGAGGCGCCGGGCCGGTGTGCGGGTTGCCTACCCCCAGCGCACAGCGCGCGCGCCGCGATTGGGGTCACCCGCTGCAAGTGACATTGCCTCTTCAGAAAACCGATCGTTTGACGGTGTGTTAAGTCGCTAGGCATTTTGTTCTGTCGCATTGGGGTGCTGCTCATGTATGATTTGTTGACCCAGGCTGCTCGCGACCACATACCTTTGACTTGATTCTAGGGGCAATAATAGAAACAGTTCGGCCACCTAATAATTTGCCTTTCACTGATATCTGGGATAAAGGCTTTAAAAGGACGATTTCAGCCACAACTGATCAATTACTACGTTCGATAACACGGAAATTAGCCGGACTACATCACCAGTTGATCCATAAAATTAAGATGCAGTCCACAAACCACACCAGATCCACGTATCTACATCGGCATCTGAATAGTAATTTTAACACTCGTATAACGTGGTATTCTAACCATTTCCTAAAATACATACATGCCGGTGGGCTTCCCGGGAGTTGTGCACCGCGTGCCATCACGAAAATGACACCACGTGGAACATAGAAAATCCTATTAGATTTTGAACCTCCTGGTCCCGAATTTACATTCAATGGAAATACACATTTGGAGATAAATAAACCGATCTTAAATATTATGTTAAGTATTTTTGCCTATTTTAAGTATTTTTGCCTAGGAAGTGCCAGCAGACTTCAGATTGTCTAGCAGAGTCCAATGTAGTTCGACGGCCCATCAGCCACAAGGTGCAAAATTAGAGCAACTTATATTGGAATCGCACTAGGGCTTACCTCCTCCATGAGCACATCGTCGGCTGCGCCGGCCAGCTCGATCTTCTTGGCGCGCTCGAGCTTGCGTCGCAGCGCGGCCATCTCCTCCTGTAGCCGGCGCGTCTTGAACGTCTCCTGCTCCATCGAGGAGGTCTTCTCAGCCACCACCTGCTGCGCCTCCGTCATCTGCGCGTGGTACTTCTCTGCAGGAGAGCAGTGGTGTGGTCAGTGGGCGACACACCCAGAGTGGACCCAGCACACCCCACACACTCAGAGTGGACCCAGCACATCCAACACACCCAGAGTGGACCCAGCACATCCAACACACCCAGAGTGGACCCAGCACATCCAACACACCCAGAGTGGACCCAGCACATCCAACACACCCAGAGTGGACCCAGCACATCTAACACAGTCAGAGTGGACCCAGCACATCCATCACACCCAGAGAGAACCCAGCACATCCAACACACCCAGAGTGGACCCAGCACATCCAACACACCCAGAGTGGACCCAACACACCCAACACACCCAGATGGACCCAGCACATCCAACACACCCAGAGTGGACCCAGCACATCCAACACACCCAGAGTGGACCCAGCACATCCAACACACCCAGAGTGGACCCAGCACATCCAACACACCCAGAGTGGACCCAGCACATCCAACACACCCAGAGTGGACCCAGCACATCCAACACACCCAGAGTGGACCCAGCACATCCAACACACCCAGAGTGGACCCAACACATCCAACACACCCTGAGAGAACCCAGCACATCCAACACACCCAGAGTGGCCCCAGTGCATCCAACACACCCAGAGTGGACCCAGCACATCCAACACACCCAGAGTGGACCCAGCACATCCAACACACCCAGAGTGGACCCAACACATCCAACACACCCTGAGAGAACCCAACACATCCAACACACCCTGAGAGAACCCAGCACATCCAACACACCCAGAGTGGACCCAGTGCGTCCAACACACCCAGAGTGGACCCAGCACATACAACACACCCAGAGTGGACCAGCACCTCCAACACACCCAGAGGGAACCCAGCACATCCAACACACTCAGAGTGGACCCCGCACACCCAAGCGTGAAGTGACACTTCACCGGTGGGATATACGCATCTGTAAAGCTGAAGTTAGTACAACACATATTCATTTCACTCGGAATTATTTTGTCACCGCTAGACTTAAAGGCACCGATACACCTGAACCAACATTACAGAAATCCACCAACACCTCTTAGCCGAAAGCACGTGCATCACTTTTCCAAGCTACTGCCTAAAACGAGCATGAAAAAGGACCATGTTGATGCCGAAAAGCAAGGGAGATATTCATTTGTGAAACCCAGCCTCTGCTGACAAAATTTACCCTTCAGGAAAACTTATCGAAAAATTGCACTTCTTTTTACGTTCCGCTCATGCTCCCATGAAATTTTGATCATGCATAGTGTCTGTCCCCATACTTCTTTAAAATAGATTTTGTCAAAGTTTGATTATTTGAGTCGGAGCCTCACTAAAGTCATCAGTGGACTTGTCACGGAGACCCCGACCCCACCATCCGAACGATGAACGCCCGCGATGAAGGGTCAATTTAGAAGCCAAAGTGTACGTTCCACAAAGCACAGGGACGGCCGCCCCGCCCAGGTCACCCTCTCATCAGTCAGTTGCCAGCCGACCAACGACAGATAAACTATTGAGCGCCGGAGCGCTGAATAGCTTATCCGTCGATCCCAAGCCTGCACACTGTGCACATGCACTGCCACTGCATGTGCTGAAGAAGTGCTGTAGTGTATGTAGTAACTGAACGGGTGCGATGAGTTGTTTTAGTTTGCTTGTTTTAACTTCATTACAAGTGATATCAGAGACTTGACATAGATTTCCCTGTGCCTTGTCTGGGATGCTTGAACACGGTGTGCGCGTTCAATACATGTTTTGGGAGAATGGCTAGAATCGAGAAATTGTCCGACTAAAAGTGGGGAAAGCATCCTCCGCTTTCCATGCTCATGCATATCACCCAGATAAGAGACGCCGCCCTCTAATGAGGTACTCGCCTCCCCTCCCCTTCCTCGCACACTGGAATTCGGCCCGTTATGGCGAGTTAAAATCGAAACCATTACCGAATAGCGCAGAGGGCTGCTGACTGACCGAGGTGCAGCTTGAGGTCGGCCGCGGCTTGCGCCGACTCGATGGCCTTCCGTTTATGCATCTCCATCGCCTGCTGCCGGAAGCTGAGCTCTTTTTTGACGTTGGCCAGGTCGTTCTGCATGTGCCGCTCCATCTCTTCCAGACTGCGTACCACCTGGTTCTGCGCCTCCACCTGCGTGGTCAGCGTCTTCACCTGCCGGAGATGCGGTGTCAGGATGTGTACGTCCCCAACCAACCGGTCACGATGTCAGAGCGAGTACTTTTCGCGGGAGACGTTTTCGACTGCCGGGGATGCGATGCCAGAAATTGTATACCTTTCGAGCTCTCCCAGAGTTTAAGATTTAAATTTCTATCATAAACACCACTAATAAATTATTTAAAATCGACACCCAAATATACTTAATTGCATTTAATGGGGGAGTTTAAACAAACCAAGTGAACGAGGCATGCGGGAACCCTGCATGCGCCCGCTACAGCAGGTTTGGAATTACGAGTTTGAAAGATAATCATGGCGCAACATTCGAGACCCATGACCTACATATTGATGAACTCTGCTACCCCCACCGGACCACCAAATCCTCTGCCTCCGCCGGAGTATTTGGTGTGTCCAGTCAATGGCGAAGTGCCATCCGCGCCGGTACCGATTCAGCCCACATTCATGGTGTGTGTGCATTTCAGAGCTTGAAGGCTTTTGAGAGAAGCATCACACTGGTGCAATTAATCACCTGTCCGTGTACCTTTCTAGTCTAGGCGTAATTTCCACCAAAGGTGACAATAGCTTCCATCAAGAGCAAACGCAGCCTCCCGTAGAAGAGCAGGTCTGAGCACGAACACTATTGCAATATTTAAGCACCTGCGTCTTTACATCAAAAGACCGAAGAAGAAACAAAAATAAAAGGCCATTAGAAGTACCAGCAGAAAGTTAACTATAGCGGTCCAGTCGGCCCCAGGCAGGGCACCACAGCTATAACCGCCGCAGTCTCCCCAGTCCGACTCCCAGGCTGAGGGCATCAGAGCTATAACCCGTGGAGTCAGTGGCAGGCGAAGGCACCCAAGCTATAACTGCCGTGGCGGTCTCCCAGTCCGGCTCCCAGGCTGAGGGCACACAGCTAAACTGCCGTGGCGGTCTCCCAGTGCTCCCAGGCTGAGGGCACCCACAGCTATAACTGCCGTGGCGGTCCCCCAGTCCGGCTCCCAGGCTGAGGGCATCCACAGCTATGACCGCCGTGGCAGTCTCCCCAGTCCGGCGCCCAGACTACAGACGCACCCGTTCACTCATCATGTCCTTCTCCTCCAGCACCAGCTTGTGCGTCTGGTTGGCCTTGATGCGCTCCGACATCAGCTTAAAGTTGGCGTCGTCCTTCTCGCGCAGCTGCTGGATGAGCCGGATGTTCTGGTCCTGCATATCTTCGAAGGCCTGGCCCGTCACCTCCATCTCATTGACCAGCGCCTCCGCCTCCTGCGGGACGGACAGTACTGTAGTGAGTGCGCAGCAGTGCATACGCAGACGCAGCGCAAACCACACACCCAGACTGCAGAAACATACAATAAATAGAAACACGAATGTACAAACACATACTGAGCACGAGCATAAATACTGATGCAGCTACAAGGGCAGACTGGCCGCAGCGCAGACTGCTCAGTTGCAGCTTGAGTGGCTGCAAATACACAAACTGAATAGCAGCGCACAGATACATTGAAGAACAACATACATGTAAACAGCAACATCAATGTAGACCGCCCAAGTAAAGAAGTAACAAAGAAGAGTAAACATTATAAAACACGAACCAGTAATCAACAACAATAAGTGGACAAACTAAGCAGGATGTAGCGCAAAAATGCGGACATAGTGGCGACGCGCGATTTCATGACTGATTGTGTTCACCAGCTGATTACATTTCACGCCCGCATCAAAAGTGTTCACGGATTGATTAGTGATCCAAGGAAAATTGTGTTTTCGGGAGTTCACGCCACTACTGCCTATAATACAATTTACCCAAATACTAGGCCAAATGCCTCCCAATCACCGGCTGGCGTTTCAACACGCCGCATCAGTTTTAGGACTTTACCTAGGATAAAGCTGCAAGAGAAGAATTCGAAAGAAACAGCTGTCAGAACATGCTTCCGTTGCACTATGCTTTAATCGGATAGTTTCCTGAGGTATATATTATTACCCAGCGGGCGCGAGGTCTCCTCTACATATGGGTAGCATTTACATCACCATTCCTAACGAAAGCCTATTTCCCCACAATTGCATCGTGAGTCAAAAGCTCGCCACAGATGCACGAAAAAGGGTAACAGATTGCACATCCACGCTAAACCCAACAACTATGAATCTAGTCGCAATAAATGAACATGTATTCGGGATGATCTAAAAACAAGAAGCACTGATTACATTTGAGGTCCTGCGCCACGTGCGCAGGTGCTCACCCCTTCAATATCTCGCAAACACCGGCTCGATTACTAAAATTGGTGCATATTTGCCCAACAAAATAACTGCACAGCACCGATCAGCAGTGGAGCCATGCCTCAGGTGACACCCTTCAACAATACAAATATGAAATTTTCGAGAAAAAATTCAGGCTGTCCAGATCCCCGAGCAGATGATGTGGCGTGAATGTCGACCAAACTAATGTTATGAATTTTGCTATGCGGGAATACCAAATCGGGGCACGCGCATTGGCATAAAGAATGTGGCACCCAGAACGTGATTTTAACTGAGATAGCCAGTGGTAAAGCAGGTCAAACCGGTACCATATTTCATTGTCTGGAACTCGATATTTCCGTAAAAACAAACCACCACACCAGCCCCTAGCCCCCGTCGCCGACGGTCATTGTAGCTACCGGTGTGACGACATATCTGACGTCACGATAGCATCAGCCAACAAGCCCTAAGCTTCAAGTTGGTAGTGGTTGCCAGATCGTGACATCATCCACAGGCATATTTATTTCTTTTCTAGAGGAGTATTTTCAAAAAACCAAATATTGAGCTCATTGTACATTTCAGAGAAATCGTAGTGGTGTCATTATTTTTACTAAAAGTACGCCTAATAACACTAAATTCCAGGATCACCAAGGTGCCACATTCCCTTTAACAGACAGCTTTCCCGGGGCAGGGGATATGATTCTAAATTGTATACTTGTGTCCGTTGTAGAAAACTATTGATAGAAGCGACACAAAATATTCACCACAGGGTGCAGGGCCAAATAACACACATTGTGCTGTGTCGTTTCCAAGAATCTTTGCACTCAATAATTCTATATAACAAAAAATACAACAAAAATGTGGAGACTTTAATTCAAAAGGGTGTGTATTTCCCAAAACGCATTGGTCCGATCAGCAGGCCAGGACAGTGAGCTTGATTCCAAAATGTCCAAACTGGCAACATCAAGAGCACGTTCACCACAGGCCATTTAGAATACAATATTTTGCCTCAAATTGTATTTCAATTTAGGTACACCAATTCTGAATGTTTTTTGTGTGGTATGAATATAGCTCAAAAACTCAACGTGGTTTTCCGGTAGCCGATTCGAACTGATCTTTACGCTGACACGCGATAGAAAATAGGCGGTCCGCTATCGCTATTCCGCCATCGAGAATTTGCGGTCCGCGGTCGCAATTCAGCATTCGCAGAATATTTATTTAATTTCGAATCAATCTTCCACGATTTCTTATTCCGCGATCGGCAATATGGAGACGTTTTTCAATCCAAGCAGACAAGCACAAGCCCATGAACCACTAACATGCCACTGACTGGCGTCTGAAAATAGGCGGGGGGGAATCGAGACGGTGTGAATCGGGCGTTGAATCCCCTCCCCTGATCTCGACTTAGGGATTTACTTTTCGAGCATAATTTGTTTAAAAACATACTGAGAAATTCTAAGCCACAAATTTCAAACACCCAGTCATTACGACAATGGCAATTATGTAAATATCACCATAGACGTAGGAATAGGGGCAGGGGGCGCTTGCAATCTATATATAAGGTTCTTAAACATTAATCATTTGATGCTGAATGGAAAAAATCACTTTAAACTTACATTACCCTCCAATATTCGGATTTTCTTGCACCTATGAATCGGTAATTGCAGGCTATCACCGGTCGATGATTTTGAAATCTCCAATGTATTAACTAATAACTGACGACGTGGATTGTTGAACTAAAAACTCACAGCATCGTAACTTGCATTATGCACGGTGTTTCGGACATATAATCCTTTACAGCACAAATTCCTTCGTGCCGCTTGTTTCTTTACTCAAGAAAAGAACAAACAGATGTACTAAAAAGCATATCTGAACAGAGTGCAGATCCCAGTCCCAAACTCCTTCCTCAGACTCCTAGCCTAGGTAGATCCTTGAGAGCCTCAAAGGCCGAGGTTCCCCTTGAGGAATACCAGGACTAAAAAAATAATTGTTGGGGAATTATCGACGCACCAACTTCCGGGGCCATATCGCGTCGCCAATTCTTTCCCTGTCAGAAGGGTTTCTCGGGAGCCAGCTTGCTCCTTCTTCAGGGAAGCCGTCGGGCCTGAACCCGGGTCGGCAGCGTGAAGCCAGCTCCGCTGACCCTCCACTCCACTACCGCACCCTAATACCAGGGACTCGAAATTGGCTGTACTTGTCAATGGGATTTTATGTCATTTGTTTCGTCAAACTGTTCGAGCGCGGACTAAAATCGCGGAATTTAAAGTAGAAAATTGTCCGCGATCGTAATCGCTATCGCGGAATTTCATGAATTAACTATGAATTGGCGATCGATTTTGGTTGTCTGCGATCACGGATCAAAATTCCGCATGAGCAGCACTGCCGAGGGTTAGGTAAGGATCATAGATTTCTCATATAAAAATACTGAAAATCGAAACAACGAACATGGAGGATCAGTACCAGTCCAAGTGAGGGGCGGCTGCCTTGGGGTGCCGTTTTCGATGCCGAAGGGGCGCCCTTGTTCAAAGGGGGCAATTTTGCTTTGAGGCTGGTCTTTTAGGTTCGCAACGCCATTTTTGTTAATATCCGCACTGGAGAGTCTATCAAATAAACGCACGTAGCGTTTTCCAGCTCCGCGACTGAGGTCAAGTCGGCCTCCGCGGCCTTCTAGGTGGCAATGTCGGCGTAAAGCCACTTTCTTCTGCCAGTATCTTCTAACTCACGAAACTTCAGAAATTCTCGTAACTCAGGAACTTTCTCGGGCAAAGTTTGCACTTGTGTCCTCGGAGAGATAATCCAGGACCACTAAGCAGGTTTCCGACTTGGCCAAACTTCAGAACCTGAAATAACTTTTATTTTAGCATCATTCTGCTCGCCTTATCATTCAAATAGATAGATGTCATCATGACCAAACCAAGTTACATGGTAGATGTAGCCTGGCTGTCCAATAATTTTTACATGTGACTTAATGGGATAATATCATACATCATTCGATTCGGTGGGACTGAAGGATTATGACACCCACAAACCTACGTCCCACAAACCTTAGTCTAGCCAGGAGCTAAAGCAAAAGAGAGCACAATAACACAAAGACAGTAAAGTAAGCTCAATTATGTGCTAAGAGATCCTCTTTGACGGCTACAGGGGGCTGGCAGTGCGCTTGCAGTCACATACCTGTTTCTGGTTCTGTATTTGCTTCTGGAGAACGTGGTTGTGCTCCTCCAGCTGGCGAATCTTGCGGATGGCGTCCTCGTCCGCCAGCTTCTTCCGCTCCTCCCGCTTCGCCTCCTGCCGGGTCCAACACAGCGGTCACACACGGCTTCCAACAGCAGTCCACACAGCACAGCGACTAAACACAGCACCCCAGTCTGACGCGGCGCCGCGGCGATGCAAGACATCGGCAATCAGCGAGAGTCATTGCATCTTCGGCAAGAACTCAAAGATGCAATGTGGGGCATGGTAGAATCCAAAGTTGTAGCAGTACCCCGATTGTTTCAATATAGAAGGCATTAAGTTAATTTAATGCGAAAGCCGGCTCCATCGGCTTTCTCAGCGATTGAAATTGGAGCTCGTCCAAAACGTCAAAAAATGCAGTTCGGATGTTTTCACGCTAATGAGGGCCTGATATCCTCCACAACAGGGCGGGCAAAGACACTGGGTTTCAAACGAAACAGCACCATATTCCTGCCCCAAAAGTCTAGGTCTGGCCATTTCCACCCATTATTTCCTAATGCACCGACACCAGAGCCTGCCGCGCGGGATGTTGTAAGCATTGCACTTGTATAAAAAACATGTATGTGTCGAGGGGTACGATTTACCAGAAATAATTTCACAAAAATAGCATTATGCATTAATTTAACATTATGCCGCCCCGGTAGCTCAGCTGGTAGAGCGTTGGGCTCCGGCCCGCTGCTCAGACACATGCAGTGGCAGTGCATGTCCAGGCTTGGGATCGGTTCCCCTGAGACGCTCCGGCGCTCAATGGTTTGCCCGACATAGGTCAGCTGGCAACTGACTGGTGAGAGGGTGACCTGAGCGGGGCGGCCGTCCCTGTGCTTTGCGGGACTTTAAACTTTGGCTTCTAAATTAACCCTCCATTGAGGGAGTTGCTCGTTCGGATGGTGGGATTGGGGTCTCCGTCACAAGTTCCTTGATGACTTTAGTGAGACTCCGACTCCGGCAACCGTACTAGGAACGACTTGAACCAAATTTATATAAAAAATGCACTTCACTGAAGTCAAGCTAACGTATTTTAAGCCTTCTGGTGGAATGTGGGGCCACAATGCGTGAAACGGATAACAGAGTAAGGCAAATCATAAGGTAGTATTCAATGTCCATTCCAAACATCCTAAGGGACAACGAAAAGTCAGATGTTGAGCAAGTCTTCAGCGCCTTAAGAAGCCACGATGTTTAAACATTCTAATCCCTGAAATGTTAGAAACAAAGTGCCTGTGAGAGAGATCTGAACTTAAAACACGATCCCGATCCAGTTTGAAGCTAGGTCCAACACAAGAATAAACGGAATCAGCGGACTCTGACAGCGTTTTCTCCTGGCACAGCGCATGATCTAAGAGGTATCAGTCTCGTCCTCAGCCTCAGTCACCTCCTCCACCCCGCTGCGGCGGCCATGCAGGCGCGCTAGACGACCTCCGCAACTTCGCTCCCCACCTCATCCGCGATGTCGGCAGTCAAGGGCTCCCTTCCATCGTGAGAGCACGCTTGGAAATCCTTTCGACTTCGCCTAACACGGTTCAGTCAGCGAGCTCGGGTTTCGGGAGGTAGGAGACCAGATGTTCTTCAGCCACACCATGTCCAAGGCGCCCTGCCCCAACCTTGAGTTTTCCGCGACGATCTCTTTTGGTACTGTTCTGGTGCGAGAATTCACCAAGTCCTCCCCGTTGCCACCACGTATTAACGTAATCAAATGCAACCATTAACACATCCGCGCACAATGCCGCTACAATGTTCGTTCTGTGCAATCACAGGACAGCTGATCAAATTTTGTCTGGATTTCGATGGTGGATTCCTTTATTCTTCCACATATGCTGAGAAGAACTAATGCAACAGCGACAGAATGGCAAATATGGCATTTCAGGACAAGCGTGAAGCAAGAGTTTCGGAAACGTTAAGAATAACCAGCCTTGTCTACGCAGAATACGGCGCACGGAAATGGCCTTGACGGCCTGCCAACAACCATTTTGGAAAAATTTCAACGGGATATTGCATTTTCCTTGAAAACAAAGCCACTGAAACACAAATTGATCGTTAACGAAAGCCACACAACAGCTTTTATAACACAGTACATGTTTGGGATACATTTATTCTCATCCGATCAGAATCCCGAATAAAACATAACTCAGTAGCGAGGCTACCGCCAGATGGCACATCATCGAGGAAGAACAACCGTCCCGTCTCTATCAACCTTAAAAAACGGTTCGCACTGCAGCTTAATTTGACGAAATTAGTAGCACTTGACATGCTGTAGCTCGGTCATGAAACTTTAATGGCCACATGGCGCCTAAGCGTTGGCAGCATAGCATGGTTGACGCCAATCTTCCGTAATTGCACGAAATATTCCTGGTTTCAAGAACCTGAACAAAGGTAAGGGAAGGAACGCCGCGTACATGTCCTCCGACTATCAAGTGCCGACTTATTCAACCGGGAACCGTCCTTAGAGGATGCTTCTGCCATGGCAGGTCGATTAAGGTGGCGCATGGCAACTGAAAGGAAGCATGATTAGAAAGCTTGCGAAATGAAAAATACACAATTCAGCACCAAACAAGCTACGCTTGGCTGATTGAAGTGGTCACTGCTTCAGAGAAATTAATGTTCGAGGAGGGAAAAGTTCGTCTTTTGTTATTTCTAAATTCTTACTCGCTTGCTATGCAATCCGGAACCGTATATGCGGATAGGGCTTTAACGCACAAAACAGTTCGGTCGAAAAGGTGAATCCTCCCAGGAGGGGTAAATTATGGAAAATATGTCAATTTCCACACCAGAATATCAGTCAATTTGCACACCAGAATATAAGTCAATTGTCATTAGCAGTTCCCCAATAACACTCAGTTTTCCATTAACTGACCTCGCATACCGCTAAAGCTCCAGCTTTCCGTCATTGGCTCTCTTAATTCTTGTCAATACGTACTCTTCTAACAATGACAAACTTGGTCGGCCGTAAAAAAACACTTAGTAGATTAGGCCCCGGGTTTGTTGATAGGCATGACTCCTGCTGACAGGCGCGTTTATACAATGCCATGGCATCCAGTCCGGCATACACTCGCAAAAAGGAGGGTCGTGATAATCCCTCTGCCTCTTCAACACGCACCGAATTCGGCTGGTATAGGGCACTGTGCATATAGATCGAAGGACATGACAAGGGGAATGCCGTCGACTGGACCGCACGGCCTTTAGACGGCCCACAAATCTAGAGCCGTCGCAACAGTGTGCTTTAGGGCACCGATACTTCGCCGAGATTCTGACAGCATGAGTATCTGAGGAGCACCCCCTGCCACCCGCTCCAGGACCACCATGTCCGGTCCGGGCTCGCTGCGGCGGGTGCTACGCTGGCTGGGCCGCGCAGCGCTGCTTCTGCTGCTGCTACAGCTGATGCAACAACAGGTGATGGACTACATGGCTGAGCCCGTCAGCACAGCGGTGGTGCGTGGTCAGGCGCCCTTCCCGGCTCTGACGCTGTGCCCGGGCGCAGCCTCGCCCCCTCCAAGGCTGCTCTTTCCACGTCTGCGCCATCTGGCCGCTGGCCTCATCAACGTGTCCCAGCTGTACGACGAGACCACGCTAGACATGATCCACAGCGAGGCTCTCAACCAGCTGGCCATCACCGGAGACGGTCTGACTGAGAGCCTGTACACTAGAGAATACACCAGTTACGTCAGCGACGGCGCCGAAGGCCCACTCGGCGTTTGGACGGAACACTTCCACGCAACCCTCCGTCAAGTGGTCTCAGTCACACGCTGTACCACTTTCACCCCGGGCGCGGACACCAAGGCCCGCCAGGGAGCGCCCATATCAGCCCAGCTGCTCCTCAGCGTGCCCGCCGCCTACACGCAAAACTGGAAAGGGCTATTCCGTTGGACCCCGGTGGCATACCGGCTGTTTGTGCACGCGCCCGGCGAGGAGCCCAACGTGGGTGACCTGATACGGGTCGGGTCCCCCACGCCGCCCACCACCACCTTCCGCGAGATACGGCCCGGCCATGTTCACGGGTTCCGCGTGAGAGCGCGCATGCAGCGTCTGGTGCCGCTGCGGCGTCGGCCGTGCCGCCAGGCGCCCTACTCGCAGGTGCGCTGCTTGAAACAGTGTCTGTGGCTGCGCCAGACAGAGCACACAGGCTGCCGCCTGCCACACATGCAGTTCGACGCCGGCTCCATGCCCTCGGACACGACCGACCCGGAGGCCAGCGTCAGCCGACTCCACCAGCTACCAGCCTGCACCAAACTGCTGCAGATGCAAAGTATTCAAAACATCACTGATGCTGCCGTGAGTTACAAGCCGAAGTCGAAGTGTCCCCATGGAAGGGGAAAACGGTCGCCACAGTTTGACGTCACGGCTAAATATCAGCCGGCTCGCAAGATGCATTCGCGTCAAAATCACAGTCTTTTTAGACGGCAGTTGGCCAGCACTGATCAGCTGGGTGCAGGAACGCCGTCTCCGGCAAGTCTCCCACAGGCAGCATCGCCACCACGCGCCTCCGCTTTCCCTCCCCCTACGCCAACGCCACCGCCACCGCCACCGCCACCGCCACCGCCACCGCCACCGCCACCGCCACCGCCACCGCCACCGCCACCGCCACCGCCGCCGCCCGCCACCGCCGCCGGCGCCACCGCCACCACCACCACGCGCCTCCGGCTTCCCACCCCACCGCCACCACGCGCCGCCGCTTCCCTCCCCCGCCGCCACCGCCGCCGCCGCCACCGGCAGCACCACCACCACCGCCCCCGCCACCGCCGGCAGCAGCACCACCACCACCACCACCAGCACCATTCCTCTCAGAGTCAAAAAGAAGAGATATCGGAGGCGAAGAGTTCGTACCAGACCAGCTGTTTACGAACTTGACAGGCTGTCAATGCCCGCTGGGATGTTTCAACGTGGAGTATCATCTGACTGACGATAGTGCACGCTTCATTCAAGACAACGTATCAATTTGCATGGCGCAAGCGCGCCTGACATTGGACCTGTCTGCTGAGGAGATGCAGGAGTCGCCCGCCTTCACCGAGGGCACCCTGCTCGCCAACCTCGGCGGCTTCCTCGGCCTGGTCACCGGGCTGTCACTGTTCGCTCTCTACGACATGGTGGAAGATGTGTACGTCTGGACCGTGAGGAAGTGGCGCTCCTTCGGCCGGCGAAAGCCACAGCCTAAGCCCCGTGTTGGCCAGCAGCTGCAGACTCCGCCCAAAACCACAGTCCTTTTCACCCGCACCTTTAACTTTGGATAAGTATGGGGTGAACAATCCTAGCTGCTGGGGAGGGGCAGCTGAACTCGTCTCCTCCCTTAACTGCATTGCACAGAAACCTATATCCACGAACACGAGTAAGGAGGGGCATTGATGTTGCCAAGAGAGCTTCTGTTTGAACATGTAGAAAGAATATTATCACATTTCATGACTACTAACTTACAGTACAAAATATCGAGCTCTTTATTAGTTTCTAGAAAAATTGAGCTCAATCAGGTATAAGAATTTAAGGAAATCAGGACAAGCTACCAATTAGGTTGAAATGAGACAAATTTATCAGGCAATAAAAGACAAACTATTTTTTTCACTTAGAGAGCATTCCACTTTTTCGAAATTCTAAAACGACCGTTAATGACATAATAAGTCTAGAAACTGGAAACCATATTTTTCTTCCACCCCGGGCCGCTCAAAACATAAACATATTATTTCTATTTCAATCTTTGTCATCAATACAGAATGTGGGTACATTATTAAGAATACATCATATATGATTGGCCCATAAAAGGACTTCCATCGCCAGGATGACATCACACGGCGATATGGGAGCGATATGGCTGCAGTAACTAAGGCATAACCTTATTGAGATTGCAGAGCTAACTTTAGACGAAAATATTTTAATTGGAAATAAATCCTACTGAGAGGGCCCGTTCTAAAACCAAACTGAATGTAAAATTATGATGAAAGAAACATTGCATCCCTCAGGGCATACTGCACCCGTGGAAGACGTTTGAATTTGATAAATCTTAGCATGGGACCTTATGGATGAAGGAAAACTTCATCGCCAGCGTGACGTCACAGTAAAGGCGACTCCGAATTGATGGTTGCGGGCTGACTGAGAGTAGACCTAAGCATCGCACGTAATTACGACGCTGGCCACTAGGGTGCCGCTCGCAGCACACCAACGCACCCAAACCCCAAACTTTCGGGAAAACCAATACCGCAAATTCCCGATTTTGAACAAAGGAGCTCATTACAGATAATTGAACAGCGCATAAAACTTCATCGACATAAGGTTTTATTTTACATGGGTGTAATCAGGACAGGAAAGAGGGGCATTTGGAGCAACTTAATCCAGCCCGAGGTGTCCGTAAAATATTTCAGATGTTGTCGTGGCGCCATGAGTGACCGAATTGTAGTTTGAAACACTGCAAACAATAAACATTTAATCCATGAACAACGATACAGCAATCTTGGTCTGCCATAAATTCATAAGCGTCACCACGAATAACAAAATGGGAGGCACAAAATGTGATTTGAGCTGGTTTTCTTCTAAGCCAGCTTTTGTATAATTGTAACACTTTTCGCATGGGAATGTTCTATTATAACCGGTATTCGAGTGATTATTAACAACCACACTGAGAGGGGTCCGACATTAACGCGCACAGGATGGGGAGCTGGTAAGCCCCTGATATATCGGACACTAGAGGCTTAAGAAATGCCGATTGGGGGTTGGCTAGGGATCACATCATAACTAATTTTCATTGACCTAGGCATATTGTCAAGGTCAAACGAGGTCATAAAGGTCAAATTTGGCCATGCTTGGGACCTGTTGGGAAATGCCCTGATAATGCGTGAAAAAGCCGAGAGTAAGCTAAGGCCGGACTACGGTCATAGAGGTGTGTCGCAAAGAATCTTCCTTCATTTTGAGGTCTAGGTCATTCAAGGTCATCGACCTATGACGCCACAATATGGTATATTCCCTATTATGCACACTTAAAGTAGCACTATAGCAAACCTTGTGCTGAAAGGAGGATTGACCTTACCCATGATCTTTAACCTGACCTTGATCTTGAACTACACCTGGGACCTTTACTACGACGTCATAGCATAATATACGTCAGACTGGGACACCAAAGCACCGGAGTCAATGACCTTGAAATTGCTGGTATGACTTTGAACTTACCTCGACCTTCACGAGGTGACCTTGACAAATAATCCCGTCCATCTGACACTGTGACGTCTATACTTGGTCTCCAATGCAAGCAAACCGGTTCGACTGCGCGGTCGCGGCGATTTTAAAATGTAGGTCGGACTTTAGAAGCCTATAAATCAAACAATTTTCGACAAATTTTCAAAATTATTTCACTATTCGACGCGCTGTTAAATTTTCTCAAATGCGACCCATTCCCGTGTTTTGGCTAAGAGCGGTTCTTCGGTCATCCCGGAAAAATAGTTGGGAGAGTATCCGAGGCCCCTCCAGTGCGCGTGTTAACACGCAGAGTAGAAAAGGGGTAGAATATATCCCTACCATGTGTTTCCCAACAAGGCATATCAAAATATCAGTCCGTGAAGGTCAGTACGTTTCTCTCCCCCGCCCACCCTCCGCTACATATGATATCGCGGTATCGCCAACTATGGGACGTAGGTCACCTGAGCAGCCCGAGCGTCATCTTGCGTCAGCTTATGACAGTGGGAACAGCGAGGAAATTCGATTCCCGATTGCATCCCTAGGACACCTCGGAACTCCGATGGTTACGGAGACCGTTCATTTGGATGAAAAGGTATGACTGGTATTCACCATATGTGGTTTAACGTGGATATGCAGCAAAACAGGATTCCTAGGTATCGTTTTTGCTGTCCCGGCATCTTGAAGGTGTTATAATAAATATCTGAATCCCGGATCACGAGAGGCTTAATCCCGTGATTAAGGCTTTTAAAATAGCGGGATCCCAATCCCGAGATTGACATACTTAGCAGGAACATTTCTCATCAATAAATGGTTCGTTGTCGGCAGTCCCTCCGGGTATTTGGATAACAGTCAACACAGCAGCCAATACACAAATTTAGACGGTTATAGTGCTTTGAAATTGTATAAACTAACTTCTGCACTTCTAGGCATTTATTATAGCATTGTTCTCTGATAGTCAACTCATATTGCTCATTCTTGGCCGGTCCATGCCTCTATTCGGTAGCTCACGGCGTTGCGTTAGCACCGCAGCGGCCTGGTTGGAGCCACAACCTGAGTAATATATGTCATCTGGAGCACGGGGCTGCAAGTGGACGCAAGATATTTGACTTGCCCTTGTAGAGCACATCCTGGGGAATCGTTTGATGGTAGTCTTATGCTGGGCCGATGCTGGCCAAGTTTTAAATCCCTCTCTTTGTATTTGTAAATCGAACAGTTTTGAAATATGCAGTATACTGAGAGAATGGTCTATAAAATAGTTGTCAAAACTATTTTTGCATTATTTTATACCTAAACCCATCGCAAAGGGCTCACACAACAGAGGTATTGCCATACTTTGACCTGTTCTTGCTTTCATGGTCGATTTTAAGCATAATGAAATGTACGTAGTTTTCGCTGCAGATCTCTGGTCCGCGGGTGGCGCACCCGAGTGCTTACTTCAGGCAACTCTACAAAGACTCCGAGCACGGTTTGTGTTTTCCATGCCTGTTTCAAGTGCAGTGAAGAATTCTCTATCAGTATATGTGCTCGGAAATGATTTAGAAAAGTTGCATTTTCGTAATATTGGCCACGGACGGAGGCATTTAGGGCCTATGTGCAACGTTGCGATAGCGTTGCCAACGTTAAAGTTTATCACGTGATCTGCGCGGCAGTAGATGGAGCGTAGGATTTGGACTAATCAAACTGTTGCCACCAGATGGAAAAAGACTTCTTTCATAACTAAGATTACGGCCTTAAGGCTCTTTATTTTGAACTTTAAATGGCGCGAATATCTAATACGGAGCTTGGGTGAAATGAGCCGTGCATAAATGGTTTGATGATATTGAGTTTAGGCACTGCAGCGCATAAATGGTTTTTCGACACGCTCTACCAAACTGTTGTCTCAGTTCAACACCCATCATACAAGTAGGACACTCCTCAATGTCGCCGATTCGAACGATCTTTGGTAGCCACGTTAGGCATCCATCAAATATACGTACCTTCAAGATTTAGGAGACCAAGATCCTACTGTTTCTCAAATATAGCTTGACAAAAATTCAATTTCCACAATACGAGCTACCTGAAAAAAACGCCTTAAGTGGATGTATCCTAACTAAAAAGAAATTTCGATCCAAGAAAGCTTAGGGAAATACTTATAATTACATCCAAGATACTAGGAGGGTATCATCCCGCACTCCATCGATATCCCACCAGCACTCAAGGCCACATTCGCAGCCAATATCTTCACGGACCCATCTACTAATGCAATGGTATGCCAAATAAGCGTTTTTGGATGCCCAGGTAAAGATTGAAGTTTTGTCAGCCAGGGCTGACCCGGCACTGCCGTATGGGGAGACGGGGTGGCAAGCCCTGACCAAGAGCGCCGCGGGTCCCCACCATCCAGGTCTGCGAGCTGAGCGGCGCCGCAGCGGCTGACCTGAAAGCGTTTGAGCTGCATGCGCAGGTCGTCGCATTCCTGGCGGGCCTTGCGGTCGGCGGCCATCAGCTGCACCTTGTCACGCTGCTCCTTACCCACGCCCTTGTACATGTCCAGCAGCAGCTTCATCTCTTTCTGTTCGTTCAGCGACTTCCTGCGAGCGCAGAGACAGGCCGTTATCACCGCGACAGCACGTCCCAGCAGCTAGTGAGATCCACACCGGCGCTGGGCTGCACAGCCGCCATCTCTGGTCCCGGGACCTCCGGGAGAGCACGTCCCCGCAGCTAGTGAGACCCATACCGGCGCTGGGCTGCACAGGGCCGGCCATCTCTGGTCCCGGGACCTCCGGGACAACACGTCCCAGCAGCTAGTGAGACCCATACCGGCGCTGGGCTGCACAGGGCCGGCCATCTCTGGTCCCGGGACCTCCGGGAAGCACGTCCCCGCAGCTAGTGAGACCCATACCGGCGCTGGGCTGCACAGGGCCGGCCATCTCTGGTCCCGGGACCTCCGGGACAACACGTCCCAGCAGCTAGTGAGACCCATACCGGCGCTGGGCTGCACAGGGCCGGCCATCTCTGGTCCCGGACCTCCGGGAGAGCACGTCCCCGCAGCTAGTGAGACCCATACCGGCGCTGGGCTGCACAGGGCCGGCCATCTCTGGTCCCGGGACCTCCGGGACAACACGTCCCAGCAGCTAGTGAGACCCATACCGGCGCTGGGCTGCACAGGGCCGGCCATCTCTGGTCCCGGGACCTCCGGGAGAGCACGTCCCCGCAGCTAGTGAGACCCATACCGGCGCTGGGCTGCACAGGGCTGGCCATCTCTGGTCCCGGGACCTCCGGGACAACACGTCCCAGCAGCTAGTGAGACCCACACCGGCGCTGGGCTGCACAGGGCCGGCCATCTCTGGTCCCGGGACCTCCGGGAGAGCACGTCCCCGCAGCTAGTGAGACCCATACCGGCGCTGGGCTGCACAGGGCCGGACATCTCTGGTCCCGGGACCTCCGGGACAACACGTCCCAGCAGCTAGTGAGACCCACACCGGCGTTGGGCTGCACATCTCTGGTCCCGGGACCTCAGGGCCTTCAGCTGTTTGAAACACGCACACATTTCACTGCCGTACATTTATGGGTTCCTCATTGTCCACATTAAGGGTGCTGCAAAATCTTAACAGATATTTTAGACTATGTTAAAGTGTTTGACATATATCGTCGAAACAACAGTCAAACTCGTCAGCTTATTACAGGAAAGGCCCATCCATTCCTATAGCACAGGGACACCTCAGCTGGGGGGGCAGACGCTAAGATTTTTGGCGGCCAGTGTCCCAGTTTCAAGTCATGGCAGGTACCCACAGTAAGGTGCGCGCTGGACCCCGCATTCCCAGCTTAGTTAAGTGGTTAGCGGTCAAAATGCGTCTTTAAATTGCGACGATGGCATTACTCACTTGAGCTGGGATTTCAGGTCACGGATCATGTCCTGCTCCTGCTTGGAGAGCTCGCGATGTTTGTTGTGCTCCTTTTTTATGGGCGTTCCTCCTTCCTTCTTAATATCTTTGGTATCCTTCTGGTCTCCGTCGCCGGAAGCTTGCGTCTCAGAGGACTGCGAGCCGCTCTGGGGGGCACGGCATTTGTGTGTCACAGTACTGCAGGCCCGCTCGCGACGGCACCGCACAACCCGCCTCAGGTTGGTAGCAATGGCCACTCTTTCGCCACTCAAGGTGCTCTGTTGTGACGTGCTTCACCGGAAAAGACTCGTGTATGCTGCTTTACGCTTTCGCGTTTATTTCCGGAATAAATATTCGTAGTTGTGATCGGTAGTTTCTGACCATTATCTCAGCAGACGCACCATCTCGATCTTGGGGAACGTTATGTACTTGTTCTTGGCATACGTGCGTTTTGGGTTGCTTTAAAAGTGATGCGCTTTTCGCATTATAAACAAACGAGAAAATAGTCATTATAAGTTTATAGCTATACCATAACGAAGACACTCAATTAAGACGGGTTCCTCGTCAAGATTATCATCTTAGGTGGTCTCGGTTTTCTGATAAGGACGTATCGCACCAATAGAATTCCAGATATCTTGGTCTCTACTAAAGACCGTCGAAATCGCGAACCTATGGTAGGCTCGACTTTACGCAATAGTAAAGTGAGGGTCTGCAACCGCTTTAGCACGCATAGTGGCGTCAGTGCGCAGTGGGGGGGGCTCCAAAAATGCCCGCCTCAGATCTAGAAAACAAGGCTTGAAAAATTCCCGTGGGGAAGGGGTGTGGGGACTATAGTAATCTAATTCAAAGCCAATTTTCATCGACCTAAATCATATCTTCATGGTCAAACGAGGTCGTAAAGTTCAAATCTGGACCGGGCTGGGGACCTGTTTAGAAATACCGTGATTATGAGAGAAAACCAGGAACACACTGAAAGCTAACTAAGGTCCGGGAGGGAATGTCCCACACATCCTGTGAAAGTTTAAGGTCAAGGCCAGTGAGGGCCACTGACCTTTAATGTAACACTTTGACATATTCCTACTAATGTACAAGTACTGGCCCTGTAGCGACCTTTTTGGCGGGAAATAAGGGTTTGAACTTGAAAAAAGACATTGATCTACGATCTTGACCTTCGCATTGAATAACACTAATTATGAAGGCATAGCATAACATACTGAAAAATGTCATGTGACCAAACTACTGGAGTCAATGACCTTGAACATGTTTATATAATCTTGACATGCGACCTTTGACGCTAAACTTGGCATGAGGTGACATTGACATATAATCCCGATTATATTATGGTGTTGTTTCGTCACCACTCGGCATAAGCGTCGGAAAAGGAGGGCCAGAGGGGGCCTGGCCCCTCACTTTTTGGCCAAATATTTCCTGATCTCAGTCAAAATGGGAGAAAACCGGACATTCTTATGACCAGCCACTGCGGAAGGCAATGAGGAGCCCAAACTGGAACAGTGTTTGGTCCTGACGTGGAAAGTTTTTGTCAGCATCAGGTTGAAGTTTGACTGCCCCCCCACACTTTTTTGCCGGTGGCGACGCTTATGCCACTCGGTCTACAGTGCAGGCAAACTGGCGCGATCGCACGATTGCGACGGTCTGAAAAGGTAGACTTCGAAAGCCTTAAAAGTTAAAATATCATCCACCGATTTTCAAATGTATTTCACCAAACGACGCACTCACGATATCCCCAATGTAATCAAATAACGTTTTCCGGCCGCGAACGGTTCTCCGGCCACCTCGGAAAGATAGGTGGGGGAGGGGCACGTTTGCACCCTTCCACTGTGCGTGTTAAGCAGCCCCATACATTTCCCAAATCAATTATTTTCACCCGGAATCATAGAAAAGACAATCGGACAAGAGGTATATTTCTTCAGGGTTATTTTCTGCTGATGGTTATGGACAGTGGTGCAATTTACAACAAAACCGTTGCACTGCCATCCGTGGCAAATTAGCATAGGAACAAACGGGCATTTTAAGGGCTCTTGAACACAAGGCCTGCTCGCAAACAGAGCACGTGCAGAGCGTGCCGCGTCGAAAAAAATCACATGATGTATTCCAAAAAGAAAAAAATCAGCAACCGCAGGGTAGTAAAGGAAGCAACTAAATATGTTTCGCGCAATCTTCCAGTATCTGAGGCTGCGTTGCGATCTACCCTGACAACGTTCTTTCATTTCGTCGAATTAGCTTATTCTAGGTGAAGTCCCATCCAGATGCACATTTTTGTTACCATGAAAGATAATTTCGTGATCCATCATCTGTAATGGAACTTACATCAATACCTAAATTTGATTTTATTCCACGTTTTATTATAAGGTCTCTTGCCCGATCACAATCTCCGGGTAAATTTCGCTCAACAAATCTTTGGAAATCGTATGCAGGACCTATTCAGGACGATTAACCCTTATATGTAAATAGTCATCCACATAACAAAACTCAAAACTCTTCTCTTATTTCCGATTACGAGTAAAATTCAAAGAACTTTGTCTCCGAAAAGTAAATAAAAAACGAAACCCTTTGAGATGAACAAAATCGACTATGCAGCAGGAGTCTAAGTCGGGAAGGTACCACCACCCGGCCAACATGCTCTACTGGCACCCTGAGACGCATGGAGGTTGTCAGGGCCCGCAGGCAAGCGTCCCCAAACACAGAGTACTCAGGCCAAAAGGCATGGAGCAGGCGTTTCAATCAGCAGATTGGAGGTAAGCACTGCGACCAGTAACACTGAACAATTCACTGAATCGACTGCGACTCACATCAGCCCTGAAGCCCAGTGTGTGTTGGGGTTTAAGGGCGCTTCGGCGACCACGCTATGACTAAAGCCCATGCCGCGAAGGTACTACAGGGAGCGCACTGCAGCTGCCGTTGGGCAGTTACGGACGCTCTAGTCAGCTTTGTGCCGATGTCGGAAAGCCCTAACGAATGAGCGGAATACTATTTGGGGTTACACCGTTTTACTATCTTTTTTCGACTGCACTCATCAGTTTAAACCAGTATATAGTAACTGTAACACTGTTTGAATGTGAGGCATGTAAATGTAAAGGTGTTTTTGGCTTCCTCAAAAAAATCAAAAAAAAAAAAGTTACCTTTTTAAATTTTAATATCTTAGAAGTAAATTTTAGCCTTATAAGTTATTTTTAGGCTCACTTCCTAAATGGATACATCTGTTGGCGATATGAATAAATAAATAAATAAATAAAAATAAATCCCTCATCTATATGCTTATATATTTGGATGTTGCCCCTTTTACAGTCTGTATCAGCATAAAACGCCCAGTTCTGGCAGGGTAAACCTCCAGTGCTGGCCGTTTGCAGGCCGGCGGCCGACTGAGGGCCGGGCTCACCTGGTCGCCGTCCGCCTCCTCCTTCTTGATGTCGGCCTCGTCCTTGATGGCGTCGTGGGCGTGCGCCTGGTGCTCCTCCTTGACGTCGCGGTCGGAAGAAGTGGAGTCCTGTCGCTCCGAGGTGCGCCGGTACTTCTCCTGGTTCAGCTCCTCCACCTCCCGCCGCACCTGCGCCGACAAGTGCCGCCGTACAGAACAACTGCTGCCCCCATACGATGCATCGTACATACGATAGGTCGTCATACACATGCCATCAGGATACGATTGCTCGTACAAATGTCGCCAGGATGCGATGGGCCATACAAATACAAACAGGATACGATCCAATGGGTCGTTTATATACCGCCAGAATACAACGGGTCGTTCAAATGTCACTAGGATACGACTGGTTATTCAAATACCACCATAATACGACAAGTTCTCCTTCTCGTTGTGAGCTAGCTCATAATTTGCACACAGACTAACTGAACGGTTTGTCTAATATGTGTGATATTATTGGTAGCAAGAGAAACGTTGCACAAGAACACCCCCACTGGGCTGTGATGAAGAGGCAACCTGATGAAAAGCATAGGTTTATGTGCGGCAAAAGAACCCTGGAACACTATGACAGTGTCATCCCTAAATCACATGGTCGATCAACATGTGGTTCGACCTCTGGACGAAAGCTGTGTGTCACTTCAAACGTCCCTAGAAGAAATAAACTAGTGCACCTGCAGCTTCGCTAAGTCATAGCAAAGATAACAGTATACAATAGGTAGAAACGTAGAGGTGGTACTAGTAGGTATATAATGTCATCTATGCTCATAGATAATGAGCAACTGGGATTCAAAACAATACAATAAAAAAATAATAATAAAAATATTCCGCTCCATCACGAA
Source organism: Lepas anatifera (assembly GCA_034440635.1). NCBI lineage: Eukaryota > Metazoa > Arthropoda > Thecostraca > Lepadidae > Lepas > Lepas anatifera. Next base: position 487,793 of record JAOTON010000950.1, on the reverse strand, counting down.
CGAACGGCAACCTTTAGCGCCTCAGAGTCAACACCAGACAACGACGGCAGCAGAATTCGGGCCGCTGCGGTGTACGCTGTACCGCTGTACCGTTGCACTGGTGTACCGGGGTACCGGCGTGCCGTCTACCAGAAGCTTACGTCAGCCGCTGTCCATCAAATGAAAGATGGTCACGGGCTACAGAGTGAGATGGAAGCCTACTGGCCGGGCGGCCGCAGTTCTGAAATAGCAGCCGGCTTTTACAGATGATTCCACCATAACCCTTTTAGGTAATGGCTGACCACAGAAAGTGACGTGACAGTCTTTTTCTAGTTTTATTTATAAATGTTGGCTTAAACATCATTATATGGTTAGAAATAAAAGTATGTGCATACTTGCTAATGCAAGGTGTGCAAGTTTTCGGGTGAGGTGTAAATGAGGCTTAAAGCATACAGTACCTTGTACATACATCTGTCCAGTAAACTACCACTCGAGACGAACTGTTATGAACCAATGACACCTGGAATGTCTAAAAAACGCTTGCGATCAGGGTTGGCAAATTTAAGCCACGTTCTGGTTTAAACCGGTTTAAACCATGGATTAAACCGGCTGGCATAAATTAACTTATGCCACCCTGGTTTAAACCACTTATCATGACAATAATAAAAGCCACTCACGTTAAGTTCTCGCGAGAACTGTTTTTCATATTTTCAAAAATAATATGGAACTTAAAGTATAAATACCATATTCATGTTCATAATTGCTTACTGATCTTAAACATATTTTTGGAGTGTCACAAACGCTAACAAAAACCCTAGCACAAGCTAACCTATCATTAACATTTTTAACAAATACCTTTGCATTCCAATAACCAAGCACCAAATGATATTGGCCAACATCCACTAAAAGACCACCAAAAAAGCACGATAGAGTAAATGGCCTAAGTTTGAACAGGGCCAAAATTCTAGCCACCAGCTTTCAAATGCAAAGCTGTCTTTCTGGCACAGGGCCCTGCGCGGCCGTCATTAAGCCGACATGATGCAGTCGAGCAATGTGATATGTTGCTGCTCAATGAATGTTTTTTGTATAGTAATTTGTCACGCTTTGTGCGAGACCAATACAGTTTTGCCTTGTTTTGGAATTGTTTTAATGACTACGTAAAGTCCATATATCAAACCAACCATAATAGCGAAAGAATATGTGACCTATCTCCACATCCAGGTAAAGCGCTGTGATTACGTGAACTGTTGAAACAGTATCACATTCACCTGTTCGCAACAGTATGCTCCAGCTTGCCATTATTAATCAACATTGACTTTGTGCTCAGCCAATTTGATGGATGACATGCTCAACTCAAATTCTTCAAACAATATGCAAATTGATAGTATTGTGCAGTTCTCACCTATCTATCTTTGATATGAAAGGGTGTTCTTGGATTGAATGGGTCTTTCATTGATTCTGAATTTAAGCCGGCTTTTATTAATTTAAGCCGGTTTAAACCGGCTTAAATTAATAAAAGCCACTGGCTGGCATAAATTCAATTTAAGCCGGCTTTTTTCCAACCCTGCTTGCGATGCCACGAACAAACATCAAATCCGCAAGGGTTCTGGTTCTGTCACATGGAAGGCTCTCCCTAAGTTTAACAAATTCCTTCAAAATCGAAATCCACACTAACAGGGACCCTTCCCTACCCTCTGACCAAATGATCAACACCATTTCTCGGAAATAGCCGAGCCTGCGGCCTTGGACTGACCTTGCAGAGTTCGATGTTGATCTCCTTGTACTTGCGCCGGTAGCGCTGCACCTCGCCCTTCAGCTGCTGGTTGTGGTTCTGCAGGCTGGTGATGAGGTGCCGCATCTCGCGGTTGATCGGTCCCGTTTGCTCGTTGGCCGCCAGGTTCTGCTCGAACTCGATACGCAGCATCTCGTATTCCTTGCGCACGCGCGCCAGCTCGTCCTCCTGCTGGATCTCCTTGGTGCGAAGCTTGCGCTGAGACAACAGCTCCTCACTCTGCGAGAGAGAGAGAGAGAGAGAGAGAAATCATGTCACCGGGTTCGGAAAGGAGTGGGTGCTTCACAGGAACTCCAAATAAGTCCTGAATGCTCCTGCCCATAATTAAATCGAATTCTCGCTTTATCCATCGACGGAAAAGACAGAAAATAGATCAAGACATTAGGCGGGTGCCCAGTGCATTTCCTCAAACAAAGCCTTACGAAATGAGTACAGATTTCCTAAGTTCGAGTTGACGGATGTGAGTACTGATGCCGTGACCACCCGACTCGGCGGAGGTGGGCGCTAACGCCGAGACCACCTGGGCCGATACGCACCTACACCTGCAAACCACCCTGAGCCAATACGCACCTCCATCTGCTCTATCTGCCGCAGGTGGGCACTGGTGCAGGACTGCTGCTGGTGTTTGGCCTCATCCAGCTGAATGCGCAGCTGAACAGACTCGTTGTAGAGTACCGAGAACTGAGACTGCAAACACTTGTACTCGGGCGTCTCCACAATCACCGACTCGGGCAGCTGTCGCAGCTGAAACACGACACACGAGCCCTCCATCACAGCGGAAACTCCCTAGTGAGGAAACACGGCACACGAGCCCTCTGTCACGCGCGGGGACTCCCTAGTGAGGAAACACGGCCCACGAGCCCTCCGTCACAGGCGGGGACTCCCTAGTGAGAAAACACGGCCCACGAGCCCTCCGTCACAGGCGGGGACTCCATAGTAAGAAACAGGGTACACAACCCCTCTGTCACGCGCGGGGACTCCCTAATGGGAAACACGGTACAAAAGTCCTCTGTCATGAGCAGGGACTTCATAGTAGGGAAACACGGCACACGGACCCTCCGTCACGCGCGGGGGCTCCGCCGTAGGGAATGGCGACACACGCACCTTCCCTCACGCGCGGGGGCTCCGCCGTAGGGAATGGCGACACACGGACCTTCCGTCACGCGGATGGACTGCCTGGTAGGCACAGACGGGACAGAGGCTGCGTTAGCCTGGAGAGATGGATGGGGTCTGGAAACTGGTGACGGTCAGAGCACCAATCTGTGCCGCCCCAGCGACATGATACAGAAGCATTAGCAGCATTCACTTGATCCTCAAGAGTTGGGATCCATGTTTCCCTGCCAAACATAAGAGCACTGGTAGCGTTAACAGGCGAAACAACAGACAGGGGCGTTGCTAGTAGATGCCCTGGAATCCAGGCGGCATCCGTTATGGAAAAGTGAGGGGTGGCACCCCAACGCCGCGGATAGCTACCCGATCAATCCCCCACGACTACTATTGTACACAGATTCGTAAAGGTGCAGAATCTAATCACCAAGTCCTCTCATTACAGGGATTTACAGTTTGTGGTTTGCAGTTCTGTCGTTTTGGGCTCTGACACAGCACTGGCCCCTCTGGCGCACCAACTGCACATACGGAAAGTAGGCTAAAAGGAATGAACCCCTCTGTCGAAAACCCGAAAGGACTATTTATGGATAACATAAGGAGGGAAATCTGAAAACCACACCTTGTTTCTACCGTCAATCGCTAAAGCGGAAATATCAACTTTTTCTTACTTTTTATCAACTTCTTACTACCCTGGGCTGCCCTAAGCATCGCATATAGTTACGAGGCTGGCCACTAAAGTGCAGCTCGCGGCGGGCGGCGTTGCGATAACCGTTGGCATTGTTAACATGACGTGCCCTGCGTGACAGCGGGATTTATATCGATCAAATTGTCGCAACCAGATGGCACGGGATTTCTATCTGGTTTGAATTAAGGCATTAAGACCCTTTATTTTGAACTTAAGACCGTCCAGTGTCCCCCCCCGCCAAAAAAATCAGTGAAATCACGCTTAGCACTGCTGAATGAAGGATGGAATTTTGTTGTTATAGCATTGCTGAGCCAGTGTTTAATAATTGAAACGCCTCACTAACACTTAAAATGGGTGTTCTGTTAGCCATCGTTAAATCGAAAACTAATGAAAATATGTGCAGTGCTTACTTCGACAATGAGACAAAAAACTGAACAAATCATATTACTGCGCTAACCTCAAAAGCAAACAAACGCGATATTTACTTACGTCCATTTTCAGTTTTTCGACCTCCTTGAGCACCTCCTTGTGTTTGCGGTGGAGGTCCTCCAGCTCCTGAAGCCGCTTCGTGGCCAACTCCCGCTGCTCCTCCAAGTCAAGATTCAGGTCCTCGATCTGAGCACGGGCCGACATTCGCGGTCACTAGAGGGAGTAGCACCGGCATCAGAAGACAAACCGGCAGCAGCAGAAGATACACCGCACCGGCAGGCCGAGCACTGGGGCCGCTGCAGCCGACGCGGCCGTAGAATGTAGAGGGCAGCCGTTTCTCGTGACCATTAGCTAATCCCAACATACAGAACTTTCCGGTGGAATACAGCACGGAGGAGTTTCTATTTCAGCCAACGCTTTCACTTCCATGCCACGACCTTTGTTGGATAGGACGTCGCCTCTACCTATCCTGCAGACTAGAACCAGCACTGCTGGGACTTTTGATCCTCTGTGAGTCAAACTAAAAAAAAAAATTCCCCCAAATAACGTCAGTGTGCAGGTACAGCATCAACATTGCTCTTGGATTTCAGACCACACCGAGCCCTACCAGTTCAGTATTTATACTGAACAGAAATGATCTGGACGTGACTCCACCATTTGGGTAATGCCATTGTCCGCCCTTCCGCACCTACCATTCGCTTATAGTCGTAAAAAAACTTTGAAGTTGAGTGCCATGCACACCCGAATTCGCCGCCAGGTGTCTATTGTTTCTGATAGGCACGGCTGTACGCCGCCACTTCATGCCGCCCTGCCAATAAAATACTACATACCTATTCTGCACAGAGCATTGGCGGACAGAACTCACCATTTTCTGAACCGAGCCGCTGATTTTGACGGACTTCTCTGACCGGCGCACGCTGCTGGCGCCCCCTGCCGCCGCCGAGGCCGCCTTTGCAGCGGGGTCATCTGGCCGCAGCTCCTCCATCTGCTGCTCGTAGTACTTCAGCTGCGGATAAGATCGCAGCGTCAGGGATACTTCATAGTGCTTCAGCTGCCGAGAAGGTCGCAACGTCAGGGGCAGAACCAAGACTACACACTTCATAGCACTTCAGCTGCCGAGAAGGTCGCAATATCAGGGGCTGAGCCCAGACTACGCACTTCTTAGTACTTCAACTGCTGAGAAGGTCGCAACATCAGGGGCTGAACCCAGACTACACAATTCTTAGCACTTCAGCTGCCGAGAAGGTCGCAACATCAGGGGCTGAGCCCAGACTACACAATGTCATCAGAGTTTGTGACAATAGTAATTTCTTAAAGCAGAACCAGTAATTAAACCGTTATCAAAAATCCGTCCACTCGCCCGCCGGGCTTGTACCAACAGAACAGGTCAGTTCAACAAGCCTGATAAATGATAACCAGGAAATAGACTATAGGCACTTTAATCAACATCTCGCCGGACGAAGGGGGTCGGCTCACCTTCTCCACGGCATCAGCTAGATGGGTCTCCAGCTTCTCGTTATAGTTGCGCGTTTTCTCCCATTCGTACTGCATGTCGTCGTGCCGGTTCCCTAGCTCGTCCTTCTCCGTTTGCAGGGCGGTCAGGCGCTCCTGCAGCTCCGCCGTCTGACCAGGGCGGGGTCAGGTCAAGGTCACAGTGTCAGTATACCCTGCAGCTCCGCCGTCTGACCAGGGCGGGGTCAGGTCAAGGTCACAGTGTCAGTATACCCTGCAGCTTCACAGTCAAACCAGGGTGAGGTCAGGTCAAGGTCACAGGTCAATATACCCTGCAGCTCCGCCGTCTGACCAGGACGAGGTCAGGTCAAGGTCACAGTGTCGGTATACCCTGCAGCTCCGCCGTCTGACCAGGGCGGGGTCAGGTCAAGGTCACAGTGGCAGTATACCCTGCAGCTTCACAGTCAAACCAGGGCGAGGTCACGTCAAGGTCACAGTGGCAGTATACCCTGCAGCTCCGCCGTCTGACCAGGGCGGGGTCAGGTTAAAGTCACAGTGGCAGTATACCCTGCAGCTTCACAGTCAAACCAGGGCGGGGTCAGGTCAAGGTCACAGTGTCAGTATACCCTGCAGCTCCGCCCGTCTGACCAGGGCGGGGTCAGGTCAAAGTCACAGTGTCGGTATACCCTGCAGCTCCGCCGTCTGACCAGGGCGGGGTCAGGTCAAGGTCACAGTGTCGGTATACCCTGCAGCTCCGCCGTCTGACCAGGGCGGGGTCAGGTCAAGGTCACAGTGGCAGTATACCCTGCAGCTTCACAGTCAAACCAGGGCGAGGTCACGTCAAGGTCACAGTGGCAGTATACCCTGCAGCTCCGCCGTCTGACCAGGGCGGGGTCAGGTCAAGGTCACAGTGTCAGTATACCCTGCAGCTTCACAGTCAAACCAGGGCGGGGTCACGTCAAAGTCAAGTGTCAGTATACCCTGCAGCTCTGCCGTCTGACCAGGGCGGGGTCAGGTCAAAGTCACAGTGTCAGTATACCCTGCAGCTTCACAGTCAAACCAGGGCGAGGTCACGTCAAAGTCACAGTGGCAGTATACCCTGCAGCTTCACAGTCAAACCAGGGCGGGGTCAGGTCAAAGTCACAGTGTCAGCATACCCTGCAGCTCCGCCGTCTGACCAGGGCGGGGCCAGGTCAAGGTCACAGTGGCAGTATACCCTGCAGCTTCACAGTCAAACCAGGGCGAGGTCACGTCAAAGTCACAGTGTCAGCATACCCTGCAGCTCCGCCGTCTGACCAGGGCGGGACCAGGTCAAGGTCACAGTGGCAGTATACCCTGCAGCTTCACAGTCAAACCAGGGCGAGGTCACGTCAAAGTCACAGTGTCAGCATACCCTGCAGCTCCGCCGTCTGACCAGGGCGAGGTCACGTCAAGGTCACAGTGTCGGTATACCCTGCAGCTCCGCCGTCTGACCAGGGCGGGGTCACGTCAAAGTCACAGTGGCAGTATACCCTGCAGCTTCACAGTCAAACCAGGGCGAGGGTCAGGTCAAAGTCACAGTGTCAGCATACCCTGCAGCTCCGCCGTCTGACCAGGGCGGGACCAGGTCAAGGTCACAGTGTCAGTATACCCTGCAGCTTCACAGTCAAACCAGGGCGGGGTCACGTCAAAGTCACAGTGGCAGTATACCCTGCAGCTCCGCCGTCTGACCAGGGCGAGGTCACGTCAAGGTCACAGTGGCAGTATACCCTGCAGCTCCGCCGTCTGACCAGGGCGGGGTCAGGTCAAGGTCACAGTGGCAGTATACCCTGCAGCTTCACAGTCAAACCAGGGCGAGGTCACGTCAAAGTCACAGTGTCGGTATACCCTGCAGCTCCGCCGTCTGACCAGGGCGGGGTCAGGTCAAGGTCACAGTGGCAGTATACCCTGCAGCTCCGCCGTCTGACCAGGGCGGGGTCAGGTCAAGGTCACAGTGTCAGTATACCCTGCAGCTTCACAGTCAAACCAGGGCGGGGTCAGGTCAAGGTCACAGTGGCAGTATACCCTGCAGCTTCACAGTCAAACCAGGGCGAGGTCACGTCAAAGTCACAGTGTCGGTATACCCTGCAGCTCCGCCGTCTGACCAGGGCGGGGTCAGGTCAAGGTCACAGTGGCAGTATACCCTGCAGCTTCACAGTCAAACCAGGGCGAGGTCACGTCAAAGTCACAGTGTCAGCATACCCTGCAGCTCCGCCGTCTGACCAGGGCGAGGTCACGTCAAGGTCACAGTGTCGGTATACCCTGCAGCTCCGCCGTCTGACCAGGGCGGGGTCAGGTCAAAGTCACAGTGGCAGTATACCCTGCAGCTTCACAGTCAAACCAGGGCGGGGTCAGGTCAAAGTCACAGTGTCAGTATACCCTGCAGCTCCGCCGTCTGACCAGGGCGGGGCCAGGTCAAGGTCACAGTGGCAGTATACCCTGCAGCTTCACAGTCAAACCAGGGCGGGGTCACGTCAAAGTCACAGTGGCAGTATACCCTGCAGCTCCGCCGTCTGACCAGGGCGAGGTCACGTCAAGGTCACAGTGGCAGTATACCCTGCAGCTCCGCCGTCTGACCAGGGCGGGGTCAGGTCAAGGTCACAGTGGCAGTATACCCTGCAGCTTCACAGTCAAACCAGGGCGAGGTCAGGTCAAAGTCACAGTGTCAGTATACCCTGCAGCTCCGCCGTCTGACCAGGGCGGGGTCAGGTCAAGGTCACAGTGGCAGTATACCCTGCAGCTCCGCCGTCTGACCAGGGCGGGGTCAGGTCAAGGTCACAGTGTCAGTATACCCTGCAGCTTCACAGTCAAACCAGGGCGGGGTCAGGTCAAGGTCACAGTGGCAGTATACCCTGCAGCTTCACAGTCAAACCAGGGCGAGGTCAGGTCAAAGTCACAGTGTCAGTATACCCTGCAGCTCCGCCGTCTGACCAGGGCGGGGTCAGGTCAAGGTCACAGTGGCAGTATACCCTGCAGCTTCACAGTCAAACCAGGGCGAGGTCACGTCAAAGTCACAGTGTCAGTATATCCTGCAGCTCCGCCGTCTGACCAGGGCGGGGTCAGGTCAAAGTCACAGTGTCGGTATACCCTGCAGCTCCGCCGTCTGACCAGGGCGGGGCCAGGTCAAGGTCACAGTGTCAGTATACCCTGCAGCTTCACAGTCCAACCAGGGCGAGGTCACGTCAAAGTCACAGTGTCTGTATACCCTGCAGCTTCACAGTCAAACCAGAGCGGGGTCAGGTCAAAGTCACAGTGTCAGTATACCCTGCAGCTCCGCCGTCTGACCAGGACGAGGTCAGGTCAAGGTCACAGTGTCTGTATACCCTGCAGCTTCACAGTCAAACCAGGGCGGGGTCAGGTCAAAGTCACAGTGTCAGTATACCCTGCAGCTTCACAGTCACACCAGGGCGGGACCAGGTCAAAGTCACAGTGTCAGTATACCCTGCAGCTTCACAGTCAAACCAGGACGAGGTCACGTCAAAGTCACAGTGTCTGTATACCCTGCAGCTTCACAGTCAAACCAGAGCGGGGTCAGGTCAAAGTCACAGTGTCAGTATACCCTGCAGCTCCGCCGTCTGACCAGGGCGAGGTCAGGTCAAGGTCACAGTGTCAGTATACCCTGCAGCTTCACAGTCAAACCAGGGTGAGGTCAGGTCAAGGTCACAGTGTCAGTATACCCTGCAGCTCCGCCGTCTGACCAGGGCGGGGTCACGTCAAAGTCACGGCGTCAGTATAAATACATATTAAAGTAGGTAGCTCATCCGTAACTGTAGATGCTTGTAAACCAAACGCACCTGCCGCTTTGTGATTAACACATCAAGCTGTTTCCTCCAAACAACCCATGTTTACGAAATGCAAGCACCCACCAACGGAAGGAAGACCGGAAAATAGTGTTTTTAAGAAATTAATTCCGAAGAGCTGATAAAAAAACGGTTGAATTACCATTGAGATCGATAATAGTTATAGCAATTTTCTTAGTGCAAAACGAACCCACCATGAGGCATAACACTGTATTGCTGGCTCAGATAAATGGTGAAGTGCTCCACAGGGCTAGAGGGGTATTCCAGCAACAAAGCAGAAGCCGCTCGCACCTGGGGACTTCTGTGGTGGGCCACTTGGGGCATCAGAGTGGCGTTCTGATCTGACCTTGAGCGACATGGTGTGGTGTTTCTCGTGCAGGGCGGTGTTGAGCGCGTGTAGACTGGCGTTCTCCTTCTGCAGAGTAGCGTTCATCTCCCTGATCTCGTCGTCCAGCACTGGTGGATCCTCTGAGGCACACGGACAGGGTATATCACTGGTGGATCCTCTGACATACAGATAGGGCATATAACTGATGGATCCTCTGTGACACACGGACATGGCAAAACACTGGTGGATCCTCTGTGATACACGGACATGGCATATCACTGGGGGATTCCCTGTGATACACGGACAGGGCATAACACTGGTGGATCCTCCGTGACACACGGACAGGGCATATTACTGGTGGATCTTCTGTGACACACGGACAGGGCATATTACTGGTGGATCCTCTGTGACACACTCAGACAGGGCATATTACTGGTGGATCCTCTGTGACACACGGACATGGCATATCACAGGTGGATCTTCTGTAACACATGGACAAAACATATCACTGGTGGATCCTCTGTGACACACGGACAGGGCATAGCACTGGTGGGTCCTCTGTAACACACGGACATGACATAATAATGGTGGATCCTCTGTGGCATACGGACAGGGCACCGTTGGCGGTAATCAACAGGCCACGCATGCTCCATTAAGAGCACATTTCATATCATAGCCACACGCCAATACCTTGCTACACAAAATCTCCCAAATACCCGATTAACCTTGGCTCATCCTCCAGGTGTAATTTGGTTATTCAAGGCTTAAGGGCGCGCCTGCTGCTGGGTCCTGTAGAGTCATCCACCTTGTGTAAGCATATCCGTGCTCACAGCTAACCTCAGCTGAATTGATGATAAGACAATAACATCTGCCTCCTCCATTTTAAACAAAGACCCAGAGTATCCGGTTCAGAAAATATTCCATCCTATTCAGAGATTGCCGCTGTACATATGTGCTGGAATTTCACTGACACCTTTCTACTTATACCACCACATAAGCCTCCGATTACCACAGTCCTAATGAATGGCAAGCACCAGTGCCCAGATCTCACCACTCTCAGCTGCCTCGCCGCTCAGGGCCAGAGTGATCCTCTCGTTCCTCTGCACCACCCGGTCGAACGCCTGCAGGATTTTGGCCACGGCGCGCTTGGAGACCTGAACTCGGCGAGCCAGCTTTTCGTCCAGCTCCTGCTTGTCCCAGGTGGAGAGCTGCGTCAAGAAGGAAGTGGTGGCCTCGCTCTCATCTGAAACGACGACGCCGAGCCTTGTAAACAGTAATAATAGAGCGGAGGTAGGAACAATTAACGCTAACGGTAGCGCGAGTGGGATTCTGAGTCAGCTTCGCTCCAATAAGGGGTCATTTTATCAAACCCTTACTCGAAAAACACGAATAAGAGAACACAGTAAAACCTTTACAAGGCTTGCGGCCAATATCACCGAAAACATATTTTGCAATTTTGATCCCTTCAACTCAAGAGTTCAGACCATGCTAGCATTCCTTCACTTTTTAGCACTTTGCTCCCGCCAACACCAGGACTGTTCACTGAGAGTGTTCACCTCTCGAGGTCAGTAGTAACCCGAGTCTGAGTACAAGAACAAGCCGCCGTTTTCCAACTGACTTTTGCTTTCGAACTCGTCGCTGGTTTCGGCGTCGAAGCGCTGCAGCAGCACCCTGACGTCCTCGTTCAGCTGGTTCCAGTAGCGGTTGATGATGTTGAGCACTGCGTCGTCCTGGATCTGTCGCTTCTCCAGCTGGTCGATGCGGCCGCGCAGCTCCTGGTCCGCTCGGTGGTGCCGCTTTAGCCGCTGAAATGTACAGGGTTAGCCTCAAGAGTATATCAAGGAAGAAAGTGCCATAACAAGACAGTTTTCCCGTAAATCCAGCCAAACATTTCAGCACACTGGGCTATTAAAGTCATTATTTTGACGTGAGTCCATATTTGTGAAAGACGAACAGCGAACGTTAAAAAAGTATATCTTTCAGAACATGATAGCAAATAAAAAACCAAAAGACATTCGTACAACAAGGCACGAATAGCCGAATAGTCTTATATAATAGCGAATAGACGAACAGTCTTAACACCATTTTCTACCCCAGATGAACAGATGTCCAATCATATCCAACAAGTAGTTAATTATTGATATCAATAAATGTACAAACATATAAATTTGGATAAAACAGATATAAAGCCTTCTACCTCCAAAGTAAGGCAATGATGTCACGACAAACTATACTCTCAAAAATGTATGTTCATACGTTGTCACGCCTTAATCCACCGCCACGTGGCAGTAAAAAATAGCCCACATGTGCACTATGGGGCCAGCTGAACACAACACATCTGCATTTGGGCAGGAGAGATGACCATTTATCCAATAGACCTATAGTTACCTCAGCAAGCTTTTTGTTTTGAAAGCGGAGAGTCTTGGTGTCCAGCTCCTCCAGCGTGGAGACGGGCCCGATCTTGATCTGCTCGAAGAGCACCTTTTTGGGCGGCGGTTCTCCCCCGACGCCCTCGTCGGCGCCTCGTTTCGCCATGGCGAGGTCACCCACGGCACTGGCTTCCACCTGACGACGACACTCACACCACTGACATCACAAAATAAACATCAATGCTGGTCAGATTTTACGAACGTACGGCGCCCACACATTGAGACTTACTTGGTGGGCATAACAGATGAAATAGAGTAAACCATGCACGCGAGTTTTGCGAGTACTTTATCATTAAGTGTACAATTCATTTAAATCACATGATGATCGGTTTACGTGGGAAACCAAGAGCAAATAAAGGAATATCACCCACTGGTTAAAAAAACATACACAAAAAATTAGAAATTGTTTTGAGGGTGTGTGCATTGTGCAGCTTTTACGGTTTCTTTGTTGCAGGGACCTGTAAGTGTAAGAAATAAATCATGAGCGATCTGAACGTTGTTCATGATGGCTCAATGCGTGCCTACGAGGCTGGCCCCTCTGAACGTTTATGAACAATGCAAAGGGGACTGACTAGTGTATCAGGATACGCAGTCTGAGACAGGTGGTTTTGGAAACAACATCCGCACAATCATCGTAACCAACTGGGTTAGTGACTAGGGCTCAATGTTATTACTATGGTACTTAACCGATTGTTCGTGCCTGGTCATCTAGTCATGATCATGGTTATTGCTTACCATACGCTTAACTATACTATAATCCAGCCACCCACCCGGCACAGACATATGAAGCTCTCGTGAGAGATCAACAAGTGAACGGACCTGATTGATAGGACGTTCCACACAAAGGCTTCCGCTGAGTTATAGTGATTGTCAGAAGCCTAGATCAATTACGAAAAAAACCGTGCGTTGACGATGTCATAAGCTGATATTATTACAGCTGAGAAATTATGCGTGCTGAAGCATGTTGTTCCTGTAGCCTGTAGCCAATTGTTCCAAGTGCTTATAATACCGTCCCCGAAAGGTGACTGACATAATCTAGCATGCAAACAGCCGTGCCGCTTATTTGGAGCACTGACTACAGCTCGATGTTATCATGTAAGGTGTATATCAAGAGACCTCTCAACTATGGTAACCTCAGTAAAGGAAAAATTACCCTGGTTTCTATCATGATCGCAACTGCCAACATTGTTTCCTTATTGCTTGTTTTTTTCAGTTCCAGTGGCCCAACCAATACCAACTAAAATATACATTCCTCACGATGCTAATAAACACTTGATGTTGTTTGGGCTGCCTCCTCGAATGCTGGATGCCAAATTGAGCGGATTAAGTTTGATTTTATATTACACAGCCCTTCATCAGAATATGCATACAGGCAATAGATCGTTGAAAATAATTATCGGTGATCGAGAGAGCCGCAAAGGTTCTCTCGATCAAAACTTCCTCCAGTGACTTTAATTTTTTTTTTTTTTTTTTTTTTTTTTTTTTTTTTTTTTTTTTTTTTTTTTTTTTTTTTTTTTTTTTTTTTTTTTTTTTTTTTTTTTTTTTTTTTTTTTTTTTTTTTTTTTTTTTTTTTTTTTTTTTTTTTTTTTTTTTTTTTTTTTTTTTTTTTTTTTTTTTTTTTTTTTTTTTTTTTTTTTTTTTTTTTTTTTTTTTTTTTTTTTTTTTTTTTTTTTTTTTTTTTTCTTCCTTTTTTTTTTTTTTTTTTTTTTTTTTTTTTTTTTTTTTCCCCCCCCCCTCCTTTTTTTTTTTTTTTTTTCTTTTTTTTCTTTTTTTTTTTTTTTTCCTTATTTTTTTTTTTTTTTTTTTTTTTTTTTTTTTTTTTTTTTTTTTTTTTTTTTTTTTTTTTTTTTTTTCTTTGGGGGTTTTTTTCCCCCCCCCCCCGCTTCCGGGACCCCCCCCCGCGCGGGTTAAACTTCACGAAACCAGTTGCCTGACCTCATGAATATGAGCTTCTGACGACGTTTGATGGCATCGAACCACTGCCGTTAAAGCACAACGAGATATTTTGTTTTTGCATCATATAGCTTCACTTAATTTGTATACATTTAATAACGTTTTCCTTTGAATTGAGGTTTACAAGAAAACCCAAAGATGTTTCGTATGTCAAATTTCATGGTAAATAGTGTTCAGCCAAGTTTGTATGTGAGAGTGCCTCGCAATGTGAATATTTTTACCTAGTACAAGCCTTTCAGCTGATGCAATCAGCAGACTTGCAGATAACTCTTTTTAGTCGACTCAACTCGGGCTTAGCGACTGACTCTGATTCTGACACAACTCATCAAACAATCATTAATCGCAATTGTTGGACAGTAGAAGGGGTCAGAAACACTTGAAGAGTTACTCCTTTTTTCTTTTAGGAAAAAAGAATAGCACTAGGTATTATTTAGCATTACACACAGTTGTATGGCTAACACACCAGTCAAACTGACCATTTTAAATCTGACCAGTCAATCAGTCAATCTGACCACCACTCTCTGCTGTCGCATCGAGCAGTCGGGTGGCGATACTTTCGGCCACAAATTTACTGGCCCAGCGGTGAATATTGTCTGGGCGCTGCTGGACCGACGGAGGCCACTCCCACAGCCATGTCGGGGTGTGAAAACACGCGGGGAGGTTCTCTGCCCTCGCTCCATCACTGGAGCCGGCCAGCCTCTGGAGCTGTTCAGGCGCAGCTCCACACGCTGCTGGTCCCCTGGCATGTGCGCTGGGGGACGGGTGTTCCGCTGGAGGCAGCTGCCCTGAGCGGGGCACTGCGGCGGTGCGAGGCCGGAGAGTGAGAGGGGTGGGCCGGACGGCCAGCCTGCTAAGTGAGGGACGGCAGGGATCGCGGCGTGGCTGCCGGCGTGCTGGTGAGACATCCAACGAGTGGAATAATGGCAGCTTGACTGTTTTTTCTGTCGTATTCTAATCTGCGCCTAACTAAATCTTTTGCTACCTTAATCTAATCCACTATGCACGACTTTGACTAAGCACCAGCAGTATACATTTGGTCTCGGCCCCCTCCCTCCTGAGCGTGCCAAGGCATTGAATACTTCCCGCTGGTGCAGATGCATGTGGCAGAAGTATATTGAGTTTTGATGTAGCCAAAGGTATCAGAACAGAGTGTGTTGACTTGCTCTGTCAGTTTTATTTGTGCACATGATGTCAATTTTCTCATTGCTCGTGAGTGCGGGGTGCTGTTGGGGCTTTTCTTGTTGTACTCTTGTACTATTTATATCTGCCTTGTATAGATATAAAGATGTAGGGAAATATGTTTAGCTGATGTTATTTGATGTCCACATTGCAATGTCACAAAGATTAATGCTGGATCTCCAGGAACTTGTCAAGCTTTGATTTGAATGTGTTTGTTGTTGCTGCTGAGATTACATGATGAGGTAGAGCGTTCCACTTGTCAATCCTATTCGAGAAGAACACAGACCTTGTGTGGAGAACTGAGTGTTTCTTAACTATTTTCAATTGGTGTCCTTGAGTTTGAGTACAACTGATTTCAAAGAAGTGTTCCCTTTTCACATCCACTTCCCCAGTAATGATCTTGTAGGTCTCAATCAGGTCTCCCTAACACCTTTTGATTGATGTGGTTTTTAGTTTTATCAGCCATTCTTCAGCCGAGTCAATCTACTGCCCGTGCCCACGCACCGGCAACCGCGCCGACGACGGCCGGGCGCACCGGGCGACCGATTTTTGCGCGCATGGCGTCATTCTACAGGCTAATTACACATTGATAAAGTCTAGAACGCAAACAATTATTGACTTCACTAAACAGGGGAGATATAGGAGCACACTTTTTCAATCGGTACCTTTAACATGAATTACTGGCCACACTTTAAAAAAAATCATTGGAAAAAATGATCAAAACATCTCTAAAAAAAAATGAAAATTTTGAATAAAAAATCGAGATGCTCTAGCTTTGGTTGTTACATGCTCAATATAATCTCGTGTCATTTGAAGTTAATAAATGAGAGTTAAGGCTAAAAATAATCGTTGTATATCACCATGTTTTGACGAAATCAGCGATTTTCACGTTTTTCTTCAAGCTATAACTCCAAAACCGTACGTTCTGAGGAGAGAAATAATCTCAGAGCAGGATTACACGCTCCTGACAACCCAATGGACGAGATTGGAACGAAATCCGAGACTATGCTTTGTAGAGGCCTGGTCGATCTGTGCTGGAACGCCCCATCTGTTTGTCGCCTTTCTTGAAAAACGGTAGGTACAACACTTTCGAGTTTCCACTTGCCTGGTATCACTGCCTCATCCATAGACTTTCTGAAGAGACGGGCAAGGGGCGAATTAGGGAATCTGCGGCATCATGAAGAAGGCGTGGGTGAACTAAGTCCGGACCAGGAGAGCTGGAGGTTTTTAGGCACATCAGTTTGGAATGGACTAACTGGGGGTGATGAGGATGTCTTCGATGGAAGATTCCAAACTACGGTTGGGGAATGCAGATATGTTGCTTGTGTCCTCCTCATTGAAAACCGAAACAAAAAACGAGTTCAAAAGCTGAGCCTTTTCCTGGTCGTCAGACACAGTGCAGCCATCTTGGTCCTTCAGGTCATCAATACCACTCTTGGTTTTGGGCCTTGAACCAGTATATTTCCAGAAGGTGTTTGGGTTGGATTTCACGTTTGCCGCTAAGTTGCTCTTAAAGTCCTTATAGAGTCTGCAGGTGAGTGTTCTTAACTTGTTTTGACACAGCGTAAGCCTAGCGAGATCAATGTGGAATGGCGCCAATAGTCCCCGATCTGCCGCTGCGATGTGTAGCCCCTCGTTCCCTCACCCCTGAGCTGTTCCCACTTTCCACATAGCGGCCGGCTTGAGCGCTGGGCGTTATCGGTGGTGGCTCCGATGACCAGAGGCGCTGCTGGTCAGCAGATGCCCTCTCCTGCTCTTACCGGCCGCGCTACTTCGTGGTGGAGGGTGGAGTTAGCTTTTTAACTCTTCAGAGTAAATCTGCCCCCCCTGAGTCTCTGTCTGTGACGACTTGATGGTTTGTGTGGAGTGAATACATGTTATGGCTGTAATGGGGTCCCTTGTGTACTGGTACACCTTTGAAAACTCTTTCTTATTTTTGCTTGAGGTTGAGTGCTTGGCTGGTCATATAAATGTTTTTTTCTGATTTCTTCTCACCCTAGTCTTTGGAATACATGTGTCAACTGTTGAGCTCAAAAGATTCATGAAGAGATTGAAAGCATCCTCAGTACACATTACATCTAATACACTGCAGTCAATATCCAACATCATCGTGTTCAGCAGTTTAAAGTTACCTCAAGCAAAATTGTGTTTAGAAGGCCCGGAACCTTTACACTCGGTGTAACACTGAAGATCGAAACAAAGAATCAAGTGATTGCTTTTCCCAATGCCTTAGAAGAACTCCTAGATTTTTCACCATTCCTTCCTCATTGGAACATATAAGGTCAAGAATGTTAGCAGACTGTCCTTCACGAAAGCGAGTGGGTTTCTGCACATGCTGGAAGAGAAAATATTATTGTGCAAGTTCAATAAATTGATGAAATGCATGACCAGATGGTGCTGTAGAGTGTTCAGATGGTGCTGTAGAGTGTAGAGTGTTCAGCCACCCAATCAATCTGTGGAAAGTTGAAGTCACCAGCGATAAGAATGTGCAATTATTTTTTCCTAAAAGACATCCTTCAGCAGCCTGGAAAAGTTTGCCACACTTTGGTGCCCATCAACAGAGGGACTGCTGTATATCCCACCGACCAGTAGGTGGTTGCCTTTTTCAAGCTGATCCTAACAAAGAGGTGTTCCTTGAAAACCACAGGAAAAGAGACAAGAGATGGTTTCAGGGATTTATGCGCATATATACATACACCACGTTCACCGCTAGGACCAAGGATGGAAAGGGTGGGATCAAAACCAGTGAAAAGGGATGTAATTTGATATGTTGAGAAGTGCAGGATGTATGGGTAATATTTGCGCTTTGGGAATAACTTCCATTAGGATGACAAGGTCAGGTTCATCACCTGCTATTTGCATACAAAAACCTTCATGTTTGTTGGGAAACTGATCATAATTTGTGTACAGCACTTGCAAGCTCTGGACATCATTGAGTCAGAAATGCTGCCGTTGAGGAGCATAAGCACCTGAAGCTGTACTCAGACCTGGTAGATTGTGACTGCCTTCAGAGATCACCTGAGAGGGATCTGTGGAAGAACCAATGTCTTCCTGCTCAGGGGCCCCTCCGGTGGCTACACCAGCTGCAGGGGATGCCAGTGGTGTATTACTGCATGGTGCTGGTGTGTCACTGACTGGATGTCTAGGCTCACAGATATGTTTCATCCCTATGGAGCCAGTAATGTTCCTTGGTGGTCGAGACAGAGACTGCTGCCCTTGCTTCAAAGTAACTGGCTTTCCTGTAAGCGCAGAGGCATGCAGAGTGGGTGACTGTCAGTCAGTTTGCAAAGTATGGCAGCAGGTCAAATGATTCACACCAGGCATCTAAAATTTTTGCACCACCAGCCACCTAAAATTTGCACCAATCTACAATATACCACAAAGAAAAATGCAACCATCCCTACCCGCACTATGCAATGCTACTTCTTGTATTAGTTACTTAGTTTTATTAGGTCCCCTCCTGTGTCTTTATAAACATTCATTTATTATTTGTTTGGTTTTTAGTGTCACCTCCCTCGCACCAGTCTTGCAAATTCGCACCAGGTTAATGAAATTCTCATCACTACCTCCTGTCTCCAAGGGCATTCACAACAACAAGATACTGTCAAAAGTGCCATACTTTGCACACTGGGCTGTCGGGGGAGCAGCACTGATGGTCTGGTCAACTGTGACAATCTTCCCCCTTCTGATCCCGAGATCTTTCTCCCCTTTCTCCCTATGTGGCCGCAGCTCCTCCCTGAGTTTCTTCTGTTCTTGATGCTCTTTATAAGTAAGATCCGGTGTGATGAACACACGTCACCACTGATCAAATTACTTCAGTTCGGGAGCCATCCTCAGGATTTCATACTTGGAATCGATGTTGTTCAGGGTGATAATGAGGAGCCTGTCTTTCTTAAGAGATTAACAGATATATGATAGCTATATTATATATCAACATAAATATAAAGTAAATGAAAGACAAATTCGCCACAGATTGATCTAATTGTTAACTTACCTAATGTCGTCCACCGCGGAGGACTGAGCTTCTTGTGAAGATGATTTGTCGGTAAATTTTACAATAAATGGTTTACTGTAGACTGGTGATGACAGCAGCCCACCAGTGAAGAAGCCAATCGAAGTACGTAGCGCTGCAATCTAGAAATGAACAATAATAATGACAATGGTAAGTAATTTCTCCTCTCACCAGAGAAAAAGAAATGTGGTCGTCTTTGAATTATAAGTGGTCATAAGTAGTAGTAAAGTGGAGGAGGGGAGGCCGTCCGAGGAGGTAACCAAAACCAGCCCATTTTACCTGCGCTTCAGAACTGTTGGTATTAAGTGTAGTCTTCACTGATTAGGCTAAAATCTGTTTAAAGGTCCTTATATCCAATCAAATGAAAGTTATTTAACTATCAGCTAATAAGCGCTGACAAGATTTGGATGATAGACTTTCGCGAGTTCCTCTAGAATATTCGCACTGGCTAAGAACTACTCCAGATATCCTTCATGGGTAAAGCAGCAGCAACAGGCAGTGCAGTGCCAAAGGTTGCAAAAGTAAAGCAGAAGTTGTTTCTATTTTGTGTCCATTTATACCTTACCTTACCTTATTGGAATGGGAACCTTGTAAGGCTCAAGGGCCTGATGTGGGTTCTAACTCGACGAGCTCGGGGTTTATACAAGTTTACACTTCAGTCCAAAAATGGCGTATCGTATGTATACGCCGACCAATGTCTGTCCAGGTTGTTTTTGAACTCATTTGTGCTCCCCGAACTCACTACCCACTCTGGGAGAGAGTTCCAGTCGTTGACCGCTCGGATACCAAGGTGGTTACGTCTCTCTCTTGATCGGGCTTCGGGCTTGACTATCTTCTTGGAGTGACCTCTGGTCGGTAGATTCTCCGCCAGCCTGAAGAGAAGATCTCTTCAGATCTACCTTCCCGGACATGAGGTTAAAAACCCAAATCATGTCACCTCTTCTCCGTCGATAAAGAAGAGAAGGCAGGCTGAGCGCACGAAGTCTGTCCTCGTATGGGAGATGACTGATGGAGGAGACCAGTTTAGTGGCTCGCCGCTGAACTCTCTCGATGGACTGTTGGTCAGCCTTGTTAAAAGGTCCCCAAATCGGATTGCCAAACTCTAGTATAGGCCTAACGAGGGCTTTGTACAATAGTGGGACCGAGTACACGTCCAGGTTGCAGAAAGCTTTGCGGATCACGCCCAGAACTTGGTTCGCCTTGGCAATCGACCTAGCAGCCTGGGCCCTGAACTTCAGTTCTGCATCTATAGTGATACCCAGGTCACGCTCGGTTTGAACAGAGGAGATGGGCGTGCCACTAAGTGTATATGTCTGTCTGCTGTTTCCTGGGCCAATGTGAAGGGTTGTGCACTTTTCCTGGTTGAAGGGGAGCTGCCATAACACCGACCAATGGCTGAGCGAATCCATGTCCTGCTGTAGCTTTTCCACTTGTCTGTAAGAGCCAACTGTCTCATACAGCTTCGCATCATCAGCAAATAGTTGTATCTTGCTGGAGACAGACTGGGGAGGTCATTGACATACAGTAGAAACAGTGTGGGGCCCAGCACCGATCCCTGCGGGATACCACTCGTGATGAGGTGACAGGTGGACATCGCCCCGCACACTGTCACTCTCTGCTTCCGTTGCACAGGAAGTCTCGGATCCAGCTTAGTAGGTTTCCTCGGATTCCCACATCGGCCAGCTTGGTTAGGAGCCGTTCGTGCGGCACAGAATCAAAGGCCTTTTTGAAATCCAGGTACTGGATATCCACTGGATGCCCCACTGGATTTATGTCCTTATAATGTTTCTATTGCTGTGATTGCATTTGAATTACCGAATTTGATTGTTTACTTTGATTAGATCACTGCCACTCGATGCTGAAATGTCGCTCTCTCCTTCCTTGGTTAGCTCAAACAGTGGGGATCAGAGCTTCCAGGCTGATGTTTGCAGAGATGGTCCTGGAAAAGTCACTTGTGGACTGGAGGTCAAGGAGGGTCAAACGGGCATGGAATGGACATTTGTAACTGCTGGTACCACACCTTCTCTCAGGGGGTGTCCAAACCGGCATACAATGCTCTTAACAAGCATCCTGTGATTGTGTTTGTCTGCGCACTGTGTAAGGTATCTTTGGCCCGTTGCACGGCAGCATTGGCATTCAAGTTGATATGGGATTCTAGCTGCGCTCTCAAGGATCTCACCCATATAATGACTCCTGTACTCAGATGCACACCCTTCCTAAACAACAGGATGTATCTATGCAAACTTCCAATGCTGCTATTGCGGATGTAGGTGTAGGTCAGGACAATACCTGCTCACTGCCCACGAACACTGAACAAGACAATCATTTGAAGCATCTTGATGATTCAGTGGTTAAAATCCTGGTCACTATGAAAGAGCAAGTGGAAAAACTTGCTTCGCTCCAAGAAAATTTGAAACTTGTCACTCGGTCCATGAAGGAGCAAGAGGGTATGCGATTGAGCATACAAATATGGTGAAGAAGGTCCTCAGTGAGAACAAGACTCAACACAAGCTGTATTCTGATGCTGTAAAGAGCACACATGAAAAGATGGTTGGTGAGGTCAAATACAAAATTGCAGCTGTTCCTCAGGCAGCTTGGAGCTTGGTCTCCAAGGAGCGTTGGTGGAGCAGCTGGTGCGGCGCCAGCCTCTTCATGCCCTCTTCAGGCCTTCTCTCGCGTGGACGCACGACTGAACTACCGGCGTCCCCCTACCAGCCGCCTGATCGGCGTGCCGGGCGGCGGTGATGGGGCGCCCGGCCGCTACAGGATCACATGCCGCGGCGCCCGCTGGTCGACTGGCCTACCCTCGAGTCGTGGGCCAAACAGTGCAGCCTCACCGGCGACTTCAATCGGCTCAGGCGGATGTTTGAGCATCAATGGCCGAGCATGCTGGCGTCCTCCCGACCCCCGACCAACGTACCAGTGAGCGCACATACCAACGTACCAACGCGGCAGTGCGGCGCTCGGGCGGACTCTCGCCTGCAGGACCATAAGCCGCAGCACCCGCTTTTGACCGGCCTATCTTCGAGCTGCAAAGCGCTGCGCCACACGAGCCCGCCTGTCGGACACATCCGGCGCGCAGCCTTGTGGGTCGTGGGCCGGGTCGAGTCGTAGGCCCAGCGGCGCGGCCTCACCCGTGACCTCGATCAGCTCGAGCGGCTGTATGAGCATCGTGTAGCATCATCCGGCCTCATCCGGGTAAAACTACCCACCTACCCGACCCGGCGCGCCGGCCTGTTCAAGCCGCCTGTGGCCTTCCGTCGCGTGGACTCGACTCAGAATTACTGTTACCGGCGTCCCCCCCAACAACCGCCGACCAAAGTACCAGAGGGCGGCAGTACGGCGACCAGGCGGTCACCCGCCTGTAGGACCATATGCCGCAGCACCCGCTGGTCGTTCGGCCTACCTTCGAGTCGCGGGCCAAACGGCGCAGCCTCACCGACAACCTCGGCCGGTTCCCGCGCCTACATCTACAACGGTGCTGGACGCCTCCGTTAGCGGCACCAACACTGAGGCCGGCGCGACCGGGGATATCCCCGGCATCTCTGACGTCGAGGCGGATGGCGGGGTGCCAGACTTTGCCGTGGACCGGGAGATCGAGGACAGTGAGGGGAGGCTGGCGTCAATGGTGCCGGCGATGAGGCTGACGTCACTGATCCGGACGGCCGTCCGTCTGCTCCTGCCCGGTGAATTGGCCAAGCACGCCGTGTCTGAGGGCACCAAGGCCGTCACCAAGTACACCAGCAGCAAGTAAATCCTCATGGGTGCAGTGTTTGGTCTCGCGTTAGTCGGTGATGCTGCTTCATTTTCATCAATAATTTCTCATGATCGTCGGCGCCGGCGACTGACGGGACACCCGCGTCGCAACCAAAACTGACTGAGGCGTCGCGCGTTCCGCCGGGGGCGGTGTGGTGAATAGATCGTCCGTGACTGTGTTGAGGAAGGGGCGCTGCTCCCCTGGGCGGTGTTTGCCCACTGTGAGGCCACCTCTATGTTTATTTGGTTTTGCTCCCGTTTTAACTGTGTTTAGTTTGTCCCGTTCATACGTTCATCATCATCCTGATTTATTTTTCACGCACCCGGCCGTTAGACGTCTGCCGGGCTCCGAGCCCGTGCCCGTCTGGGCGTAATTTAGAGCGCTCGCGCCGTCGGCGGTCACGGGTTCGGGGCTCGGCGCCTTCGTTTATAAATTTTATTTGTCCACCTCAGGAGCGTGTTCTTAGGGTCTCTGTATGTTTCATGTACCGCCATAGTGTCAATATACGTGTATGGTTGTAAGCAGCAAGACCTCTCTCAATATGGAGGAGGCGCAGACAGTGTCAAAAGTCTTTGATGACTTCCTTGACAAAAGTAAACGTGCAAGGAACATGTGGTCCACAACTTCCTGGAACAAGAGGGTTTTACAGTGCTTGAGAGGTCACAGGCAGACATTTCGCTCTTCTCAAACATGATCAAGGATACACTGCATATGAATGTGAAGGCTACAAAATCCTTCTGTGCAGGAAAGTCCATACCTAACAAGGATCGTCTCCTGATCATTAGCTTAGAGAATGAGGATGCAAAGCATGACATCCTGCATCTGGCCTCACAGCTGAGGGAGCACGCTAGATGGAGTAGAATATTTGTGACTCCGGATCTCACATACTAGGAACATGAAGAGCAAAGAAAACTCTGTGAAGAACTTCGGAGGCAAAGGGTTGCAGGGGAGACAAACATTAGGTCCATACGTGTATTCACAGAAAGTCCCAAGACGAGACAACCCAAAAAAGAAGATAAACACAATGCAAACATGAGGATTAAAAACAGATGAGGAGAAAACAAACAATGTGAATGTGTTGTATGATATTGTCCTGTTCACTCCGTATTCCGGACATGTGGTCGGGGGCACTGCGGGTGGCGGCGATGGAAACATGGCCCCAGCCCCGGGCTAATCGCAGGAATGCCAATATAATGAACGTGTCTGGACGTTAGGATCAAGTATGGAAAGATTGTGAGTGCTGATTCTCCAAACACCAGCACAATTGCAGGACACTCCACAACTCAGACCCTTCCACAACACATTCCCCCATCATCACATTCTGAAATCCCTAGGTAAGGTAAGGTCTATTATTGTGCAGAGTAGTGGCTGTGACTGTCGGTTCTCATTCTGTGTTCCGTATTCGACTAGCTTTTTCATTATTTCTTTTGTGTCTTCCATGTCTCAAATTCTTGAGACACATGTTGATGTTATAATTAGACCTATTCGGTCATTTTCTTGAGCATGCACCACCTGTATGGAACACAGGATATATTCAGGACCTGAGGAAACTGGAAGCCTTACAGCACCTGATACCATACACGTATATTCACACTACGGGGCGATACATGATCCATACAGTGATTCTAAAAAAACAAGAAAACAAGCTCCGGTCGTGGTGGGCAAAGATAAATTACACACGGAGGCGCTGGGCCCCGAACCCGTGACCGCCAACGGCGCGAGCGCTCTAAATTACGCCCAGATGGGCACCTATGAACAAGAAAGGCTATGTTAAAGAAAGGCTAAAATTAAAAGGCTATGGTGTTGAGTGGAAGCTGCTAGCCTCGTTGAGAGCGTTTCTCACAGGTCACTGTCAGCAGGTAGTGGTTGGCTCTTCAACTTCATCCTCTGACTGGGTGTGTGTTACCAGTGGCGTCCCACAGGGCTCAGTGTTGTTTATTGTATACATCAACGACCTGCCAGACGTCTTTTGTGTTTTTCATTTATTATCCAGATATTATACACAGGCCATGTATTCTTGTAACATTGACATACCTTTTGATATTGCACACGCACAGACACACCATTTCCAACCCCTTATTACTCACTATTTTGTGTCCTGGCTTCCAACATTGCCAGCCATGAAGGGGTTGGCATGTCTCTTTGCAGGGCTGCCTTCCTTTCCCGCTGATTCCTTCTCCTCATTGAGGGACTGGTGATGAAACCAACCAGGTGAGTTGACCGGGTGAGTTTATATATATTCAGTCTTCCGAATATGAAATAACTTTTTGCCAAATTGACATAACTGTCTTTTGAAATATTTTCAGCACACAATGGCTGCGACCATTCAAAGGATCTGCCTCGGCTGCAGGAGTACACATCTGCTTTGCAGTCCTCCGCGGCTTACACTGGCCTCTGGCGGTAAGATCTTGTGTAGCTGTAGTCAGGGGCGGATCCAGAGGGGGCAGTGGGGGCAGCTGCCCCCTCTCCTGGGCTTGGGGTGGCGCCCCGCGCCGCCCCATGCCCAGCTGCGGTGGTGGGCGCCCACGGGCGGTGGGCGCCAATTTTGATGTTCTCTCTAAGTTTTCTCAGATGGTTCTAGGGGTTTCATTGAAATTTCAGAATGTTCTAAAGGTTTTGTAGGTTTTTAAGATAGAAAGCTGTTTTGCCTATGCTTGGTGCACCCGGCGCCTACACTCGCGACCACATGGCGCTCCCATTCCGGGAAAACGACGCCCCTCCCCCCGACCTGCTACTCCCCCTGGGAAAAATCCTGGATTCGCCCCTGGCTGTAGTTGTATTATTTATTTGTTGTTGAGGTGAGGTTCAATCTTTTTTAGCAATTTGAAATTGAAGAAATGGGGATTTACGAACCCATGGTCCCAGTTAGCCCCCTAACGTACCATTGGCGCATCAGGACAGCCAAATTGTTTCTGGCTCTCTGACTCCCATAAGCTCTTCTGACCAATGGTTTTAACCCTATTTCCGTCAGGCTCCCGGCTACCCCTATTTCCGGCAAGGGGGGCAATATCGGCCCCCCTTAAGATCTCGTAATCTAACCGGCCGATTTTGAAAATTCAAAGTGCCATAGATTCCTCTGCTGCTAAACTTTATTTTGAAAAAAGAAAATTTCAAAAATTTTTTTATTTTTTAGGAGAAGGTCGTGCAAAATATACAATTTTTGTGTATTTTTTAGATTTTCCATAACCCTTGTCTCTGTTGTACGATTTTTACAAAACTAGTTCAGATTTACAAATAATTGACCCAAAATTTTCATATACTCGAGTTACGCAAAAATTCGAAATTCAATGGCAGTTCCAGGACCAGGACTATGAGGGGAAATATATACAACCTAAAAAGTTTTTGTTACGCGGATTAGAAGCCGTCATATACTGCTTGGCATCTTTGACACATAAATAAATGAGAAAAAAGTGAAAAACTCATCACAGGCGGATGCAGTAAGGTAAAACAGTGGGGTAAAATACATACCAACAATAAGCGAATGGTATGCATGAGTATATTAGTCCCTCGACTAGTTGAAATTTAATTTCTGATAATTTTTACCCTCCCATGGCAGCTCTGGGAAAGGGGGTGACATAGGCGGATTAAGGACTCGTCGTGGGGGGTGGGGGTGATTGGAAACACATTTTCAATATACAACGATATTGAGTCGCGGCGGTGATACTGGCTGGGGATATACATTTTGAAAATGTGTAGTGACTGGACACGCCTCTGGTAATCTAGAATTGGGTTATAACTATTTTGAATTTTCATATACCCAATTGTATTCGCCCTGGCACGGCTGTAATCAGTCTTCTCACTTACTAACGTTTAGTCCTTCTTGATAACATTCCCCCCATTTTGAACTGCTGTAACCGCCCCTGATGAATACAAATAGTGACAATTGTGAATGCACTATCATCTCACATAAAAAATGATATAATAAAACCATATAACTGGTATCAGGATCAGCAGAGACGGCTTCCTTTTACAAAAAAACCCATCGCATACGATAATACTTGGTTTGTGGATAGAACCTCCCCAAAAACCCAGCCATAGCTCCGCCCCTGGTAAATATATAATCTTGAAAATTTCAGAAAACCTGCCTGTACTAGTTTTAGGAAAAGTCAGGAAGTTTCAAAGTTCTATCGCAAGCCGTTTCGGAGATATTTTCGAAAAACCTGAAGGGGGGCAATATTAGCCCCCCTGCCGGAAATAGGGTTAAAAGTCAACAAGCTGTCAAGTAGTGGGTGGTGTGGGGGGGAGGGGGTGGGGTCTGCTTTCGCCTGGGGTGCTACCTCCACTGTTGCTTGCCTTCCTCTGTCGTTTTATTGGTGTAAAGTACTCACTCGAGGGCTATGTCGAGCCCAGGACGAGGTTGACAGGATGCTTTGGTTTAATGCGCCCAAGGTACGGGTTAGTCACTTGTGGAAGCCCTACCGCCGAGATATCTCCACCTAGCCGGTGGTGAGACGTCGGTTGTCTGCTGCGGGCGGCCGGGCCATGCGGTAGTGTCCACGGACGCTCGCCGGGGCCAACTGGACAGGAGGAGCGGGTTTCTGGCCTGGAGCGCGGTGCCCTCCGCATCGCGACTCAGGGGGTTTTCTTTCGGGGCGTGTGATGGGCGGGGCCAAGAAAATCCTTGTGATTTAAGAGGCGCAGCTTTTTAATGCATGCTACCTGGAATTATTCACGCTCTTTGCTGCTTGAGGGGTGCTGCGTATACGATTCACGGACTAAAGTTCGTATCGATAAAGTTCCTACGAAAAAGCACGTAATCAAATGTAAGTAGTGTATAAAGTTCGTATGCCAAAAGAACGTACGCAAAAAAACGTAAGCAAATGAACGTAGGGTATAAAGTTCATAGCCCCACTCCACCCCTTGCTCGAAAATCCGTGACGATGCCCTTGCGCGTATCTACCGCCTGGACTTTCCGTGCGCTCGCGCTGGTTTCCACGGAAATCGGCGTGTAAGCAACGGTGGATCCAAGGGGATTGGGGTCTCACTCCCCCCCCGCCGGTAGTTCCGAGACCCTAAAGTAAATGCATAGGCTGGAGCCTACTCGAGGTACCTAAAGGCGGGGAGGCTCAAGCCCCCTAGCCTCCCATAATGTAATCATGGATCTGTTACCGTGCTTACGCTATTTGGTAGCCTGGCGAGGTGTGGGCACATGGGTCCCGATGTACTTGGTGGGGTAAGAATTTTTCCATTCGACCTTTCTTATTACGAACATTTTACCCCTACGTTCTTTATCCCGTACGAACTTTTTTCATATTAATTGTTTTCCAGATGAACTTTTCCCAGTCAAAGAGGTCAGAGTTTATTCAAATTCAGGTTGGATCACCCTCGAAACCCATCAAGTCTTGTGACCACAGTATATGTCTCATCATTGTCCAGTATACTGAAACCTTGAAATGTTTCAGGAAGGAGAACTTTTCTTCCCAAGCATGTGAGGCCAACACTAGCAGCCATCGCGATGAGAAAGAAAAAGCCGAACGCCGTGACACCAACACCGAGATCTTCCTTTTTGGAATGGTGAGTGACAATTTCGCATAGTATGACAACTTGGCGATATTTTTCTTGGATTAATGTCGCTTGACAGCCTCGGAAACTCAGGCGTCTTTGAATACGAAGCATCCCTAAATTAGTCCACCGACTTAAAATTATACAGGCCTGATTATTTCACTCTCCGATGTTGACTGGCCTGTCTTTGGCCGCTGTGACAGGGCTGTGTATGTTCAAGGTACCATGGGTGTGTATATCCAGTGTGCGGGGGCTGTGTGTGTCCGATGTGCGGGGGCTATGTGTGTCCGGTGTGCGGGGGCTGTGTATGTCCGGTGTGCGGGGGCTGTGTGTGTGTCCGGTGTGCCGGGGTTGTGTGTGTCTGGTGTGACGGGGCTGTGTGTGTCCGGTGTGACGGGGCTATGTGTGTCCGGTGTGCCGGGGCTATGTGTGTCCGGTGTGCGGGGCTGTGTGTGTCCGGTGTGCGGGGGCTGTGTGTGTCCGGTGTGCCGGGGTTGTGTGTGTCTGGTGTGACGGGGCTGTGTGTGTCCGGTGTGACGGGGCTATGTGTGTCCGGTGTGCCGGGGCTATGTGCGCCCAGTTCGCTGGGGCTGTTTGTGTCCGGTGTGCCGGGGTTGTGTGTGTCCGGTGTGCCGGGGCTGTTTGTGTCTGGTGTGATGGGATCGTTTGTGTCCGGTGTGCCGGGGCTGTGTGTGTCCAGTGTGCCAGGGCTGTGTGTGTCCGGTGTGACGGGTTGTGTGTTTCTGGTGTAGTGACGGGACTGTTTGTGTCCGGTGCTGTGTTTATCTGGTGTGACGGTATTATGTGTGTCTGGTGTGTCTGGTGTGTAGTACCTACAGATACCTGGTATCTTGTGTACCAGCGTGCTTTCTGTGTGACAGTGTGTGCGGCCGACAGGAACTACTCAGCGGAGGTGCTGGCGTTCGCGGCGCGGCTGGGTGAGACTCTGCCGGAGGCACCGCTGCGGCAGGTCTTCACTGAGCGCTCCTACCTGCGGCAGGCAGCCGCCGAGCGCCAGAGACTGGGGCTACCCGAGACCGAGGTAACGCCTCCCGCCGCAATACAGTGTATAGTAACGCAGCCGACTAACTGGGGTGTAGTTATAGGCCGGGGAACCCACACGACTCTTGAAAAATGAGGATGTGACGGATAAATATATTGATTGTGTCAGATTCTCGTGGTCTTGCTGTTTTATCTATTTCAAGTGGCTGGCTTTTGACCCGGCGCCTGTGCGTATTGGTAGACTGACTGCTTCCCTCCACCGCCTGTGCGTATTGTTAGACGGACTGCTTCCCTCCTCGCCTGTGCGTATTGTTAGACTGACTGCTTCCCTCCGCCGCCTGTGCGTATTGGTAGACTGACTGCTTCCTTCCACCGCCTGTGCGTATTGGTAGACTGACTGTTTCCCTCCACCGCCTGTGCGTATTGGTAGACTGACTGCCTCCCTCCACCGCCTGTGCGTATTGGTAGACTGACTGCTTTCCTCCACCGTCTGTGCGTATTGTTAGACTGACTGCTTCCTTCCACCGCCTATGCGTATTGGTAGACTGACTGCTTCCCTCCACCGCCTGTGCGTATTGTTAGACTGACTGCTTCCCTCCACCGCCTATGCGTATTGTTAGACTGAATGCTTCCTCCCACCGCCTATGCGTATTGTTAGACTGACTGCTTCCTTCCACCGCCTGCGCGTATTGTTAGACTGACTGCTTCCTTCCACCGCCTGTGCGTATTGGTAGACTGACTGTTTCCCTCCACCGCCTGTGCGTATTGGTAGACTGACTGCTTCCTTCCACCGCCTATGCGTATTGTTAGACTGAATGCTTCCTCCCACCGCCTGTGCGTATTGTTAGACTGACTGCTTCCCTCCACCGCCTGTGCATATTGTTAGACTGACTGCTTCCTTCCACCGCCTGTGCGTATTGGTAGACTGACTGTTTCCTCCACCGCCTGTGCGTATTGGTAGACTGACTGTTTCCCTCCACCGCCTGTGCGTATTGGTAGACTGACTGCTTCCCTCCACCGCCTGTGCGTATTGTTAGACTGACTGCTTCCTTCCACCGCCTATGCGTATTGGTAGACTGACTGCTTCCCTCCACCGCCTATGCGTATTGGTAGACTGACTGCTTCCCTCCACCGCCTGTGCGTATTGTTAGACTGACT
This sequence comes from Lepas anatifera, assembly GCA_034440635.1. Classification (NCBI taxonomy): domain Eukaryota; kingdom Metazoa; phylum Arthropoda; class Thecostraca; family Lepadidae; genus Lepas; species Lepas anatifera. The sequence continues at coordinate 457,211 of JAOTON010000950.1, read as the reverse complement.
GCTTCCCTCCACCGCCTGTGCGTATTGTTAGACTGACTGCTTCCTTCCACCGCCTATGCGTATTGTTAGACTGACTTCTTCCCTCCACCGCCTGTGCGTATTGTTAGACTGACTGCTTCCCTCCACCGCCTGTGCGTATTGTTAGACTGACTGCTTCCTTCCACCGCCTATGCGTATTGTTAGACTGACTGCTTCCCTCCACCGCCTGTGCGTATTGTTAGACTGACTGCTTCCTTCCACCGCCTATGCGTATTGTTAGACTGACTGCTTCCTTCCACCGCCTATGCGTATTGGTAGACTGACTGTTTCCCTCCACCGCCTGTGCGTATTGGTAGACTGACTGCTTCCCTCCACCGCCTGTGCATATTGTTAGACTGACTGCTTCCTTCCACCGCCTGTGCGTATTGGTAGACTGACTGTTTCCCTCCACCGCCTGTGCGTATTGGTAGACTGACTGTTTCCCTCCACCGCCTGTGCGTATTGGCAGACTGACTGCTTCCCTCCACCGCCTGTGCGTATTGTTAGACTGACTGCTTCCTTCCACCGCCTATGCGTATTGGTAGACTGACTGCTTCCCTCCACCGCCTGTGCGTATTGTTAGACTGACTGCTTCCCTCCACCGCCTGTGCGTATTGTTAGACTGACTGCTTCCTTCCACCGCCTATGCGTATTGTTAGACTGAATGCTTCCTCCCACCGCCTGTGCGTATTGTTAGACTGACTGCTTCCTTCCACCACCTGCGCGTATTGGTAGACTGACTGCTTCCCTCCACCGTCTGTGCGTATTGGTTGACTGACTGCTTCCCTCCACCGCCTGTGCGTATTGGTAGACTGACTGTTTCCCTCCACCGCCTGTGCGTATTGTTAGACTGACTGCTTCCTTCCACCGCCTATGCGTATTGGTAGACTGACTGCTTCCCTCCACCGCCTGTGCGTATTGTTAGACTGACTGCTTCCTTCCACCGCCTATGCGTATTGGTAGACTGACTGTTTCCCTCCACCGCCTGTGCGTATTGTTAGACTGACTGCTTCCTTCCACCGCCTATGCGTATTGGTAGACTGACTTCTTCCCTCCACCGCCTGTGCGTATTGTTAGACTGACTGCTTCCCTCCACCGCCTGTGCGTATTGTTAGACTGACTGCTTCCTTCCACCGCCTATGCGTATTGTTAGACTAAATGCTTCCTCCCACCGCCTGTGCGTATTGTTAGACTGACTGCTTCCTTCCACCACCTGCGCGTATTGGTAGACTGACTGCTTCCCTCCACCGCCTGTGCGTATTGGTAGACTGACTTCTTCCCTCCACCGCCTGTGCGTATTGTTAGACTGACTGCTTCCCTCCACCGCCTGTGCGTATTGTTAGACTGACTGCTTCCTTCCACCGCCTATGCGTATTGTTAGACTGACTGCTTCCCTCCACCGCCTGTGCGTATTGTTAGACTGACTGCTTCCTTCCACCGCCTATGCGTATTGTTAGACTAAATGCTTCCTCCCACCGCCTGTGCGTATTGTTAGACTGACTGCTTCCTTCCACCACCTGCGCGTATTGGTAGACTGACTGCTTCCCTCCACCGCCTGTGCGTATTGGTAGACTGACTTCTTCCCTCCACCGCCTGTGCGTATTGTTAGACTGACTGCTTCCCTCCACCGCCTGTGCGTATTGTTAGACTGACTGCTTCCTTCCACCGCCTATGCGTATTGTTAGACTGACTGCTTCCCTCCACCGCCTGTGCGCATTGGTAGACTGACTGCTTCCCTCCGCCGCCTGCCAGGAGTCGGTAGATAACGAGCCGTTGGCGGCGCGGGGTCGGGCTGTGCTGGCCTCCCAGACGGCTGGTCAGCTGCGCGCCGTGCTGCCCCGCCTGCCGGAGGAGGGCGTCCGGGCTGTCGCCGCTCACCTGACCTCGGACGCCAGCCTGGCGCAGCTGGCTGCCGGCATCGGCATGAAGGGATCTCATTCTGGCGCAGGTGAGAGAGGCGCCTTGATTTATTGATATGTTATCTTAATGAGGTTTGGAGGTGTCTGTGACGACACTGAGTTAGTCCTATAGATGAGGAACTCGTCATGACCTTACGTACCAGGAAATAGTCGGAAATTGTTCAGCATCGGCGTATTTATACAAGGTTTAGCGCCCCTCTCGAAAGCTTGCAGTGTCTCATTATGTGTTGATCTGTGTTATCGTCGAAAATCTTCACTCGAAGTTTCAATCACAGTATCCTTCGTGAAGTTCTCAGTGCTGGAGTTTTTTGTCTTGGCTATCGAGGGTATCAATAAATGAATGTGTTTGTTTGGAAACTGTCATGGAAAGTATATATTGTCTGGAATTACGTTGTCAGGAGTAGCCGCCGTCAAGAGAGGTGTCCGGGTCTGTGTCCGAGCCTGTGTCCGGGTCTGTGTCAGTGACTATGTCCGGGTCTGTGTCCGGGTCTGTGTCGACGTGGGAATCTGCTGCCGGAAGGTCTCATTATCCGGGTTTGTATTGTCAGGAGATGTCCGGGCCTGTGTCTGAGTCTGTGTTGCCGTGGGAATCTTCTGCCGGAAGGTCTCATCGTCCGGGTCTGTGTTGTGAGGAGAGGTGTCCGGGTCTGTGTTGTGAGGAGAGGTGTCTGGGTCTGTGTTGTCAGGAGAGGTGTCCGGGTCTGTGTTGCTGTTGGAATCTGCTTCCGGAAGGTATTATTGTCCGGGTCTGTGTTGTGAGGAGAGGTGTCGAGGTCTATGTTGTGAGGAGAGGTGTCCGGGTCTGTGTTGTGAGGAGAGGTGTCCGGGTCTGTGTTGTGAGGAGAGGTGTCCGGGTCTGTGTTGTGAGGAGAGGTGTCCGGGTCTGTGTTGTGAGGAGAGGTGTCCGGGTCTGTGTTGTGAGGAAATGTGTCCGGGTCTGTGTTGTTAGGAGATGTGTCCGGGTCTGTGTTGTGAGGAGAGGTGTCCGGGTCTGTGTTGTGAGGAGAGGTGTCTGGGTCTGTGTTGTGAGGAGAGGTGTCCGGGTCTGTGTTGTCTTGAGAGGTGTCCGGGTCTGTGTTGCTGTTGGAATCTGCTTCCGGAAGGTATTATTGTCCGGGTCTGTGTTGTGAGGAGAGGTGTCGAGGTCTATGTTGTGAGGAGAGGTGTCCGGGTCTGTGTTGTGAGGAGAGGTGTCCGGGTCTGTGTTGTGAGGGAGAGGTGTCCGGGTCTGTGTTGTGAGGAGAGGTGTCCGGGTCTGTGTTGTGAGGAGAGGTGTCCGGGTCTGTGTTGTGAGGAGAGGTGTCCGGGTCTGTCTTGTGAGGAGAGGTGTCCGGGTCTGTGTTGTGAGGAAATGTGTCCGGGTCTGTGTTGTTAGGAGATGTGTCCGGGTCTGTGTTGTGAGGAGAGGTGTCCGGGTCTGTGTTGTCAGGAGAGGTGTCCGGGTCTGTGTTGCTGTTGGAATCTGCTGCCGGAAGGTATTATTGTCCGGGCCTGTGTTGTGAGGAGAGGTGTCCGGGTCTGTGTTGTGAGGAGAGGTGTCCGGGTCTGTGTTGTGAGGAGAGGTGTCCGGGTCTGTGTTGTGAGGAGAGGTGTCCGGGTCTGTGTTGTGAGGAGAGGTGTCCGGGTCTGTGTTGTGAGGAAATGTGTCCGGGTCTGTGTTGTTAGGAGATGTGTCCGGGTCTGTGTTGTGAGGAGAGGTGTCCGGGTCTGTGTTGTGAGGAGAGGTGTCCGGGTCTGTGTTGTGAGGAGAGGTGTCCGGGTCTGTGTTGTGAGGAGAGGTGTCCGGGTCTGTGTTGTGAGGAGAGGTGTCCAGGTTTGTGTTGTGAGGAGAGGTGTTGGGGTCTGTGTTGTGAGGAGAGGTGTCCGGGTCCGTGTTGTGAGGAGAGGTGTCCGGATCTGTGTTGTGAGGAGAGGTGTCGGGGTCTGTGTTGTTAGGAGAGGTGTCCGGGTCTGTGTTGTTAGGAGAGGTATCCGGGTCTGTTTTGTGAGGAAAGGTGTCCGAGTCTGTGTTGTGAGGAGAGGTGTCCGGGTCTGTATTGTTAGGAGACGTGTCCGGGCCTGTGTTGTGAGGAGAGATGTCCGGGTCTGTGTTGTGAGGAGAGTTGTCCGGGTCTGTGTTGTGAGGAGAGGTGTCCGGGTCTGCGTGGCGGTGGGAATCTGCTACCGCAAGGTCTCATTGTCGGGGTCTGTGTCGCCGTAGGAATCTGCTGCCGAAAGGTGTTATTCCGGGTATGTGTTGCTGTAGGAATCTGCTGCTGGAAGGTATTATTCCGGGTATGTGTTGCCGTGGGAATCTGCTGCCGGAAGGTGTTATTCTGGGTATGTGTTGCGTGGGAATCTGCTGCCGGAAGGTGTTATTCTGGGTATGTGTTGCCGTGGGAATCTGCTGCCGGAAGGTCTCATTGTCGGGGTCTGTGTTGTGAGGAGAGGTGTCCGGGTCTGTTTTGTGAGGAGAGGTGTCCGGGTCTGTGTTGTGAGGAGAGGTGTCCGGGTTTGTGTTGTTAGGAGATGTGTCCGGTTCTGTGTGGCGGTGGGAATCTGCTACCGCAAGGTCTCATTGTCGGGGTCTGTGTCGCCGTAGGAATCTGCTGCCGGAAGGTGTTATTCTGGGTATGTGTTGCCGTGGCAATCTGCTGCCAGAAGGTGTTATTCCGGGTATGTGTTGCCGTGGGAATCTGCTGCCGGAAGGTGTTATTCTGTGTATGTGTTGCCGTGGGAATCTGCTGCCGAAAGGTGTTATTCAGGGTATGTGGTTGCCGTGGGAATCTGCTGCCGGAAGGTGTTATTCTGGGTATGTGGTTGCCGTGGGAATCTGCTGCCGGAAGGTGTTATTCTGGGTATGTGTTGTCAGGAAGAGCCGCCGTCGGAGGGCGCTTTGGTGCGCTGTTTGGAGGCGTTCGTAGGTGCCCTGGCCGAGTCCGACTGCCCAGAGAGGGCCTCCTTGTTTGTGCGCGACTTCGTCGTCTCCCGTTTGGCCGTGGAGAACATCAGCAACATGTGGCATATCGAGGTACGGACCTCCGTACTTGGTGGAAGTGCTTTATTTGTTTATATTTTATTTTACTGAGGCGACACAAATAGCAATGTGTGCCTAATTACGAGGGGTATTGTTGTGGGTGTTCAAGCAACCGCTCCTTCGGTCCAGATGGGACATGAAAGTGGTTGCTCGCAGTTGGGATTGACCTTAGGTTAAATAATTGTATCCTAATCTGAAGGCGGGCAATGGAGCTACCAGGTCACCCGGCTACTGCAGTTGTGTAAGCTTAGTATGTGCTATGAAGCGTCCCTCAACATATACATGGATTAAATTATTTCCACTCTAGCACATGCAATGACCTCTTTAATATACTTGCCACATTCGCTTTGCAATAGGAAACAGGAGGACTCTGATGTGTTGTCGATGACCGTCTTCCCTGTTTTCTTTACACGTGTTCATCAGCGACATTTCAGTAGTTAGATCTGATAAGGGTGCAGTATTGCGGTGTTATATATGCAGTTGTGGGGTGCCAGTGAAGGGGCAGAGGCCGATGGGTGTAGTGCCGTGGTGCAGCGGGCCCCTGTACCGTGTGCGGTGCGGTGCGGGCAGGAGCCGCTGGCGGTGCTGGAGGAGGTGCTGCACCGCTGCGGCCGGGGCCCGCCGGAGCCGCGGCTGCTGCGCTCTGCCGGCCCGGAGTCGCTGCTGGCCGTGTACGTGGTGGGCGTCTACTCGGACCGACGCCTCCTCGGCTCCGGTAAGTCGCGTCGCTGGGGAGCTGCGGAGGGTGACACTGGGCACCCCTCGGCTAAGTCGCGTCGCTGGGCAGCTGCGGAGGGTGACACTGGGGGCCCCTCGGCTCCTGTAAGTCGCGTCGCTGGGGAGCTGCGGAGGGTGACACCGTCGCTGGGCAGCTGCGGAGGGTGACACTGGGCGCCCCTCGGCTCCTGTAAGTCGCGTCGCTGGGGAGCTGCGGAGGGTGACACTGGGCGCCCCTCGGCTCCGGTAAGTCGCGTCGTTGGGGAGCTGCGGGGGTGACACTGGGCACCCCTCGGCTCCGGTAAGTCGCGTCGCTGGGGAGCTGCGGGGGTGACACTGAGCACCAGCCACAGCTGACGGCGCGACCACTGTCTCACTGGAGGCCTTACTTAGCCTCATTGCCGTTCTGGCAGTCTAAGGGCGCACAAACTTCTGAAACTATTTAGCGTATGGCATTGTCAACATGTCCTGTTTTTCTGACGTTTTAAACTGACTTTTGAATGCCATTGATGTATTTTCTCTACAATTTGTCATTATCGAATTCCGATGTCTTAATTGGACATACTAATTCAACGCAAGGTGCGTCACCAGTCCCTTTAATACGTATTGACAAGCGGAAGCTAGTATTTTTGGAAATGTTGAACTTCAGGTTTTCGTGAGGACGAGAGTCTGCGATGTGCTCCGTGTGCCACCGTTTCAGTGCCGGGTAGGTTGCCAGTGTGTGATGGCGTGCCGTGTTGTCTGTGGATGTGTGACTGTACCGCTGATGCGGCGACTTCTGTGTGTGCGTTGTGTGAATTTCTGTTTTTGTGTGTGGCTGGTGTATGGCCCTGTGCTGTGTGTAGATAATGTGTGACCATGTGACCCTGTGCTGATGTGTGAGCATTTGCGCTGTGTGGATGATGTGTGACTGCGTGCTGGGCGTTTGTGTGCGGGAGAGCGGGACTGTGAGCAGTTGTGTTCCAAAGAGTGTGTCTGTGAGCAGTTGTGTTCCAAAGATTGTGCCTGTGGTAAGTTGTGTTCCACAGTGTGTGACGTTTGTGCGTATGACCGAGTGCGGTTGTGTCGTAGAGTGTGACTGTGTGGGTGTTTTTGGGTGATGTGTGCCGCTGCTGCAGTGCTCAGGGAGTCGGCGGTGTGTGACTGTGTGCGGGTGGTTCACGGGTGATTGTTGATGCTGCTGCAGCGCCGGGCGACTCGGTGGCGGAGGCGGTCGCGCTGGCGGCCCGCGTCTGCCTGGACCAGTTGGCCGGTATCGGTGAGGGCTGCCCGTCGCCGGACCTGGCTGCCGCCCTGCCGCGTCACACGCCGTCCGCGACGCTCGCCGAGTGGCGGCCTCTCTGAGCGCCGCCCCGAACTACCCGCAGCGTCGCCGGCTGCCGGCAGCGGGGGCGAGGGCGGGCGGGACTCACCGGCCACTGCCAGTCCAACCCGCCAACCACGCGCCACGCCCGATCCACGTGACGGTATCCCTCTGAAACGTTGTTCCGGGTGAATATATTGATCCTCGGCTTTTTTACACGAAGCTTAGTGCGAATTTATTTTGTGGACGGGAAGACAATGGTGAATTTGGATGTTTGGTTTTATCTCGGCGCTAGATTTCAACAAGATCGTTTATTTCTTACTTGGAACATGTGTACTAAACTATACAACAGTGGCTGAAAGACGAAACTTGGTCTCAGATATGTTGAGATGTTACTTGTCCTGTCCTGTTTAATGGCTCCTGTATTCGTACTGCAAAATACAGGTGATGTTAGAGACTTCTATTCTTATGTTTCGGGACCGTGTGCAGAGCTTTGGTAAAGTTGATCACTTGGGACGGCAAGAACTGGCATTTCTAGGTGGTGGATGGGTGCACTAGTCTTATCGTGTTATTGAGAAAAAAATAGAATGTTTGAACAAAATCTTTTCCCAATCTAGAGGGAATACGACACCTTCATCGGAATTGTACTGAGCTATGACTCGCGCAAGGATGCTGCAACACCTGTGATTTCATGATTTGTTTCTCTCAGAGCACGTCTGTTACGAAGGAACAGCGCTTCTGATATCCATACCGTATGAGCCCCTCTCCCCTCCGACGGACCGAAGTGCTGTCAGCGGCGGTGTATAAACCGAGGCGAAGCCATTCAGGGAAGTTTAGTGTCGGTTGTTTGATACCCTCTCCACACACACGGCGTTCCTCCGCGAGCGTTGAGTTGTTGGTTAAAAGGAATATCAAACGTGGGTTTTTTGACACGGTACTCAGCGGTAGTGGAGTGGTCAGCGCAGCTGGCTTCCACGCAGCCGACCCGGATTCAAACCCCGACGGCGTCCCTGAACAAGGAGTAAGCTTGCTGCCGAGAAACCCTCCAACAGGGAAAAGTTAGCGACGCCAAATGACGCTGGCGGTTGGTGTCGATAAGTGCCAAAAGTTTTGTGCATGTGCAGGCTTGGGGTCGATTTCCTTGAGACGCTCCGGCGCTCGGTATTTACCTGAAGTAGGTCGGCTGGCAACTGATTGGTCATAGGAAACCCTGAGCGGGGCAGTCGTCCCTGCTCTTTGTGGGACCTTCATCTTTGCATTCTAAATTAACCCTTCATTGCGGGAGTTGCTCGCTGGGGTCATAGGTTTGGGGTTTCCGTGACAAGTCTATTGATGACTAGTGAGGCTCCGATTAAAACACGAACAATTTGGACAAAATGTATACAAAAGGCCCTGCCACCTCGCTCCTGGAATACGTCCCTGGACACCGCAACTTCTTAAATATTTGAACGTCTGCTGACACTGAACGATTACCGGCTTACGTTGAAACTGCGTCGAATACAATTCAAGCCCGCCGTAAGAAATAACGCGGGGCAGGCACCTGCTGGACCGAGAAAAGACGCCCCTGTGCCCGCTCAGTAAGCCTGCCCCTCTCACCAGCTGAGACTGCGCGGGGCTGCCTCGGCAGAAAGCTCGACACCCTTCACGTGAGTCAGCGCGCACGGCGCCTGCGGCCGGGCCTCCGCCAACGGTGTGTCGTGGCGTTAGAAGTGCTGACTGTGCACCCTCGGCGCAGAATCCATGCGACCACTTTGCAGTGCAAGTGGAGCTGTTCCCCGCCCCTCCCCCAATTCTCGTTCCGGTTCCTCCACTCCCATTGCTGGTAACCATACGCTTGCTTATTCCTTATTCTGTCCGTGTAAGTGTCTGCAAATGAAAATCCCATGCCAATACAAGTGAAGTGCCCACGGGCACCCCCGAAATGTCCAAATACCTATAGTTAACCCTCGCCTCGGTGGGGGTGTTTGAACACTCCCCCTCGGGTTTTTCCGGCGGCGCGAGGCTCCGCCATATTTGGCACACCTTATCCTTGATCAATTCCGCAACTTCCCCAAATTTTAAGGTTGGGTCATCTCAGGTCCGGTCACCAGTGCAGGTCAAGTGACCTCACCTAAAAAAATGTTTAAGGTGGCATAAGTAAGAAATGGTTGAATCTATCGGATTGAAACTTATACCACATAATCGGCCCACCGAAGGCTACAACATATATTCCGGAATTTCTTCATATCGATGCCCAGGTCAAGTACGGATCATGACATCTCCATTGGAAATACATGGGAAAAACAAATTGGGCTGTATTTGTGTAGATACAGCTGAGAATTCATTCATATTCTCCAAATCGTAGTATCCTGGGTCCCTTTCCAGGTTCATGTTGCAATTTTTAACACGCGCATTGACGGGGGTCTGAGCCACCTTCGCATTGACGGGGGGGGCGGGTACCCGCCCCCCTAAGATCTCGAGAATTACGGTAGGTAGCGAAAAACGGTAAACGGTGTTGGGCTGCCCATCCACTTCTCCATCGAAAACATTTGAACCATTTTTTTGTCAGGTCACATTTAAGGTCACGAGAGGTCAAAACATGCCCGTCATAGGGATAACATGTAAATTCAGTTTTTCGGCCATTAAATCTGAACAAGTAAAGATAGAGCAAAACGACTTGAACTATATGAATCCTCTTAGCAAGCCGAATCGAATGATATATAATTTGACCTTGCTAGGTCAAATCAAGAAATTGACCTGACCTTAGGTCAGGTCAGGGTCAAATTATATAAAATGCATATCATTAGAACTGCAAAGCCCAGGTGAGTCTAATGCAGCTAAAATAAATGCTCTATCACCATCCGTTACTGAGTTATTCCGTAAAAACCATTTTTCCCATGTATTTCCAATGGAGAGGTCATGCCTCGTACCTGACCTTAGGTCATCGATATCAAAAATACCGGAACATATTTTAGAGAACTCGGTGGGGCCATTATGTGATATGAGTTTCAATCGGATAAGTTCACCCTGCTCCGACTTATGCTATCTTAAACTTTTTTTGAGGTCGGGTCACTTGACCTGTAATGGTGACCTGACCTGAGATGACCTAACCTTAAAATTTTTACAGAAGGTGTAAAAATGATGAGGGAAAAGGTATACCAAGTACGGCGGCGCTACGCGCCGCGGTTTTTTCGCTATCTCGGAAAAACCCGAGGGGGCGGGTACCCGCCCCCCGTCAATGCGCGTGTTAACCTGTGACCTCTGAGGGGGTCATCTGGGGCTATTTAAGCAGTTTTCAGAATTAGGTCAATAACTTTGCATGAAATGATGATGCAGCTTTTATTTTGATACCATTGCGTTTGGGTTGCTATTGAAAGTCGATTTGTATGCATATTGACTATGCTAGGTTAAAAGTGACCTCGACCTGACCTGAGGCCAAGCCATTTTATTACCTAGTATGGTCATTTTATATATCATTCGATTTTCCGGGACGAGAGGAAGCGAATGGTGCCTAAAGAATGATTCTAGCTCAAATATGACAGGTGCAAGAGTCCAAAAACTCTATTTAAAATGACACCTTTTTGAGCTGTCATGGCCTCAATATTGACCTGAGCCCAAAAGTGGCTTATATAGTTTCTTCAGGAATTTGTATGAGCTATCCACCAGTGTTCGTGTTTTTTCGCTATCCCGCATAGGGGCCGAGTTTGGGGGGTGTTCAAACACCCCTCCCCCACCAGGGCGAAGGTGACTCGGAGGCCCGCCGGGGAGCGGGTTAATACATAGGCAGAGGCTAATCAGATACGATATCGGAGGGGGGGGTAAGCTGGGGGCTCGAGCTCCTTAGTTCCCGCTCCAGAAATAAAGCTCTGGATCTGCCACTAGTTGGTAATTTTCTATAGAAAAAATCTGGATTTTGCCCAGCCCCCCCCCTACGTTAGGTCACGTTCTGCCGCTGTATGTGGGGGGGGTGAGGGGCAGGGAGAAGAGACGTCGAGACTATAGGCAACTTGCTTCATGACGGTTGATCGTATATGTAAAATAAACACTTTCCATATAAGCCCGAGAATGCCGGAGAAGCAAGGATGAATATATCTTCTCGACTCAGGGAGTCCTGGATGGGTTAATGAGCTGGCACGGCAATACAAACCCTACACAACGCCACATGAGAGACCCGAAATCCCGGGGGCTCCTGACCTCCTAACCTCCCCCTCCCTATCTCCACCCATGTGGAGAAACATGGATTGCGCACAAAAAGGCAAAATGTGGCAATGCCAGCTCAGGAAACAAAAAAGGTAAAGGTACCCCATTTTTTTGCATCCTTTATCGCTGTTGGCCACGTCCTCTATTGCCCTGGTGGCCACCCCTTATAGAGCGCTGTAAGGGACGCCGCGCGGCGCCCCTATGGCCTACGGTTTGCTCTGTGCCAGCTATTTCCGCGGTAAGATTTTACATCCTACAAAAATAGAGGGTATTAATACTGTGCCGGAGGATGCCCCTCGAAATAAGCAAAAGGTGCTCACAGGTGGTATGCGCTTCTCGGCCTCGTCCCCTTCTCCGCTCTCCCCGTAACGAAATATTAGATCCGTTCACTCGCTGCTGTTGGGGACTCGTGTTTCACTGTTGCTCTGTCTTCGACGCCCATGCTAGATATGCCTATTCTATTGACTGGGCTATTGCACATGGTTAGTGCCCTGACCGATGTTCCCATAATCTACCAAGACGTCCTCCCTAGCTGTTATTCCCCGTTTTAGTGTAAATCCATAACCGGTGAAGCTGATTGCTGGATTATAAAAATGGCACCTTTAGTTTATGCACATTCGAAATCAAGGAATAGTCAACTAATGGATAAACTTTAATTACTCAAATAAAATTTCTAAGGAGAAAAATTTTTACAACGATACAAAGTTGAGATATTTCCTTAAATTAGTACGCATATAAAATATTTCTCAGAATTGCACATCTGTGATCTATCCCAATCATTTCCGGATTGTGCTGCCATCTGTCTGAAAAGTGAATTCGCGGCCATATTGTCCTGCGCGATGGGCGGCGTCCCGCCGCATCTCTGCGGTTTTGGTGGAGCTTGAGGAACAATGGTAAGACTTAATACGGAAAGAACAATGATAAGTTAGTTCTTTGGAGGTACCTGGTCTATATGTTTGATTGCAGCCTGGGTAGCGCATTTCTAGGGATTAGGCAAAAATGGCGGAGGCAAACGTTGCCGGTTCAACAGCTGATCAGTACCAAAGTTAGGGTTATGCACTGTGAGTTTTTCCACTCATTTTATCTTTGTCTTGCTGTGTGTGGATTTTGTGTGAAGCCTTTCTTTAGCTGTTTTTGTCATAGCAGACCTGGGATCATGTTGCAGATAGCCTTCCCAAACTGACGTGGAGTTCTGTGACAATTCTGCCCATGTGAGCGATTCGGTTCCTAACAGGGCACTGTGTAGAGTAAAATGATAATATTGCTCTCATCGAGTATGTTGAAGAGTAATATTTCTATGTTTAAAGTTGGATATAAGGTAATAACTTATCCAATATGGCTAAATTCCATAGCAGTGGTTGTCATGGGGTAATCTTTGTTTTGTTTGGTACCTATTGAATTATGGCCAATTTGTGTCTGTCTCCCTCTGTCTTATGCTCTGAAAGATTTTGCTAATTTCTTACTGCCCCAGTAATATTTGATCAAACTCCACATTTTACTGTCTTGTGTGCCTGCAGGTATTCAAGGACATCAAAGTGTGTCAAATAAAAATGACATCAAAAGTGTCCCAGAAGAGTGCATGGATGCAATTTAACCACTCAGTGTAGAATGCCTCTAAACATATCAAAGAATGGGAGCATAATTTTCTAGAAGTAGTTTTTAATTCTCCACTGTTTCCTAGACATTCATCTTTATTTGCAGGATTTGTTATTTATGCACTTTGTTTGGCCATAATTACATGCATACACAGTTTATGCCCTAAATCTCCTTCAGGTAGCTCTACCAGGAAGGCAAAAATGTGTCAAAGTGTAAGAAAGCTGAGGTGAGATCTAGTAAGAGTTTATTCAGTAAGTTTGTTCATTTATTCTAGTAAGAGCCTTTCAGTTCTAAGTGTTCCAGCATGTTCTTTTTAGCATGCTATTAGTGGTCATGCATTGCGAAACACAAAATATTCAACACTGCAAATTTTACAAAAAGGACACTTCACCATCGGCTTATAGTAGAAAAGCAAGGACAGGCTTGTATTGCCATTATATTGTTATAAGATATGTTCAAAGGACACTTACTTTCTGTGTTCAAACTGCTTTTCTGGCCATTTCAGGCTTTAAAATGCCTTGCTCTTTCATTTGGTTTGTATACTGCCATGCCATTCTTTTACACCTTGCCTTCTTGTATGCCCATATGAGAGCTCATGGCTAGGCCCTCACTAGTCATTTCATGATCCATTTTAGCTTAGAACAAAGGAGGGAAATATTAATTGGAAAACATGGATGAATTAAGTTGAAATTAATAAGTGAGAAGGGTAGAAGCATGCTGATATTTTTTACATTGAGGAGATAATTTGCTCAATAAGTGATAAATGATAGGTGATAAATTAATTGGGGATGAATTAATAAGCTAGGGGAATGGTGGAAGCATGGTGATATTTGATACATGGAGGTGATGATTTGCTCAACTCAATGTGTGTTTCATGGTGTGCCACTGTAAATATATAAATTAACTTTTCATGTATGGAACATGACCCCCATAGTGCTTTAGCATCTACCATTTCATAGTATTAGAGACCCTGTCTGCTAAACATGTCAGGCAACTCAAGGTGATTGGGGCAGCTCAAATTCTGCTCAAACTGTGGTGTACATTTTATGGCTGGGGTAGCATTTGCTTTGCACTTGGGTACAATTTAGCAAAGTAAGACTTTTTGCCCTCATTTTTCTGTGTTTGATTTCAACATTTAAGAAATGTTGTAAAATGAATTAGTATTATGAATGCCATTGTGAAAAAACCCATTACCTTTTAGATCCATACTATAGCACATGGCAAATAAAACAAGGAAGCTTCAGTCAATGCAGTAATTTTTCTGATCTGGCATCCCTTTCTGTACCCTGACACTACGGAAGGTAGTGTCAGGGCCGAAGGTAGTGTCTGTGGCCCTTTACTTTTTATATGTTTTACTGCAGACCTACCACACTGCATACAGACGCAATGCGTCATGTACGCTGATGACGCCAAGATTTTTAATCGCATAAAATGTTCAGCCGACGCGATGACCTGCAAGCGGACCTGGAACGACTCTCCGCTGGTTGAAATCCTGGCTTTTGAAATTGAATCCTTCAAAATGTCATGTAATAACGCTCACCCTTCGAAATTCCCCCATTTTGGCCGGATATTCATTGGATCATTCAATTTTGGGCGCCGCACGGAGACTCGGGACCTGGGCGTCCTACTTGACACAAAACTGACATTCTCAAGGCTGGCTCATTGTACAGAGTAGTACAGAGGCTGTGGAATGTTCCATACGCCAGAGTGAACACTGTAAAGAGGTCTTTGTTCTGCAGGATTCGGTGCTCACTAATGATTTTCTCAACTCCAGCAGAGATGTTGATTTTTTGACTCAACGCATTTCACCTTCAAATCGGTGGCCAGACAATTCGCGAATAGCCTAGGGCCATTTGTGTGATTACAATGAGTGCGCTTTGTGACCGTGGAAATGTCTTTTGTTAGGCCTGTAGGCATGTATATGACCCGTTTTTACACTTTTACAGATGTTTAGATGTCTAGACCGTCGTTTAATGATGTATTGTTCGTGCTACTACGCTTATATAACTTATTTACCTTTTTACCACTTGACTGCACCTGTAATTGGGATACATCCTGTTGGTGTTTACGCAAATACAAATACAAATACAAATACAAATACCCACTTTCTTAGACAACAGATATGATGATTTTGTGTTGATTGTTTTTCTAAGATTTCAATAAATGAATACCTATTATTTTCTCACATTTTTTTCCTGGTGCCTCAGTATCTACCCCACTAGATCAGTACTGTCCCAGGTGTCAGTCCCTACCATTAGATTTCCTTGCCAGCCTGAAAGACTGGTAACAGCTTCCTCAATCCGTTAGATTTGCCCTGAGGCTGCCCCAACAATATCCCAAAGAAACCAATGCCCTAGAATCCCGATTGATACCCAGCCCCTTACCGAGAGTAGGGGTTGGTTAAAGGTGTGACATGACAGCCCCACCCTTCAAGGCTGTATCGAGGGTGTATCAATACTATCAAGAATATTCCAAAAAGATAACCATATTAAAAAATGTCTTAAATTTAATTCCATATGTACTCTCATGTTTGCAAGCAAGCATCACAAAATTTGGGATATTTCCATGGACCGAATATTTTTTCCATGGATATTTCCATGCGACAAAAAATCCCTTCACACCTGTGTGGTGTCTCAGGTGTGAACCCCCTTGAACATAAGTAAAGTTATCTTGCCTTGAACATGCTTTAAATATGGGACTCTTTGCATATTACATCAACCATAATGGTGGGGCGCTCGGGCCCAGTGCCTCTTTGTCAGAAATTGTCTGAAAATGGCTGACCTCTCCCCCTTTGACAGAAATCGTCGGAAATTGCTAGACCCCCTCTCATCAGCAAAACAGTTGTCCACCTAAAAAACACTAGTGAAAGGTACAGGGATGTGGATCTAAATCTTGGAGGCTGTCCAGCTACCTGGAATGAAAATTGGAAGTGGTGTTGAAATATTCTTTAATTTTTGTTTTTCATTTTAAGTATTTTAATTTTTTTGTATACACATGCATACTGGTTCCCCCTTTGGTGTTTTGGAGATATGATTAAAACGGCGACGTGTAGCGCCGCTGTACTTGGCATACCTTTTCTCTGGTCATTTCTACAACTTATGGCAACATTTTAAGGTTGGGTCATCTCAGGTCAGGTCACCAGTGCAGGTCAAGTGACCTCACCTCAAAGAAGTTAAAGATAGCATAAGTCAGAACAGGCAGAACTGATTGAAACGCTCATCACATAATGGGCCCACTGAGTTCTGAATAATTTATTCCTGTATTTTTTATATTGATGACCTAAGGTTGGGTATATGGCATGACCTCTCCATTGGAAATACATAGGAAAATGATTTAAACTGAATAACATAGTTTTGGATGGTGGTAGAGCATTTATTTTTATGACATTGGGCTCACCTTGTCCTTGTGGTTCTAATGGTATGCACTTTGCCATTCCTTAGGTCAAATCTTGTTTGACCTGACTTGACCCAGCAATGTCAATTGTTGTTCGAATCGACTTGCTTGGAGGATTTCAATGGTATATATTGTTTTGATCTAGCTTTACTAGCTCAGATGTAATGACTGAAAACTTTCATCTACATATTATCCCTATGGTGGCAAGTCTTGAGCTCTTGTGACCGTAAATGTGACCTACACAAAATTTTCCAATGTTTTTTTATAGAGAATTGGATGTGCTATCTAATACCTCTCACTGTTTTTCACTATCTGGCGTGGTTAAAGAGATTTTAGGGGGGGGCCCCTGTCAAAGCGAAAGTGGCTCTCACCCCTGCCAATGTGCGTGTCAATATAGTGGTTAGTGACACTCAAATTTTGGTGCCCGCAATCATGTACCAAAATACACACCCCTGAAAAGACGCCAGTGGTGCGGCAACTAGAAGGAAAAAGAGCGCTCAGATTATCAGGCCTTTATTCTAGCTGTATTGTATTGTCACTGCCAGTTCCAGGCAGCACAGGAAACACCCACACTAAAACCAAGTCAACGTCCTGTAGAAATACCGCGGTTTTAGCATGTAGCGGGCATTAAAGGAAGTTATTGTCAGGTGTCTACAGAGTCTTTATCAGCCAATGCTTGTTTGAGGAACGATATTAAGCTATTATCAGGAGAAGAGCAGGTTCTAAATATTGACCTATACGTCCGAAGGGAAGTGAGTTCACAACTAGTTTGGGCCTGTTGGAATTTTCGCTTGTGGTAGCTTTTTCCAGGGCTGAGACGTCGCAGCCTTAATTTTATACTTCGGTCCGTATCTGATGTCATAAGTGGCGCTGATGGAAGGTTATAAGAGGTGGGAGGACATCCAAAAAACCTGATAAGCTGGGGGCACTATGATCCAGTTATTCGCCAAACATATTGTGTGTTGTCCATGTTTTCTTCCCTTAGACTCGTTTCTCAAGTGGGCCGTAAATCGCCTTTTGGATGGTGAAAGTACGTTTTCTACTTTTCTTCTTGAATTGCGGGCCCTGATGTATGATGGCAAAAAATGGCTTTCCACTTAGACTTTCCCATTTCCGGAAACTGACCTGGCATGACTCCAAACATGGCAAAGAAAACAATTTTGTGGCTTGATGTTGCATATTCAGCTGAAAAGAGTAAACCGCAGCATATCATTCGGACATCTGCCTCAAACTCTTCCCTGGAATATAGGGCAGATGTTCGCGAATGTACTTGGATGTTGGGGGTAGCAGCGAGGCAATTTTCTTTCTGCCTGGGTGGACATTATTGGGAGAACAAAAATATTTGGCGCACATGCAGCAAAAGTTCCTGCCTTAAATTTTGAATCAATCAATCAAACATATGGTGCTTGTGATCATTAAGCATTGACCGATGTTAGCAATGAGCCAGCCTTACGCAGAAACGCGAACAAGGTTGACAACTTTAACTTTGAAAACTATTTCTATTTAGGTGTCGTTATGATCCGTTATGATCCACCTTGTTCTATTATGGTTATACATATGACTGCTTTCATGGGATGAGGAGAATTAACAGACCTTTCTTTTCAGGAGGAAGCATTTCAAAGCACAATGAGTTAAGGCCGATGTCCGACTCAGTTGACTCGGGGGCGAGGCGTGGGTTGGCTTCTGCTTCATCAGTGTCGGTGGTGGCCTCTGCTCAGCAGGTGGCCATGACAAGTCCTCAACCACAGAGCGGCGTGGCTCAGGTCAGTTCTGTCCCAGCTCACTGGTGTGGATGCTCAGACCAAGGGAGTCCCGGTCTCTTGACTGGTCAGTGTCACAAAGTAAGGTTTGTGCCTGGGTGCGGAGAACAAATTCGTGGCAAAATGTCAAATGGGTGAAGAGAAAATTACGATTATTGGCTGTAGTAGGGGATACAGATTTAAGCATCCCTGTCCCGTGAAAGACTCACTTGGCTTGGTGATATTTGGAAACATCAAAATGAATACTGAACCTTAGGTTGCCCTTGGGGATTCCAGGGCAGGTACTGACCAAGGCTTGACAAAATCATGTCTAGAAAAAATCTGAAACTTTGTCTCCGGGGTAGTTTTGGGCCAGGAACACGCCTGTGAGAATCTCAACCCCCTCCGACAAACGGTGACCGAGTTAAAGTCCGAGGTATTTTCAGGAGGTCACCTTGTAGACTCATCTTTGATGCTTCATAACTCAAGCACTCATTGCCTGCTTAACAAGTTTTGTATGTCATTGAACGCGTCTGTGGAAACTATAAACATTATTTTGGAAAAAAATGAAATTTCAAAAAAGAGTTAATTCGTTTCACCTTTCCTTTTTGACCTAACTTGACCTTTTCGCAGTTGAAACTGCCCTTTTAGACACCTCAAAAATTTTGCTTCATAAATCACCTTAATTTTTTTAATGCGTTCCTGCTATAAATTCAAAATTTGTACCACCTAAGGTAGGTATGCAGACGGTTTTTGATCACTGTGGTAGTAAAGCCTTATATTTAAAACCGCAAACGAAGCGATTGCTTTTGTAATCGGTTGCTTGCAATCATATTGCATTGTCTTCATGAAATTTTCATAATGCAAGTGTCAGATTTTATGCGAATTAACACGCCCACACCAAGGGGGGGCAACTGGTCTCCTCAGGTTTCCACAGGTAGTTGAAAAATACCTTTGCGCAGCACAACCATACTTCATCTACCTCTAACTCGAAATTTTTGCAGCTTCTAGCAAAATTCTAGGTCTGGGTCATACCAGGTCAGACCGCCAACCCAGGTCAAGAGACCTAGGCTGGGGGGATCCAGTTGCGCGTAGCTTCCGCCCGCGCTCTCCCTACGCCCGCGCTGATTTGGGCGGAAGTTT
Organism: Lepas anatifera; assembly: GCA_034440635.1. Classification (NCBI taxonomy): domain Eukaryota; kingdom Metazoa; phylum Arthropoda; class Thecostraca; family Lepadidae; genus Lepas; species Lepas anatifera. The sequence continues at coordinate 438,188 of JAOTON010000950.1, read as the reverse complement.
GCGTGTAAGCGATTTGGAGGGATGTTCAGGAGAGAGCGATCGCGCGGAGTTGCGCGCCGGCGTAAGTTAGCGCGTACCATCTGGGGCAATCCGAGGCGGCGATGAATGCCTCTGGCGACCAAAGTAGATGGACGCTAAGGCTTAAATTCCCATAGAATACGGTGCTTTTCTGGCCGTAGTAAACTCACGTCATAGGTTACAGCCTGCTGACTGCTGTACGGTGTCGGATTTCCTGGCCGACTGTAGGGGGAGGGGATGAGAGGAAGACACGGCCCCGCGCTGGGAGGTGAGGTGATGATAAGTGCTGGGATCGGATAAAGGGAAAAGCCTTCACCGTCAACGACAATTTATAAGTGGGATTTCCAAATAAATAAGGCATACATGAGAAAACGATATGATTTGGCTTACTCCGAATGCGTTTTTATTTTAAGCCTACCTCAAGTCAATTTATCTGAGCAGGACAAGGGCTTCACGCAGCACACTTTTGCCTCGTTGTACTATGGTGCCATTGGATTGGTCGGAGCACTGGGGGAGAGATGAGCTGGGCTGGCCCCAAGAAGCCTGGCTCAGCGAGCGCATTTAGTGCATTTTCTGCATTCCGCCTATGAATTTGACCCCATTTTCCCTATCTTTCTGCCTTTGAAACAGCACCAGATATTAAAGAATCCTCGCGCTCACAGCTCTCAGGGTGAACTGGGTTATCGCTGGCGTTCCATGCCAGCCACGACGAGACCGGTCGGGGACGGTGAGTGGTATGAAACGTGAGATATGTCCTGGGGCGAACAACAATGTTTATTGGAGGGCAGTTATCATCACGGCTGGTGATCCACTGGCACAGCTGCAGTGATCTACGTTTCTCTTCGCCTGTGCCTCTTCTGAGGATTTCCCAGTGAGATGTTGGGAGTTTGTGGGCCTCGATTTTTATTAAAAATACATGTTTTGTCGAACGCAAGTCATACAACTTGGCTTCACTGACATGATTATCTGACATCATTATCATGATCATGATGATTATGATTATCACTGACATTTCCAATATCTTTTTATTACTTTAAAAGAATCATACAGGCTTCCGCGCTGTCTTCCGCGCTGTTGAGAAGACGGGGGAAGTTAGCGCGTAAGACGTTGAGTTACGACACTACTTCCGCCACAACTTAGCTGCGCGCCGATGGATCCCTCCAAAGCCGCTGCGCGCTAACTTACGCCCTCGCGCAGCTGCGCGCTGTCTACCGCGCGTCCGGATCCCCCAGCCCTAACCTTGAAAAAAACTTTGGAGGTGCATCATTAAGATAAAATTTAACCTATCGTGCTTAGATTCACATCTCATAGTAAGGTTGCCGAGCAAGATAATTGTTCGTAGCAGGATTTCTATATCGATAACCTGGGATAAGTTCAGAGTCGCGATCTTTTCATTAAAAATGCATGGCAATTGGTAAATTCAGATAACTTGCGAGAATTGAAAGTTGTCGAGCATTGCGATGGAGGTTCAATTTTTACGTTGTCGAGTCTGACTCGCCACTGCAGTTTGATTAACCCGCGCATTGACGGGGGTTTGGGCCACCTTTCGCATTGACGGGGGCGGGTACCCGCCCCCCTAAGATCTCGAGAACCACGGTAGGTAGCGAAAAACGGTAAACGGCGTTGGGCTGCCCATCCACTTCTCCATCGAAAACATTTGGACCATTTTTTTGTCAGGTCACATTTAAGGTCACGAGAGGTCAAAACATGCCCGTCATAGGGATAACATCTAAAATTCAGTTTTTCGGGCATTTCATCTGAACAAGTAAAGATAGAGCAAAACGACTTGAACAATATGAATCCTCTTAGCAAGCCGAATCGAATGATACATAATTTGACCTTGCTAGGTCAAATCAAGGATTTGACCTGACCTGAGGTCAGGTCAGGGTCAAATTATATAAAATGCATATCATTAGAACCGCAAAGCCCAGGTGAGTCTAATGCAGCTAAAATAAATGCTCTATCACCATCCGTTACTGAGTTATTCCGTAAAAACCATTTTTCCCATGTATTTCCAATGGAGAGGTCATGCCTCGTACCTGACCTTAGGTCATCGATATAAAAAATACCGGAACATATGTTAGAGAACTCGGTGGGGCCATTATGTGATATGAGTTTCAATCGGATAAGTTCACCCTGCTCCGACTTATGCTATCTTTTAATTATATAAGATCGACAAAATTATAAGATCGACAAAATTATAAGATCGACAAGAGCATTCCAACGGTGCTGAACACTTTTTCTACGGCTCTGCTCTGTCAGCTGTTATGCCACAAAATTTAGGTTTCCACTTAGTTCCTGTAAGGGATACTTTGACCTCGAGCAACCTCAAAGGTGACCCGGCCAAACGATTGTATATAACATTGTCGGTAGTGATTAAAACTGGCTATTTAGCGCCGTCGCTCCCAGTGCACTGTTCATTCTACATGGTTTACTGAGCAGCGACGATAACCGACAATTAGGCCACGGAGCCTGTGAGATTTCACATGCCTCCAAACAGTACTGCGATGGCTGGTGTTTTTTTTTCAGAACTTAGCCTGGAGCATGAAAGCGAGAGAAATGACTGAGGAATATACATCTGAAGGAGAGCTGTGCTGCACAATGCAAAAAATATATTAAACTTGTCAAATGGTGCCGCCATGCACACAATTTCAAAGCAATGCTAAGGTTTAATTCCAGTGCAAAAGTGATATCGAAGCAAAATTCAATTATGTAAATGAAGTGTTTTCCCTACGTCTCACAGCAAGGGCACCTGCGACTATATCGAGAGCACTGCGAAACCGGCAACATATCACGATGGTTTAGTTTAAGTCCAGTGAAAGATCAAATACGTGATGCCAAAGGTACGCATGCTTTTCTTACGGATACATTTTTCAGCACGATTAAGTCCCTGTACATTCCACAATCAAGCATAGCCAATGTTGCCAGACAGATCCAAAGTCTGTTCGCCAATGCGATTATGGAAAAATGAATACACGTTTCAAAGAATACCAGCGGTAAATAAGACATCCATCACTGTTCATGGAATCTCTACAAACAAAGGAAGTGAGGTTCGGGTTTCGTATACCTGTGTTTGAACCAAACAGTTTCGTGCTGTGCAAGAAGACTTTCTTTTATGGGTGCTGCGTGAATGGTCGCAAATTTAGTCATGGTGAATGTCCAATGCAAAGGTAATATTAAACATACTGGTATATATTATTTGGCTTAAGTAATGAGTGATCTGACTGCCATCATTGCAGGTGAATGAATGAGTTTGTACAGGACAAAGTAATTGTTAGTGTTGAAGTCATCTCAATGAATTGCCTTATTCTTCAATGACTATACAAGACACCAGGAGTGTGGAATTATATCTATTTGTGGGTGCCCGACCACCTCCAATGAACCGTGGAAACAGTGGTAAAAGTGGTAAAACATTCTTGGAATGTTCTCTTTTTCATTTCAAATACTACTTCTTGGTCCAATGTAGTTCAACCGGCGTGTGAGAGGGCTAAACACATGATACATTTTGCTATTTATTTTCACGTAGTGGCTCTCGATATTGTTAATAGTTTGCCCACCCCTAATCATGAAAAAACACCAATCAAAAGCCTTTCGAAGTGGCGGTTGAACTGGGATCCGTAAATAACCTTAAAAATATCATGTGGGGCAACCTGTTCACGTCACCAAGTCGAATGCATTATGATTTCAGGACATTTGTTCGCATATATGAGCAGATTAAAATTACTTCCTGGGAATGAAAGCCATTCAAACTTGTTTTTTACATTGTATGAATCCTCTGAAACGTATGCTGTGGTGCACTGGGTCACCTTGTGTCGGTACTATTGTTTCCATCTCCGGGAACGTGAGTTAGTGGTGTGGTAATTGTGTGAGTTAGTGGTGCTTATAGGATAAGTTATACTTGTTTCAATTATTGAAAAGTTCGCGACATCTTTGTAAATTTTCGTTTAAGGCTGCAAGGCCCATTACTAATAAGTTCCTTTGCCCTCGTCTCCCTCGAAACAATGGATCCCTTTTTATCACTTAGTGGCTGCGATTTTTATTTTTATAAATCTTGTCCAAGTTGTTGCGAGTTGAGTTTTAGGAGTCGGATTTTCACTAGAGTCATCAAGTGATTTTTCACGGAGACCCCGACCCCACCACCCAAAAGAGCAACTCCCACGATGAAGAGTTAATTAACCCTCGCCCCACGGAGGCATCGATGGCCCCCTAAGGTTTTCCGGGACAGCAGAAAAACGACGCGGCGCAGCACCGCGGTTGAGGGCTCTACCTCTCACTCCATCATTTTCCACCATCCCTGAAATTTTTTCCCCGGGTCACCCAAGGTCAGGTCACCAGGCGAGGTCAACCAAGGTCACCTCACTTCAAATTTTGAGCTCTATAAAGGCTACATTTCGAAGTCGATAGATTTGAAAATTCCTACACTTCATGAACCCCTCCTGGGTCTACAAGGTGTATATCCGGGATTTTTCGATTTCGTGACCTGAGGTCAGGTCATGAGGTGACCTCTCCCATTGAAAAAGCATGGGGAAAGGCTGTCTTATGATCTTAAAGTCACAAAAACGATTAAAAATGCTCGGCTTGCTCAGAAAAACGTTCTCGGACACCCTTTCACGGATCCCAGGGCACATATTTGTCCTTTGACCTTTCCAAGGTCATCCAAGGTCACCAGGGGGTCAAAAACAGTATTTTGACGATAACTTTTGACCTAATTATGCTAGAGCGCTGAATCAAACACCATCGTGTATTTTTCGTCACTGGCTTTCATTTGATATATGACAAGTTCACTTTCTGACCTTTCGTGACCTCAGGTCATATTAGGCCACGAGGTGACCTCTGGAGGTCAAACCACTGGCGGGAGGTCATTACGTTCCACATAGCAGAAAAAGGTGTGTCATTTTCCTATTAACTGTTTCCTATTAACTGTACTTTACCAGATCTTAATAGCCCTAATGGCATGAGAGTTATGCTCAGTTTGCTTAAGCATTGCATAATTGAGTGAAAATAGTCGATCTTGACCTAACTTGACCTCTGGAGGTCAAACCATTGACTTGAGCGCTTAAACATGCGAAGTAATTTCTTACTGATTTCGTGCGAGCTTTCTAATGCATTTTGCAGATTTGCGCTGACCCCCATATTTTCGGAGTTAAAGGGGGCATTGATGGCCCCCGGTGGGGCGAAGGTGGCGCCGGACCCCTGATGGGGCGCGGGTTAAGGAACCAAAGTTTAACGTCCCACAAGATATGACGGCGGCCGTCTACCCCAGGTCACCATCTCACCAGTCAGTTGTCAGCTGACCTACGGTATTTACGGTACCTACCACCCGCCAGTTTACCTGAATTATTTTGCCAGAAGTTGCAAAAATGTCGAGTTAGAGGTAGGTATATGAAATACGGTGGCGCTGCGTGAAGGTGTTTTTTTCTTTATACGGAAACCTGAGGAGGCCGGTTGCCCGCCCCCTCGTGTGGGCGCGTGTTAATTCTCATAGATTCTGACACTTGCACTATGAAAATTTCTTAAAGACAATGCAAAATGTTTGCAAGCAACCGATTACAAAAGCAATCGCTTTGTTTGCCGTGTTAAACATAAGGCTGTACTATCGCAGTGGTCAAAAGCCGTCTGCATGCCTACCTTAGGTGCTAAAAATGTGGAATTTATAGCAAGAACGCAGTTAAAAGAAACAATTAAAGGTAAGTTATGAAGCAAAATTTTTGAGGTGTCTAAAAGGGCAATTTCAACTGTGAAAAGTTCAAGCTAGGTAAAAAAAAGGAGGTCAAACGAATTATGTCAAAGTTTTTTTAAATTTTTACATTTAATTTTTTCAAAATAATGTATAGTTTAAGACGAGTTCAATGATATACAAAACTTGTCAATCAGGCAATGCGTGCTTGTGTTATGAAGCACCGAAGATAAGTCTACAAGGTGACCTCCCGAAAATGTCTCGGGCTATAACTCGGTCCCTGTTGGTCGGAGGGAAGATTCTCAAGGCGTGTTCCTGGAAAACTACCCCGGATGCAAAGTTTCAGATTTTTACCGACATGGTGGTGTCAAATGAAATATTTTGGTCGTTTTGTCCTGGAATGCCCCCTTGTCTGGTTTGATCTTATTTCGTGAGGAAAAGTGTTCATACAATGCAGAAGGGAAAGATGAAAAATATTGGGAAGTGATACTCTCAGCGTTGCTAAGTGTAGGATGAAATACCATGTTTGTGATTCGTTAACCAAACCCCTGTTTTATATTCCACACATATTCGCTCAGAGCACAGTTTAAAATGCATATATGCACACAACGGGCACTCAGGGAGACACAGACACCACAATCATTGAAGCAATGTGTTCACGCACTGAAAATATTTATTATGCTTTATTTATCCCTTCCCTAAGTCAATTGGATCTCGAGTATGTCTTACACTGCACACAGTAACATGCAAAATAAACTAAATTATTTCATGGTCATCAACCAGAATATCTGCACGCGCTTGACGGGCAGTATCCGCCCCCTTTGAGATCATTGCAGGTCAAGTCACCATGGCAGTTTAGGACCCATCTCTAAAAAGATAAAGGTGGTGCAAGAACAGGCCTAATTTTGGGATCTGAAATCCATATCACTTGATGGGCTTATTTGGCACTACAAAATACTTTTAGGGTTTTTTTATATCGATGACATGAGGTAAGGGATGAGCCATGACATCTGCAGTGGAAATACATGGATCATATGTGTAAGCTAAATAACTTTGGGGAAGGATTACTATTACAGTGGTTATTTTAACGGTATTTGGTTCGTCTTATCCTTGTGGCTCTAATGATATGTATTGTGGCCTAAGTTGATAAGGTGTTCACTCGCCTGTCCCCTCGAATCCGGAAATGTAGAAAAAGAAAAGAAATCCGGGAAATTGTTATTACATTTCCGATTTACATCCAATGAACACCTTATCAACATCATCATGCTCTCGCCGCAGCACTTCGAAACCATCAACGTATTGACCTAATTTGACCATAAGACCCCAGGTCAACAAATCAGATTTGATCTAGCAAGGTCATATGTGTCATTCGATTCGGCTGGCTGCGAGGATTCCAAATGTCTGGATCTTATCTATATCTACTAGCTCAGATGCACTGTCTGAAAACATTCTTTTCCATGTTATCTCTACGGTGACAAGACTTAGCACGCGCCCTGCTGGGGTTCCTGGTATGATGCGCCCGTTGGGGGGCGTATTTCGCGCCCCCTTCCGTATCTCATTTCCCAGGAAAGCTTAATGAACATTTCGGACGGCGTTTCAAAGCTCTTGACGAGATGAAGATAAATTATACGAAACATTTTTAATGTCAGGTCAATATTGAGGTCAGCATAGGTCAAATAATGTTCCATAGGCTGCCAACAGGACAGTTTACGTTTCCTCCTGCAGACTTTTACTCAGCTAGAGAAAATATTTATGCATCATTGTATTCCTCTCATCGTGGCGAATTGAATGATGTGTAATATGGCCTTGCTAGGTCAAATTGTGAAAATGACCCGAGATCGAGCTAGGCCAAGGTCGCAGTGTGACTTGGTGTGGTCATGTTGAATATCAATCGACTCCCCGTGACAATGTAAGCACAATGCACGCAAAATAGGAGCTTTATCTCAATTCAGTGAGAAGTTATTGTTAAAACAATCAATGTATGCTCCTGTGACCTGACATGACCTTTGAGAGGTCAGATAGTCATAAACTCAACCTTATGGTCAAAGTCGTGGTAAGAATAGCCGGTTTGATGATTTTCAGCTTTATCTATTGAGTAGTTACTGAAAACGAGCCCTTTCTATTTTTCACCATAGACTTATAATTGGGTGACCAAAAAATTGACCCCATCTTAGGTCAGCAATATCAAAATTCCGAGACAGCAGATTTGTAGACCCTAACTACCCCATGTTATTGTGAAAGTTCAAACTGATCGGTTGGCTGATGTTCCTTAGGCGCCGCTTCAGACTCGTGATTTTAGCTTTTGAGGTCGGGTCACTTGACCTTGGATAGCTCCTTGACCTGACATGACCTGATCTAAAAAAAAATTGGCAAGAGGCGTAAAATTGATCAGGGACAAGGTACTGTAAGTTTTCGTTGTTCTGTGTATCTTCGTTTTTATGTTATCTGGGGAAAACCAGGAGGAGGGGGAGGGGCGAATTCGCCCCCGCCCCAGCGGGGCGCGTGTTAACCTCTAACAGATTTGTGTGACTAATGGGTCAGAGTCAGACTCGAAGTCTGACTCATTTGGCTCGGAGCTGAGTTGAGTAATACAATTTGAACCGGTCAGTGGAGTTGATTCACATCACACCAGTGACACTCAATGAGTTGACTAAAAACCCGGCGAGCAAGTGGTTTGACGAAAAAAATGTGACTCAACCGATAAGTATGATGCTGCATATAAGTGTTGAATATGCCTACATTTTCCAATGCTGTTGGCTATATTAAGTATCCTGATCAGTTGACTTATTACGTAACAGGCGTAAAAAGTTAAATATCTATAGCTGTGACTTTTCCTGATGGGTAATGCTTATGGAGGTGCAATTATTTGCTTATGCTTGATGTAACCCTTAGCTGCTAGTAGGAACTTAAAGGGAATGTAGCACCTTTATAACGTGGTTTTAACTGAGTGGAAGGCCGCCTCCAGCGCCTCCCACGCCGCCACGATTCGAGCCTTGGGCAACTCTAGGTTGGAATGAGAAGCAGCCTGGACGTCACCTTGCAGAACACTCGACACGCTGTAGTCGAGCGGGTTGAGGTCGGGTGACTGAGGCGGCCACATCTCCTTCCGCCAGAAGTGATCCGGCCCGCCGAGCCCCTCTGTCAGCTTGGCTTGGATCTCGGTGGCGTTGCGGACGGGCGCTCCGTCCTGCTGGAACACGAAATTGCCATCCGGATAGGTCGCCTTGATCCAGGGGATGCCGTGGGTGTCCAGGAGCCCGTCCCTGCCTGAAGATTTTATCCTTGGTGTCGATGAAGGCGATGGTTTATTTCTGCCCGTCGTACCCGGCGACACCAAGGGTCATCACCTGCGGGTGCCTGTTCACGAGGTTGAACGGAATCTGGGGGTCCTCTCCGTCAACAGGCCGGGCGGACAGGTAGCAGGAGTTCCTCTGGCTTACCTGGGCGCCGATGTGGAAGAGCTTGTCGGAGAAGATCCGAACCAGGCCGGAGGTCGCTGGGCTCGTCAAGAAGGTGAGCAGCAGCCTGCTCTTCCCCAGAAGGCGGAGACGATTTGGCTCGGTTCAACGGGGCCTGTTATGGATCTTTTTGGACGCCATGTTCCAGTCTAGTTGGAGCAATTCCCATTTTGATGTATCGGGAAAGCCGAGCATCCGTGTCAGTTTTCTGATTGGCTGCTGCGGAATTTCTTCGATCGCTGCCGACACGGCATCCACGTTCTCGGCAGTTGTGAACGACTGTGGCCGACCCGACCTGGGGACATTCTTTAGGGACTCCTCAGGTCGGATCTTCGCCTTTAACCTCTGAACCCTTGACCGAGACGCTGCATCGTTCCGCAACTTGCGCCTTGGTCAAGCCGGACCCGGCCGCCGCGCGCAGGCAGCCAGCGACAATTTGCCGCTTCGCCTGTTTATCCATGACTGAACGCGATTCGAATGCCATATTTGCCCGCCCCCGGGCTGACCGGGTCGGCGAGGGTCACGCCTGCGGCCATTGACAGACTGGCGACCAATCACAATCACAGCGGTAGCATACCAGAAAAGCGCCAGGACTTTCCGCGCACTCTGTTTACTACAAATTGGCAAAGTTCAGTGACCCGCGGCGCCCTATCCTTTAACCCGCGGTGGCGGGTAGAGCCACCTTCGCCCTGGTGGGGGCTAAAAGACCCCACGATCTCAAAAGTAAGAGCTGAAAAAGCCAGAACAGCAATCAGCTCTTCGAAAATGCTATCGAAAATACTTCAGTCATTTTTCTCGTCAGGTCAATATCAAGGTCACCAGATGTCAAAATAGGTCAAAATCGCTAATATGAGGTGTACTAAGAAAACCTCATATATCTCAGAAACTATATAGCTAAAACATTTTCCAACACCATTCGAAAGCTCTTGAGTTGCTCTTTCATTGCAATGGCATTCATTTTTGTGTCAGGTCAAAGCCTAGGGAGCTACAGGTCACTGAATTTGGGGAATGTTCTGGGAATGTCCATAGTCACCCTTGCATAAGGGCGTTTCCTTTTCGTAAATAAATCCAAACCAAGCAAGGTACAGCCATAGTTGATGCACCATTGCAATCGTCTGTCAATACGAATCGAATGATATATAATATTGCTATGCCAGGTCAAATTTGAAATTGGACCTGACCCAGGTCGACGGTCTGACCCAACTTGACCTGGTATAGTCATGATGCATATCATTTGACTTGCAGTGACTATACAAACACTTAAGTGATAAAATAAAAGTTCTATCTTTGTTTATTCAAAATTTATAGAGTAAAACACAAAAAATGCTTATTGACCCAAGGTACCTTCAAAGGTCACAAGCCAAATAGCATTAACTTCAGAAATGAGGTAAGAGCAAGCCGTAACCAATGTTTGAAGTTGATTCCATCCATACTTACTGAGAAAAGCTCATTTCGTGATTTCCCCATGTATTTACAATGGGGAGGTTATGCTTGCACATGACCTTAGGTCACCAATATAAAAATCCCGGGACATATGTTGTAGCTCTGGTGGGCCAATATGTGTATGAATTTCAACTGATCAATTAACCCGCCTTGTAGTTACGCAGTCCTAAACATTTTTAATGTGAGGTTACTTCACCTGGCCTGGGGACGACCTATATAACCTTCTAAAATTTTCAGAGAAGGTGTAAAAATGATGAAGGAACAGCTAGACCAAGTTTGGCGGCGCTGCGCCCGCGTTTTTGTCCCTTCGGAAAAACCCGAGGGGTCTAAAAGACCCCCACCCGGGCGAAGGTTCACTAACAATAAAATGGATGCCGCTGTAATGAAATAAAAGAATCAAGCGCTTTCGAATGGTGTTTGCAAATTGCGTCTAGCTATCTTAGTTTCTGAGATAAAGGAGGTTTTTAGGACACTTCATAACAATTTTTGACCCCTGGTGACTTTGATACTGACCTGAAAAAAACAAAAATGGCTGAAGTAACTTCGATGTCATTTTCGAAGAGCTTTCCAATATTTTTTCCTGCCTCTTTCTGGCTCTAGTGTTCGAGATCGTGCGGGATATTTTTTACCTCCCATCGGAGTGAGGGTGGCTACCCGCCACCCGGCCAAGGGTTAACAGGGCAGGGCCAACTACCATGTCGGGCACAAGAAAATGGTTGGCATTTCCAAAACTTCCTTGTATTTTTTTACCCTTGATTTCTCCATGCAGGTCTAGCATAAACACTGAGTGTCTGGTCCGAACTTGCGTGCCTTTCTTTTTAATTGGTATGGTAGATGTGTTTGAGTCCGATATGGAGTGGTAGTATATTCTGCTGGCGGCGTATATGGTGCTCGCTGCTGCCTGAGTCCCAGTCCAGACCCGCCAGTGGTAGGACCTGGTGATCTAATGGAAATGGCCCCATTTGGCGCAGATCCTTTCGGCCGCCTGTTAACTCCAGGAGCGAGAGAACAGGTGAAACAATGCAATCTGGTACGAATGTGATGCCATCTCAGAGGTTGGTGTGCTGGGGACCCCAGTTTCACTTGCAGACCAATCGAAGAGTGTTATACAAATTTCTTTCTCAAGTTCGCTCTAGTTTGGAGAGTTAAATGCCTCTCGGAGATTTTTAGATCCAATGGTGGCTCGTCGGAGCTCATCACAAAGTTAATGATATGAAGTGAACAGTAGTATTACCGTCTGGCCGTTGTCGGTGAGCTGAGCCGATGTCTGTAACACGGGGCGTGTGCGCGGCAGGGTTCGAGCGGGGCGCTGCACCGGCTCTCGGCGTCGGGCGGTGGACGGCTGGCCGCGCGCTCCCCCACCGGCATGTCCAGGTCGGCGGCGCTCTCCGGCGTCCCCTCTCCCCTCTACGGCACCCCTGCCAAACCATCCGCCCGCGCCAGCCCCCAGCAGCCCCGCAAGAAGATCAAACTGGAGGAGGGGCTGTCCAGTACCGACGAGGTAACCCTGAAAAGACAGAACGTGCTGGACTACAAGCTGGAGCGAGTCGCGCGGCTGCGGGGGCTGTATGAAGATCTGACGGCAGAGCTGTACTACCTGGAGGACGGGGCCAACCTGTTGGACTTCCCGGTGTGGCAGAAGCGGCCGCCGCTGCAGTATTTGAACCAGAAGAAGCGGCTGCTGCTGGACTCTGATGATGAGGAGACGCCGGAGGTGAAGGTTCCAGTCAGCGGCGGCACCCCGGTGGCCGTGTCCAGCACACTCCCCTCTGCCATCACCAAGCTCTCCCATATCAAAGGTAGGCCAACACCCAGCCTGTGGTGGTTTAAAGGAAGCTGGGCTTGTGCTGCTCTGCTTTTCTTACCTGAAGTTTGGAAAATGTATGATGTGTGGGGTCGTTCCTGAAGGTCTCATGCAAACTTATCGTGTTGGGGCTGGGGAGTGGTATGATCGGTATGGCCATTGCCAAGAGAGAATTGACGCCTGAGATATACCGCGACGCAGTTGTCCTGTCTCAACCCGTGATTTGTACACTAAGGCTAGTCAAACCCAATGTATCATACTTGATATTGGCGTAACAGACGTCTGTGTTAAAACCACCCATTGCTAACTGTGATGAGCTGACTGCAGCTGTGCGTTTGATGTTGGTCTAACGCTGTATTCTGGCTTGCTTTGGCTTGAGTGCGGGTTGTGTGTGCGCAACCTGTTTTGGGTCGGTGCGCCCACAGCGTGCTCAGCTTTGCCGCTCGCTAACGCCAGTTTCCCGTCGTAGGGAGGCCGCTGGGTGGCCGGCATGGAATGGTGTTTGGAAACCATCAACCTGCTGTAAAGCACAAGCTCAATGCTAGCGTGTTGCCTGCAGGTATGCCAGCTACCGCACGCTCGTTTGTGCTTGTTTCTCAACATTGATGAACGTGTGCATGTGATATGCTATGGTTTTTGGAGTCTATATGTGCGTGTGTGTTGTTTTGAGTGATCTCGGCCGGTGAGGCGGAGGGAGCAGAGCGTTAGTGACGCCGGCGCGGCGTTTCAGGAGGCGGCGCGTCCCGTGGCCCCGGTAGGCCGGCCGGGGGCGGCGGCGCGGCGCCGGCGCCAGCTGCGCAGGAGGGCGCGCCGGCACACCCGGCCGGCGCCGAACACATGCTGGAGAGGGCCAAGCAGGTGAGCGCCGCCGCCCGCACCCACGGCCGGGCCCAATCACGGCTCCTCCAGCTGGAACTGACAGACACAGGAAACAGCCCTCCCAAACCGGTGGTCTCCATAAGTAGTGCAGTCCCTAATTCACTGGCAGCCGGTAGAGCTAGTGGCAGCGTATGAACTTGGCAACTGGTGCATCGTTATGGCGCCAAGGATCATTGCTGTGCTCAACGGCGGGAGTTGGCCACCTGAAGGGATAGTAGACAGAGGGGGCAGTCAATCCTGGGTCCGGAATGGCTGCGGGCCCCGATGGGCGGTCGAACAAATGCCATTTCTGGTTTTTGATAAGTAAGGTTGTGATAAATAAGTTTTGGGATAAGAATGAGTCCATAAATTTAGTAAGTCCATAAATTTAATTAGCCCTCTAAATAGCAACGGAAATGAACAGTGATTGACTGAAACTAGATTAAATTAGTTAAGTCCATAAATGCAGGGGGGATACAGCCTGCCATGGCTTTGCCAAACGTTATACATGGACGTTAAAAATGTTACCTGAGAAAGAGGGAAATAATCACAAAATAAGCGTTAAGTAATTTATGGATGGCGTCTAAGCAGTATGCATGATATGGTTTTTGTGGGCAATACTTGGTTTTTATTCGAGTAAATGACAATGCAGCGTGAGATCGCATGCTATGGTGTTGGATCGTACTCTGCCCAAGGGAAACCCAACTTAACTGAAAAGACGAAAACGGGATGCTCGTAGAAGTAATAAGGATAAGTACCGCATGCTTCCCACCTTCGGCAGTGGTTTTCCATTTGCGCGAAATATTCTCATAATTTTGTTTCGAGTTTGTTTCGAGTACTTCCATCAGTATCTTGAAATTGGGAATTTTACGTAAGAAGCCATACGTAGACTTAGTACATACCCGGAAGTTACATACAGACAGTACTTACTTACCTCAGAATTTTTATTTTTATCCCATCTGTTGCTTTACTGGTATATTCATCCTATAGGAATGTGTTTTATTCGTGTAATGCCTAGTACGGCTCCTGATAACTTTGATTTACGATTCAAAGTTCCTTTTACCATTAATTTGCTGCAGTACCCACTGTCACAATTGGATATATATATATATCATCAATGTGACCCTCTCACAATTGCGCTGTAGTTACATAGAAATATTAAAGGAATGCACCTGTCGAACCTGAATTAGGAAATTAGGCGTACTTTAGCCAAAAAAATGAAACCACTCCGATTTCTCGAAAATGTTCAATAAGCTCAATATTTGTTTTTAAAAATACTCCTCTAGAAAATAAGTATCTGCCTGTGGATGATGTCATGATCTGGCAACCACTACCATACTGAAACGCTTCAAGGGCTTCGATTGGCATGCTCATCGTGACGTCAGCATAGTCGTCACACCAGCAGCCACAACAATGCCGCCCGGCGAGGGCGATGAGGGGCTGGTGTCTGGTAGGTTTTAGCTTTTCTACGGAAATATCGAGTTCCAAGACAAATGATACGTGGAGTACTGGGTTTCCGACTTGGTTTACAACTTGGCTCAGTTAAAGTCACGTTATGAAGGTGCCACATTCCCTCTAAAGCTCACTCTGATGGAGGATTGAATATTGAAAAGAACACTATAACGCCGCCAATAACGCTGTGTGCTGCCCGCCTCCGCTTTGCTGCCATTAACAGCTGTAGCTTTGAACAGTGCCGGACCTGCGAGGCACGATGCTTGGCACTGTAGATAGTCCAAAGTAGTTTGTTTGTTAATGGGAAAATCTTTGAAAGAATTGGTCCCATAGTTGTATTCATTGCGTTTACATTTGTTGATGTAAAAAGATAATTATGAAAATTTTTCTTCTTCACTGGGTATACATTGGATCAGTTGTCAGGTGAAAAATATGCCTGCAAGAGGTCTTTTGTTTTTGTTTTTTTAAGTTTGGGGTCTACAACATCCTGGGCAGTGAATATGTACACCAAAACACGTCAAAACCAATGCACTGAGTATGTGAGACTAGATTGGAAATTAGGTTGACTTAGAACTAGGTTGGTTGGTAGAAAGACGTCCCAAAGAACAAGCCATGAAGACGAATCTGAGCTTTCGTGGTCCAATTTTGGGAACAGCGACGACCGGTGGTTTAAACCCTTCACGCTGCACATTGCGCGTGGCGGATCCTGACACTGGTGACATTTGATTTGTGACTGGAAAAACACACTGTCAAGTATAGGCTTCAATTCGAATTTTGGAAATGCATTCTCGACATTTGCCTCGCCAGAAATGTGAACGCGATGAGAAGCATTGAGTGCTCCTTGACTGCAGGATATGACGCGGGTGCTGACTTTCAGGAGGCGCAGGTGATGCAGCGGATCAGCGACCTTCGCAAGCAGGGCATCTGGTCCGAGAAGCGGCTGCCCAAGGTGGCGGAGCCCAAGCGGGTCAAGGCCCACTGGGACTACCTGCTGGAGGAGATGCAGTGGCTGGCTGCCGACTTCGCGCAGGAGCGCAAGTGGAAGAAGGCGGCGGCTAGGAAGTGCGCGCGCATGGTGCAGAAGTACCACATGGAGCGGGCGGCGGCGGCTGAGCGCGCCGTGCGGGACCAGGAGCGTGACCTCCGGCGCGTGGCGGCCTTCGTGGCGCGCGAGGTGCGCCAGTTCTGGTCCAACGCCGAGAAGCTGGTGGAGTTTAAGCTGTCGTCGCTGCTGGAAGAGAAGCGACGGCGCGCGCTGGACCAGCACCTGAACTTCATCGTGGACCAGACGGAGAAGTACAGCGAGAAGCTGCAGGAGGCGCTGCAGCAGAACAGCGGCCAGCCCAGCGCCGCCTCCTCCACCTCCGGACTGCCGGACTCCCGGGTACAGTCCGACGGTGAGTGTTGATCCGGACTCGTGAGCACAGTCCGACTGTATGCTGCCATCGCTTGGCACTGGGGGACGGTTCCGTGGTTCGTTCCATTGTTGCCTCATTGCTTTTTCAAGCAATGGGTTGTTGGTATGATTCTGTTCTTTGGGCTCTTGTTGGAAAATGCACCCAAAGAACAAGCCATAGTGGCTCATGCGCCACCACTGTGGTGAAATATTGGGATACATCATCGCCCTTTGTTAAAACCCAGCTCTCTGTCGATCAGCCTGCTGGATCCTGACACTGGGAACATGTTTTGCAATGCGTAGCGGTGCGGTTGTATCTCCTACACCGGTGTGAGATCAACAGGCTTGCCTGTGTTTTGCAGGGGAGTTTGCGCCGGGCTCCGGCTCTGAGGACGACGAGGCGACGATCGCGGCGGCGGAGCGTGGCCTGGCGCGGGCTGACGCGGCGGCGGAGGTGGCGGCGCTGCAGCAGGAGTCGCAGCTCAGTCTGGACGATGTGCTGGAGCAGCTGCCGGCCGGCTACCTGGAGGCCCGCGAGAGGCCACTCACGCCCGAGTCCGGACCGCAGGTGCGGCGCCGCCTAGGCCTGCTGGATAGCGGCGGGCTCGGATCTTTTCTCATGGAGTACATCCCAAAGAACAAGCCATGTTGACCAGTCTAGAGTCCTCGTGGTTACAATCTGGGAATACCAACAACCTGTGGTTTAAAACCCATCGCGCTGCATATATTTGGCGTGTTGGATCCTGACCCTGGCTACAACTGAGCCTTAGTTCGAACACGTATAGATAGCCCGATCGAATTGCCCTCCATGTACGTGTGGTGTTGGTGTGCTAGGCTGCATGACTACCATTTGACTCGGTTGGTCCAGAGCCAGTATGATGTGTGGAATGGCGTCTGACTGGTCGCGGCCGTGGCTGATGGTTGTCGGTGGTGAGGCACTCAGTCAGGTGCAGTCGTGGCTTCTGTGTGGGCTCGGTGGGGATGAGGAGAGTTCTGTAGCGTTTGGTTGCTGCTGCAGGGCGGGGAAGGCGCTGCCGCCTCCGACAGCGACTTCGAGGTCCGATCGGAAGCCGACAGTGACGACGAGGAGACGATCGCCGAGCAGGAAGGCGCCGAAGGGGCGCAGGACCACCGGAACGAGATCGACCAGCTCGAGGTGGGTCCGGCGCCGGGCAGCGGCACGGGGCTACTGTTCAATATCCCATAGAACAAGCCATGAGGATGGTGTCCGGAGTTCTTGTGGTCTTATATTGGGTAAAGCGATGGCCAGTGGTTTAAACCCATCACGCTGCGTTTTAGGCGTGGCGGATCCTGACACTGGCAACATTTTGTCGTTGAAAATCACGTTGTCAAGTGGGTCTTTTTCAGGAACGGCAAGATCAGTCTCGCCTGTAACTTGATCTAGACGTGGTTTGTGCTCTAAGCTGTTTGCTTTCGGACACACAGTGTGATCTCACGTGTTCGCCTGTATCCTGACCTGTTGTGTCCGGTACAGGACGAGGGACAGATGCCTCTGGAGGAGCTGATGAAGAAGTACAGCGGCGGCAGCGAAACGCCCTCCTCCGCCGTGGAGTCCGCGCCGCAGGCCGAGTCCGAGAACGACGGTGACGACGAGGACGGCAGCGCCGCCGAAGAGGCGGACGATACCTCGGATGACGAGGAGGAACAGGAGGCGGAGGAGGAGGAGGAGACGGAGATGGAGATCGGTCTGCGCTCGCTGCTGGACGTCAACCAGAGCGACGACGGAGACGCGACGCGGGCTGGTCTGTCCGGTCCGGCCGAGATCACCGACGTGGCCGCCCTGGCCGAGACGTTCCAGCCCAAGGGCTACACGCTGTCGTCCACCAGCGTGCAGACGCCGGTACCGTTCCTGCTGCGGGGCGCGCTGCGAGAGTACCAGCACGTCGGCCTCGAGTGGCTCGTCACCATGTTCGACAAGAAACTGAACGGTATCCTGGCCGACGAGATGGGTCTGGGCAAGACGATCCAGACGATCGCGCTGCTGGCGCATCTGGCCTGCGAGAAGGGCATCTGGGGGCCGCATCTGATCGTCGTGCCCACGTCTGTCATGCTCAACTGGGAGATTGAGTTGAAGAAGTGGTGTCCTGCCTTCAAGGTGCTCACCTACTATGGCACCCAGAAGGAGCGCCGGATGAAGCGGACTGGCTGGACGAAGCAGAACTTCTTTCACGTGTGCATTACCTCATATAAGCTGGTTCTTCAGGACCACGCCTCATTCCGACGCAAGAAGTGGAGATACCTCATTCTGGACGAGGCGCAGAACATCAAGAACTTCAAGTCTCAGCGATGGCAGCTGCTACTCAACTTCCAGTCACAAAGGTGCGCTTGTTATATGCTCAGTAAAATGCCGTGTTTGCCACCAGCCACCACGTGTTTTCGTTTAGCTAACCAAAACGTTCTGTTAGTTCATGCCATAGAAAGGCTAGCAGCAGCACTTTTGAAATGATGGACTGTCGATTTTGCAGGTGAACTTGTGTTTCACGTTGGTGAGTGGCCGGGTCTGTACCAGGTGACTGCCGTGCCTGATGTGTGACTCGGTTCTGCCGCGCGCAGGCGGCTGCTGCTGACCGGAACGCCGCTGCAGAATAACCTGATGGAGCTGTGGTCGCTCATGCACTTCCTCATGCCGCACGTGTTCTCCTCGCACCGCGAGTTCAAGGAGTGGTTCTCCAACCCCGTCTCCGGCATGATCGAAGGCAACGCCGAGTACAACGAGAACATCATCAAGCGGCTACACAAGGTGGGAACGCCCTGCTCTTAAAGCGAATTACTGCTGTGTTGTGCGAGACAAACTTTTGAGAGTGGGGGATGTCTGTTTATGACTAATCCAGCGGTTGGTACATTCTGGTGTCTGTTTTCTCTCCGTGTCCCACTTGAACCCCTGCATTTTTGTGATTCCAGACCATAGTGCTCAGTGTGAAAAAAGGTTTGTGGTAAACTGAGAATTCAGTTTTTAGAGTGGCCGTCGTTTTCTTTTTATAAAACGACAAATGGAATATTTGTTTTAACCTAGTACTGTACCAAACCATAATTGCCTCTCGGAAATACCGTTCTGGGGATGGATCACTGGCAAATGCAACACGCTGAGGAAGCGTTTCCATTCAATTAATTAGGGGATGCCGTTATCCTGGGCTGCTCCGAGCTCCTGCTCGGCAGTTGTACGTTCATTGTGGTAATGCCGTGACAGCGGCTCTGATCAGGTTTCCAGAAGCCCCATCGGTGCTGGTACTGCGTAGTTAGGCTGACTTCCTGTGCCTGTAGATTATTCTCATGAGGTCAGGAGTTATATATATATTATTCCTGTCCAGATGGAAGATTTGGGTTGGTCTTGCTAATTATATAACAAATCGTCCAATGTTGATAGGTGAATGTAAAGTGAAATGAGCGATAATTTTGTTAATCTTGACAAATATGATTGCTCTATTAACACGTGCCCCGCTGGGGGAGGCAATTCGCTCCCCCCCTACTGCTTTTCCCCAGATAACGGAGAAACAAAGAGACGCAGAACAACAAAACTTTATCACTCATCAGTTTTATGCATCTGACCAATTTTTTAGGTCAGGTCATGTCAGGTCAAGGAGCTGTTGAAGGTCGCGCGACCCGACCTCAAAACCTTGAATCACGAGTTTGAAGCGGTGCCTAAGGAACATATGCAAACCTATCACAATATGATAAGGTTATTTGGGTATAAAAAGCTGCTATCTCGGAATATTGATGTTTTTGACCTAAGGTTGAGTCAATTTTTTGGTCACCCCATTGTACAACAGTCTGAGGTGAAAAATGGAAAGGGCTCGTTTTGAGTAAATAATGGATAGATAAACCTGAAAATCCTCAGACCGCGTGTTCTTACCGCTATCTTGACTTTAAATTTGAGTTTTTGACCATCTGACCTCTCAAAGGTCATGTGAAGTCACAGGAGCATACAGTAATATGCCAATACCTTCTCAGGGAATTGAGATAAAACTCCCATTTTGCTTGCGTTGTGCTTATCTTGTGACGAGGCGTCGATTGATATACAACATGACCATACCAGGCCATCCTGTGACCCTGATCTTGCTGGATTTTAGGCCATTCTTACTATTTGACCTAGCAAGGTCATATTATACATAATTCGATTTGCCACGATGAGAGGAATCCAATGATGCATAAAGATTCGATCTGGGTCCGCTGAGTAAAAATATAGGAGGGAAACCTACACTGCGCCTTTGAATCTTCCTTGGCGTATGCTGACCTCAAAATTGACCTGGCATTAAGTTCGTATAATTTCTATTCGTCTCGTCAAGAGCTTTCGAACGCCGTCCGTAATTTAATTTAGCTTTCCTGGGAAATTAGATACGGAAGGGGCGAAATACCCCCTCCAGCGGGACGCGTCATGCCAGTGACCCCATCGGGACGCGTGTTAAGGCGGTTAATTTTGTATGTATTGCGTGTTCAAAGTCCGCCAGTTGCCGGTGAATATCAAATTTATGGCATTGTCGACGGTCATCGCCCGTGTCTCCATCATTCTTCTATCGCTACCTTCCTGCATGTTCTCACTGCTCAGTATCGATCGATCAATGGACGTCACAATACCTCAGCTGTGCATGTCACAGTACCATTCTTTCGGACTGCTCTGTATACGGGAGTCCATTCGTCGCGCTGTCGGCCGTGTGTAGATGTGAACCGCTCGCGCCGTGCTGGACGTGCTGTACCTACGGGCCGTCTGCTGACAGGTGTTGCGGCCGTTCCTGCTGCGGCGGCTGAAGACGGAGGTGGAGAAGCAGCTGCCGAAGAAGTATGAGCACGCCGTCATGTGCCGGCTCTCCAAGCGACAGCGCTTCCTCTACGACGAGTTCATGAGCCGCACCAAGTAAGCGGCGGGGCTGGCGGTCACCAGACTTGTACGCACTGCCTGATAAACGTCCAGACTCTCACTTGCAGCTTCGTTGAGACGCTGTGCTGTGTTTGTGTGGGCGTCAGATGCGTTGTCCTCTCCCGTCGGCGCCATGCCCTGAGAAGAGTCAGCTCAGTCGCCCTCTGCCTGTGGTGTTGCAGTGATTAAAGGAATGTGGTACCTTGGTCGAATCCTGGAATTTAGTGTAATTAGGCGTACTTTTAGTAAAAAGTAATGAAACCACTCATGATTTCTCTGAAAAATGTACAATAAGCTCAATATTTGGTTTTTAGAAATACTCCTCTAGAAAAAGAAATAAATATCAGACTGTGGATGATGTCACGATCTGGCAACCACTACCATACTTGAAAACCTTCAAGGGCTTCGATTGGCTGATGCTCATTGTGACGTCAGCATATGTCGTCACACCAGTAGCTCACAACAATGGCCGCCGGCGACGGGGGCTGAGGGGGCTGGTGTCAGATGGGTTTTAGCTTTTTCTACGGAAATATCGAGTTCCAAGACAAATGAAATATGGAGTACCGGGTTTTCCGACCTGCTTTACAACTTGGCTATCTCAGTTAAAATCACGTTGTGAAGGTGCCTCATTCCCCTTTAAAGACCCGTTGACTGCGTTGTGCATGCAATCTCCGCTCTGGGGTAACACTCGCGATCAGCTGACTGATAAAGCGCCGCCCGCAACGCGTAGTCGCCCGCCTACAGCGATCCAGATCCCCGGGTGCTGGGGAGAGCGACACCCGGGCTGAATTAATTTGCTACTTACTGTTGGGCTATCTTTACTTCGGTGTTTTTTTCAAGAAGAGCTCTTTTATGAACACAATGCAGTAATCCTGGCCTGTATGAACTCATAAAAAGTATGGTAGCTAGGGAATTTTTATCAAAGAGTTAATCCTAAACTTTAAATAATAAGGTTTAAATAAGAGTTTCAATTAACCTTCACAGTAATGATATTTTTGCATTGGTCACTCGCAGGCTATACTTTCCGATGTGAATCTTACACTCAGCACCTCAGCGCAAAATCGGAAATTTGGACACTGCACACCCAATATTAATCATTTGAAATGACATAATCCCATCTGATTAAAATCTTACCTAGCCCATATACCTTTTGCTCTCTAAAACTAAAAACTGATGCTACTGACAAATTGTTTCGCAAGCAGCACGCACATAATACCATTGTAGAAAGTTCAATTCGCACGGATCAATCTCGCGCAGTTTAGGAATGAGCTGGCGATTCCTATGTGTGATGCTGGCGGAAGTCGCGGACGGTCAACCGATGCGAGTCCAGATATGTAATCACCATGGGTTTAAATGACCCCGGCGTGCAACTTTTGAATGCGTAAACGCGGCGAACAGGTCTACTCTCGGCGCCGCAGACCAGAATGAAGTCCTGTCATGCTTTCTGAGAGATTAAAACGGCTCACCGTAATCGCGGAGAAGAGTTGTAGCATCAGCGCCTTATCATTAGCATTAGCGCCACATATTACTGTACATAAAATTCCAGCACCGTTTTAGATCGGTCGTCGTCTCCGATACCGTACACAAAGTGGCATGTCTCCATCTTCTGCCGGATGTCGACGGTCCCGGGTCCCGCTGGGCACATACTCGCCCCTGCGCACAGTGTTCTAACGGAGCCGAAAGTGGGGACATAATTCAATAACTCAGGAAGAATGAATCCCAGATCAATAATGTTGCTATCAATCGAAAGCTCTTTTCCCACAGATTATGTGGACAACATATGAATGTCAAGACCTGACCACAGCGGACATGACTGTCAGGTATTTGACCCTAGGTCAGCAACAAAAATAACTATTTGTATATGAAATAAGGGGGCTTTGCATGGATGTTCTATTTAGTTTCCAACCACTTTAAGTGTATACACGCGATATGCTTGACATTGAAGACGTTATGTAACCCTCGCTTAACACACGCAGTGGAGGGGGCTAAAGTGGCCCCACCTATTTATCCAAAGCAGCCAGAGAACTGTTCGCCGCCGGAAAACGCTACTCGACCACATTTGATAGCATGTATGAGCACGTCGACTAATTAAGAAATTTTGAAAATCAGTCGGTAATTTTTGTACTTATAGGCCTTCAGTCAGACCTATATTTTGAGACGTGGTACTCGGGCGTTCGCACCAGCTCACTTGCATTGTAGACCGAGTAGTGACGTCATATCGCCATATTATCAGGTTATATGTCAATATTAACCCACATGAAAGTCAATTTCAAGGTCAAAGGCCTCATGTCAAGGTTAATTAACCGCAGTATTCCGGTCAGGCATTACTCAGTGGCATTACTCAGTATGACGTATGTTATTCCATGACTTTATAGTTAAGGCTACTCAGGGTCAAGGTCACATGTCAAGGTCAAAGCTTCTTTCAAGGTCAAACTCTCATTTCCCGCACAATGGCTGCTATAGTTACAGATATATTGTATATAACCACCCCCTCCCCCTTGGGTGCGCTATTGCATGTAACCATGAAGACGAAATCGATCACATTCAACGGTGATATGTATGGTCATACACCAGCACAATGGTATCAAATTCATACAGAATAAATACAAAACCTTGGCTTGGTCCATGACCGGACGGAATTTTTTTACGGAATTGGCGTTGCGTCGATCGCACAGAACTGTTTGTTCAATGAACTTGCCTCACGTTGTATGTCACCCTGTGTGTACTTACTTGGTAAAGATCAGTGAGCTGCTCGTTCTCTTTTTTTAATGGATTTCCCAAGTCCAAATGCCGTATTAGCGATAAGCAGGTTTACCCGCGTTTCTACACCAATTCGCACCTCCATATATGCAGCATCCAGTTCGAAACTCGAGTAACAATAAAAAGAACATCCAGCAAGTGCGTGTGCGTGCTGTGAGGCTCTATTCCCCGATGCTATTTGAAGTGAAATTTGCAAACGAGGAATGGTTAATTTGTGTATCTCGGTTCTCTCCCCATCTTAAGATCGGACAATAGTCTGTGCAAATACTAGCCGTGATTCTACGAATGGTTACTGGGCATGCTAGTCTGAGACATCAATTGAAAGCCTGGTTTTCCCATACTGTAACCCTTGCACTTCTTCACAATTATTGAGTGAAGACGTCAACGACAGAAGGTTAAAAAGCCAAGTCGCCAAGCAATGTCAACAAAAAGTGCTCATTCAACTCATTATAACCAATGCACTGCACTTTCGCCGTGTCCCGGCCCACCTCCCTCCAAGCCTCCAGGCATATCTCGCCGACGGCCGCCGCCCCCGACCGACAGCGCGCGCGACATGCCCTTGTATAATATTTCGCCACCACCACTTTCGCAGCGTGACGCAGCTGAAACTTGCATGACAGGTAGACGAAACATCTTGCCATAGTTTGGTCTCAGGGTGGGGCAGGCGACGCAATTTTTTGTATGCTTATCGACAATTGGCATAGTGTCAACGTATGCGAAATGTATATGGTACATATTTTGCTATCCAAATTTGATGTTATCGGTCACTGGAGAAAACTGTATGCAACATGGCATTCTGCATGCCATAAGCTTTCTAATAAACCCTGGTTTGTTTCATCTTGTACGTTTTCTTAGGCTACAAAAAAAACACCGAAAGTCATCTCAGCTCTTCGCCTTTGTCGTGTTGTGTGGCGAGAGATTCAAAGGCACCAGTTTGATGCCGTGTTGCGTCGACTTCAAAGGCCTCAAATTTTTTGTTTGACATTTTCCGACACTGATCATTTTGCTATTAGTTGCAAACATTAAAATCAGTTTTCAAAATAGTCAAATTCGAATAATGTCCCCATTTTGCCCTCCCTTAGAACACTGTGCTGCGTGGTTCAGTGTTACTGTTATTAGTTAGCACCTACGATCAGTGGCCTCGGCTGACGGTGTCGTGGTCGCTTTTGCACCGGTGCCAGACCAATGTCTCACGGCCAGCAGGTGTGCACTGGCTGGTGTACCACCCTCTAGAACTGTGCGAACATCTGCGGTCGCCACGTGACCGCGTCCGAAACACCGGCGACTGTTTGGCTTCAATGCTGCACCCGCGCTGCTTGGTAGCACTGACGGGCCGCCCGTTGCGCAGGACGAGGGAGACGCTGGCCTCGGGCAGCTTCCTGAGCGTCATCAACATCCTGATGCAGCTGCGCAAGGTGTGCAACCACCCGGACATGTTCGAACCGCGTCCCACCGTGTCGCCGTTCAGAATGGCGCGCCTCGAGTACGTCACCGCCTCCCGCGCCGTCAACGCCCTCCAGTACGACCCCTTCAAGGTCAGTGCACTGGAAACTTTGCCCTGAGTTAGTGGTGCTGATGGCTCATGCCATTTTCGGATTAGTTATTTCCTGTCTCCGGACAATCGCTTCTGTATCGATGGTCTGTCAGTGTTGTCAGGCCCGTGATAACTTGCCTAAGATGTATTGTGGCTCAGCAAAGTATACAAGTGGGCGGGTTCGGGGCGCTGAATTTGAAACCTGAGCCTGTCACCGACCACCACGCTACATTCCTTTCCGGCGAACTGTCGTTTGGCGGGCTGGTTGCACAGTGTCGGCTCAGTGGAATACCTTCTGTTTCTGGCAGCACGTGGACCTGGGCGTGCTGAACCTGCTGCTGGCCGACCTGGAGCTCTCGCTGACGGCGTTCGCAGCGCACCGCACGCGCCGCTTCCAGGCGCCGCGCCGCCTCATCGAGGAGATCGACCTGCGGCCGCCTCCGCCGCCGCGGTGTCCGGCCGGCCGCATTAAGCTGCACGTGCGGGCCACACCGCCGGCGGCAGGCGCCGTGCCGCGACTGCCGGCGCCGCTGCCGCCCCCGCCGCCGCCGCCCCGGCCGGCCGCCCCCTCACCGGCCGCCACGCCGCTGCGGGGCTACGCGCTGCAGGTAGTGCAGGGCGGTGTGGTGAAGACGATCCCGCTGTCGTCGCTGGGCGGGGTGGGCGGCAGTCCGCTGTCGCTGCAGATCCAGTCGCCGCGGCTGCCGGTCTCCTCGGCCGCTGCCGCCGGCATAGTACTGCAGCCGGGCAAGCCGGCCACGCTGACGCCGCCGCGGCCGCTCGGCAACGGCTCCCGGCTCACCGCGCCCGCCTCAGGTCAGTGCCGAGCCGAAACTGGCCCGGCCGAAACTCAACTGGGTACGGGAATGTGAAGGGTGGGGCTGAATGTATACCATACCACGGACAACTCAAAGAGAGAGAGTGAGAGTGGCTGGCTTACTGCTGCCAAATGCTTTTGTTTCCCTAGTGAAGTGAGCGGAAATTATCGACAAAATTTCGCAAGAGAGCTACTCGGACAATGGAGTAAATGTGTATATGTTCACTGGCTATCCCTGTCCTGGAGGCTAGAGCTGACAGCACCAGACTAGAGTAATAGCTAGTGCGGTGGTGTGTGCTATTTCTATTTTGGCCATGTGACAGCCTACTGCGCCTCTGAAAATAACATGGGTAAAAGCTACGAATTGGCTGGGATTGGTCCGCGGTTAGGATCCCTCGTCGTTACCGGCGCGGCTGCCTTGGACTGAGTCGTTCAGAACCTGCTGCAAAGCTGCGTAGTCCCCTTGTATGCCGGTCGGTGTTGGCTGGCTGGCAGCGAGGCTCGTGAGACCGACCATGCCAGTTACCCGGCCAGACCGACCATGCCAGTCTGTCGGGACCGCGGTGAATCAGTGACGTCTGCTGCGGTGTGTGTACTATCCACTGACTGGCGCGCCTGCCTCCGCAGTGGACCCGCAGTCGCTGGCGGCCATGCTGGCAGCACGCGGCCTCCCGGCCAACACCAGCGTCACCTTCGCCCGGCTGACATCCGCCGCGCCGCCGCGCCAGCCCGCCTCCAACGCACTCGTCAACTCCGTGCCCGCCCAGCCAGCGGTCAGTCGCAGTCAGGCCGGCGTAGTTCGATCGCTACAGATAATCGTGATTGTTCTAAAGCCTTGATTTGTATTTTGCGACGACATAATGGCCTTCGGTCACCGCACCTGACGGTCGTGACGTGGTAAGCGCTACAAAACAACTCACCCATGCACCTACGATCAGCGGCCTCGGCTGACGGTGTCGTGGACGCTTTTGCACCGGTGCCAGACCAATATCTCACGGCCAGCAGGTGTGCACTGGCTGGTGTACCACCCTCTAGAACTGTGCGGACAATGCCTTGTACTGTGTTTACGGTCTCGGGAGGTAGAGTCACGGCTATGCCTCCTGCTCACTGCCTGGCACCGTCGCCGAGCTGCCCCGTGTAGTGTTGGTTAACCTCGGCTGACGGTGCTGCGGCCGTCCCCAGGTGAACGCTGCGTCTCCGCAGTCGGCGCCGGCCTCGCGCGCGCTGCCGCCGCGGCCGCCCCCGCCGGCAGCGCCGCCGCCGCCCTCGGGGCTGCTGTCGCCGCGACCGACGCCACCGCCCTCCCCCGGCCGGCCGCCGCCCGCGCCGCAGCAGAAGCAGCCGCCGTCCGTCTTCAGAATTGTACGTATCGAGCCGTCAGTAGGGGCTGGGTGGGCTTGTTCCAAAAATGTTCCCGTGATAGAGTCGCGCTGACATTTGTCCACTGCCCTAGAACCCCTCCCCCCTTCCGGCGAGAAACGTTGTAGCTAGCAATGTTTTTGACGTGTTTGGAGGTGGTGGTTGGAAAACTGATGCTTGTGTTTTAATTAATATAGGAATACTACCTCAGTGTGACCTTTGAATTAAATGGTGCCCTTTGCACTTCCATTTATCTTTGAATGCGTTCGTACATTATAGTTAGCACCTACGATCAGCGTGCTCGGCTGATTGTGTCGTGGACGCTTTTGCACCGGTGCCAGACCAATGTCTCACGGCCAGCAGGTGTGCACTGGCTGGTGTACCACCCTCTAGAACTATGTAAACATCCCCCTAGGGCGGTCCTTTAGATTTGAGTATTTCTGCACCCCAGCTGGAGTCCTGGCGGGCTTAACACAGCCTCAGACTGTGGGTGTTTCCCGGCTGAGCATGCGTCCTCGTTGGCAGAACTCTTTGGAGGAGCAGCGGAAGATGCTGCGGAAGGAGAAGCTGTTGTCGCTGTACCGCATCAACCGGCGCCGCTGCGAGGCGTGCCCCATCTACGGCGCCGACCTGGTGCAGTCGGTGCGCGTGGTGGACGGCGCCGGCGGCCGCGTGCCCGCCTGGAACGGACTGGCGCACTGCACGGCGCCGCCGCACCAGCAGCAGCAGCGGATCGCCCACTACTGGCGCAGCACGGACGCGCTCAGGGACCAGCTGCCCACCGTCCAGCACCTGCTGGACCGCATGCAGGACGTGCTGCGCAGGTGGGGAAACGCCGAGACAGCTCCGCTTCTGACGACTGAAATGGGTGGTGGGGTCGAGTTTAGCGTGTGGGTTGTAAGTGTGGGTCAGATGTTTCGAAGCATGCGTGGTGTACCAACCGCGGAGTAGAAGTCAAGGCCGAGGGGAAAGGACGCGGCGCGCGGCCGCCGGCGGTGGGGACCGCACCACCGCCGGCGCGCCGCCCCGCCGCAGAGCACACGCGCCGGGTCTTAGTTTCTCGCGCGGCCTGCTCCACGCCGCGCGAGTAGGCGACCTGGTACATTGCTTGCTTTCACTATGATAGTGAGTTGGGCTGGTATTGCCCCAGTTACGGGGACATCATCTGCTGCCATGCTACGGAGATGTAGTCAGACGAGTAGGGCTGGCGCTGTTGGTAGCAGCTCTTCGTTCATGCACCGCATACTTTGCTCTGAGTGTGTCTGAGTTCAATGTGGATCACTATCCGTGACTGGGTTTCTATTAGAGGGGCGATGAGCACAGTAACCTTACCTACTCTCGGGTGCCGTGACGACGGACGCTGGCTGCGGTGTTGGCGTCTGCGGGTGCTCCACAGCTGGCCGTTAACGGTGGCGCCGGGCCGGCCGGCAGGTACGTGGTCTGCACACCGGCGGCGGTGGCGCCGGAGGTGTCGCTCCACTGCAGTCACCCGGCGCCGTGGCGGCTGCGCGCCGAGCGGCTGCGGCGGCTGCGGCTCGCCGCCGAGCTGTCGGCCGCCGCTGCGCCGCTCCACCCCATTGCCAGTGCCACCGCCACCCAGTTCCCCGAGCGGCGGCTCATCCAGTACGACTGCGGTACGTGGGAGAGCTGAGGCGGGGGCAGGACGCGGCGCGCGGCCGCCGGCGGTGGGGACCGCACCACCGCCGGCGCGCCGCCCCGCCGCAGAGCAGACGCGCCGGGTCTTAGTTTCTCGCGCGGCCTGCTCCACGCCGCGCGAGTAGGCGACCTGGTACACTGTTTGCTTTCATTGTGATGGTGAGTTGGGCTGGTATTGCCCCAGTTACGGGGACATCTCTGCTGTCATGATGCGGAGATGTAGTCAGACGAGTAGGGCTGACGCTGTTGGTAGCAGCTGTTCGCTAGTGTACCGCACGCTGTGTTCTGAGTGTGCCGCCTTCGGTCCGCAGGGAAGCTGCAGGTGCTGGACCAGCTGCTACACAGACTGCGGCCCGGCGGACACCGCGTGCTGATCTTCACGCAGATGACACGCATGCTGGACATTCTGGAACAGTTCCTAAACTACCACGGCCTCATCTACCTCCGACTGGACGGCACCACGCGGGTGGACCAGAGACAGGTGAGTCGCCGCCAGGGCCCGACGGTCGGAGGCAGTGGTGGTGGAGG
Organism: Lepas anatifera; assembly: GCA_034440635.1. Taxonomy (NCBI): domain Eukaryota; kingdom Metazoa; phylum Arthropoda; class Thecostraca; family Lepadidae; genus Lepas; species Lepas anatifera. The sequence continues at coordinate 408,555 of JAOTON010000950.1, read as the reverse complement.
CCTCTGACAATCAGACGAACTCGCTTATGGGGCCTCTGATGATCGAAGGGACTAGTGTTGGGGCCTCTAATTATCGGAGGTACGGGTGTTGAGGGCCTCTCACGACCGGATGCACCGCTGTAGGGGTCTCTGACGATCGGGGGCGCTATTTTGGGGTCTCTGACGATCGTGGGCATTGTATTGGGACCTATGACCATCGGGGTCGTTGGTTTGGGTCTTTGACGACCGGAGACGCTGGTGCTGGGTCTCAGGAATCGTGGGAGATTGTAGTCACTGTGTTGGGTCTCTAACGGTTGGAGGCAATATTTTGATGTCTCTGACGATTGGAGTCATTGTTTTTTGGGGGTCTGACGATCGTGGGCACCGATTTACGGATGTCTATCGATCAGAGGCATTAGTGTTGGGGCCTCTGACGATCGTAGTAATCATTAATGTTGGAGGGACATCTATGATCGGAGTCATTGGTGTCGGGGGCCTCTGACGATCGAAGTCATTGTTGTAGGGGTCCTCGTGACGATTGGAGGTACTGTTGTATGGGGCATCTGACAATCGTAGGCGCTAGTGTTACGGGTTTTTATGTTCGGTGGGTGCGTGGAGGAACCGCTGAAGGCTAGAAGGAGCGCTGGCGCGGTCGAGTGTAAGGCACCCTCTCCCTTCAGTGAGGATATTTGCTCGGCTCGGCAGTCGCTGGTGCTAAACTGGGCTCTGTTGGCTTGGGCAGGCGCTAATGGAGCGCTTCAACGCTGACCAGCGCATCTTCTGCTTTATTGGATGTCGACGGTCCCGGATCCCGTTGGGCATAAACACTTCCCCTGCGTGGTTCACTGTTATACTATTAGTTAGCACCTACGATCAGCGTGCTCGGCTCACGGTGTCGTGGACGCTTTTGCACCGGTGCCAGACCAATGTCTCACGGCCAGCAGGTGTGCACTGGCTGGTGTACCACCCTCTAGAACTGTGCGAACATCTGCGGGAGTGGTCCCCAAATTTGATTATTTCTGGGCCACTGCTGTATCCTGCTGGGCGCGTTATTGACAGTCTGTGCGTGTGCGCTTGTGTGATGTCCGGCTGAGCTGTCCTTCGTCGTTAGCAAAACTCTTTGAAGGCGCTGGTGGGGAGAGGTTCTGATGGTGGGAGACGCTGGTGTTCGGGGCCTCTGACAATCGGAGGTGTCGCATCTCGCGCTCGGTCGGGCCAGCGCCCCTTCCAGTCTTCAGCGGTCCCTGCACGCAACCACGGAACGTCCGAGGCCCGTGAGGCACCCTCTCCCTTTCAGTGAGGTTCTATGCTTGGCAGTGGCTGGTGCTAACTGGGCTCTGTGTGCCGGGCAGGCGTTGATGGAGCGGTTCAACGCGGACAAGCGTATCTTCTGCTTCATCCTGTCGACTCGGTCGGGCGGCGTAGGCGTGAACCTGACCGGCGCCGACACGGTGGTGTTCTACGACTCGGACTGGAACCCGACGATGGACGCACAGGCGCAGGACCGGTGTCACCGCATCGGCCAGACCCGGGATGTGCACATCTACAGGTGAGCCCGCCCCGCCCCGCCCTCAGGCCGTCGCTCTGGCGCTGTAAACCTGCTCGTTCAACCCCCTGCTACTGGACTTTCCTGTTTCTGACCAGTAGTATACTCAGTGTCGTAAGCTCTTAAAGCGAAATTTAAAATAGGCTACTTACCAAAAAAAAAACCACCCATGATTTCCAAAAATGACAAAACCAATATTTTGTTTTAAAAATATCCTCAAAAAAATAAATACAGCCGGGAGAGCACGATCGGCAACCACACCAACCTGAAACCTTCAAGGGCTTCGATTGGCCGATGTTCATCGTGACGTCAGCATATGCCGTCACACCAGTAGCTCACAACAATGGCCGCTCAGCACGGGCGATGGGGGCTAGTCACGAGGTTTTAGTTTTTTCTACGAAATATCGAGTTCCAAGACAAATAAAAGGAGTACCGGGTTTCCGACTTGCTTACAACTGGCTATCTCAATTAAAATCACGTCGTGAAGGTGCCACATTCCCTTTAAAGTCAAGTGGTCAAGTTCAAGTGGCAAGTGATTTGTATCTTTCATATGGTAATTCTTACAGTCTTAATCTATAAACTGATTTCAACCGCTAAATGCATGTCAATGCCTTCCAACAGCCTCAGGCACCATTTTCACCTTGGTGTAGTTGGACGTATCAACCTCTCTTTAGTTCGCCTGAAATGACCCCTGTCGGACGCTCTGTTCTGCAGGCTAGTGAGTGAGAAGACGATCGAGGAGAATATCGTGAAGAAGGCGAACCAGAAGCGGCTTCTCGGCGACCTGGCCATCGAAGGCGGCAACTTCACCACGGCCTTCTTCAAGAAGAGTACGCTGCACGACATTTTCGACGTGGACGAGAGGGAGGAGGACGCCGGCCGGCGGATGGCCGAGGTGGCCGGGCCGCGCCGGCGCCCCGCCGACCGGCCTCTCACGGTCAGTGGACGCTGCACTGCTGACTGGTGTCTGAACTGGGGGGCTGGGGAAATCTCAGTGGGACGGCCATCACCCTGGCGTAATTGTATGTTGTAAAATGTTTTTTTCAGGTTTGGGTCGCTTCGACTCGGTCATTGCGATTTACTTACAGTCCGTAATATGTTGTTTTAAATGTGAGGATCATGATTTCAACACTTTTATTTTTTTCTGCCTTCATCCCAAGTGTTCGTTGTTAGCGTGGCAGTCCGCTGGAAAGCTCTCAGTCGTTCGGTTCGTGCGAGGTCGTTGAACCGGCACGTTGTGCTGCAGCCGTTCCGTGTGTGGCCGGTGTGCGTGTCTCTGACCTGCTGACCGCCCGCCTCAGGCGTCGCCGGCGGTGCCCTCCCCGGGGAAGCCCGCTGCCGCCGAGCCGCCCACGGAGGCGGCGTTCGAGGCGGCTCTGGCGGCCGCCGAGGACGACGCCGACGCCCGCGCGGCTCGCACCGCGCGCGCCGAGGCCGACGCCGAGATGGCCGAGTTCGACGAGACCATACCGCTGGAGGAGGGCGACGAGCCGGAGGTCTCCAAAGCCGAGCTGGAGGTCAAACAACTCGTCAGCCAGGTCAGACAATTCCCGCCATGGTTCAGTCGTATATTGGCATTGCTCATCTCCGAATGTACACCCAGTGTCGATGTTTACAGCCATTTCGATTGGTGGGCATTTTGCTGATTATTTCACGTGATGCTGACCTATTGCCTACATTTTCTGTGTGTTATGACTGCAGCTAGTGTGAGGCAGTTAGGTTAGCTATCTGTGCCGCCCGCCCTGTGCTGCCGCTGACGTGCCGCCGTCGCTGCAGCTGACGCCGATAGAGCGCTGGGCCATGGCCTTCGTGGAGGAGACGGACGACGCCTGGCAGCGCGAGGCCGAGCGCGCCGCCGCCGAGATCGACGCCCGCAAGCGCGAGTGGGAGGCGGACCACCAGCAGGCGATGCGGGCGCAGCAGGGCGACAGCGAGGCGTCGGACGCCGAGTCGCTGACCTACCCGGCGCCGGAGACCAGCCAGGTGCGCGCGCCGCCGCCCTGCCGAGTGGCGCTGCGCCGCATCGACGAGTCGCTGCACAGTCCCAAAACACGCTCCCGCGCCACTGTAGACATCAACCTGTGGACGTTGGACACGCACCCGCTGCTGCCAGGCGAGAAGCCGGTGTGCCCCACTGGCAAGAACCACTCGCCCGGCAGGCGGCCCGACACGCCGCTCAAGAACGGCTCGTCGCCAACGGCCAGCCGCTCTCACAAGCGGGCTGCGGCCCGGCCGCGACGCGCTGTCGAACTCTAAATACTGCACGTGCGCCCTCACCCATCACCCCAGCCCTGTCCATCCCTCATCAATCAAATGGCGCGCGTCACTCCCGCCGGCGCGGCGGTGCGTCTCATTGCTAGTGTGATACTGGCCGCTTCCATTTTTGAAGCTGTGGCCCATTTCTGGTGTATGTGTACTGTGCTGTTATATACGAATAAAGCGTGACCTGGCGGCCGGCCGGCGTGTGTTGGGCTGTGTGTGCGAGGAGAGCGGCGCGGCGGCGCGGGCGGGCGGGGCTGTGGCGTGTGCTCCCCGGCGGCCGCGGGCGGGGCCGGGGCAGGCGCCGCTCCGCGGCCCGCACGCGCCGCTGTTGGCCTCCCGCGCGCGCGCTCACTCACGCCAGCGGGCCCCGCCCCCTGCCCTGCCCCGCCCCGCCCCGCCGCGCCGGCGCTCTATTTCACAACAACAATGCAAAGCGACATCTGCGGCAGCGTCCGCGCAGGTTAACTCGCACGTCTCAATTTACGGCAGGCTCCCACTCAAATCACCAGCAAGACCAAAACTCTGCGAGGAGGAAGACATTAGTAAAGTAGGAAGAGTACAAATGTGAAAACCATATACAGAATTGGCACAACAGCATTATCCTCTTAGCCGTGATGTCTCTTACAAAGACTCGCGTGGGCGTGCACATGCACTACCAATTCCCAATCGCATGAAACATCCTCACGAAGGGTTACGATATCCAGCCGGGACCGATGCAATAGTGTTGTCGTCAGGACGCCTTACTTCTCAGTCTCTCTCCTTGAGTTCCTTCGCCCAGTAAACAAAAAACTCGCGCACTAGACTGACGCGTTGCAAGTTTAACAGCCCGCGTGGTCTATCTGTGAGGAAAACTGAGCCGTGGTGTGCTGAGGGTACAGAATGTGCCGCTGTGTACGCCGGTTTGCAGTGCAAAGGATACGTCAGCAAACAGGACAACTGGATCGCCTTTCTGTACAGTAACCCCGTCCAGTGTCACTCTGGGTCATCTCTCAGGCCTCTTCCTGTCGCACTAATCTGTGTGTCTTGTTTGGTAAGTCAGATCTGACCTGCGGGAGCCTGTTTGACCTGTTACTAGCCGATGCCTGCCCGGCGCATCCGTTTGTGTTCTTCATATTGGGTGGCAGTTTTGTTGGGCTCGCCATTAAGTCGAAGCTGGTTCAGACTAAGAATCGTTTCAGCGCTTATCAGCGAAAACATACCGCGGCGTGACGGGGGCCCGAGGACCCGGGTCTGTTTAACGGCTATTTGTGCCCGCTATTTTAGGTGTGGATCTCCGAGAACGGCGGCAACATCATGCTTCCGGTGAGTTGGCCTAATGTGTGCTTGAAACAAGTTCGTGACGTACGGGCTTTTGGTAAACAATCATTGGAATTCAGGGTTCTTTCTGGTCTTTGCGCTGGCTGGCGTTGGTGCCGGCATCTACGTCCTTGCGTCCTGTAGTGATTAATTGTCACCAAGGAACCTCTATCTTAATATTTTCAACAATGCTATCAATCTATCTTACAATTAAAGGGAATGTGGCACCTTCATAACGTGATTTAACTGAGATAGCCAAGTTGTAAAGCAAGTCGGAAAACCCGGTACTCAATATATCATTTGTCTTGGAACTCAATATTTCCGTAGAAAAAAACTAAGACCTACCTGCAATGTACCCCTCATGTACCTTTAGCAGCAGGCCACAGTTGCCATGGCTATTGGTGTGACGACATATGCTGACGTCACGAAGAGCATCAGCCAATCGAAGCCCTTTAAGCGTTTCGAGTATGGTAGTGGTTGCCAGATCATGACATCATCCACAGGCAAATATTTATTGCTTTTCCTAGAAGAGTATTTTAGAAAATAAAAATATTGAGCTTATTGGACATTTTTAAGAGAAGTCATGAGTGGTTTCATTATTTTCGGCTAAAAGTACGCCTAATTACACTAAATTCCAGGATTCAGCTAAGGTGCCATATTCCCTTTAATGTAAACATGCCTGCTCTCGTCGCATTTTGGTCTCGTAAGTATCTTGTTTTGATGAATGCTCTTGTGAATCTGTATTGCATCGTGTCGTACGTTTCAAAATCGATATTCATGCTCAGGGACGTGGTCACATAATTTTTATTATTCAGAGGGGGAGGGGGTGGACCTCACTGGCGATAAGCGGGAGGGGGGAGAGAAGGCGAACTATGGACATACCTATTGCATGTTGATGTCTTTGGTAACGATGGTGCATTTCATGAGCTCATTTAAGTAGGTCCACATAGGTAATGGGAGAAAATTTAAAAACAGGTCAAGTCCCAAAAAGGAGGATGTCCGCCTGGATCGCGAGTTAGGGGGCGCGTCCCCGTCCTCCCCCCGCCTTCGACGCCCGTGATGACCCTCTGATTGCTGGGGATGACCTCACTTTTGAATTACAAAGTATGGATCAGCTTTCGGAAAGCCTGCTGGTGACAGGGTGCCATAAATCATTACCTTGGCAGTGACCTTAAACTCCAAAGAGATGGTGGAAGATAGAGGGCTGCGAGTGGAAGGTGTAAAACAGCTAAAACCAACTGAAAATCCGCCATTCAAATGAAAAAGCCTATACTGTTAAAACTGTTACTAAAACTGAAGGTTTTTGGGTGGGCAGTTGCTGTTTTAAGCTCTTCCGGTGATTATTTTAGGGTTTGGGTCATTCCGGAAACACGTGGAAAGCTGGCGCGTTACCGTGTCGCGCTGCTCTGCGGTTGAAGGTGACGGCGCGCGTGCGACAGGTGTGGGCTCCCCCGACGCCGCCGCGGGACGAGGCCGACGTCTACATGGAGCCGGGCGACGACCCGCTGTACCTGAGCACGCCCATGACGGAGGCCCAGCTGCCGCCCGTGCACGTCAAGAAGGAGCCGCGGCGCATCAAAACCGAGCCGGCGCTGGCCATCCGTGAGTCACTGCGTCCGCTGACTCCGGGAATGATTTTGGATACAGATGCACCGAACATTGTTAGGCATGGCTTACCATGAAGCCCAAATCACCGTGAGCGGCTCGGATTCCAAAGGACCGGCCCTGGTCGGTCTGGAGCGGTGGGTTGTCGCGGGGTCGCCTCACGGCAGGGACGTCTGTGGTTCATTGTCGGCTGCGACCGTTTCTGACCGACTCCCCGTGCGCTCGGCAGCCGGGAGCGCGCCCGCCCAGCCGTCCAGCTCTCAGCAGCTGCTGAAGAAGCCGATGAAGGTGAAGCGGGAGGAGGCCGGTTTCGCGCCGCGCTCCCTCTTCAACCGGCTGTCGCCGGCGGCGCTGAAGATGCGGCGCGACCTGCGACTGCAGCAGCGGCGGACTATCTTCAGCCCCGGCACCCTGGGCACGCTGCCGGCCTCCAAGCCGCCGCTGCCCGCCGCCAAAGGCCGCCATGGACGAGCACGCGCCCGAGTGGCTCGTCCACGAGGACTGCGCCCTCCTGCAGGTGAATGGCTGTCCCTCCCTGACACGGGTCACAGGGGCCGACTGACACAGGATGACATAAAAGGCCGAAACTAGTGTCCTCTGACCGCTCGGTTAACGCTGGACTCTGTGCTTACCCCACCGAAGCGACTAACTGCTGAGAACAGCGCGCCCGTCACGAGCTCCCGACAGCGTGGCTGTTTTCTAACCTGTCCTTGGTGTTGCAGGCCATCAAGAGCGTGCTGGAGATGCCGCTGAACCTGGTGGTGGTGTCGCCGGCGCACACACCCAACTGGGATCTGGTCTCCGACCTGGTGAACCACGTGGGCCGCGCCTACCGCTCGCCGAAACAGTGCCGGCTCCGGTTCGAGAACGCCGTCCAGCCGCGCGAGGAGGGCAAACTGGTCTATGACCCCAGTCCCAAAAAGTCCAAGAAACACAAGCTGGGCGTGCCGGGTAAGCTGTCGCTGCCGACGGCCAAGGCGGGCCGGCCGCTACGCACCTCACAGCTGGCTATGCAGGACAAGAACCAGGCCTTCAGCAGCCTCTACTCACAGCGCTACGACAGCATGAAGGCCATCGCCAACAAGCGGGCGCCGACGACTCGTCCGTCGCTGCTGCCGCCGGCCTCGCGCAACCCCAAGCACGCGGCGGTGCTGGCGGAACAGGGCATCGAGTACGACGCTCCTCTGACGCCGGTGGAGGTGGCGCAGAATAAGGCGCAGCGGCTCGCCAAGGAGAAACAGAAAACGGTGAGCCAGCGACTGAACGTGACGAAATTTTGACTTTTGAAATATTCAGAATTCTGGGTTATATTGGGTTATGCCAGTTACAACATTCAAATGTTTCTGGAAGGGTGTTGTGGGAATGACCTAGGACCCTAAAACGATTATAAAACAGATAACAGTAAAAGCGCCAAAAGATTTGCAGCCTAAAAAGCCAAAGTCCAGCAACTAAGACATCTAAACCTCAAAAAAGCCAAAAAGGCTAAGTCAAGGTAAAGATAAAGAAAAAAGTGTGGGATGAGGAAAAAAGTTTGAGGGCGTTATGCTGTTGAGGATCACCATCTGTAGCAGTGCAGATCTGTGAAATAATTGGATGGAAGCTAGCCATATCTTTTTGTTTGTGGTGAGTTGTGTTGTGTAATCTAACCTTGAATTACTAGCCTTTTGTTCCCCTAACGAGGCTATTGAGTTTCTAGCAATGAAACACTATCACATGACCGTGACAACAACTAATTCTCCAGTAGCCGTTTCCGTTAGTTCGCGTGCACTTGTCTTAATGCCCGATATATGAACTGGCAAGGGAGACAAGCCTCTTATACACCAGGTTTCCATTGCCTTTTCTGTACTTACCTTTGCTATATAAGAGCAGTGGAAACCTGGGCCCCGTTTCCTACAAGTTGTAGAAATGTGACGTGTTTTACACCACATTCACCCGCAAAGTTACGCCGTACTCAGAATCATGTTTCATGAAGAGCGGCGACTTTCACGCGACGTAGATACGAAATGCAGCGTGAATTACGCCCAATTCCAGAATGGAATTACCCATTCCAAAATATAACATATAGCTGCTTTATTAACATTAAAAAGGGCATATATGTTTTTTTAATTAATTAGTTAAAAGAAATGTTTGTACTTATTTAGTCTAATTCGATTATTAAGTTTCTCACGAACTTTTAAAAATAGTGCGGAAAAAGGCGCGCTAATAGCAGGCGCAATAAATATACGACTTATTTTTTGGGCATTACCCTCTTTTTGCAGTTTGCTTGCTGTGACCGGTTAAGTAGTTACTGTGTTATTGTTGTGCAAGTGTACTCTGGTGAAGTTGAAGTGTGTCGAGTAACCGTGAGTGAACTGGGAAAGGTTTGTGAACCTTGTAATTTCGTGAAACTGGGAAAGGAATAGTGAGTCAACTAACAACTTTGAAGAATACCTAGATGCCAGTACCTAGGTATATCATCATTTTCGCCAGAGGCCTCGGTGGAGATGCTTGGATTTTTTTGGTTACAGGCACCCTAAATTGAATTTTTACCCCCCATTGACTCCATATAACAACGTGTCAGTGTCAGCCTAGCTAGGGTGCTGTACTCCCTTGACCGTAAATAAAAAATAACGGCAGAAAGTCGAAGTAAAAAAATCAATGTCAGCTTTCCTGTGTATTTGCATCAATAACTATCATTATTTGTCGCCATACCAAATGGCTATAGAACTCTATATATCAGGTCAATTTGGCGTGAGTAACTCACTTCAAACTTATGGCAAGGAAGAACTTGCACACCTTATTTATTTAAGTTTATTTTACATTCCTGATTCTTTTTGTCCTTCACTACAACCGTTTTGCCTGAGATTCAGAATTTCAGAAGAAATTATATATATTTCATGTTTTGCATCATTGACTGATAAAAGTTATGCTGCTACTTCGTGCGTAGCTTTTCAGGAGTAACGTACGTGTTGTCTGCTATATGAAACAGGATCGTGAATATTCTACGCTGCATTCCCCAGTACAGCGTAGTTTAGAGCCGCGTAGCTTTACAAGTAGTTGTATTTTACGCTGCATTTTTATGAAACAAGACTGGTGTATTATTCACTTTCTACGCTACTTACGCTATTAGCGTAAGTTACGCGTTTTATGAAATGGGGCCCTGGTGTATAAGAGACTTGTCTCCCCTGCCAGTTGATGTATCCAGAATTAAGGCAACTTGCTTTTTTATTGCATACCTATGCTATGATGTTTGTTCAACTCCTCAGCAGTGTACAAATAGGCCGTAGATTTTCTGACACCCTTAGAACAGATTGTGATAAAGCAGTTTTCGTCGTGAAAATGTGCTTACAGTTTCCGGTTTTCTTATCTCTACAGCAACTTAACCCCGTTCACAAGGGCAAAACCGCCCATTCATTGCTAACCGATCCGAAAAAGCTAAACCACCCGACACCAGCCACCCCAGCCCCCTCGCCGGCGCCTTACACGGGTGACGGCAACACGTCCGATGACACAGCCAATCAAGCCCCAATCGTTTCAAAGGTAGTGGTTGCCAGACGTGACATCATCCACAGTCTGATATTTATTTCTTTTTCTAGAGGAGTATTTTAAAAACCAAATATTGAGCTTATTGTACATTTTCAGAAAATCACGAGTGGTTTCATTATTTCTGACTAAAAGTACGCCTAATACACCAAATTCCAGGTTCGACCAATCCCATTCCCTTTAATCCTGTGAATGTGTCTTGTCAAGTTTTGTTTTGTAATGTTCTTCTGGTACATAGCGTTTGTCCGGATATTGTGTGAAAAGCTGCACGCGGAGACAGTAGCCAGTTGTGCTGCCACCATTGCCTGTATCCGGCTCCGCCGCCGCCCCTGCCCGGTGTCTGACAGTGCGGTGTCAGGTGGCGCGCTCTCGGCAGGCGTCGACGGAGCAGCTGCAGCGGCTGCAGAAGGTGCAGGTGGCAGCTGCCGCGGCCGGCGCCTCTGGCAGCGGCACCGCCTCGGCGGCCACCGCGTCACGGCCGCAGCTGCTGCCAGCCCGCACCGCCGCCGCCACCTCCGCCGGCGCCATCGTCTCCGTGGCCAGCCTGAACGCGGCGCAGCTGCAGGTGGCGCAGCGGTTCGTCTCCGGCGGCCTGGTGGCAGCCTCGCCCGGCGCCAAGTCCACGGCGCTGGCCGCCTCCATCCCGATCCAGACGCTGACGCAGAAGTCGCTGACGCCCAGCCAGCTGCAGGCGCTGAAGCAGCAGGCGATGCTGCGCCAGAAGCTGACGCTGGACCCGCTGAAGCGACTGCAGGTGGCCACGACGGCGGCGGCGGCGGTGTCGGCGCCGGCCTCAGTCCAGCCGCAGAAGCTGCAGGTGGCGGTCACCTCGCTGGGCTCGGTGGCCGGCGTGGCGGCGGCCGTGCCCGTCAGCCAGCCGGCCGCCACGCAGGCGCGCACACAGGTGCGTATCCTCAAACAGGCGGCCGGCAAACAGATGGTGGCGGCGCGGACCATGACCGAATCGGAGATGGCGGCGATCCTGAAGCAGAAGCCGGCGCCGCTGCAGCCGGTGGCGCAGACGCAGCTGGTGCCGCAGCTGCTGGCGCAGGTGCAGGGGCGGCGGCGGCGCGCGCCGGGGCCAGCCCGCCGGTCAGCGCTGTCGCCGGCACCGCCACGCAGACGGTCACCATCCCGGTCACGGCCATCAGCATGGCCGGCGTCACGCTGCCGCACATGCGCGCTGCCAACGCCGCCAAGGTGAGTTCCGCCCAACTGCGTCTCTGCTCTCTGTAGAACCCCTTTCTTTGGAAGTCTGGAGCGTAGTCTATGGTATTGTATTGATCGTAAGCTGAGAAGTTTGGTGTATTTTTTCTTTGAAATATTGCGCTGCAACAGAACACTCCCAAATGTTCGGAAAATTGAATATATGTGTATGCCCTCGCTCATTACATAACCCAATTGGATACTAGGTCGCAATACAGGCGTTTGATGTGCTGTCATGTTAACGTATTACGAAAAACCAAATATAATACGCTTCATGGTATCCAGTGGAAGTATCGTTAGGGTTCAATAGCTTTCGAGGGACATCGCACCCCTGAGATCATCTGTCTTCTTGTATGATTTGTGATCTTATCTTCTTTTATAATAAATAAATGACGAAGGGCCGTGTAAATCGACGGTAGGTTAGGTATTTGCGATGGTTTCTTGACTTGGTCAGCACACTTTGAGATCGTATCAGTAATCCATTGAGGTCCTTGAAACAGCGCGGCTTTCTGTACCCGCGCTGTCCTGTAGCCTCAGAAACTAACGTCAAAATAGTTTCCCGTCAATCGTTAGATTCAGGGGCGGAAATATTGACTACATAGTGCTAATCATAGTTTGGATGGTTAGCTTCTATGTCCCTCTCCGGTGCTGTGACCCCATGTGTTTATTGTCACTTATATCATACCCGCTGCTACGAAGTCAGCTCCAATCTCTCTCTCTTTGATTCTATTCAAGACTCGTTAGAAGCTCACTAGGTGTGAGTCCCGGTGTGTGGCTGACGGGCTGCCTCGGCTCTCTGCTTCAGGTGTCGACGGCCTCGCAGCAGCAGCTGCGGCAGCTGGCGCTGCAGAAACAGCTGATCACGCCGCAGCGCAAGCTGGCCGGAACGCCCACGGCACTGGCGCAGGTGGCCGGAAAGCGGGTGCCGGCGCAGCTGTCGGCGGTGCAGATCGTGCCGGCCCAGAAGCCTCTGCCCACCACCGTCACGGTCCAGCAGATCCAGCAGGTGGTGGGCCGTGACGTCATCAAGGTGCCGCCGACGGCGGTGGCCGGCGCGCGCGGCTCGGCCAGTCAGCTGCAGGCGCGCGTGCTGCCAGCCGGCCAGCACCACCCGGTCCGACAGACCATCCAGGTGGTGTCCGGGGCGGCGCCGCGGCCGCTGGCGGCTCTGCAGTCGCCGCGGCCGGCCGCGCCCGCTGCCGCCGGCAGTCTGCAACTGCTGCAGACCAGCGCCGCCGGCAGCAGCGGAGTTGGCTCCTCTCAGGCTTCACAGCCGCAGGTGAGCCCGGGGACAGCTGCAGGCCAAACACCGTACACGCATCGAGTAGCCGAGCCAGGGTTACCGTCGTGCCCCGACGGCAGTCGCGTTGCCCAGTGCTGTTTTTGCAGGATTTATTTTAAGTACATAACCCTGAGCATGTATTGAGAATGCCATGTAGTTTTCCCGGGTTTCACTAGGCAGCGGCGTAATGTCGATGCTCTGCTGTGAGTGCAGGGTGTCGCGTTCTCCCTAACGCCTGCGGTGCGGCTCGACAGGCAGCGACAGTGGCGCTGACGCAGCTAAAGCCGCTGGCACCCGGCAGCGCCGCCCCCACCCTGGTGCGCGGCGCCCCCTACACCATGCGGCTGCGCACCGTGCCGGAGCGGCCCAGTCCGGCCTCCTCGCCGCCTCCGACCCCCGCGCCGCAGCAGCAGCCGCCGCCGCCCCCCGCCGTCGGACGCCTCGTAACGGCGCCCGGCCAGTGGACTGCTGCGCTGGGGTGTGTGCCGGCGGTCCCACACGTCGGATCGGTGCGCAGCTGCTGCGCCGGAGCTGCTTCAGCGCTGTTTGGGTGTTCTGCTTTTGAAGATGAGTGAATGAGTCTGAGTAGAAGGTGCGGCTGCTAATCCAGTCTAGAGTCCCTGCGGGATGCCGGCTCAGTCGGTGGCGGAGGTGTGCGGGTGGCGAGGTGCCACCGCCATTGGCGCCGCGAAGTTCGCCGATGCACGCGGCGGCGTTGGCCCGGCCCCCAGTTCTGCCGGCGCACACAGCGGTGGTGGTGCGATGCCTGTCCCAGCCGTGGTGAGTAGTGAGCGGACCCACCGACCAACACCGGTACTCAAAGGCCTCAAGGTTTCTATGGTCCGCGAGCGTAATCTCAATTCGTCTGAGAACTTACTATTTTTATGCCTCGGTGCGGCGGGATACTCTTAGTCTGGTGCTAACTTCTACGTGCTTAATGAAATAGAGGTCCTTGAAACAGCGCGGTCTTCGGTGCCCGCGCTGGCTGAAGCCTCAGTCACAAACGTCGGTATCGTTTCCCGTCAGTCCTTAGATTAACGGGCAGAAATGTTGACTACAAAGTTGTGCGGAATCATTTGCATTCTGGACCGTGTTATCTCCTCCCCAGACGTAGCCTTAACCTATTTACTTTATTGCAGCTGTTCCCGCGTCTCGGGCCAAACGTAAATGCCGATGACACGTTCCCAGTGGGGTGTTCTCTGTCGACCACCTCCAGACGGGTCGTCGTCGACCATTTGACCTCCGCCTCAGCGCTTTGGTAAGCATTACCTAAACACTTGATGGGTGATTAGGCTCTTTATCGTACTACGGACTAGTCGAAAATAGTACAAATCTGGTCCAAGTGAAGCATCCCCAACCAAGTTGTACGTAGGTGCAATGATGGATTCACTATTTACCTACATTCTCTGAGTGTCGTGATAACACTTTAGTGTCTGAAGCGACGCCGGCTCCCTGCGGAGATGGTAGGTGAGGGTACGGTACTGACCGAGTCTGCTCCGCGGCTCCAGGAGCGGCCGCCGCCGTTGTGGGTTGGAGCCGCCGCCGCTGACGTCCCAGCAGAGCGGAGCAGCAGTCTGCGGCCATCACCATGCCAGGTCAGCCACTGGTCTAAGGAACGTTTTGGGGCGGTGTCAGGGATCCGTTGAGGTTTTGAAGCAGCGCGGCTTTCTGTACCCGCGCTGTCCTGATGCCCTCAGACATGAACGTCAGTATCGTTTCCCGTCAATCGTTAGATTCACGGGCAGAAATGTTGACGACATTGTTTCAGTGAGCTATGGATTCCAGACTTTTACTAAAGAACTAATTCGAGCACGATAGCAAGTTTCTACAATGCCAGTTTTTGACTATGAGAAAGGCGTCCGTAAGGCGTTCACGGGCGCCCCATGCCCCATTCAAATGATTGGATTCGTCAATGGCAACGAGATAGACGTCTCAAAGGGAATTTTTCGTTGCGTGAATAAATGCTCTTACCAGTTTCAGTGGCAAATACGTTTTGGGACATAATTGGGCATGCTAAAGTCGTTAGTTGGTCCCCTTTTTCCTGGTGTCAACGCCCTTGAGTACGTGCCTAACTTGAAAGTCAGCTAGTTTTGGATGTCTTTTTTGCTGGACTGCGTTTTACACTGCTGCCATTGAATTATAGTATCGCAGGAATGCTATTCATGATATTCAGGTAGACCATTGTGTATTATGCCATCGTGCCGGCTTTTCTGATCCGAGTGGATATCATAATAGGAGCACTTGTTCCGCATAGTCCCTTGTCATCATAGTTTGGGAGGATTACTCATGATTTCCGGGGAACTAGGTTGTTGACTTGGCAGCTTGGCAGGGACTTATTTCCATCTCGAAACTTGGTTATCACTTAATTGACATCCTACCTGCTCGTATTCACCCACTAGGGGAACGTCTTCCGACACGTTATTTGCCGTACACGCTCCCAGTGTTGACCTCCCCTGTTGGTGTGCTTGCAGCTGCTCTCCCTCTGTCCGTGGACGCGGGTGACTTGTGCCCAGCGTATTGGGCTCTCATCCGCGGTGCTCTAGCCTCAGGACTTCGGTAAGTGCTCATCCAACTGATGGCCTGCCGCCTGTGGAGTGGCTCTCAGTGATATTCCTCACGTGGCGACAAGAATTTGAATTTGATATATGTGAAATGTCCTCAACGAAGTTGTACGTAGGTGCAATGATGGATTCACTATTTACCTACATTCTCTGAGTGTCGTGATATCACTTTAGTGTCTGAAGCGACGCCGGCTCCCTGCGGAGATGGTAGGTGAGGGTACGGTACTGACCGAGTCTGCTCCGCGGCTCCAGGAGCGGCCGCCGCCGTTGTGGGTTGGAGCCGCCGCCGCTGACGTCCCAGCAGAGCGGAGCAGCAGTCTGCGGCCATCACCATGCCAGGTCAGCCACTGGTCTAAGGAACGTTTTGGGGCGGTGTCAGGGATCCGTTGAGGTTTTGAAGCAGCGCGGCTTTCTGTACCCGCGCTGTCCTGATGCCCTCAGACATGAACGTCAGTATCGTTTCCCGTCAATCGTTAGATTCACGGGCAGAAATGTTGACTACATCTCATTGTTTGCAGTTAAATATGGATTCCAGACTTGTACTAAAGAACGAATTCGAGGACGATTTTGGCAGATAATTTGACGATAGCGGTTTCTTGTTATCGTCGGCAAGGCTGCCAGATTCCCAAAAGAGCTGTTAGCGACTAAGGTTTGTGTGTGTTCCAGGAGTCAACTGCAGTAAGTTAGTCGTCTCAAAGGGAATTGTACGTTTCGTGAAGTAAACATTCTTAACAGATTTCAGTGGCAAATACGTTTTGGTAAACTTAGTTGGGCGTTCAACAGTAGAGTTGGTGACCCCCTCTTCACTCCCCTGGTGTCAGCGACCTTTTATACTAACATAGCCGCAAAATTAACGCGTTTTGAATGTTTTTTATTGGAAGACTTTGTTTTAAACTACTAGCATGGAATTATAATATAGCAGTAGTATGCTGAAAACAATGCTCCTGATGATATTCAATTATACCATTGTGTATTCCATCGTGCCCATCAGGGTAAATCTGCATATGTCCCATGCCATCTAGTTATAGAGGACTACTCAGGATTGATCCGGGGATGACTAGGTTGTGGACTTTGCTGCTTGGTAGTGATTCACTTCCAGTCGCTGAGACTGGATTACCATTTCATTGGTTTCCTACCTGCTCGTATTCACCCACTAGGGGAACGTCTTCCAGCACGTTCTTTGCCGTACACGCTCCCAGTGTTGACCTCCCCTGTTGGTGTGCTTGCAGCTGCTCCTTCTGTCCGTGGACGCGGGTGACTTGTGCCCAGCGTGGGGTCGCCCCTACAGCCGGAGGACTGGTCATACTGGGCTCTCATCCGCGGTGCTCTAGCCTCAGGACTTCGGTAAGTGCTCATCCAACTGATGGCCTGCCGCCTGTGGAGTGGCTCTCAGTGATATTCCTCACGTGGCGACAAGAATGTGAATTTGATATACGTGAAATGTTCTCAACCAAGTTGTACGTAGGTGCAATGATGGATTCACTATTTACCTACATTCTCTGAGTGTCGTGATATCACTTTAGTGTCTGAAGCGACGCCGGCTCCCTGCGGAGATGGTAGGTGAGGGTACGGTACTGACCGAGTCTGCTCCGCGGCTCCAGGAGCGGCCGCCGCCGTTGTGGGTTGGAGCCGCCGCCGCTGACGTCCCAGCAGAGCGGAGCAGCAGTCTGCGGCCATCACCATGCCAGGTCAGCCACTGGTCTAGGGAACGTTTTGGGGCGGTGTCAGGGATCCGTTGAGGTTTTGAAGCAGCGCGGCTTTCTGTACCCGCGCTGTCCTGATGCCCTCAGACATGAACGTCAGTATCGTTTCCCGTCAATCGTTAGATTCACGGGCAGAAATGTTGACTACATCTCATTGTTTGCAGTTAAATATGGATTCCAGACTGGTACTAAAGAACGAATTCGAGGACGATTTCGGCAGATAATTTGACGATAGCCGTTTCTTGTTATCGTCGGCAAGGCTGCCTGATTCCCAAAAAGAGTGTTAGCGACTGGAAAAGGTTTGTGTGTGTTCCAGAAGTCAACTGCAGCAAGTTAGTCGTCTCACAGGGAATTGTACGTTTTTGATGTAAACATTCTTACCGATTTCAGTCGTAAATACGTTTCGGTAAATAGTTGGCCGGTTAACAGTAGGTTGGTGACCCCCTGCTCATTCCCCTGGTCTCAGCGCCCTTTTATACTTACATAGCCGCAAAATTAACGCGTGCTGAATGTTTTTTATTGGAAGACTTTGTTTTAAACTACTAGCATGGAATTATAATATAGCAGTAGTATCGCGTGAAAGACGGGCATGCTCCTGATGATTTTCAATTATACCATTGTGCATTCCATCGTGCCCTGCCATCTAGATATAATGACTACTCATGTTTGATAGCTGAGGACTAGGTTGTCTGTTTTGCTGCTTGGCAGTGATTCACTAGTCGCCGAACTGGATACCACTTAATTGGTTTCCTACCTGCTCGTATTCACCCACTAGGGGAACGTCTTCCAACACGTTCTTTGCCGTACACGCTCCCAGTGTTGACCTGACCTGTTGGTGTGCTTGCAGCTTCTCCCTCTGTCCGTGGACGCGGGCGGCACGTGTCCAGCGGAGGGGTCGTCCCTACAGCCGGAGGACGGGTCATAGGATCCGCGGTGCTCTAGCCTCAGGACTTCGGTAAGTGGCTCATCCAACTGATGGCCTGCCGCCTGTGGAGGCTATCAGTGATATTCCTCAGTCATTTGCATAGTGTCGACAATAATGCGATTCTGATATAAGTGAAGTATCCCCAACGAAGTTGTACGTAGGTGCAATGATGGATTCACTATTTACCTACATTCTCTGAGTGTCGTGATAACACTTTAGTGTCTGAAGCGACGCCGGCTCCCTGCGGAGATGGTAGGTGAGGGTACGGTACTGACCGAGTCTGCTCCGCGGCTCCAGGAGCGGCCGCCGCCGTTGTGGGTTGGAGCCGCCGCCGCTGACGTCCCAGCAGAGCGGAGCAGCAGTCTGCGGCCATCACCATGCCAGGTCAGCAACTGGTCTAAGGGAACGTTTTGGGGCGGTGTGAAGGATCCGTTGAGGTTTTGAAGCAGCGCGGCTTTCTGTACCCGCGCTGTCCTGATGCCCTCAGACATGAACGTCAGTATCGTTTCCCGTCAATCGTTAGATTCACGGGCAGAAATATTGACTACATTTGTTTGCAGTAAAATATGGATTCCAGACTTGTACTAGAGAACTAATTCGAGCACGATTTCGGAAGATAATTTACGATAGCCGTTTCTTGTTATCGTCGCAAGGCTGCCTGATTCTCAAATAGGAGTGTTAGCGACTGGGCTAAAAAGTTTGTGTTGTCGGAAGTCTACGCAGCAAGTTAGTCCTCTCAAAGGAATTTTACGTTTTTGATTAACATCTTACCGATTTCAGTCGTAAATACGTTTCGGTAAATAGTTGGCCGGTTAACAGTAGGGTGACCCCCCTTCTCGCTCCCTGGTCTCAAGCCCTTTTATGCTTACATAGTCGCAAAATAAACTCGCTTTGAATGTTCTTTATCGATGACTTTGTTTTAAACTACTAGCATTGAATTATAATATAGCAGTAATGTCCGGGAAAAAGATATCCTGGTATGAGGTTCAATTTTCGGACCATTGTGCATTCCATCGTGCCCTGCCATCTAGGTATAATGACTACTCATGTTTGATAGCTGATGACTAGGTTGTCTCTTCTTCTGCTTGGTAGTGATTCACTAGTCGGATCTGGATCACTACTTCATTGGTTTCCTACCTGCTCGTTTTTCTCCTTGCAGGAAGTCGTCTTCGAGCACGTTCTTTGTCCTTCGCGGTCCGAGTGTTGACCTGACCTGTTGGTGTGCTTGCAGCTGCTCCCTCTGTCCGTGGACGCGGGCGGCACTTGTCTAGCGGAGGGGTCGTCCCAAACCGGGGGGGGGGGACGTAACCGCGGTGCTCTAGCCTCAGGACTTCGGTAAGCACTGGCTTATCTGCTGCTGCCGCCACCTTTGTGCTCTCAGTCTCAGTCCTCAGTCATATTGCATATGTGTCGACAATAATGCGATTCTGCTGTAAGTGAAGTATCCCCAACGAAGTTGTACGTAGGTGCAATGATGGATTCACTATTTACCTACATTCTCTGAGTGTCGTGATAACACTTTAGTGTCTGAAGCGACGCCGGCTCCCTGGGGAGATGGTAGGTGAGGGTACGGTACTGACCGAGTCTGCTCCGCGGCTCCAGGAGCGGCCGCCGCCGTTGTGGGTTGGAGCCGCCGCCGCTGACGTCCCAGCAGAGCGGAGCAGCAGTCTGCGGCCATCACCATGCCAGGTCAGCCACTGGTCTAGGGAACGTTTTGGGGCGGTGAGAGGGATCCGTTGAGGTTTTGAAGCAGCGCGGCTTTCTGTACCCGCGCTGTCCTGATGCCCTCAGACATGAACGTCAGTATCGTTTCCCGTCAATCGTTAGATTCACGGGCAGAAATGTTGACTACATTGTTTGCAGTTAAATTTGGATTCCAGACTTGTACTAGAGAACGAATTCGAGGACGATTTCGGCAGATAAATTTGACGATAGCGGTTTCTTGTTATCGTCGGCAAGGCCAGCTGATACGCGAATAAGAGTGTTAGCGACCGGGCTACAGGTTGAGTAGCGCGTTTCTACAATCCAGCTTTACTATGAAAAGGCGTCCGTAGGGTTCAGGGGTGCCCCATTCCCCATTCAAATGATTGGATTCGTTAATGGCAACGAGTTAGACGTCTCAAAGGGAATTTTTCGTTGCGTGAATAAATATTCTTACCAGTTTCAGTGGCAAATACGTTTCGGTAAACTTAATTGGGCGTTCAACAGTCGTTAGTTGGTGACCCCCTTCTGACTCCCTGGTGTCAACGCCCTTTTATAGGCTAACATAGCCGCAAAATTAGCTCGTTTTGGATGTTTTTTTTGGCGGCCTTTGTTTTACACTACTGGCATTGAATTATAATATAGCAGTAGTATCGCGGGAAACCCATGCTCCTGATGATATTCAATTATACCATTGTGTATTCCATCGTGCCGCTTCATCAGGGATACAAATGAGCACTTGTTCCGCATATGTCCCATGCCATCATAGTTTAGGTACAATGACTACTCAGGTTTATTGGCTGAGAACGAGGTTGTGGATTTGGCTGCATGGCAGGGACTTATTTCCAGTCGCGAAATTCGATTACCACTTTATTGATTGCCTACCTGCTCGTATATTCACCCACTAAGGGGAACGTCTTCCAACACGTTATTTGCCATACCTACTCCCAGTGTTGACCTGACCTGTTGGTGTGCTTGCAGCCTCTTCCTCTGTCCGTGGACGCGGGTGACTTGTGCCCAGCGTGGGGGCCCACAACCGGAGGACGGTCATACTGGGCTCTCATCCGCGGTGCTCTAGCCTCAGGACTTCGGTAAGCACTGGCTTCATCCAACTGATGGCCTGTCGCCTGTGGAGTGGCTCTCAGTCATATTCCTCATCGTGGCGACAAGAATTTGAATTTGATATAGGTGAAATATTCTGAACGAAGTTTGTACGTAGGTGCAATGATGGATTCACTATTTACCTACATTCTCTGAGTGTCGTGATAACACTTTAGTGTCTGAAGCGACGCCGGCTCCCTGCGGAGATGGTAGGTGAGGGTACGGTACTGACCGAGTCTGCTCCGCGGCTCCAGGAGCGGCCGCCGCCGTTGTGGGTTGGAGCCGCCGCCGCTGACGTCCCAGCAGAGCGGAGCAGCAGTCTGCGGCCATCACCATGCCAGGTCAGCCACTGGTCTAAGGAACGTTTTGGGGCGGTGTCAAGGGATCCGTTGAGGTTTTGAAGCAGCGCGGCTTTCTGTACCCGCGCTGTCCTGATGCCCTCAGACATGAACGTCAGTATCGTTTCCCGTTAATCGTTAGATTCACGGGCAGAAATGTTGACTACATTGTTTGCAGTAAAACATGGAATGTGCTTGGCGTGAAATTTATCCCGGCCTTAATATTTTTGAGGGCCGTGTTAAACCCTCTTTGTTGTTGATTGATAATTGTGCGGGAAGTAACGGATACGCTCTGATAATACTAAATTGAACCATGCCTCTTTCCATCCTACCAACGTTTATTATCGATAATGGTGCAACAATGTCAAAAATATTCGGGTAAGGTAATTTTTGGAATTGATCGGGCATAATCTTGTTAACGTATTTACATAGCGACAGATTCTTCACGGCTGCGCGATTCGGTTACCTTTTTTCGTTTGAGTGTTCGTTTTTCTCTCGGCAGGAAGTGCGTTTCGAACGCTATTTGTCCTTTGCGGTACCGGTTGTGACCTCACCCGTTGGTGTCCCTACAGCTGCTCCCTATGTCCGTGGACGGCCCGTGTCTGGCGGAGGGGTCGTCCCTCAGCCTCTGCACTTCGGTAAGCACCGGTTGAACTGCTGTGCCCACTGTGGCGCTGAGGCTCATATTCCTTACTACAGACGCGTCGAAAATAATACAAATCTGGTCTAAGTGAAGTATTCCCAACCAAGTTTAACGCAGGTGCAATGATGGATTCACTATTTACCTACATTCTCTGAGTGTCGTGATAACACTTTAGTGTCTGAAGCGACGCCGGCTCCCCTGCGGAGATGGTAGGTGAGGGTACGGTACTGACCGAGTCTGCTCCGCGGCTCCAGGAGCGGCCGCCGCCGTTGTGGGTTGGAGCCGCCGCCGCTGACGTCCCAGCAGAGCGGAGCAGCAGTCTGCGGCCATCACCATGCCAGGTCAGCAACTGGTCTAGGGAATGTTTTGGAGCAGTGTGAAGGATCCGTTGAGGTTTTGAAGCAGCGCGGCTTTCTGTACCCGCGCTGTCCTGATGCCCTCACACATGAACGTCAGTATCGTTTCCCGTCAATCGTTAGATTCACGGGCAGAAATGTTGACTACATTGCTTGCAGCCAGTTATAGCTTGCAGAGCTGCACATACCGAACTCGAGACTAGACTGTCCCCCTTGTCTGCACGCTACCGTAAGCATCACCAACTTTGTAGCACGACCAAATATAGCGATAATAACTGATTTGCGTTAAAAACAGTGGAATCTTCGTTGTTATCGGAGCTCTTGAGGCTAGTGTGTGCACCCTCGAAAGCGTCATTTCTCAATTATACTGCGCGGCGAATCAGGGTTAGAATGTGTGCAGTGATGAATTTCCCAATTAGGTACATACGTTCGCTGAGTGATAAGCCCTCCGAGTCTGACGTGGTGCCCGCTGCCGTCTCTGGGACGTGGGTGAGTGTCGGCTGATGATACCGTGCGCGGCGGCAGGAGCAGTGCTTGCCGCCGCCGAGTCGAGACGAGACAGCGGAGAGGAGCCGCCACCCACTCATCACCGCACTGAAGGTTGGCGAATTCATGATGCAGGTTCTGGTTTCGCAATGAGTTTACGCTAAGAATGGTTAGATTAAGACACACTAGGTCAATGGTTATTACGCTGCTTGGAAAGTAATTTTGTAAGCTTGGGGTGTGTACAGCACTTGTAAGCTTGGGTGTGTAAGCAGGTGGTGTTAAGTTTCGGTATTTTCACACGGGTTCCCATCCAATGCCGGCTGTTTTGGTGCCTCAGGTTTAAAAGAAGATTTAAGCGGTTCGTGTGAGAAATGATCGGTTTCGAAGACGTGACTACCCATTAAATGATATAATGGATAACTATCGAGTATCTATACGAGAAAATTATAGTATCTCAGCAGGGGTGCGGAAGGCTTGTCTCTGGAATTGAAAGACAACATTAGATCTAAACTGCTTGGAATCAAGTGGGGCTACTGAGAAATATAAGTTGCCAGGCGTCTAAGTCGGGGAGGGGGATAACCGCTCTGGCTGATAAAGCAGGGCGTGCTTTGGCGTGCTCAAATTTGTTATGTCTCTTAATACATCAGCGCGTGGACCGAAATCAGAGACGGTCTTAAAATTGTGATGTGTTCTTTCACACAGTGCCCTAAAACCCCAATCATCATTTCTCACACTGATCGCGAGCTCGAGTCTCGCCCCTCTCCTATAAAACTCTGGCCCTGGCTTTACGTTGAACAGGTTTCAGTATCGTCTCTGTCACAAACTGAAAGCACTAAGGGTGCTGATGTCGGGCATTCAACTGTATAGCGTTGAGTGCGGGCTGCAACCGGTGTAATGCATGCACACCCGTCTGTTTTCAGCGGCGGGACTTTCTACCAGTTCCGTAAGCTTTCGGACCACCTTCGTCCTTGGCCTCGGGCCGGACACCCGACCGAACCCCCGCTACAGCTGGCTCTCTGATGGATTGGAAGCCGCGCCTTCGCACAGCCGTGCAGCCCGAGTGTGTGTGATTCTGTGGAACTGTGTCGCGCCCGTCCCCCTCATCTGCACATACCCATCAGCGTTCGCCCATTAACCAAGCCTGATGTAGGTGCATTGGCTGGCCGCGACGCGAGCGCCGACTGCCCGCCCTCATCGCTTTTGTTGCATTCTCTGTCGTCTGTCGCTGATCCATTCAAATAGCGTGTTTAATATTTGCATTGTGAAAATACACCTGCATGACACTGACTTATTTCGATAGTGGAGAGTTCGATGACACACCAACACATTTTCAAGCAATGCATCAATTCACGTACGTAGGTGCGAGCATTTCACTCCATTCTTCGCAGCAGCGCAGACGGATAGCACCAGGTACTTCAGTATATATTACTGACTGGGCTGGCTCCTCCTGGCGAGGTCGGGCCGGAGGAGGCACTCGGTCAGCTGGCGAGGGCGGGCCGGAGGAGGCCCTCGGTCAGCTGGCGAGGTCGGGCCGGGGGAGGCGCTCGGTCAGCTGGCGAGGTCGGGCCGGGGGAGGCGCTCGGTCAGCTGGCGAGGGCGGGCCGGAGGAGGCCCTCGGTCAGCTGGCGAGGTCGGGCCGGAGGAGGCGCTCGGTTAGCTGGCGAGGGCGGGCCGGGGAGGCCCTCGGTCAGCTGGCGAGGTCGGGCCGGGGAGGCGCTCGGTCAGCTGGTGAGGTCGGGCCGGAGGAGGCCCTCGGTCAGCTGGCGAGGTCGGGCCGGAGGAGGCGCTCGGTCAGCTGGCGAGGTCGGGCCGGAGGAGGCGCTCGGTCAGCTGGCGAGGGCGGGCCGGAGGAGGCCCTCGGTCAGCTGGCGAGGTCGGGCCGGGGGAGGCGCTCGGTCAGCTGGCGAGGTCGGGCCGGAGGAGGCGCTCAGTCGGCTGGCGAGGTCGGGCCGGAGGAGGCGCGCAAGCTGGCGGCGCTCGGTCAGCTGGCGAGGTCGGGCCGGAGGAGGCGCTCGGTCAGCTGGCGAGGTCGGGCCGGAGGAAGCGCGCCAGCTGGCGGCGCTCGTCGGGCTGCAGCCGCGGGTGCCACAGGTCCAGCATCAGCACGGCGCGCGGCCCGTCGCCGCAGTTCTCCGCCCAGTGCAGGTAGGAGTCGTCGAAGAGCAGACACCTGCCGGTGGCCCAGCGGCGCGGCTCGCCGTCCACAACCAGCGAGCAGTGGGGCGGCACCTCCAGACCTGCCGCACACGCCGTCAGTCACACCCCGGTCACAGCCCCAGTAACGTCCCTACCACTCCGCTCCGTTAGACCCAGCCACATCACTACCGCGGCTGTGTTAGACCCTGTCACATAACTACCGCGGCTGCGTTAGACCCAGCCACTTACTCTACCGCGGCTGCGTTAGACCCTGCCACATCCACATCACTACCCCGGCTGCGTTAGACCCAGCCACTTACTCTATGGCGGCTGCGCTAGACCCTGTCACATCACTACCGCGGCTGCGCAAGACCCAGCCAAATCACTACCGCGGCTGCGCTAGACCCTGCCACATCCACATCACTACCCCGGCTGCGTTAGACCCAGCCACTTACTCTATGGCGGCTGCGCTAGACCCAGCCACATCACTACCGCGGCTGCGCTAGACCCTGTCCCGCACCCTATCCTGACGTTAGACCTCGTCATCACTACCCTGACAGCAGTAGACCTTGTCACGTAACCTATCCCGGAAACGTTAGACCCAGGCACGTATCGACGGAGTTGATAAATGACAGAAAGAAACATTACTTACATTCCATTCTCTGGGAGGTCCATTGGATATTGCTAAGGAATTCTGATGAACTTGAAAGCTTATGGCAATGTTTTAAATTCTGAAGTCTGTTTTCGCAATCGGGCTAAATTTGTGAGATTTAATGTATCTAAAATCATTTTTTGTGCTACAGCTTTTTAGCATATATTGACTTCCCAAGTCTGGACAAGTTGCAAGACTCAGCTGTGGAATTATACTTAATTTGATGGTGCTGGGTCAATACGGGGTATCACAGGCCAGCTCAAATACGTCCAAATAGTAAATTTGGGCAGACAAGGGCTATATTTCCTGCAGAATTGAATGCTCTCCGGCCAAAATAATTATTTATTCACAATTGAACATTCAGACGTGTACCCAACCATTACTGCATTTATTGAAACGCATTTTGTTTTTTTCTGACCATTTCCATGGAACTTAGATGAGTAGTTCACACTCCCGTTGAATACAATTTAGCACCTTGGTGGTATTTTACCCTGGAGTAGTTCTGAGAGTAATAAAGTTATAAATCCGATATTATTTCTGCTCAAACACTTCTAATAAACCCGATATTTCGTATTATTTAGTTTTTCTTCGCAAGCGGGAAAAACCACATCGGCGTCACGTCATAAAATGGTAGCACGTCATGCTGCCACTTGTTTTCCTAAAATGGGCCTTTCTTCATGTATTAAAACGTATCTCACGTTTGAAACTATTCATTGAAACAATTTATACGCATTTATAATCGCAGGAACCCAAGTAACGTTTAGCACGTAGGTTTTGGAGGTACAAGCAAGAAAAATGTGCCCGTGCATCACGCATGGGCCTGAGTAAGACACCACTTCCCCGCTTCCACTCGTGCCACGCGACCACCGGGGTATGAAGGGGTCGGTAGGCGGTCATCTTAACGTTTGCGAATAAAAAATGAGTTCTTGGGCAAATGTAATTTCGATGAAGTGGTTTCTCGTCCGGCTATATCAGATGGCTATCTCAGTCCAACTCCCATTATGAATGTGCCACATTCCCTTAACACGCGCATTGACGGAGGTCTGAGCCACCTTTGCCTTGACGGGGGGTACCCCAAATATTTGAACCGTTTTTTTTTTGTCAGGTCACATTTAAGGTCACTAAAGGTCGAAACACGCCGTCACAGGAATAACATGTATATGAAGGTTTTCGGCCATTACATCTGAACAAGTAAAGATAGAGCAAAACAATTTGAACTATATGAATCCTCGCAGCAAGCCGAATCCAATGCTATATAACATGACCTTGCTAGGTTAAATCAAGGATTTGACGTGACCTGAGGTCAGGTCAAGGTCAAATTGAGCAAAATGCTTATCACTAGAACCGCAATGACGAGGCAAATATAATGCAGTTAAAATACATGCTCTATCTCCATCCGTTTTAGATAACTCGGTGGGCCCATTATGTGAAATGAGTTTCAATCGGATAAGGTCACCCTGTTCAGACTTATGCTATTTTAAACTTTTTAGGTCAGGTCACTTCACCTGTACTCGTGACCTGACCTGAGATGACCTAACCTTAAAATTTTCACAAAAGTTGTAAAAATTATGAGAGAAAAGGTATGCCAAGTACAACGGCGCTACCCGCCGCCGTTTTTATGCTATTTCCGAAGGACCCGAGGGGGCGGTTACCCCGGCCAACTAAGGGTCAAGTTACACCCTGAATATAACGTGGAAGCATAAAACAACAGACTGCAAATCTTTGCAGAAACCCTTGCTTCATAGACATACTGAAACAGAAATACTTGAGCCGAACGGCTCGCTCTACTCACCCAGGTGGCAGCGTATTCGAGCGTTGGTGGGGCCGCGGTGCGGCTCGATGCGAGTGCCCGGCTCCAGTACTGAGAAGCACACATTGGAGAACACGGTGTGTGGCATCACCGCCTGCAGTGTGTCCACCACCTGCCTGGTCTCTGGGCAGACGTCCCGGGCCACGCCCTGATTCACCAGCCAGAACACCCGCCACCGGCCAGCCGGCGTCTCATTCACCGTCCAGTCCTTAGTCCGGCGCAGGGCGGCCTGGTACTCTTCACTGATGCTCGGCCACGCCTGCTGCAGTGCAGCGACGTCGGCGGTGTAGACGCCCTGCCACCAGGGCCGCTCCGACAGGCCCGGCACCAGGAGACCGCCGTCCGGCCGGGCCGCCCACGCCGCCAGCGCCTGTCGCAGTCGGGCCGACACCGCCCCTGCGCCGCTCTCCGCAGCCAGTCGGGCGGCCGCGCGCCGCGCCGCTGACGCCCCCGCGTGGCAGCGCGCGCAGTCCAGTGAGCGGCACTGGTCGGGCCGTCCCCGCCGGGAGCGTGCCAGCACCGTCAGCAGGGCAGCAGACAGGGCAGAGCCGACCAGCAGAGCGGCCGGCAGCTGCCAGCGGCCGTCGCCCAGCAGGGGGAAGCCGCAGCACTCCAACTCCATTCGGCGCAGACGGCACCAACGCAGCTGCCGGCCTCAACGAACTGCAACAACACAGAACAGCTGCACAAACTCAGGGACAACCCTGGCAGGGAGAAAAGTGTTGCAACTCAGTCAAGCAGTAGCGGATCCACGGAGGCCTCGGCCCAGAATGGTGGCACATCTACAGGTGCCTTCTTTCTATTTTTCAAAGATGTTGGCTGACTTCCCATCCCAGTTTCTAAAAGTTGTCGGGTATGCAACCCTCTCTTATTTCACTTACGATTACTAGCGATTTTTCACCAGAAACTCGGAGGAAAAAGAATAAGGGCTGAATAGTTAAGGGTAGTTAACACGGCAAGCGTAATTCGTTCACAATTACGTCAATCACCGGCGCCCGTTCTTCGGCAACATTTAACAAATTTGGTACATACAAATAATTAATCGAACAAAAGCATACAAATAAGATATTCTCTTTCAATTAATTAATTACAAATTTATGTGCAATCAATCAAATTTAATATACAATCATTGTGTCCTCTTAAATGTTAAAAATACCTAAGCTACTTAAACTAGGTAATTCCATTTCAAAATCTAGCATAACTCACTCTGAAGTTCATATATGTGCTGCTTTCACGTGAATGCCACCAGACTTCATGCATTTGTGATTCAGGGTATGCTGTAACTTAAAAAATGCGGTGTAAAATAAATCAATTTCCAGATATTTTTTAAAAGAGGGCCCAAAGATAAGTAAGCTAGGATTATGTTATGCCATGCTAGGTAAGGTCAGGCTATGTTTGGCTAGGTTTGGTTCAGTTTGGTACCTTCAGATTTGTTCCCTCCATACTGCTCTGCTCCTTTGACATTTAACCCGCGCCCCGGTGAGCCTCAGAGCCACCTTCACCCTGGTGGGGGGGTTTGAACACCCCCTCGACCTCGGCCCCTATGTGGGGTAGCGAAAAAAACGTGAAGACTGGTGGATAGTTCATAAAAATTCATGAATAAACTAAATCAAACACTTTGGCTCTGGTCAATTTTGAGGTCATGACAGGTCACGGGAAGTGACATTTTGAGGAGAGTTTTTGGGTTCTAACGTTTGACAGAGTTGAGTTAGAATCATTTTCAGGCACCATTCGCTTCCTCCCGTCACGGCGAATTCAATTATGTATAATATGCCCATATTCCATACTAGGTGAAAACAAAAAATGACCTGACCAGGTCAGGTCAAGGTCACTTTTTAACCTAGCATCGTCAATATGCATTTAAATCGACTCGCAATAGCAAACCGAACGCAATGATAACAAAATAAAAGCTGTATCATCATTTCACTAATTCAGTGACTCGTCTTTATCCATGTTCAGTATTGTCTTCCCGTTCGGGGAGGATGCAACACCGCACAGAAAAACAGAATTTAAAAAATAATTAATTTTGGAGCGTGCATTGCTTTTGGGTTGCACTGTCGCGAACACATATCGTCTACCTTGGAGGCACTGGGATGGATGAGGTTTGATGGCATGTTGGAGAAGCGTGATGTAGCCATAGTGAGAACGCTGTTATGCACATCTACCCCAACCTTGTTGGCCGAGAACATAATGCGTCGCTGACGTGTCAAGAGACCACACCGGGAGCACAAGCAAGCATGCTCGAGCTGCCCAGAGTAAGAACGGAGGCGGTATGGCAAAGTTTTCGCTTCAAGGCAGTTAGCTCATGGAATAACTGAGTAGGAGCAGACTGACTCACTGAGGGATGATGGTAGGAATGTGGTTATTTAGCATTTTTAGCTGTCTACATTTTGGATGCCTTTTTCGTTAGACTTTTACTGTATTTTACTCTTCTATAACCTGTATTTGATGTGAGGACTGAAAAGTCTATGTAATGGAGACCTCAATAAAGTACTATGGCTATGACTACGAAAGTACTATGACTTACCTTACAGTTATCAGAATTTTGGAGGCCATATTGGCCTGCTGGATCTGGTCTCCAGCAAACACTGATAGGATATATCCACAACCAGTCTTTCTCTGCTTATAGCACCTGAGTGAGAGTTAAGGCTGTTCCAAAGAGGACACAACTCACTCTGGATATTCAGGAACAAGGTACATCCTGCGGCTCCAGCGAGAGCCAGTCTGCATCTCTTTAACCTTTGTCTTTCACTCGGCATCTTCCCAGACGAACTAAAAATTGCCACAGTAGTCCCAATTTTCAAATCAGGGGATCCTTCTTTGTTTACAAATTATCGTCCTATATCGATTCTCCCTGTTCTTGCTAAGGTTCTCGAAAAGATAATATATGCCCAACTCTCTCAATTTCTCTTTGAAGAGAATATAATCTTTGAAAATCAATTCGGTTTTCGTAAAAACCATAACACTTTAATGCCAGTTGGCTTGTTATATGATGATATCACAGCCGCAAAAATTCTAAAAAAGTTAGTGCACTAATCTATTTGGATTTCAGCAAAGCGTTCGACACCGTTAATCATCAAATTCTTCTTTCCAAACTTAGCTGTTACGGTATTCAAAACACCCCTCTAAATTTGTTCAGGAGCTATCTCTCAAATCGTAAACAAATTGTCAAATTTAAAAATAATTCAAGTATCCCCATGACCCTGCCCATTGGCGTTCCACAGGGCAGTGTGCTGGGCCCCCTTTTGTTCCTTTTATATATAAATGACATTTCTAAAAGTTCGATCATTCCAAATTTCTATCTGTTTGCAGATGATACCGCTCTCCTCTTTACAGCTAATACTATACCTGAACTTAAATACAAAATTAATGTATCCCTTCCAAATGTAACCTCGTGGTTACTTAGTAACAGACTAACAATTAATGCAAAAAAGTCAACATATCAGCTATTTGCATCTTCGCCAGCACCTGATCTTCACATATCTATTAACAATGTCTTTCTGGAACGTAAATGCTCAACTAAGTATTTAGGGATTAGTATAGATGAGGATCTGAAGTGGAATAGTCATATTAGGCATGTAGAAAGCACAATCTCCCGTAATATCGGCCTCATTTGCAGATCAAGGGAAGCACTCGACTCGAGCCATCTCCTCCTGCTATACAACGCATTAGTGCTTCCCCACTTAAATTACTGTTTGGCTGTTTGGGGATCCACGTTCCCTTATCGCTTAAACAAATTAATTTTGCTCCAAAAAAGAATTGTACGGATTATCGAGAAAACTGACCGTTTGGCGCACACCAGCCCTCTCTTCAAAAAAACATAAAATTCTCAAACTGCCTGACCTTGTTGAATTCGCTCACATTAAAATTCTGCACAATTTTCTTCGCCAAACTCTACCCAACTCACTTTCAAATAGAATACATCTTCAACCGCCGGACCCTGCCGGGAGAAATGGTAGGCTAATTCAACACTTCTTTGTCCCCCATGTCCCCACTATGTACCGTAAATTTTCCATTTTTGTCGCTGCTCCTCGCACATGGAACAAGTTTATTGCCCCCAAAATTAGAAATCTGGAAGATATTCCTTTGAGCAAACCCTTCTTCAGCAAAGTTGTAGAAAAGTTATTTCTAGAAAAGTATTGATTGCAATAGGTAGTTGCGTTTTTGTATTCCTGTGCCAACATGCAATGCTGGGCCCACTCTGGCGCTATACTTGTGTTATAAAAAGTGTCTGTCATCAAATTCCTCTTTGGCCGTAATGAAACGCTAAGTGAGGCAGTTGGGGCGCTCTTACAGGCCAGCCTCCGGCACCTCCCTGCCCTTTCATGATTTCCCCCGTTTGTTTTGCGCGCCCAACTCATCCCATGTCTCATCTTAAGTAAACGCGCATCTATGTAAAATCCTATGTTATCTTTCCCAGTCACGCAACCAACAACTCTCTCTCTCTCTCTCTCTCTCTCTCTCTCTCTCTCTCTCTCTCTCTCCCCCGCACTTTCATTCTCGCTCTGTCTGCACCACTCAGCTTACTTCGACCTTCCTTCCCTCTTCTAATTAAATGCTTCCGGCAGCTGCTCTGAATCTCCCGCGGGCGGGAGCGGTTCAGCGGCGTGTTCTTGACGCGACTGCCGCGTCCTCTCCTGCTCCAATGCTGCGCGTTGGCCGCTGCAGGGGCCGTGTCGGGCTGCGGTGGTGCTGCGGGCTGCGCCAGCCGTGCGTGGCCCTCTCCGACTAGCGGCTCCGGATGGTGCGGAGTCGCGGGGTGGCACTGTGGTGGCCGCTGGGCGGCGCTGTGGTGGCCGATTGGCGGCGCTGTGGTGGCCGCTGGGCGGCGCTGATGCTCCGATGCTGCTAGAGTTGTGAGCTGTTTGATGTTGCCCGGGCATTGACCTTGATATGTCGTTCACCACCAACCCCTGAATTTATTTTATTTTTATTTTTTATTTTTTTCCCCTGATCCCGTCTTTTTTTTCTTTTTATTTATTAGCATTTCCCCATGTAGGGTGCTTTCTCGGTGCCACCCTCCTGAAGCGTGACTGGAGTTGTTTCCCCGCGCCCGATGTGGTGTTTCCAGCTTGTGTTCTACCCCTCGCCCGTTTTTAATCTCCACGGTCGCTTTTTGTATCATCGTTTTTACCTTTTGCCTGTTTTTAATCTTCACGTTACCGTTGTGTGTCATTTTTGCTTGTTCTGTGAATACATGTGTATGGACGTAAAAAGTATGGCAGCAGGTCAGACGAGCCGCACCAGCCATCTGAAATTCTCGCACCACCAGCAACCAAAAATTCCCACAAAATTCTGCCATATACCAAAGAGAAAAAGTGCACCCATTCCTGCCCACATGATGCAATGCTACCTCTCTTGTTAGTTAGTTAGTTGAGGACTTTTTATAAAACCCCTCCTGCCTCTTTATAACCATTTAGCCATTACTTGTTTGGTTTTCAGTGTCACCTTCCTCACACAAGTCTCACCAATTCGCACCAGGTTGATAAAATTTGTACCACTCGCTCCTGTCTCCAAGGGCACTTGCACCGACGAGATCTTGTCGAAAATACCATACTTTGAACACTGGAGGTAGAGTCTAACCTATTATTGAACTGCTCCACTGAGCTGGTGGACACTCCTTGGAGGGGAAGGGCATTCCAGGCATTCACTTCTTGAACTCTGAAGGAATCACTGTGAGACCTCGATACAGCTATGGATTTCATGAGTTTCCATGGGTGTCCACTGATTCTGGAGTAATCAGCCCAATTGAAAAACAGAGCAGGGTTAAGATTAATGGCTCCATGCAGCATTTGAAATACCTTTATCATGTCTCCCCGGAATCGCCAGTAGTAAAGTGAGGATAGCCTCAGGGCCTGCAGCCGATCAGTGTAAGACAAGCCCAAGGGAGCTCACCATACAGGTGGATCTGCACAAAGGTATCTTGGATCTGTGCTACACTCTCTCCAGCAGTCTCTGATTGGTCCTGCTAAATGGTTCACTCCACAGAAGGTTGGCAGAAACTAGGAAATAGGCTCAAAGAACAACAATTTTGATCAAAGTTCTTCAAAACATACTTCAGTTAGTTGTGGAGGGATGCTGGGGAGACCACACAGCTGACCCGGGTTCAAGGCCTGGTGGCTTCCCTGAACAAGGAGCAAGCTGGCTCCCGAGAAACCCTTCCATCAGGGAAAGAGTTAGCAACGCTTTATGACCCTGGTAGTTGGTGTGTCGATAAGCCCCAAAAATTATTATTATGCTGG
Source organism: Lepas anatifera (assembly GCA_034440635.1). Taxonomy (NCBI): domain Eukaryota; kingdom Metazoa; phylum Arthropoda; class Thecostraca; family Lepadidae; genus Lepas; species Lepas anatifera. Next base: position 375,203 of record JAOTON010000950.1, on the reverse strand, counting down.
GGAGAGCAGTCAGCCTTAAAAGGAACCTTTGAAACTGTATCGAAATGAGTATACCTTAGCCTTAGGTTACCTTAGGTGTACGGGACTTTCTGAGGCACGCCAGGTGCCTGTCTTGCCCGTTCTCATCGAGCTCAGTACAGGTAATGTTTCTAGACTAAGTTGGGAATGAATACATCAGATCAGCCCAGTGACGATCTATGTTGTTCTTGAAGCAGTTCGTGGACTGGGATTCGACGACCCAGTCCGGGAGACCGTTCCAATCTCTTACAGTGCGCACCCCGAAGTGGTTCCTCCGTGTCCTGGATACTGCTTGCGGTTTCCCAACCTTGAACCGGTGTCCACGTGTGGTACCGACTGGAGGGTCTAGGAAGAATTCTTCCTTACGCACTCGAAGCTGACCCCGCATGATCTTGTAGATGAAGATCATGTCACCCCTCTTGCGCCTATACCAAAGCGATGGCAGCTTGAGGGTACGAAGTCGAAGTTCGTAGTCCAGGTCTCGCAAGGAGGGGACCAGCTTGGTGGCACGGCGTTGGACTCTCTCTACCAAAAGCTGGTCCGCCTTGTTAAACGGGCCCCAAACCACATTGGCGTACTCCAGGTGGGGTCGCACTAAGGCTTTGTACAAGAGAGGCAGCACATGCTGGTCCACATGAACAAATGTCCTTCGAATTGCTCCAAGAATCTGGTTGGCCTTTGAAACAGCTGCGGCAGCATGTCTGCGGTACTTGAGTTGGTCATCTACAAAAACACCCAGATCTTTTTCGATGGTCACCGGAGCCAGTTGATTTCCGCCCATCTCATAGACTTGATGCTGGTTGTTGTGCCCAAGGTGGAGCAGACTGCATTTGGAGATGTTGAATGGTAATAGCCACCTCTCAGACCAGGACTCAAGCTTGTGTAGATCTTCCTGCAGAGCTCTAGCATCGGCTTGACTGCCCACCTCCCTGAACACTTTTGCATCATCGGCAAAAAGGAGAATATTGCTTCCAAGTTCATCAGGCAGGTCATTAATGAAGAGCACAAATAACGTCCGGCCCAGGACCGATCCCTGTGGGATGCCACTTGTTACTGGTGACCAGTCAGAAAGTGCGCCATTCACTCTAACTCTTTGCTTCCTGCCAGTAAGAAAGGCCTGGATCCAGCGGAGGATGCTGCCTCCTACTCCCATGCTGCTCAATTTCAAGATAAGTCGCTTGTGTGGCACAGAATCGAAGGCCTTGGCAAAGTCCAAATACGCAATGTCGACTGGGAGACCATCTTCAATCACTCTTGTCCAGCTCTCCAAGCAGCTTAGTAGCTGGGTTGTACAAGACCTACGAGGAACAAAACCATGTTGAGCGTTGCTCATCTGGCCAGATTCCACCCTATGGGCAAGAAGCACATCTCGGACGAGGGATTCCATCGCTTTCGAAGGGACCGATGTGAGGCTCACTGGTCTATAATTTGACGGACTGCTTCGGTCACCCTTTTTATAAATCGGTACAACTTCAGCAACCTTCCAGTCACCAGGTAGCCTACCAGCCGCGAGAGACTTCCTGTAGATGGAACACAGGGGAAAGCTCAGTGATCTAGCTGCCTCTTTCAGTACCCGAGGTGGTATGCTGTCAGGTCCAGGCAAAGAAGACAGTTTCAGTGCAAGGAGTTTGGATTCAACCATGGCCGGCGTGAGGTCAACATCCTCCACAGTTTGAACATTATCCTCAGGATGGACATGTGGAAGCTCTATACCAGCTTGCTCCACAGTGAAAACACTACTGAAGAAAGCAGACAGGGCTTCAGCTTTCGCAGTATCACTGGATGCCACTGACCCGTCGAGTCTTTGGAGGTCCTGAACTCGATCTCTGCATTTGACCTGTGAGCGAGTGTAGGACCAGAAGGCTTTCGGATTGTCTTTAACCTGACTGGCTATGTTCTTTTGGTGACTCTTACGAAGTCGTCGGGATAATCTCCTGAGGTCGTTCCGCTTCCTCTTGTAGGTGCTCCATTGCCTGCCCTTGTCTGTCTCAGTTGTCGCAGTCTTCACGTTGTGCCACATCCTTTTCTTCTCCTTGACAATTTTCAGAGCTGTTCTGTTAATATAAGGTTTATGGTTCTTCCGTCTGGATGGCTTGAGAGGTATGCATTCCTGCATCATAGCTCGAACAACCGTCAGAAAGTGATCATATTCCTGTTCCAGATCAAGATTTGAGGCTGCCTGCCAGTCTACTTCCTGTGCTATTTCTCTCATTTTGTTATAGTCACCCCTGGAAAGAGCTAGTTGGGGGCAGTCTAGCATCTGCCTGGACTTCTTTACACAGAACAACCTCATCTTAAGGCACAAGTGGTCGCTGCTGCCAAGACCTGGTAGGTAGCTCATTTCTTTTATAGTTGCTTCATCCTGGGAAAAGACCAGGTCAAGAATGTTTGGCCTCTGACCCGTCATGACATTTCTTATTAGATTTTCCCAGTGGAGACTTCCCTGACTCCTGTAAAAAATAAATTATATTCTAGGCTTTGAACATAACAGCACTTTCTCTCCCACCACACTAAAAAACGCACAGAAACACCATAACCCAAATTACAAATTACATCCTCATCGGAGGAGGACGGATAAAAACAGCCCCCCTCCAACAGCAAGCGCAGACGACGCAGACGACTGGATGTGACGTCACACCTCGTAGCATACAACATAGAAAAATTAAATGATTAAATATCCAAATGTTTGCAAAAAGAGGCCCATAATCGCAGATGAAATGCATATCTATTGCATTTGGGATACACTGGATTGCTGTATATTCTCACAAATTCGTAAGCGGGCAGTGTCATTAGCAGCAGTTTGTCGCACGGCCCAATGGTGAAGGAATTCCTCCACGCTCATGTGACGTCACGTAGGCGTGAAGGAATCCCCTCTTGAACGTACCTTTAAAGGTATCTTGGGATAAAAAAGGCGGCATGTATGAAGCAAGCGCGCAGATTACGAGACCTATTTTCGAGAACAAAAACAAATGTGGCACAATCTTTCTTAACTACGAGAAAGTCATGAAAATTTTTGAATATTTAAATTTGAATAAAATAGTTCCTTAGATGCGTGTTTGTAGAAGAGTGCTTCCACAAATCACTGAGTAGCAGTACATTTAAAACTTGCATTTAAAGGCCTTGGGTACTAATGTAGACAAAAACGACGCTTCAAATACCTACTCTACGCGCCACTCCTAAAATACAACAACAAAATAAACCGAACAGTTCTTCGACATGGTGGTGTGGATAGACAGTTGTCTGCGTCTGTTTCTACGTTCATTCATGTATTTTCACTCACAGAATCAAGCCAAATGAAAAACACAAGTTTTTTTCTTTTTGTTTGGAGATCAGTACGCTGATAATGATGATGAGGGCATTTTATAAAGTGTTCTGTGCATGGTACTTTTGCCCGCCCCTAAAGTCAGTGCACTTTTTCTTCCATGTTTGTTGCAAACTGGTGGAGGAGAACTAGTGATACTTAAGATGGTTGGTGGTTTCATAACTACATCCTTATGGCTGGCGCGTCTTACTGGCCTGTTGCCTTACCTGACAAACTGGACTGACACAAGCTGAACAATCTCTTGATTACCTGAGCAAATGATCATAACATTTATCAATGGAGGGATAATGGGAAGGATTTCTGGTTCATTTGCAGCCATTGTGCCATGAGATTCTCAAAAGTTTTAGCTGAAAACTTGACATTGCTCTCTCCTGTATTCATCAACATGGTTGGAGCATGTGAGGCTTTTGCCAGCACATCATGATTTATAAAAGTGCAATGATGGAGGAAATGTCTGATATGAGTGGTCTGATTCTATCCCAATTCTTTTAGCTGCCATGTGCATATTTATCTAAGTATTTTTATAGGGTGATACTAGTCATTGCCTGAAGTCAGCAATTCAGCATGCATCATATTGTTGTCTGATGTAGGTGAAGAACTTCGAAATCGTCTGGGCACTGGTAAAACCGTGTTTTCTACCTCGTGGCATTGATCAGATTCTTGTAGCCTGTGTTTACAACCCTCCTCGGTCACATGTAAAAGAACTTCTAATAGAGCATATTATTGAAACAGTTGACAGGTTCCTTTTGTTTATACTATGTGCCTGTAAAGTTCTATTCTGTTGCTAGCTGTTCAGCCTTTGCTTTGCTTTGCCCATGTCTTCTTTTGCTGGTCTATTCATTTCTTCTGTCCCCCTGTTTGTATATGAAAAAAATGAAATAAAAAAGGTTTCGATCATCTACTTGCAAAGTAATCATTTTAGGCGACTTTAACTCCGACTTTCCTGTCGTTGAATTTTGCCGAAGGAGCCACTTAACTCAGATTGTACGGAAACCCACCCATGGGAATAGCGTCATTGACCTCATTTTCACCGATCTTTCTGCACACTATTCCGAACTGTTTGTCATTTCACCTGTTGGCCGTAGCACCCACAACGTCGTGGTATCTTACCCAAATCTATACAAACCACCTCTTGCTATGAAAAGTGTGGCGTCAAAACGACCAATCAAAGATTCAGCGCTTAGGGAATTTGGACGTTGGATTCAAGCTGAAACATTTCACACGATGTATGCTGCTGTTGGGGTCTGCGCAAAATTAGATGCTTTCATGTCTACACTTTGGGATGCTGTCGCGCACTTTTTCCGGAGAAACGTGGTGTTCTTCGTCTTTCAGACAAACCTTGGATTACAGAACGAGTGAAGTGTCTCATTCGTGACAGGGATGCAGCATGGTCCCGTGGCTTAACCGCAAGGTATAATCGTCTCAGAAACAATGTTCAACGTGCTATTCTCTTAGCTAAAACTACCTTCTATAGAAATCGTGTATCTCCTCTCTGTAACAGTGACTCCGCAAAATGGTATGATATCATTAAGTCTGTATGTGGTCTGAAGACTGGGTCAATCTCGCTGTTGCAGTTGTCTGATTGTGAAACTATAAATCAGTTAAACGAACACTTCACTAACATATGTTGTAGTTACCCTGCTGTTGATGCGTCATGTCTGCAGGCCTATCTTCCAGCACAACACCCCCCTCCAACCATTGAACCTTACGAATTGTATCGCGAGCTGTCTAATATTCATGTTAGGAAAAGTTGCCAACCCACGGACATCCCTCTCCGTCTCATAAAGGAGTTTGCTGCTGAAATTGCAACCCCTTTATGCCATATCTTCAACCAATCCCTCGCAGAGGGTCGTGTTCCAGATCAGTGGAAAACAGCCTATGTATCTCCAATTCCAAAGGAGAAGAATGTTTCGTCGATTACAAAACTACGACCTATCTCGATCACACCTATATTCAGTAGAATATTGGAGTCTTTTGTAGTGCGCTGGAGCATGTCAGAAATTCGGCCCAAAATTGATCCAAATCAGTTTGGTAACCTGAAAAGTTTATCAACATCAAGCTACTTGATCCGTCTGTTTGATTACATTCTTAAAAACTTGGACAACTCCCGTAAATGTAATACGATCTACTTATTGCTGGTGGATTTTCAGAAGGCTTTCGACAAAATTGACCACACAGTCTTGGTGAACAAAATTATAGATATAGGTACTCCCAGGAGCCTTGTTCCATGGTTTGTTTCATTCATTTCGAACCGACAACAATGTATAAAAATGTCTTTGAAGCCTGGCGAAGCTCAAATTTTCTCAGACTGGTCAACTATTTCATCTGGCGTACCCCAGGCTACCAAAATTGGGCCTTTTGCCTTCCAAATCATGATAAATGACCTTTTTGAACACTTGAGAAACTCAATTGAACACCAGGTTTTGAAATATGTGGATGATCTGTCTCTAGTGATGGTTCCGCCCAAAAACTCCGACCCAACAGCGTTCATTCAGTCTTCAATAGACGAGCTGATGCTATGGGCATGCTCCAACAAAATGGGTATTAACACCACAAAAACAAAAATGATGAAAATATGTACGTCAAGAGTTCAGTCACCACTGCCCCGTTTTGTATGTAATCACGAACCTTTGCAATATTGTTCGCGTGCCAAAATTGTAGGTCTCACCCTGACAGACGACATGAAATTTGCCGTGAATACTACAGATATGGTCGCTAAAGCTGCCAAGCGACTATTCATCCTATCAAATTTGAGAAAGTTCAACGCGCCCGATTCTAGAAATGGTTAGGATTTATGTTTCCTTCATTAGACCAATTTTAGAATACGCATCACCAGTTTGGAATCATGCAATCACTTCTTCAGAGTCAAAATCTATTGAACGAGTCCAAAAACGAGCCTTACGTATCATACTTGGCTGGAATTACGTAACTTACCGGAACGCCCTTAGCGTTGCTAACATGGAAACTCTCAAAAACCGTAGAGCTAAACTGTTCGAAGCCTTCACTATCAAATGTCATCAAAATGCTCTAACTAGACACTTGCACTTTCCTCCTGCCTCCCGCCCTTCAGCAGGCCCCTTATTGAGACGGAGAGCCCCTTATCCCATTCTAGCAAAAACAGAACGTTATAGAAAATCCGCCGAATTCCAGATGCTAGAGCTCTTTAACAAAGGAATATGTACGTACACGCCACCACCGTCATGAGGCTCTTTGGTTCTTGTGCATGTGCATTGGTGTTCTCAGTGTATGTATGATTTGTAACATTCCTGCTTTTAGCCCTTGGCTACCACGGAATGATTGATTTGTGATGTTTTATATATTAATATACCTTTATCTCTCTCTCTCTCTCTCTCTCTCTCATAAGCAACCCACATTTGGCTGCCTCATGTCAGTTTTGCATGTTGTTTCGAACTGTGTGCTTTTGTTTGAGTTTTTGAGTATCATTGTCTGCAGACTTATTAAGTTAGTTGACGCTACTGATGCTGCTTACGCCTTTCTTATATAGTTTTGGATGCAACCAAAACTTTTTACAGGATTAATTGGCTAAAAACATGCATTTTGAATAACTTTAAACTAAATAAATGTTGTATCTTTAACTGGTGCTATTCAATTTGTATATTCAAATATTGCAACAGTCTTTTGTGGCTTTTTCTTGATAGCAAGCTTTTCCAGGCTTAATAAGGTTTTTTTCTTCAAAACACAGGTTTGTGACAGGCTTCTGAAATCAGCAGCAGACCAGGCCCGGGCCTGAAAAATTGCCCTAAACTCCCACCTCTAGGATATACTATATATCAGGGTTTTTAAGCTTAAATCTAAGATAAGATTGCTCAAAATTTTTATTAAATCCAATGCTGAATGAAGCATGCTTTCTTGAGCAAAGCAGCATTATCTGAACTGAAAAACTCTTGGTCCTTAATCCTGTGTAGCAATTTGTATAATATTTCATAAGCAGCAAAAAGCACTAGACCATTCCTTTCCATCCATATTTGATACTAAGACATCCACAAGGTGCACACAACCAGACAAACAGAATCATGCGCTCCTACCTCAAAGGAAAACAAAATTTGTGCTACACATGAGAACATCCTCAGTGTGGGGCCCCTAAATTAAGCTGGGGATCCACTAAATTCTGTGTGCCCATGGTGTGTCAGATTCAAAACTCATGGAGAAGGTTAAAAAAACAGGCAAGATGCACACTCACAACCCTGATCTGCACATCAGCCAGCACAGATATCAGAGGGCCGACACACTGGGGCCAACTGTGCCACACAGTCTCAAACAGGACCGGCGCACCGCGCCCCAGCGCCACCAGGGGGCGGCGGAAACCCCCAGCGCCGCCACGCAGCTGCCAGAGGTACGGCGGAATCCCTCAGTGCCGCCACGCAGCCGCTGGAGGGCCACGGCACATGCCCCTTTAGTCACATGTATGCTTTCATTCCTTTTGTGTATGTTTAGTCTCATGGGCGTCGAAAACGGGGATGACACTGGGCTCGTGTCCCCTTACTCGCGACTCAGTGAAGGGCATGCCTCCCAAAGTTTGGACATCCGCTTATTTTTTGTATTATCTCCCAAATACCTGCGTGAATGTACATAGATATCTAGGCGAACTGCATGGTCGTTAGTGTTTCATATGCAACGCTGCTGCATATGAAGAGCCTTTCTGAAGAACCTATCTCCGATCCCTCTTAGCTTTTACTTTTTGGGTACCGATAGTTAATCACAAGCAGCAATCATACACCCCGTTTTTTGGTTTTCGAAGTACTATAAGCAGTGCATTGTTATGGGATTAACTGCTATTGGTGCACAATATTGTTGTTCCCCAAGAATGATACATTTTTCCGTTTTTATTCAGTCACCTGCCATGTGGGGGTGTCTTTTGTGTTCACAGTTGGCACTGATACAATATCTGCTATTCGTCTGCGCCTGGCTCGGCTGCGGCCGTGGTACGTTGTTTTTTTTACGTATCGTTTCTGCCGCCTCAGGAGCAGTTGTTGTCCCACCAAGCGCCACGGGGGCACAGGTTTTATGCCTCCGAGTATAGATTACCCGAAGGCATATCATGCGGTGTGGCAGATAAACGTTTTTCGTATACCTCAGAGGGAAGTGTTCCTATGATTTTACATGCCATGAGCAGTAGAAACCCGATAGCAACACTCATTTTGTTTACATTTATAAACCCACCCGGTGCTGAACGGTGAAGTCTCCCGTATCTAAATAGCTTGGTGACATTAGCGAACCTGGTGGCAGGAGTAGGAACCAATGTGTGACCTTTTGTTAACCCTCGAGTCGATTGATATGCGTATTGATTATTTCAGGCTAGATGGTGACCTTAACCTGACCTTAGGTCAGGTCATTTTTATGTTTTAACCTTGTTGAGTCATTTTATACGTCATTTGATTCGCCGTAACGGGAGGAAGCGAATGGTGCCTATTACAGGATTCTAACTCAACTCTGCCAGACGGCCAGAAACTCTCCTCTAACATGCCACCTTATTTGACCTGTCGTGACGTCAATATTGACTTGAGCCAAAAAGTAACCGATGTAGTTTTTCATGACTTTCTATGAGCTTTCCACCAGGATTCGCATTTTTCGTTATCCCGCATAGAAGTCGAGTTCAAGAAGGGAGGGAACTGTTTGAACACCCCCCACCAGGGTGAAGGTGGCTCGGAGGCGGGTGTTAAGCTGGCCAGTCGTTCTCCCAGCAGGTTAGAAAATACCACAAGCATCTTAAAAACATATATTAATGATTGAACTATTCCTTTTTGGCAATATGGTTTCCCTATTGACCGTTAATTGGCACTACTAAAAACATATATTAATGTTGGACCTATTCCTTTTAAGCAAAATGGTTCTCTATTGACCGTTAATCGCGCCTCCTAAAAATCGAGAAAAGAGTTTCGTTTCAGTTGGTATGCCATAGGTGAGGTAATTTGGAGGAAGCATACGATATGCGATAAATGTTGTAAAAACCTCCCTGCATTACATGGTGGCTGAGCTCCACTATTACTGTGTGAATCTGGTGGGGTTGCACCTCCAGCAGCTCGATGAACATGTTTCAACGATTTTCAAATATTTTCACTGAGACTGGCCGTGAGGGCGGCTTAGTGATGATGTCAAATCGGTACATAATGCTGTAGGCTGCTATGTTCTGAACCGAAGGTATGAAGGGAAGGTCGTACCTCTGCCTTTGGTTTCGGGCAGTACTGCTGTGTGAGCAGCACAGCCCAGTTGAACACCTCCTCCCGGTCAGCAGCCATTGCCAGCGACATTGCCTCCGGGTGCGCCCAAGAGGCTTCACGCTGCAGCACAGGCCTGACGGCATTATACAGCCGTTTCGACACATATGTGGGCCGTACATATGTAGACGGCTGTCCCGTAGTGGGATGCACGTGCGTATGAGTGCCTGCAGTCCGAGTATAACGCATACGCTCCGCTCCATCGCTCCGAACTCGGACCTCACCAGTGCGAAATAGGGCGTCACTGTATTAAGTCAGCAGCGACGAGCAGTCACCGCCCCAGCGGTGAGTCCACCAGCAAGTAGCCATGGACAACGTCCCGGGAACAAGTCCCGCCCCGGTGAAAGTAGTATATTTTCACCAACAAAGCACGAGTAAAACATAAAAGCAAACAATTAAGGATCACCTACTGAAACTGACATGAAACAGAAATTTACGGAGGTGGAGAACGCGGTAGCTCAATAAATCAATACGGCAATCACCACTAGTGAAAATACCATAACCAGAAGATATCACGCTGCAAAACATTTCGCAAAGTTACTGCACTGTCACTAAACACTTATGAGTTAAATAATTTGAGCTCCATAATTTCCACGTGCCGGTTATCGATAAATAGGCACGTCACCAGCAGAGGTCCCTCTAGCTCAGCGTCAGAACAGGAAATGAGTACCGTGCTCACATAAAACCAGTACCGGAAAACGGGTAAGTAACAGAGGCCTAAAACAAAACTCACGATATGCATTTCCGATACAAAATCGATAGCACTAACTTTAAGTTTTGACACTGAGCAATACTCAATCACTGGATCACTGCTTAAAGGTCAAATAAGAAGAAATTGACCCAATCATGACCGGAAAGAGGTCACGCGGGTCGGACGTCACAGGTCACTGCCACCACAGGCTCAGCCACCTGTGACCGGCCCAATATACTAGGCGTGACCTTCACAGGTCACAGTGCGCCACCTATTAACGAGTATCTGCGGAGCTGCAAGGTGCTGCCAACTGACGGCCGCATCATTTAAAGTAGATGACCGATCTACACATGCATGAAGCTCGTAGGGCCCTAATCGTACCAACTGCGGCTTAGGATTCGAACCCGTTTACATACACAACAGCCTTGTCACCAATATCAGCCACTTACGGAAAAAGGTTGCGGTGGCCGAAAAGGTCGGCCATGGGTGCTCTGTTTGTTAGCTTGTCTCTGTTCTGCCCGCTTTTCTCCCCATTCTTCTTCCCAGAAGGCTACAATTCATCAGCATCGCGTGTTGAGCTGTCATCCTCTTTGTCGTGAGGGGCGGCAGGAACAGTGCTGACTCTTGTTGCCAGAATTTCGTTTTGTTTAGTTTCCAACTCTGGAATAACGCCCTTTGCCATCTGTGTGTCAGCCACCAGTCCATGCTAACCAGGATCAATCGGTGGGTTCCTCCTTGGTCCCGAAGAAATACTAAAACTTCTCCACAGGGTATCCTCCAGCCGAGATAGGTTGCTCACAGCAGCACGGTTTTCTGCAGACACTCAACGATGCCAAACATCTTCGCGAAATTGTTCTCCTCATGGGATTTCGGGCTGCCGGGGCTACTAGGAAAACAATCTTCTCCCGTTTGTTGTCTATTACAGTGCAAAGCGAGTCTGTTGGCGTTCTGGTTCCCGACAGAGCTCTGAGGGGGCGATGGCGCGCAGGAAAATGAAATATTAACCAATATTTTACCCTAAATCAAGCATCTACGGATTTGCACAATTCAGAGTCATTAGGAATATCTCACAGTCCAAAAATGTGACCAATGACGATAACAAGTGAGTGCAACGCTGTTAGTTCATGCTGCTGCCAGCAGTTGTGCTAGTGTCGCCTGTTATAACAGATGTGCGGAATTTGTATTGTATTGTATGTACATTTCAGACCATCCTCATGCAGGAGATGCTTTTCATATTCCATCGTCAAATGGGTGCCGCGGGGGATCAACAAGATAAGAGCGTAAACATTACAAAATAGTCCTAAATTTTTAGTGTCTACCCTAAATGCAATAAAAGACAGGTGATCACGCATAAAGCACAACTAAAACAGACACGCTGTATTACCAACACTGGCGCACAATTAAATAAAAGTGCACTAACTCTTGCACACACATACAGACAAAACATGCTTAGCAGTGATTTTTAAAGCTAGCGATACCAACGCTGCCCTTAACTGCGTCTAGAGGTTGTTATAACGTGACACAGCCGTATGAGAGAGCCTGCGCTTTCCTAATTTCGTTTTGGCACGCGTTGACCGCAAATGTCCGGCTTGTCTAGTCGGGTACATATGATCTTCTTTGGCTGGGCACCGGATGGACCTTAACCCTATTTCCGGCAGGGGGGCTAATATTGCCCCCTAAGGTTTTTCAAGAATATCTCCGAAACGGCTTGCGATAGAACTTTGAAACTTCCTGACTTTTCCTAAAACTAGTACAGGCAGGTTTTCTGAAATTGTCAATATTATATATTTACCAGGGGCGGAGCTATGGCTGGGTTTTTGGGGAGGTTCTATCCACAAACCAAGTATTATCGTATGCGATGGGTTCTTTGTAAAAGGAAGCCGTCTCTGCTGATCCTGATACCAGTTATATGGTTTTATTATATCATTTTTTTATGTGAGATGATAGTGCATTCACAATTGTCACTATTTGTATTCATCAGGGGCGGTTACAGCAGTTCAAAATGGGGGGAATGTTATCAAGAAGGACTAAACGTTAGTAAGTGAGAAGACTGCTTACAGCCATGCCAGGGCGAATACAATTGGGTATATGAAAATTCAAAATAGTTATAACCAAATTCTAGATTACCAGAGGCGTATCCAGTCACTACACATTTTCAAAATGCATATTCCCAGCCAGTATCACCGCCGCGACTCAATATCGTTGTATATTAAAAATGTGTTTCCAATCACCCCCACCCGCCCCCCACGACGAGAGTCCTTGATCCGCCTATGTCACCCCCTTTCCCAGAGCTGCCATGGGAGGGTAAAAATTATCAGAAATAAATTTCAACTAGTCGAGGGACTAATATACTCATGCATACCACTCGCATATTGTTGGGATGTATTTTACCCCACTGTTTTACCTTACTGCATCCGCCCCTGATGAGTTTTTCACTTTTTTCATTTATTTATGTGTCAAAGATGCCAAGCAGTATATCACGGCTTCTAATCCCCGTAACAAAAACTTTTTAGGTTGTATATATTTCCCCTCATAGTCCTGGTCCTGGAACTGCCATTGAATTTCGAATTTTTGCGTAACTCGAGTATATGACAATTTTGGGTCAATTATTTGTAAATCTGAACTAGTTTTTTTGAAAATCGTACAACAGAGACAAGGGTTATGGAAAATCTAAAAAATACACAAAAAATTGTATATTTTGCACGACTTTCTCCTAAAAAATCAAAATTTTGAAATTTTCTTTTTTCAAAATAAAGTTTAGCGTCAGGGGAATCTATAGCACTTTGAATTTTCAAAATCGGCCGGTTAGATTACGAGATCTTAGGGGGGCCGATATTGCCCCCCTGCCGGAAATAGGGGGTAGCCGGGAGCCTGACGGAAATAGGGTTAAACTGGTCTGTAAACGAATACCACGATGGGTTTTAAACTGTTCTGTAAACGAATATCACGATGGGTTTTAAACTGTTCTGTAAACGAATATCACGATGGGTTTTAAACTGTTCTGTAAACGAATATCACGATGGGTTTTAAACTGTTCTGTAAACGAATATCACGATGAGTTTTAAACTGTTCTGTAAACGAATATCACGATGGGTTTTAAACTGTTCTGTAAACGAATATCACGATGGGTTTTAAACTGTTCTGTAAACGAATATCACGATGTGTTTTAAACTGTTCTGTAAACGAATATCACGATGGGTTTTAAACTGTTCTGTAAACGAATATCACGATGAGTTTTAAACTGTTCTGTAAACGAATATCACGATGGGTTTTAAACTGTTCTGTAAACGAATATCACGATGGGTTTTAAACTGTTCTGTAAACGAATATCACGATGAGTTTTAAACTGTTCTGTAAACGAATATCACGATGGGTTTTAAACTGTTCTGTAAACGAATATCACGATGGGTTTTAAACTGTTCTGTAAACGAATATCACGATGAGTTTTAAACTGTTCTGTAAACGAATATCACGATGGGTTTTAAACTGTTCTGTAAACGAATATCACGATGAGTTTTAAACTGTTCTGTAAACGAATATCACGATGAGTTTTCAACTGTTCTGTAAACGAATATCACGATGGGTTTTAAACTGTTCTGTAAACGAATATCACGATGAGTTTTAAACTGTTCTGTAAACAAATATCACGATGGGTTTTAAACTGTTCTGTAAACGAATATCACGATGGGTTTTAAACTGTTCTGTAAACGAATATCACGATGAGTTTTAAACTGTTCTGTAAACGAATATCACGAAGGGTTTTAAACTGTTCTGTAAACGAATATCACGATGAGTTTTAAACTGTTCTGTAAACGAATATCACGATGAGTTTTCAACTGTTCTGTAAACGAATATCACGATGGGTTTTAAACTGTTCTGTAAACGAATATCACGATGAGTTTTAAACTGTTCTGTAAACGAATATCACGATGAGTTTTCAACTGTTCTGTAAACGAATATCACCAACGGGTTTCTATGTGCTCAGCGCATGGGAAAATCATAGTATCTCGATCCCGAATAATTACGCTCGATATGACACAGTCTAGTGCGTACGTATAGATGTCACGACTAGCGTTTTCCGGCGCCCAGTTGGACACGCTCCACTGCCCCGCGCCTCATTGGCTTGCTGGCTCTCGCTTTGCTTCATCACCCTGTGCCTGACTGGCTGGATAGCTCTCTCTTCGCTCCACTGCCCCTCGCTTGGCTGGCTGACTCTCGCTTTGCTCCACTGCCCCCCCCACCTGACTGGCTAGCTCTCGCTTTGCTCTACTGTCCCGCGCCTCACTGGCCGACTCTCGCTTTGCTTCTCTACCCCGCGCCTCACTGGCTGACTCTCGCTTTGCTTCTTTAGAAATGGGTTCCGTGTGCTCATAACATGTTGTTATCACCTGTTTTTGTTTTGTTTGTTAAACTTGTTACGTTCTGTTTTTCAATGTATCGTGCGTCTTATGACAATGCTTGGATAGATACATTCGCTTATTTCATATATATTGCTTATATTCAGCAGATATTGGTTTTTCCAATAAATAAAGAAAATGCCTATTTTGAAGTTGTAGATCTAGAGAACATGAAAGGAAGAGGATAAAGTATATTACCCTTTATAATCAAGATGCCACACGCACCACAAGAACAAGGGTACCGGCTGCAGCTGTCATTTAAGATTGGTTACTCTCGGCAAGGGTCACTCAGGATGGAAGCATATCCCTGAGGAGGCAGAGCTGCGGACATGTTCAACTATATCAGTTCTCTGAGGTCGGGCAGCAGCGGTGGCCCTGCGGGTCACTGCGGGATGTCTGCACCAAGCTCGAGTTCGCTGGAGAACAGCAGCTACAGCAGGAGTCGTCTGACACCAGGATCCACCCACAGCCGCTCTCTTCCCGGGTCTGCACTGCATAGGGGCTCTGGATCTGCAAAACTCGCTTCCAAAAGGTAGGTAGCGAAGCTTTACAAGGTCACTTTCTCGGGGTGTTTTTGTATTAGTTCTCCGTGCTAGGCCTGTGGAATAATGTCAGACTTGTCCCGTGTTTAGAAATGTACCGACCGTTTTTGTTTTGAAATGTGTATTGGTAGATTAAAAAATGGTGCGATGTGGTGCTGAGACGTCAGACACTGGTTTCTGAGAGGCAGTGTGCGTGTGTTTGTGTCTCTGTGTGTGATGTGGTGCTGAGACGTCAGACGCCGGTTTCCGAGTGACAGTGTGCGTGTGTTTGTGTCTGTGTGTGATGTGGTGCTGAGACGTCAGACACTGGTTTCTTCCGAGTGACAGTGTGCATGTGTTTGTGTCTGTGATGTGGTGCTGAGACGTCAGATACTGGTTTCTGAGAGACAGTGTGCGTGTGTTTGTGTCTGTGTGTGATGTGGTGCTGAGACGTCAGACCCTGGTTTCTGAGAGACAGTGTGCGTGTGTTTGTGTCTGTGTGTGATGTGGTGTTGAGACGTCAGACACCGGTTTCCTAGTGACAGTGTGCGTGTGTTTGTGTCTGTGTGTGATGTGGTGCTGAGACGTCAGACGCCGGTTTCCTAGTGACAGTGTGCGTGTGTTTGTGTCTGTGTGTGATGTGGTGCTGAGACGTCAGACACCGGTTTTCCAGTGACAGTGTGCGTGTGTTTGTGTCTGTGTGTGATGCGGTGTGGTGCTGAGACGTCAGACACTGGTTTCCGAGTGACAGTGTGCGTGTGTTTGTGTCTGTGTGTGATGCGGTGTGGTGCTGAGACGTCAGACACTGGTTTCCGAGTGACAGTGTGCGTGTGTTTGTGTCTGTGTGTGATGCGGTGTGGTGCTGAGACGTCAGACACTGTCTGAGTGGCAGTGTGTTTGTGCGTGTACACGGCAGGTGTCGCGGCAGCGGCGGTGTGCGCTCCAGGTCGCCGCGCTCCTCCTCCGGCGGCCAGCGGCGAGCCCGCAGTCTGGAACAGCTGGCCCTCTCCTCCATCGTGAGTGAGCAGACCCGGCACAGAGCTTAAGACTGGTGTGATGGAAAACCTTCTTCAGAATACTGAACTGGCGATTTTCAAACGTTTATTTGTATAAAACGGTACAGTCTTCTCCAGTCTGCCCATGAAACCAGGGTGACGCAGTGAGAGTTTTGCTGTCCCTGCTGACGTCCGTGTGTGTGCGCGCTCACAGTCGGCCGGCACGGGCAGCAGCGGCAGGGGCGGTGACAGAGCCACGCCGGCCTCCACGCCATGGTCGCAGCGGCGGCGTACTCCCGGCTCGGTGACGCCGCGGCCGGCTCAGTCCTCCACCGTGCTGGGTGAGTGCTCCCCTCCCCCTGCTCAGTCCACCGTGCTGGGTGAGTGCTCCCCTCCCCCGTCTCAGTCCCCCACCGTGCTGGGTGAGTGCTCCCCTCCCCCTGCTCAGTCCACCGTGCTGGGTGAGTGCTCCCCTCCCCATCGCAAGCTGATCCTCTCTCCTGGTCTGTTTTTAGAAGGCGCATGCATGTGCTTGTGATTCAACGCTTTGACACCGAGCAGACTCATTGTTGTTTAAGTGTTTCACTTCACTGTCATCTCCTCGAACTCTGGATCCGTCTGGAGCTGCTGGTGACTGCGCCTATAGCACGGGAACGCTTACATCTAAGTCTTTCGACATGATTGTCTTTGACTTTGGGTGTCTGTGCAGTAAAGGCAGGCTGAGCGGATGACTCAGGAACCGTCTAGTGGATCCTTGAGTTGCAAGGCAACTTGTTCGGCTCGCTTGACCAGGTGTGTTCCGTAATCTGCGCACAGGCTAGGTTAGGAGAATTTCGTAATCGATGTGTCTGGATCATGGTCTCGATGTGGGAGCTAGGACAGCTTTGATGGTAACTTTCCCAGAGCCTAAGCACCCTCATAGGGGCAAAACACTTAATTGTCACCATTGTTGTCTGAGGCTGGAGTTGCCCAAATTATCCTTATTTTGTAGTCTTGGTCCGGTCCCATGCTGCCTTGGGGTCACAATTTTGACGTTGGCCCTCTTAATGAACTTGATCTGGCCTTATCTCGTGCGAAAGGCGCTGTGGGATAGTGGAGAGAAGGGCAAACACGGGTCCACGATCTGTGTAGCTCGAGAGGTCGTCAGCCAGCTCCGTCCTATAACTGCGATGACAACGGCCAAACGTACAAACGCCCGTGATTTGCTGTGGGTCGCCTAAAGGCGCATCCTGTCCTGCCTCAAGATTGTTTGGGATAATGATTGTATAACGAGTACTGTTGACATCAAAGGAGTTGATTTCTAGAAGATATGTGATTTCGATGTTTTTTAATAAAGCCTTTACCGCAAGAAAGTAGTCCAGATACATCGCTCCAGTCGCAAAATATCCACCGAAACATTTTGTGAAATGAGAACATGTTGTGGAACCTCTGAAAGGACTAGATTCAGCCACAAACATTCAGGCAGCAATTCAAAGAACATTCAAAGGAAGGCTTACGGGTGGAGGTGAAGTGTGCGCTTCATTGCTGCACAGCACGTTCAAAGTATCGGTAACTGCTGGGTGTATAGCTGCGCAGTGTCCGCGGCGTGTTGTGCAACTGCGCAGCGTGCGCGGCGTGTTGTGTAACTGCGCATTGTCCGCGGCGTGTTGTGTAACTGCGCAGTGTGCGCGGCGTGTTGTGTAGCCGCACAGTGTGCGCGGCGTGTTGTGTAGCCGCACAGTGTGCGCGGCGTGTTGTGTAGCCGCACAGTGTGCGCGGCGTGTTGTGTAGCCGCACAGTGTGCGCGGCGTGTTGTGTAACTGCGCAGTGTGCGCGGCGTGTTGTGTAGCCGCACAGTGTCCGCGGCGTGTTGTGTAACTGCGCAGTGTCCGCGGCGTGTTGTGTAACTGCGCAGTGTGCGCGGCGTGTTGTGTAACTGTGCAGTGTGTGCGGCGCGTTGTGTAACTGCGCAGTGTGCGCGGCGTGTTGTGTAGCTGCGCAGTGTCCGTGGCGTGTTGTGTAACTGTGCAGTGTGTGCGGCGCGTTGTGTAACTGCGCAGTGTGCGCGGCATGTTGTGTAACTGCGCAGTGTGCGCGGCGTGTTGTGTAACTGCGCAGTGTCCGCGGCGTGTTGTGTAACTGCGCAGTGTGCGCGGCGTATTGTGTAACTGTGCAGTGTGTGCGGCGCGTTGTGTAACTGCGCAGTGTGCGCGGCGTGTTGTGTAGCTGCGCAGTGTCCGCGGCGTGTTGTGTAACTGTGCAGTGTGTGCGGCGCGTTGTGTAACTGCGCAGTGTGCGCGGTGTGTTGTGTAACTGCGCAGTGTGCGCGGCGTGTTGTGTAACTGCGCAGTGTCCGCGGCGTGTTGTGTAACTGCGCAGTGTGCGCGGCGTGTTGTGTAACTGTGCAGTGTGTGCGGCGCGTTGTGTAACTGCGCAGTGTGCGCGGCGTGTTGTGTAGCTGCGCAGTGTCCGCGGCGTGTTGTGTAACTGTGCAGTGTGTGCGGCGCGTTGTGTAACTGCGCAGTGTGCGCGGCGTGTTGTGTAGCTGCGCAGTGTCCGCGGCGTGTTGTGTAACTGTGCAGTGTCCGCGGCGTGTTGTGTAACTGCGCAGTGTCCGCGGCGTGTTGTGTAACTGTGCAGTGTGTGCGGTGCGTTGTGTAACTGCGCAGTGTGCGCGGCGTGTTGTGTAGCTGCGCAGTGTCCGCGGCGTGTTGTGTAACTGTGCAGTGTCCGCGGCGTTTGTGTAACTGTGCAGTGTGTGCGGCGCGTTGTGTAACTGCGCAGTGTGCGCGGCGTGTTGTGTAGCTGCGCAGTGTCAGCGGCGTGTTGTGTAGCTGCGCAGTGTCCGCGGCGTGTTGTGTAACTGTGCAGTGTCCGCGGCGTGTTGTGTAACTGTGCAGTGTGTGCGGCGTGTCGTGTAGCCGCACAGTGTTCACGGCGTGTTGTGTAACTGCGCAGTGTCCGCGGCGTGTTGTGTAACTGCGCAGTGTCCGCGGCGTGTTGTGTAGCCGCACAGTGTGTGCGGCGTGTTGTGTAGCTGCGCAGTGTGCGCGGCGTGTTGTGTAGCGGTGCGGTGTGTGGCGTGCAGCGCTGGCGGCGGGGCGAGGCCACGCGGCGGGTGCAGTCGGTCTGGCTGCGCTGGACCCGCAGGCGCCTCAGCTGGTACTCAGTCAGCTGGGAGACACCTACACCTACGCCCAGGTGGTGACCAAGGTCCACGTGCTCAACCCATGCGAGGTCAGTTGGCAGCTCGCTGAACGAGCCAGGGTTTCGAGCGTGCGTGTGACTGTATGGGCGAACGATCGGCGGGCCCCAGAACCCATGTTATGAATTAACTCACTGAAGCTTCCCGTCCAACATGGGTGTTTTGACTCGGAGGGGTGCAATAGTGCCCAGTCACTAATTTCAGGTGTAGTACTTTTGCTTGTCCTGCATGAGTGTGGGCAGAAATGGTAGAAAACGC
Source organism: Lepas anatifera (assembly GCA_034440635.1). Classification (NCBI taxonomy): domain Eukaryota; kingdom Metazoa; phylum Arthropoda; class Thecostraca; family Lepadidae; genus Lepas; species Lepas anatifera. The sequence continues at coordinate 355,581 of JAOTON010000950.1, read as the reverse complement.
AGTTCCATCGCGAATGGCTCCATATTTAACATGTCCTTTCCTGGCATTAATTTTAATGATTTCATATCGCTTCGATGTGTCTGTATCCCTGCTATTTCTTACCTGTTTTCCCGCGAGACACTTTGAGACCAGTTCAGATATTGGGCTACTGGGCTACCGTAAAGTGTATAGACCTCTACCGGCCACTGTCCTTCCTGTACGCCCGGTCCGGTGAGCCGGCGTGTTCAGGGTCCTGTACGCCCGGTCCGGTGAGCCAGCGTGTTCAGGGTCCTGTACGCCCGGTCCGGTGAGCCGGCGTGTTCAGGGGCCTGTACGCCCGGTCCGGTGAGCCGGCGTGTTCAGGGTCCTGTACGCTCGGTCCGGTGAGCCGGCGTGTTCAGGGTCCTGTGCGCCTGGTCCGGTGAGCCGGCGTGTTCAGGGTCCTGTACGCCCAGTCCGGTGAGCCGGCGTGTTCAGGGTCCTGTACGCCCGGTCCGGTGAGCCGGCGTGTTCAGGGTCCTGTACGCCCGGTCCGGTGAGCCAGTGTGTTCAGGGTCCTGTACGCCCGGTCCGGTGAGCCGGCGTGTTCAGGGTCCTGTACGCTGTGCGATGCAGGTGCTGCTGCCGGCCACCCTGTGCGCGCCCGGCCAGCAGCTGTACAGGCTGCTGTGTGAGCAGCTGCCTCTGGTGGCGCTGACGGCGCTGCCCAGGCAACACTTCCAGCCAGCCGCCGGCCTGCAGCGTGTGGCGGAGCTCTGCCTGCCCAGCCTGGCCGGACTGCTCTCAGGACTCAAACACATGTCAGTGCACTCGCACACGTCCGATCAGGGAGACTGATCCGGCAGTGGACTCGGATTCACGCGAGCTGCTGGTGGACTGAAACACACAGATGACGCTGAAGTCACTCACGGTTGACGGAGAAGTCCAACGCTCGCGGGCCAGCTTTCCACGCATAGTGTAATCAGGTTTAAACGCCGCGTGCTAGGCTTAAACGCTGCATGGAGTTCTACCACCTGGGATATTCCACGACAAAACTACCAAAAAATCTCAAAATAACACCCTACATTTCAGATTTTGATGAAAGTTTGTAGAAAGGGTCCTCTTGAGCGCTGATTCATGCAGTGACATTGTTAGCCTTATCCTTCCGGTGGTTTCTGAGTTATTGCCTCCGGCAACTTTTCTATACAGCTCAAAATCCTATTTTTCCAAGAGCTATATCTCCAAACCAATCATGATACTTGCATAAAACATGTTTCCCCGTAATTCTTAAGATCTAAATATAAATTTGGTGGAGTCAAAATTCAAAATTTAAGAATAAAGACGTAAGTTACCTGTGGCCTCGGGTCAGGTCGTGGGATTTAATCACGATGGCACTAAAAATTACAGTTTTTCCTTTCACAAAATTGAGTTTGGGGCATTAGGTTCTTACGTACAAAAAATGGGGACAGTTTTTTCTTGAATTTGTCTAATTTTGTTTTGAAATTGCTACTGCAGGCGCTTTCAGCTCCTAAGCGGGATAGCAAAAAACGTGAACGGCAATGAATAGCCCGTGAGAAGGGGCTACGAGACTACCTGTCACTTTTTGGCTCTGGTCGATGTTGAGGTCAAGACATGTCAAAAGATGTGACAGATTAGAGGATGTTTTCTGGTTCTAGCATTTGACTGGGTTTGCTTTAGAGCGATTGTTTATGCATTATTCGATTCCTCTCACTATGGCGAAGGGAATGATGTACATCACTATACTAGGTTAAAATGTAAAGATGACCGGACCTAAAGTCCGTTCAAGGCTGTCATCTCACCTAAAACGTAAGTATATCATATCAATCGACCCGCCACGGCGATCCAAACGTAATGACATCAAAAGGAAAGCAATACCACCATTTTCTGCGAAGCTATTGACCAATGAATGAACATCGGCTTCAGCATTACAACATTATTTCTCAGAGGTCACAGGTCAAAATTTTAAACATGACCCTGGGGAGTGGCCTAAAGGGCCTAAAATATAACATTTCAGTGAATAGGATGATATTCTATGCCGTATATGCGGAAATAAAGGCATTTTCCGGCCAATTCGTGTCTCCCACATGTGTTTGCAATGGAGCAACCGTATCAACCGTAACCGTAACCGTAGCAATTTCAACCCGTATCTGACGCGAGGTCATCGATATCAAAATCCCGTTTCCACAGCTTGTGGTACTCGATGGGTGTATTCTGTGATAAGAATCCCAAATCGATAGATTAACACCCGCACTGGAGATGGGTCTGGCACTAACGCGCACTGGATGGGGGCTATAGTGATCTACATCTTTAATAATTATGATAATTTGCATTGACCTAGGTCAATATCTTCATGGGAAAAGGTCATAAAAGTGAAATCTTGGCCGTGCTTGGGATCTATTGGTAAATACCGTAATTATGCAGGAAAAAAATCGGGAATATGCTAAAGGCGGGCCAGGGATATAGAGGGAAGGTCACAAATAATATTTCTTGAAAATTTTCAGTCCTGGGTGGGGTACAGTGGGTGGGCTTGGGTGTCCTGAGTCCTGGGTGGGGTATCCAGAGTCTGAGCGGACCGAGTCCTGGGTGGGGTACTCAGCGTCTGAGCGGACCGAGTCCTGGGTGGGTGCCGGGGTACCCAGAGTCTGAGCGGACCGAGTCCTGGGTGGGATATCCAGAGTCTGAGTGCACTGAGTACTGGATGGGGTATCCAGAATCTGAGCGGACCGAGTCCTGGGTGGTGTACCCAGCGTCTGAGCGGACCGAGTCCTGGGTGGGTGCCGGGGTACCCAGAGTCTGAGCGGACCGAGTCCTGGGTGGGATATCCAGAGTCTGAGTGCACTGAGTCCTGGGTGGGGTACCCAGCGTCTGAGCGGACCGAGTCCTGGGTGGGTGCCGGGGTACCCAGAGTCTGAGCGGACCGAGTCCTGGGTGGGATATCCAGAGTCTGAGTGCACCGAGTCCTGGGTGGGGTATCCAGAGTCTGAGCGGACCGAGTCCTGGGTGGGGTACCCAGCGTCTGAGCGGACCGAGTCCTGGGTGGGGTATCCAGAGTCTGAGTGCACTGAGTCCTGGGTGGGGTATCCAGAGTCAGAGTGGACCGAGTCCTGGGTGGGTTGCCCAGCGTCTGAGCGGACCGAGTCCTGGGTGGGTGCCGGGGTACCCAGCGTCTGAGCGGACCCAGTCCTGGGTGGGGTACCCAGCGTCTGAGCGGACCCAGTCCTGGGTGGGTGCCGGGGTACCCAGCGTCTGAGCGGACCCAGTCCTGGGTGGGGTACCCAGCGTCTGAGCGGACCCAGTCCTGGGTGGGTGCCGGGGTACCCAGCGTCTGAGCGGACCCAGTCATGGGTGGGGTACCCAGCGTCTGAGCGGACCGAGTCCGGGGTGGGGTACCCAGCGTCTGAGCGGACCGAGTCCTGGGTGGATGCCGGGGTACCCAGCGTCTGAGCGGACCGAGTCCGGGGTGGGGTACCCAGCGTCTGAGCGGACCGAGTCCTGGGTGGATGCCGGGGTACCCAGCGTGTGAGCGGACGGTGCGCCGCCGGCAGGTACTACAGCTCCTCGGCGGCGGCCGCCCTGCTGCTCTACATGGAGTCAGTCCGCTCGGTGGTCTTCCGGCCGCACACGCTGAAGGTGGCGCTGCAGGCGGCCGAGGCCACCGTCATGATCAGTGAGTGGCCGTGCGCGGATGGGCAGGGGTCAGAGCCTCCTCCCCACCAGCCGTGTGTTTGCTGGGGTTTTGGGGCGCTTCAGCTGCCAGGGTCATAACGCGCACACAACAGCTCAGTTTTATCAGTCCTCAAAAAAGCGGGTCTTGGGTAACATCTTACAAGTAGATAGCTTGAAATATAGCTACCTGACTTTGATCTATCTAGTTCCGGGTACGAATATTTTCGTGATAGATTTATAAGCATGCTGTTCTTGTCATGGCTGTATTTATCACTCTTTATTCTTCATTCGAGCTGCAGGTATGATACATCTCATTGTATTTAAAAATGCTTAGAAATCACATAGGTGACTAGTTTGAGGTGATGCCCGTTCCCTACCTTTACTGATATCCTCTGGGGGTTACAACCGCCAGTGGAGCTAGGATGACAGCTAAGCTTTGAAGCTGGTTACAGAGATAGGGGCGGATCGGGTTGAAATGCTGCTGGGGAGACAGCCAGGGAAAAATCTTGAAGTGTAGTTTTTTAAGATTATCGTCAGAAATCGGCTAACTTATGTGAATTTGACCATTTGGAGGCAGAGTCGGACTGGCTGCCCTCCATCGGTCCCGTCTGGACAGGCAGAGTCGGAACCTCTGGTGGGGCAAGCGGGCGTATCAGCTCAGGTTCAGGGACTGGGTCCGGTGGCAGATACTATAGGAGGGGGTGCTAGGGGGCTCAAGCCGCCCGTAAATCTCAAGTGCCCTTCGTAATCACATCAAATACTATTTGGGATACTGGTGGGAGTAGGGCTGATCCCCTAGCACCCCACCCCCATGAAAGCCCGGATCCGCCACTGACTAGGTCGGCAGCTGGGGTGGGAGTGACTGACACGGCTGCTGAAGTGACTGGGACGGCTGGCTGCTGAGCTGGGATGGGCTGGGCCGACATTGAGGCTGGGGTGACTGGGCCGGCCGGCACTGTCCGGCAGACAGTGACTGGGGCGGCCGCCGCTGTCCGGCAGACAGTGACTGGGGCGGCCGCCGCTGTCTGGCAGACAGTGACTGGGGCGGCCGCCGCTGTCCTGCAGACAGTGACTGGGGCGGCCGCCGCTGTCCTGCAGACAGTGACTGGGGCGGCCGCCGCTGTCCGGCAGACAGTGACTGGGGCGGCCGCCGCTGTCCTGCAGACAGTGACTGGGGCGGCCGCCGCTGTCCGGCAGACAGTGACTGGGGCGGCCGCCGCTGTCCGGAAGACAGTGACTGGGGTAGCCGCCACTGTCTGGCAGACAGTGACTGGGGCGGCCGCCGCTGTCCGGCAGACAGTGACTGAGGTGGCCGCCGCTGTCCTGCAGACAGTGACTGGGGCGGCCGCCGCTGTCCGGCAGACAGTTACTGGGGCGGCCGCCGCTGTCCTGCAGACAGTGACTGGGGCGGCCGCCGCTGTCCGGCAGACAGTGAGACGTGTCGGCGACTGGAGCTGGTGCAGCCTGCGCCCGGAGGACGGCCCGAGCACACCGTGTACTCCGCCATCCGGCGCACCCAGACGCCGGGCGGCTGCCGGCGACTGCGTGCCGAGCTGCTGCAGCCCTCCCTCAACCCGGTGTCCATCAGGTCAGCTCCCCCTCAACCCGGTGTCCATCAGGTCAGCTGCTCCCTCAACCCGGTGTCCATCAGGTCAGCTCCCCCTCAACCCGGTGTCCATCAGGTCAGCTGCCCCTCAACCCGGTGTCCATCAGGTCAGCTGCTCCCTCAACCCGGTGTCCATCAGGTCAGCTCCCCGTCAACCCGGTGTCCATCAGGCTTTTTCATGTTCCAATTCCGTAATCAGTTGAGCCATCCCTTGCTCAACGCTACAGTGACTGGTGCGGTCAGCTGACTGGATGCGACGTGGTCAGATGAGTGGGTGCGGTGCACTGCACTCATCTGAGGGGGAGGGGAGGGTTTCGGCCGAAACGTGACGTGCTGTGACGCGGGGAGAGGGGGTTGACCAAAGGTGACGTGTTATTACAAGGGGTGGTCTTTTCCTGTCGGTATTTTTTTTTGTTTTTACTTATAAGTTGTGGTGTGGTAAATTATCCGCATTCATTTGGAAAGAATTAGGCGCACTGCGCCTTTCGAATCGTGAAATCCCCTAATGTCGTCACGTCACGACAATTAGGCCAATCGCGAGCGGGGGGTCGCAACAACCTCTCCCTCTAAGTCCGAAGGTGGCATAAACAGGGCAGGGGAAAACGGGTCCACATGGACACTGTGGGTAAGACGGACACCCCCTGCCTGGGACGAACTGACGGCGCCACGACCGGAAAAAGGGTAAACTTCAATTATTTTTGTGGTCAGCTGAGTGCGGTGCGGTACCGACAGGACGCGCCACGACTGCGTGCAGGAGCTGGTGGACAGCCCGGACCTGCTGTACAGACTGCGGGCTGTCGTGGGCCGTTTTCGGGACGTCGAGAGGATACACTCGTTCTGCATTCAGAAGCACGACTGGGTGAGACCGGCGGGTCTGTGGCCAGGGCCACCCGGGTGGGGTGGTGTTGGGACGGGGAAACTTCACTGAGGGGTCAGTAATTCGACAGGTGAGCTCATGACCTGAACAGGGTCAAAGTGCGAAATGGCTGCCGTCAGTTTGTCTTTCGAGGAGTGCGTTAAACATGCGTTAAACATTAAACATGGCCATAGTGGTTATGACAAGAGAAAAGTAGGTCCCGGAGCTGGTCCCGGAGCTGGTCCCGGAGCTGGTCCCGGAACTTTTCCGGTACTGGTCCCGGAGCTGGTCCCGGAGCTGGTCCCGGTACTGGTACTGGAGCTGGTCCCGGTACTGGTACTGGAGCTGGTCCCGGAGCTGGTCTCGGAACTTGTCCCGGAGCTGGTCCCGGAGCTGGTCCCGGAGCTGATCCCGGAGCTGGTACTGGAGCTGGTCCCGGTACTGGTACTGGAGCTGCTCCCGGAGCTGGCCCGGAGCTGGTCCGGAGCTGGTCCCGGTACTGGTCCTGGAGCTGGTCCGGTACTGGTCCCGGAGCTGGTCCCGGAGCTGGTCCCGGTACTGGTACTGGAGCTGGTCCCGGTACTGGTACTGGAGCTGGTCCCGGTACTGGTACTGGAGCTGGTCCCGGAGCTGGCCCGGAGCTGGTCCGGAGCTGGTCCCGGTACTGGTCCTGGAGCTGGTCCGGTACTGGTCCCGGAGCTGGTCCGGTACTGGCACTGGAGCTGGTCTCGGTACTGGTACTGGAGCTGGTCCCGGTACTGGTTCCAGAGCTGGTCCGGTACTGGTCCCGGAGCTGGTCCGTTACTGGTACTGGAGCTGGTTCCGGAAGTTGTCCCGGAGCTGGTCCGGTACTGGTACTGGAGCTGGTTCCGGAAGTTGTCCCGGAGCTGGTCCGTTACTGGTACTGGAGCTGGTTCCGGAAGTTGTCCCGGAGCTGGTCCGGTACTGGTACTGGAGCTGGTTCCGGAAGTTGTCCCGGAGCTGGTCCGGTACTGGTACTGGAGCTGGTCCCGGAACTTGTCCCGGAGCTGGTCCCGGAACTTGTTCCGGAGCTGGTCCCGGTACTGGTACTGGAGCTGGTCCCGGAGCTGGTCCCGGTACTGGTCCCGTTGGTCAATTCCGGGCGAGGACCAGCAGCCGGTCCCGTTACCGGTACGTCGTGACTCAGAACTTTTAATTTTTGCATCCGAGATGTAAGCTGAAGTGGAATGACATGTGTTTAAAATATGCTAAATAAGGCCGTGAAGGTAGTTATCACGGAAATCTTATTGTGCCTCTCCATTTTGCTTATTCTGAATAAGTTTTGATCCGTGGGGTCTGGGGAGCAGATAGTTGGCCATATATCATCGGGAATTGCACATTGTTTTCACCATTTTCACATTAAAGCGTGATTTTTTTTACTACAACCAAAGAAATGAAAAGAGTTCATGGATTTACGTAACAATTTGTACACATCGTTTGATGTCACATGCGTTTTGGTGTATTATCCCATTTTTTAGAATTAACGTGAACTGAGATTTTCTTCATAGGAACGCGAATTTCGACTATAAGCCATATGTAAGTGTGAAAACAGTCCAGCTAACATCTGTGCTGCTGTGTTCTGGCGGTAGGAGACGGAGCGAAACGTGGAGCAGCGTCTGAACAACATCATCGCGCTGAAGTCGGCACTGGAGTTCGTGGAGGCTCTGCGGGAGGCGCTGGCCGCCGCGCGACACCCCTTCTTCGTGGCCATGAGGAAGGTGAGCACCACCGGGGGCGGCGGGGCAGCGGCACCAGGCACTGCCTCAGTGGACGGTGGCTACCTCTGGCGAGCTGTGAGCGCGTCAGCTGGTGTGCCGATCGGTAACATCTTGGTCCCGATGTGGTTCCTGCTGGCTGTTTCGCCTCTTTGAGTTCCCTGACCTCTCCTAGCACTTGCAGTGAAACCTTCGGGTAATGAGCCACCCCGGTAGCTCTGTTGGTAGAGCGTTGGGCTCCGGCCCGCTACTCAGAAGCATGCAATGGCAGTGCATGTCCAGGCTTGGGATCGGTTCCCCTGAGACGCTCCGGCGCTCAATAGTTTCCCCGACGTAGGTCGGCTGGCAACCGACTGGTGAGAGGCTGACCTGAGCGGGGCGGCCGTCCCTGTGCTTTGTGGGACGTTAAACTTTGGCTTCTAAATTATCCCTTCAATGTGGGAGTTGCTCGTTCGGGTGCTGGGGTCGGGGTCTCCGTGACAAGTCCCCTGAGGACTTTAGTGAGACTCCGACGCCAGCAGCCGTACTGAGAACAAGTTGGACAAAATTTATAAAACATGTGTTATGGTATGGAATCAGAATGTATCGGAACTCCATCCTCGCTTGTATTCTTCCACCAGACGTAATCGACCGTAGTCGTGCCACACTATTGGTCTCGTGTCACCAGTCCCGGCGTCAACTGGTCACCGTCTACCTGCGTGTGACCAGTGGGCTACAGCGCTTCTGTAGCGCACTGGGTGCCTGTCATACGCCCCATCCTAATCGCGCCAGCAGTTTCTTATGTCTGTGCTTCTTCCGTCACGGGTCTGACAAACTGGCCGGCGCCGGCAGTTTCTCATGTGTGTGCTTCTTCCGTCACGGGTCTGAAAGAGACCGGCCGGCGCCGGCAGTTTCTCATGTGTGTGCTTCTTCCGTCACGGGTCTGACAGACTGGCCGGCGCCGGCAGTTTCTGTCGGAGCCGGCGATGGCGGCGCTGCTGTCGCGGCTGCGCGCGGTGCTACACGACGACGTGCAGCCGTGCCGCGGCGGCGTGGAGCAGCGGGTGCAGCGCTGCTACGCCATCAAGGCCGGCATCAACGGCATGCTGGACCTGGCGCGCCGGCTCTGCTCCGAGGCCTACGACGAGTTCGTCTGTGAGTGTGCCGGCCGCTCGTGGCAGTGCGTGTGAGCAGGGTGTGGCCGATGACTGTTTGTGTACTGTTGATGCTGAATTCCCTGACACTTAGCCCTTTTAGAGTTGTCTGTTCCTATAGGTGCTGTTTTCAAGTGAGATAATATTATAAAGTATGTTCGGGTTATTGTTTAATCGACTTTTGAGATCAGTTTCCTTTTTAGGCCCTCAGGGGTATGTGTGAGAGACCCGACCGATCATCCGAACAGGCAGGTCCTCCAAGACATTTACATACAGAGAATAACGGCTAACGTCCCACAAAGCTCCGGAACGGCGACCCCAGTCATCGAGGGCCGGGGTGTCCTACGAGAGCTGATCTCAAATATATTGTGTGCATTGACACTGGAGGGGCTCTAAGGAGTGGACCGGAACACAACGCTTCTCCAGATGGGATATCGGGATGGTAACTCGCTCCAGTTTTTTCTAAGTTAGATATACCCTTCAGACAGTGCTCGTTGTGTGAGCTATCGAGGTCGCTGACGCTGTGAGGGTACAAGCTGCCCACGCTGCTAGGCGCCACACCACTGACGCTGTTTCGGATGCCAGGCCACTGACACCGTGTCAAAGGCCGGACCTCTGGCGCTGTGTCTGACCCTAGGCCGCTGACGCCGTGTGGGGTGCAGGTTATGTGGCGCTGTGTCCGATGTCAGGCCGCTAACCCGTGTGGGGTGCAGGTTATGTGGCGCTGTGTCCGATGTCAGGCCGCTAACCCGTGTGAGGTGCAGGTTATGTGGCGCTTTGTCCGATGTCGGGTCGTTAACCCGTGTGGAGTGCAGGTTATGTGGCGCTGTGTCCGATGTCAGGCCGCTAACCCGTGTGGAGTGCAGGTTATGTGGCGCTGTGTCCGATGTCAGGCCGCTAACCCGTGTGGAGTGCAGGTTATGTGGCGCTGTGTCCGATGTCAGGCCGCTAACCCGTGTGGGGTGCAGGTTATGTGGCGCTGTGTCCGATGTCAGGCCGCTAACCCGTGTGAGGTGTAGTTTATGTGGCGCTGTGTCCGATGTCGGGTCGTTAACCCGTGTGGAGTGCAGTTTATGTGGCGCTGTGTCCGATTTCAGGCCGCTAACCTGTGTGGGGTGCAGGTTATGTGGCGCTGTGTCCGATGTCAGGCCGCTAACCCACGTGGGGTGCAGGTTATGTGGCGCTGTGTCCGATGTCAGGCCGCTAACCCGTGTGGAGTGCAGGTTATGTGGCGCTGTGTCCGATGTCAGGCCGCTAACCCGTGTGAGGTGCAGGTTATGTGGCGCTGTGTCCGATGTCGGGCCGCTAACCTGTGTGAGGTGCAGGTTATGTGGCGCTGTGTCCGATGTCAGGCCGCTAACGCCGTGTGGGGTGCAGGTTATTTGGCGCTGTGTCCGATGTCGGGTCGCTAACCCGTGTGAGGTGCAGGTTATGTGACGCTGTGTCCGATGTCGGGCCGCTAACCCGTGTGGGGTGCAGGTTATGTGGCGCTGTGTCCGATGTCGGGCCGCTAACCCGTGTGAGGTGCAGGTTATGTGACGCTGTGTCCGATGTCGGGCCGCTAACCCGTGTGGGGTGCAGGTTATGTGGCGCTGTGTCCGATGTCAGGTCGCTCGCTAACCTGTGTGAGGTGCAGGTTATGTGGCGCTGTGTCCGATGTCAGGTCGCTCGCTAACCTGTGTGAGGTGCAGGTTATGTGGCGCTGTGTCCGATGTCAGGCCGCTAACCCGTGTGGGGTGCAGGTTATGTGGCGCTGTGTCCAATGTCCGGCCACTAACCCGTGTGAGGTGCAGGTTATGTGGCGCTGTGTCCAATGTCCGGCCACTAACCTGTGTGAGGTGCAGGTTATGTGGCGCTGTGTCCGATGTCGGGCCGTTAACCCGTGTGAGGTGCAGGTTATGTGGCGCTGTGTCCGATGTCGGGCCGCTAACCTGTGTGAGGTGCAGGTTATGTGGCGCTGTGTCCGATGTCGGGCCGCTAACCTGTGTGAGGTGCAGGTTATGTGGCGCTGTGTCCGATGTCGGGCCGTTAACCCGTGTGAGGTGCAGGTTATGTGGCGCTGTGTCCGATGTCGGGCCGCTAACCTGTGTGAGGTGCAGGTTATGTGGCGCTGTGTCGGATGTCAGGCCACTAACCCGTGTGGGGTGCAGGTTATGTGGCGCAGCAGGCGGAGGAGCACCGGCTGCCGCTGAAGCCCGGCTTCAACTCCACCCGGGGCTTCCACCTGGTGTGCGCCTTCGGTCGCGGTGGCAGGACGCCTCAGCTGCCACCCCACTTTATCCAGGTCAGCCCGGCCTGCTGGGCGCCGGTCTGCACTGCCCCCCCCTCTCAATTGTATTATCGATGAACTTTTTCAGCCGTATGCCTTCTTGTTTATATGGCTTAGCTATCTTTCAGCTGTACGTACTTTCAAATAATATAATACCACAGAAAGGCCACTAGCTGGTAGATGGGTAGGGACTGAGCAGAGGGCTTCGGGAGGAATGGCGGACGTCGTAACTAGATACATACCACTTTTGAGAAATGGACATCGGAGAGAGTAATCAAATTTCCCCTCCAAAAGCGTTAACAAATAACTGTACCGTCCTGCCCGCGTGGCTTAAACCTATATTCAATTTTTCTTTTGCTTTTAGACGCCCTCGATAATCGCTAAAAGTGGAGCAAATTTTCAATAAAGAGCCCAAGATCAAAAGAACGACATAGACACACAACGGCACAGAAATTGCAATTTGTAGAAATTTACCATAAATAGTATTTGAAATGATTCTTGAGTACCCGGACAGGTTTCCGTTCTGCAGGGTGCTCCCAACTGAGAGCGTTCACCCATTCCAGACTCTTAGTATCGCAGTGTTGATTTTCGCCTCATTTCCATAACTTATAGTTTGATGTTATTGGTTCCGAAGGATTGCAATGAGAAGCCGGGAACCAGCGTAGCTGTATTTTGTCCGGGAGAGGTCTCTATCGGTTTAGCACAAGGAAACCCCTTTCTCTTATTTCGGACTGTCAACAGGGGAGCTTTAACAACAGGGGAGATTTAACGAGGCTTCGAGATGCTGAATACCCTTTTGAATAATTATGTTGGGCACCTAGACCTTTGGACGTCAAATGTAATCGGCTAAAGGTTTTAAGTAGTGTTTGTAGGCTTGATAAAAGCTTTTAGTAAGCTGTTCTGGTAAAATAGGTTCAGGACTTGTACGTTTAGTTTTTTTGTAGGAAACGTTCCATTGCCATAGAAAAACAACACCGAGGATTTATAATGAAGGCTAACCGAAAAGCCGTGATGTTCGCTTACACTCGCCGGTTTTAAGTGTGGCGTACCCTGAAGTAGAGGCGGCCGAGCCGGGTCTGAGGTGGTGATGCGGGAGGCGTGAGACGTGACCCGGCTGGGGTCCGGCAGGCGCGCCACAGCCGCACTAGCGCCACCTGCACCACTGAAGCGGTCATTCAGCTGAACCAGCGCGCCGACGCCGCCGTGCGCGAGATCTGCGCCCTCAGCAACGTGGTGGTGTGCGAGCTGCTGAACCAGCTGCAGCCGCAGCTGGCCGTGCTCTACCAGCTGGCCGAGGTACGCCGCCGTCTCTGTCACTCTGGCGCAGTGTCAGAACTGCCGACAAAGTCGGAAATAATGTATGCAGGGGATTTCAGTATGCCAGTTTGGGTCATAGCTCACAACGATTTGTCGCAAAATAAAGAGGTGAACGTTTAAGTTGTTCTCTTTCAATGCTGGTAGGGAAATAAAGGGAATACATTTTTATTTTTATGGTCTGATCTCACGGTCAGGGGATGTGTAGAGGGCCACACACTTGGCTGCCAGGCGGTAGGCGGCATGCACTGGTCAGAGATGCCAGGTGGTTTTGGGAGGTGAGCTAACCCGAGCTGCCGGATTGTGTGTAGAGAAGCGCTCACCCTAGCTACTGAGTGGTGTGTAATGATGTGCTGACCTGAGCTACTGAGTGGTGTGGAGGGGTGTGCTGACCTGAGCTACTGAGTGGTGTGGAGGGGGTGTGCTGACCTGAGCTACTGAGTGATCTGGAGGGGTGTGCTGACTTGAGCTACTGAGTGGTGTGGAGGGGTGTGCTGACCTGAGCTACTGAGTGATCTGGAGGGGTGTGCTGACCTGAGCTACTGAGTGGTGTGGAGGGGTGTGCTGACCTGAGCTATTGAGTGGTGTGGAGGGGTGTGCTGACCTGAGCTATTGAGTGGTGTGGAGGGGTATGCTGACATGAGCTATTGAGTGGTGTGGAGGGATGTGCTGACCTGAGCTATTGAGTTGCGTGGAGGGGTGCGGTCACCCTAGCTACTGAGTGGTGTGTAATGAAGTGCTGACCTGAGCTACTGAGTAGACTGGAGGGGTGCGCTCACCCTAGCTACTGAGTGGTGTGTAATGATGTGCTGACCTGAGCTACTGAGGGGTGTGGAGGGGTGTGCTGACCTGAGCTATTGAGTGGTGTGGAGGGGTGTGCTGACCTGAGCTATTGAGTGGTGTGGAGGGGGTGTGCTGACCTGAGCTATTGAGTGGTGTGGAGGGGTGTGCTCACCTGAGCTATTGAGTGGTGTGGAGGGGTGTGCTGACCTGAGCTATTGAGTTGCGTGGAGGGGTGCGGTCACCCTAGCTACTGAGTGGTGTGTAATGATGTGCTGACCTGAGCTACTGAGTGGTCTGGAGGGGTGTGCTGACCTGAGCTACTGAGTGGTGTGGAGGGGTGTGCTGACCTGAGCTATTGAGTGCTGTGGAGTGGTGTGTTTAGCTGAGCTATTGAGTGGTGTGGAGGGGTGTGCTGACCTGAGCTGCCGGTTGGTGTGGAGGTGTGCACTGACATTAGCTGCCGTGCCCTTCAGATGGTGTCGACCACGGACCTGCTGGTGGGGTTTGCTGAGCTGGCCACGGGGCTGGAGCTGCGGCGGCCCCAGTTCGGCTGCGGTCTGCTGCTGCGCGGCAGCTGGCACCCGCTGCTGACCGCCGCCACCGCCACACCCGCCGTCCCCTCCGACTTGGTGGGTGGCCCTGACCGCTCCAGAGGTGTCCCTGACCGGCTGTCACCTTCTGACCTGATGTACCGCTCCTGAGGTGTCCCTGACCAGCTGTCCGCTCCTGTGTAACCTTCGGACCTGATTTACCGCTCCTGTGGTGTCCCTGACCAGCTGTCCGCTCCTGTGTTACCTTCGGACCTGATGTGAGCCGTTGTTGCGCCTCTGTCCGAGTGCAGTGCTACCCCCCGACCCCGGAGGAGTCTGTCACGGAGGCGGTGTGTTGAGGTGTGCTCGTGCATCGCGCAGGAAATGCCCAGCGACTATCGCCTTCTGGTCATCACCGGTGCTAACATGAGCGGCAAAAGCACCCTGCTTAAACAGGTGGCCGTCACCCTCATCATGGCACAGGTAGGCACCGGACCACGCCGCTTCGTTAGTCTGCTCAAGGGGCTCTAAATGACAGGTGTCGGGATTCGACATCATCTCCATCCGGACCAAGCAATTATAATTTTTGTTCTGACGTATCTTGGATGTTTTTTGTAAGCAAATAGGCCTACATTATCTTGGGTTCACCACAATTCAACCCGCTGCGGCACAGGGGCGACAGAGGCTTTCCCCTGGTTGCGTGGTAGATGCTCGGAGCGGGCTGACTTTTGACTACACGCATGTCATGGGCTGCCTTGTGTTTTTGACGCTGCCTCGCGGGTAGGAGTAGATCCGGGACATCATGAAGTACTGCTATGGAAGACGTCCATGGTACTGCTTTGTATGTTACTGCTGTTTGGCTTGTTCAAGCGTTTTCCTGTTTTTTTTTTTTTGCTCTGTGTTGCGTGTGCTTGTGCCTTCTGTGTGTGGGCAGCTGGACTCCTTGGCGGGTTGCCATGTGTTCCACGGCATTGTACGTGTGTCGCCAGATGGGCTCGTTTGTACCGGCGGAGACGGCCCTTCTGCCCATCATTGATCAGATCTTCCTGCGCAGCGGCTGCGAACAGCGTGCCGAGTGGCAGTCCTCCTCCTTCCAGGCTGAGGTAAGTCCAGCTGCAGGCGGGGTCAGTCCTCCGACTAAGCCTCTTGTCAGGCTCAGGGTGGGGGCGTCGCTACGGATGTCTCACTGTGTGTGTGTGTGTGTGCGGGGGGGGGACTCCGACCTGGGAATGACTGAGGGATAACCCTCTGGCTTCATGAGTCAGAGAACATGTCCCCGTCCCCTCCACTTTCGAGAACCACGTCATGTCCTACCTGGCTGAGTAATCCGCCTGCCTGTCATGTCGATTCCTTGCCGCTCCGGTAGCTCAGTTTGGTAGAGCCTTGGGTTCTGGCCCGCTCAGAAAACCATGCAGTTGGAGTCCATCAGTGAAAGCCTGGGATCGATGCCCCTCAGACGCTTCGGCGATAAAAATTTATCCGACTTATATCAGCTGGCAACTGACTGGTGAGAGGATGGCAGGGCCGTCCCTGTGCTTTGTGGGACTGCTGGTTCTGGCTTCCAAATTAGCCCGTCGTTGTGGGAGTTGCCCTTTCGGATGGTGGGGTGGGAGTTTCCGTGACAGGTCTCTCGATGACTTTAGTGGTGTTGGAATCCCAAAAGCCGAATTTGGAAGAACTTGGACCTCGTTCATTTTTAAAACAGTTTTCCTGCTGACTTATTATCCTTCCATGTCGAATAAGCCGCCCTGAAAACTGATGTGAACCGCATCCGTGGTGAGATGCGGCCTTTCACTCTGAGTCTTTCCCTCATATTCCCTATTTATGGGAGGTGCTTCCTTTTGTATTTATGTTTTGCTTGGCGTATTTTTGCGATTCGTTGTGTCGTATGTTTGTTTCTGGCTACTCTTGCTATTCGCCGTAACCCTAATGTTTACGGGAAGAGCTTCAAGCCAACTGATGAGTCTGGGTCTGGTTGGGCAGATGCGGGAGGTGGCGTGCGCGCTACAGCAGGCGACGCCGCGCTCCCTGGTACTGCTGGACGAGCTGGGCCGCGCCACCGCCGCCGAGGAGGGGGCCGGGCTCACCTGGGCCGTCTGTGAGGCGCTGCTGCGCCGCCGCTGCCGCACGCTGGCCGCCACCCACTACCCGCAGTGCTGCCACCTGGCCCGGCTGTGGCCCGCCGCCGTTCTGAAGTGAGTTTGCCACCGTCGGGAGTATCGACTATCCTGCGCCTGGTATGGAGAGTGGTGTAGGACGCCGCTGACGCCCTCCCCTGCCGGCAGCTACCATGTGGGTGTGTGCGACGGCGACGAGGCGGAGGCGGCGGCGCCCACCCCTGACGAGGCAGCGGCACGCTCTCACCGGGTGTACAGCGGCCCGCTGCGGCGCGCCGGCTACGGGCTCAGTCTGGCCGCCAGCACCAGTCTGGCCCCGTCGCTGGTGCAGCAGGCGCGCCACCTGCTGCTAACGGCGCTGCGGCCGCCCGTGAGTGCAGAGGCTGCTGGGATCACCCGGGCAGAGGCCCAACCGGGGCACGAACGTGGTATCAAATTATATTTTTTTATATATAAATTTTGTCCAAGTTGTTCCCAGTTCGACAGTTGGAGTCGGAGTCTCACTAAAGTCATCGAGGAACTTGTCACGGAGACCCCGACCCCACCACCCGAATGAGCAACTCCCAAAATGAAGGGGCAATTTAGAAGCCAAAGTTAAACGTCACACAAAGCACAGGGACGGCCGCCCCGCTCACGTCACCCTCTCACCAGTCAGTTGCCAGCCGACCTGAACGTCGGGTAAATTATTGAGCGCCGGAGCGTCTCAGCGGAACCGATCCCTGGCCTGGAAATGCACTGCCACTGCATGCTTCTGAGCAGCGGGCCGGAGTCCAACGCTCTACCAACTGAGCTACCGGGGCGGCCGTTTTAGGAATGATGGCGTTGGTTTTCGGCCGTGGGATGCTGTTCTTGTTGGCTGGATGCTGATGTTGATTGAATAGGTACATGGGGTTGGTCCCCATCCCACATCCCCTCTGCCCTAGCGGGAGGTGGTCGGTAGGAGACTGCTGTGACCCGAAACAAATGCGTTGTGTCCGAGGGCGGGAAGGCACTGCGATCTGGAGAAGGTGATTCCCCCTCTTTTCCGGAAGAAAGAGGGGGCAGTAGCCTGGGAAAAGTGGCAGTGTGTCCTGTGGAGGAGTCGCGACCCGGAAGGCAACGTATTGTCGTCTGGGGGAGAGGTAGCGTGTTCCTCAAGGGGAATGTGGCACCTTGGTCGAATCCTGGAATTTATTCTAATTAGGGGTACTTTTAAGCCGAAAATCATGGAGGCGTCCATGATTTCTCTGAAAAATGTACAATAAGCTTAATATTTTGATTTTAAATATGCTCCTCAAGGGAGAGAAATAAATAGCTGCCTGTGGATGATGTCATGATCTGGCAACCACCACCATATTCAACAGGCTTCAAGGGTTTCGTTTGGCTGATACTCGCTGTGATGTCAGCATATGTCGTCACACCAACATGGCTGTCAACTGTGGCCTGCTGCTAAGGGTACATGTAGGGTACATTTCAGGGTGTTTTTAGCTCTTCTCTACGGAAATTTTGAGTTTCAGGGCAAATTATTTATAGATTATCGGGTTTTCCGGCATGCCTTACAACTTGGCTATCTCATTTCAAATCACGTTATAAAGGTGACACATTTCCTTTAAGGGGAGGCCTGTGGCCCGGGGAGGGGGTGGGGAGGCGCCGAGGCCCGGGAGGGAACACACCAAGATCCTGAGGATGAGGCACCGAAGTCTTGAATGGGAGGCACTGTGACCGTGTTGGTGCTATGAGGTCTGGAAGGAAGGCTAGGCGCTGTGATCGAGGCGGAAGCCTGTGATCTGTGGGGGCGGTGGGGGGGGGGTGGCCTGGCAAGGGACGAAAAACACTTTGATTCGTTCGGGGGCACTGGGACTCAGGAGAGGAGACGCTTTTGTCTGGCATTGAGGTGGTGCTGTATTGGATTGCTGGTCTGGCAGAGCTGGGTACGAAATCTCCAGGCTTCTGGAACTCCCTGATACACCCGCACGCACACACACCGGTCTGACACGGGTGGGTGACGCCGCAGGGAGAGGCGCTTCTCTCGCCGAGGCTCCTGCAAGAGCGGCAGCTACTGCAGCTGGCTGCACGACTGGAACAGCTGCACCGCACGCCCGACCAGCTGCCGCCACAGCAGCTGCGACAGTTGCTGACAGAGCTGCGGCAGCAGTTCGTGCGGGAACAGCTGGAGGCTGCGGTGGCGGAGGGTGAGGGGTCGGGCCTGGTACCGTCCCGAACGGTGCCACTGACGCCGACAGCGCACGGCGAGGGGGATTAGGAGACAACGCACATTTACTCACGGTTATCTGTAGAATTGGAACCTTAGTGGATATTAAAGGTTCTGCGTTGACTCCAATCGTTCGCTATGAAATTGCAGCGGGGAAACATTTCAATTGTGATGACATAAGGCTGTGAGGAAATTGGCTGTGATGAATGGAGTTAGTGTGAGAAGGACCGGGGTTTGGAGATGAAGCAGGTGTGAAGTCCGACCAAGGTCTGGAAATGAGCCATCATATATACAGGGGTCAAATCTGCTTCATCGCTACACCTTGAGTTTCTGGTGATTTAATTGATCTGTTAAGGTGTTTAAGATTTGAGACAGTCGTTTGTGTTGTTATTTGGACTATGGAGGCCGTACAAGTAAAAGTGAGACCATTAGTTAATATATGTGCCAATTATGTTGATAATTTTTCTGCACAGAGGGATGACGGCGTAAGTTTCGCGCTCGTATTGACCCGAGACGTGTGTTCTGTTATCGGGTTAGACCAACTGCGTGGATGTGCCCTGTTATCGGGAACGTAGATTATATAGTCGTTGTGCCACCTCCCGTCGTTAATGACTTTTCTTAACGTCTAGTTTCCTGTTTTTGCCGTTCTGTGGGAGAAACGTGCGCTAAGTGTGTGTTATTATTTTTGGGTGGTGGGGGTAGCGCTGTGGAGATAAAACCTTTCTCTAGCTCAACCGTGATCGATTTAGCGCCAGACACTTACTGCTAGAGTCATGCCGTAAAAGAAAAGGTAGATATTGTACTAGCAATGATTAGTACCATTTTCCTTTGCAAGGCAGGGTCTACGTTCGTTTCCCTTAACCTTTGCTACCTTGTCAGGGAACACGTTAACAGTTACAAATTTGTATTAAGTGTGTTGATATCCTCAATTTTGACGACATTGTGTTCTGTTTAATATATTTCAGGACCTGAGAGCGCCTCTAAAGAGTCATCTCTTCTCTCCTAAGAGATGAGGATGCACGTGGGCCGCTACAGGCCCCAACTCGGCAATGACAGGCGCGCACGCTGAAGTTCATCGGGGCTGGAGGGACGGGGCCTGTCTGGGTGTGTGTGGGCGCTCATCACTGCGGTGGGACAAGAAAACGGGCCCCTCTGGGAGATGATGGAAACGCACCGCTGTATCTGTCCCTCGACCTGAGCGTGATCAACCTCATCGGATGTCAACTTTGCGCTTGGCTGTAGTGAGAAGTTTTGGGGGTTTAAAGACGCACCAACTGCTGAGAGCATATGGCGTCGGAGGGGAAAGGGGAATGAGCTAGGCTTGAGCTAGGGTAGGACGCCAAATCCTGGCTCTGGGTGGGCTCGAACCCACGACACCCTGCACATGCAGAATGTCATAGGCCGAGTCCAGCGCGCGGTGACAGATTCACGCCTGGCTGGCTGTCGAAAAGCAAGTACTGATCGGCTACTCGATGTTCTTAAGGCAATTCTTCTGTTTCCAAATGCACTCATCTGTACTTATATGATTACAATGCTAAGTTGAATGCGTCGGACACGTTAGGACTGAACGGTGACGATACCACGGCGTTGGTTATTGCAGAGTATAAAAACGAGAATAATTTGGCTGGGGATCATAACTGTTCTTACCACGTTACAGAAGTCACGGCTCCAGTATCATCACTCGTGTTCTTTAAGGGGCAAAGCGGGCCTAAATGATATGGTGAGCTGATCTGTAGCAGTCGAGCAGGCATTTCTGTGTCGACATCGGGCTGTGTTGATTTTAATTTACCAGCGAAAATCCCCAAAATATCCTGAAAAAACGTCCAAATGAACCAATGCTTTCCAGTTGCGAATAATTCCCAAAATGAGGCTGCAAAGTGAAAGGACAGGAGAATCCGTGCCAGCGGAATGGGCGCGAGAATTCACACGCCAAATATAGAATTACCAACTGTGAAATACTAGCAAAAAAACTGTTTTTGTTGAAAATCTTTACTCTGCTGTTTTCATCATGTCATGACAATGGTGCGCTGTTTTGCAAGTATCCGGCCGTAGCCGTGCACGTTCTTGATGCTTGTTTTCGCTGCAGGTGACTAAATGTTGAAGCTCAGATCCAAACAGTTCAGCTGATCAATGCGTGCCAAGTGTGTTCAGATCTCTTGGAAACGATATCGATAGACGAACCCGACAGAACGAAACGAATATCGCCCGTTGCCGTGAGCGTCTACTGCTTTTGTACTCGTCATTTTAAGTCTGATTTTTTTGTGGAGCCGGCATGGCTGCTGCAACTTCACATATGCACGTAAGTCTCCACGGGCCGTTTGAGCCGGTGTGGACTGCATCGCGGCAACTTCGAGAAGGACGCGATGCCCCCGGTCGTGGCTCTCGGCCCAAGAAAAACTATACAAAATATAACATTAAAAGTGACTCTATAGATCCTGGATCTGATGAACTCAATGCCATTGTCGCGCGGGCCCACAAAACTATGCATCGTGTTAAGGCTGGTCAAGGTTATGAGGAAGCTGCCAAGTTCGTGTACGATGAAGAGCACCCTCCCCTCAAGTCAGTTCCGGGCGATTGGTTCCCAGACGTGTCACAAGTTTACGTGTGCATGCGAAAATCTGTGGATTCCCATAAAGTCGAACACTTTTGTGACATTTTAGGAAGACTTCCGTTCCTGTTTAAGGCTATTGAGCGGATAAAAGAATGCTGGCTGACGAACACATATCCGCTGCCTATGCGGATAGTGCGAGCATTAGATCGTGACAATTTTGATTTGATAAGCGCAAACTTCACTCTCAAGATTCCCCTAGACGACGCCAACAGGTCAGTGAAGTCGGATCTGGGAATGTCAGGTAGCCTATTTTCATTTGGCTATAAAATTTAGCATAATACTGTCCATCATTGTTAGGAGCGGAGTGGAGAGTAAAAGTGAAGTTCGTCTTTGATTAGGAGTACACTTAACCGATGACTTCACCTGTGAGAAGCACATTCCCACTGAGGATGACCGTGATTGAGTCATTGTGCCAGCTGGACGGGGATTTTATGGATGTGCAGTACACGGCTGACGATGGGCGCCGAACACAGGTGGCGTGTTTCCAAGGCCCAAATACCCGTTGCCCGGCAGGTACCCCGGGGCATTTTGGATGGTGAAGAGCGGCGACCCACAGTTTGACGCTCAGCGGGAGGCCAGGCTGCGCACGAAGAGTGGGCCGCGCCGCGATAGCAGTCGACGC
Organism: Lepas anatifera; assembly: GCA_034440635.1. Classification (NCBI taxonomy): domain Eukaryota; kingdom Metazoa; phylum Arthropoda; class Thecostraca; family Lepadidae; genus Lepas; species Lepas anatifera. The sequence continues at coordinate 334,168 of JAOTON010000950.1, read as the reverse complement.
TACAGCCGCAGTCCCAGCAGTCCCTTCTTTGCAGGCAGGAAACTCGCGCCGGTAGCGTGAAGGCGGTGTACACAATACTAGGAATAACTATCTTTAACAAATTCTTATGCTTCCCTCCTCCACGTTACTGATGATGGGGGGCGCGGCTTTGGAGTGGTCAGCGTTGCTGGCTACCACGCAGCCGACCCGGGTTCAAGGCCCGGCGGCTTCCCTGAACAAGGAGCAAGCTGGCTCCCGAGAAACCCTTCCAACAGGGAAAGAGTTGGCGACGCCATATGGCCTTGGCAATTGATGCGTCGATAATCCCCAAAAATTTTTTCTAGTTCCAGTATGTCTTAAGCCTGATTATCCTTGTTCTTGTCCTTGTTATTCTTGTTCTCCCCATTCTTCCGGTCTCGGTACTCGAACAGCGTCCGTCGCGCCGCTATCGGCCTGCTCCCGCGTCCCCGCGGGCCGGCCGCGTTGGAATCTCAAATCTGTTGCTTTGTGTGAACGCACGCCCCGTGACTTCCCGGCGAGCTCGCCCCCCTCCCGCTGCTGCGGACCTGTCGTCGCCGCGTTACTCGCTTCGCCGCCCGAGCTGGTTTTCTCGGGGCTCGCCGCGCGACACGGTATCGCGTCTCACTCACCGTCTCACAGTCTCATCGGTACCACATCTCTCTCGATACTTCCTTTACCTTCTTCCCGTCAGTCTCCCATTGTCACTCTTCTGAGGTTTTTCTTTTACTCGGCCTGTGCTCAAATTTGTTCCCAGGTGTATCGTGCGGCGCCTGCCGCTGAACTTGAACGCTGACGTTTTAACCCGCGCCCCACCGGGGTCGGCGCCACTGCCCACCGGGGGCACGATGGCCCCCTCAACTCGAAAATAGGGCGTTAGCGCAAATCGCAAAGTGCAAAGAAAGCTCGCGTGAATTCAGTAAAAATACTTCGCATGTTTTAGTGCTCAGGTCAATGGTTTGACCTCCAGAGGTCAAATTAGGTCAAGATCGGCTATTTTCACTCAAATATGCAATGATTAAGCAAACTGGGCATAACTCTTATGTCATTAGAGCTATTGAGGCCGGTAAAGTACATTTGATAGCAAATTGCCAGTACTTTTCCGCTATGGGAACGTAAAGACCTCCCGCCAGTGGTTTGACCGCCAGAGGTCACCTCGTGACCTAATATGACCTGAGGTCACGAAAGGTCAAAAGTGACTGCCGTATATCAAATGAAAGCCAGTGACAAGACAAACACGATGGTGTTTGTTTCACCGCTCTAGCTCAATTAGGTCAAAAGTTATTGTCAAAATACTGTTTTTGACCTCTGGTGACCTTGGATGACCTTGGAAAAGTTAAAGGGCAAATATGACCCCTGGGATCCGTGAAAGGGTGTCCAAAAACGTTGTTCTGAGCAGTCTGAGTATTTGCAATCGTTTTGTGGCTTTTATATCATGAAATGGCTTTTCCCCATGCTTTCCAATGGGAGAGGTCGCCTCGTGACCTGACCTCAGGCACGAAATCGAAAAATGCCGGATATACACCTTGTAGACCCGGAGGGGTCATAAAGTGTAGGAAGTTCAAATCGATCGACTTTGAAATGTAGCTCTTACAGAGCTCTAAACATGAAGTGAGGTGACCTTGGTTGACCTCGTCTGGTGACCTGACCTTGGGTGACCCGGGAAAAATTTCAGGATGATGAAAATGATGCAGTGAGAGGTAGACCCCTCAACCGCGGTGCTGCGCCTCGTTGTTTTCTGCTATCCCGGAAAAACCTTAGGGGGCATCGATGGCCCCCGGTGGGGCGAGGGTTAATCTCCCGTCGTGTCTTTTTAAACATACGTGGGTGTGCGCGCGTGCGCAAATACATGTCATGGCTACAAATGAATTAAATACTGATGATGTGGGATTCCAATTTGACGACTTTTAAATCGATCAAACCTTTCTCATCCGTGAAGCTGCTTTCGTTGGTCTAAAACAGTTGGCGTTAGATTAGTCGCACTAGTCAGGATAAGGTCATAACAACGTAATTTAGACTCGTGACAAACCATATATTTGCACCGAAGGAATTGTTCTCCAAAGCATGTAGCCACAATCTTCTAAATCACGTCACCCCGAAATTGCGAATATAGTGTGTATGTAAGGTGGTACAAAACATTGGAAGTCGAGTCATTTTCGCATCGTATCGCACCGCAAGCTCTGTGAGACAGAAACATTAGTGGGGAGAGGACCATGATCAGGCATGCTGAGCTGTCCACTGCAATACGTTTTGGAGTGCTGAATGTAGGCGTGGTTGGGTGTAAGAGCGATGTTGTACGTGCGCGGCAGGTTCGGCCCTGTACGACCCCACGGCGCTGCCGCGGACGGTGGTGGCCCACCGCCGGGAGTGGAACCACCTGCTGCGACGCTACATGGACGACTGGGCGCTGGCGCGGCAGATGCCGACGCACGCGCACGGCTCGGTGACTGCCGGCGGCCAGCGGCCCAGCCAGCCCCCGCCGCGGCTCTCCACCCGGCCCACCCTGGGTCAGTGGCCAGCGACAGGGTGTGCGGGGCCAGGCAGAGGGAAAGATGAACAGCGGTCACTGTAGCAGAGGCTCTAACCACCATGCTTGTTCTTGCGTCCCAGCTTAAGAGCCTGTCCTTAGTCATCCCTAAACTCCGTCCCGATCCCCAAAAGAAATGCCAGAGTGCAATTGTCTCGTGCAATGGAAAATACACCCCTCCTTGCTAACACATAAGAGGTACCATGTTTCCTTAGCAGGGACAACTGGTATTTGGAACACGGTCCAAACTGATCCATTTTGAAAATGAAATTGAACATTTGGGTACTAAGTGACTTGTGATGTAAGCACACTAGTTGACATTGTTCCTTTGAAGCTACGTGTTATCTCCATCTCTAGTCTAAGCTCAGATGGGTTCGTTTTGCGCAAACAGATTGTCTCTCCGCAGATGGAAGGGACATTATGTGCCATAGGTGGCAGGGACAGACAGTACACTGCACGAGATCTGTATGTGCCGCAGGTGGCAGGGACAGACAATACACCGCACGAGTTCTGTATGTGCCGCAGGTGGCAGGGACAGACAATACACCGCACGTGTTCTGTATGTGCCGCAGGTGGCAGGGACAGACAATACACCGCACGTGTTCTGTATGTGCCGCAGGTGGCAGGGGCAGACAATACACCGCACGTGTTCTGTATGTGCCGCAGGTGGCAGGGACAGACAATACACCGCACGTGCTCTGTATGTGCCGCAGGTGGCAGGGACAGACAATACACCGCACGTGTTCTGTATGTGCCGCAGGTGGCAGGGACAGACAATACACCGCAGTGCTATGTATGTGCCACAGGTGGCAGGGAAACATACACCGCACGTGTTCGTATGTGCCGCAGGTGGCAGGGACAGACAATACACCGCACGTGTTCTGTATGTGCCACAGGTGGCAGGGACAGACAGTACACCGCACGTGTTCTGTATGTGCCGCAGGTGGCAGGGACAGACAATACACCGCACGTGCTCTGTATGTGCCACAGGTGGCAGGGACAGACAATACACCGCACGTGTTCTGTATGTGCCGCAGGTGGCAGGGACAGACAATACACCGCACGTGTTCTGTATGTGCCACAGGTGGCAGGGACAGACAGTACACCGCACGTGCTCTGTATGTGCCGCAGGTGGCAGGGACAGACAGTACACCGCACGTGCTCTGTATGTGCCGCAGGTGGCAGGGACAGACAGTACACCGCACGTGTTCTGTATGTGCCGCAGGTGGCAGGGACAGACAGTACACCGCACGTGCTCTGTATGTGCCGCAGGTGGCAGGGACAGACAGTACACCGCACGTGTTCTGTATGTGCCGCAGGTGGCAGGGACAGACAGTACACCGCACGTGTTCTGTATGTGCCGCAGGTGGCAGGGACAGACGCCTGGAGGCCGGGAGCGCCAGCTCGGCCGCGGCGACGGCCGAGCTGGAGCGGCCGGTGCCGTGGCTGATGGAGCCGCTGTTTCCCGTCTGGCAGCTGGTGGAGGAGCAGGAGCAGGGTGAGCGGCGTATTTCCGACCTGCAGACCACTAGCGCTGACGACGCCAAACTCATCATGCAGCGCTGCTGCCAGGTCAAGGCCGAGGCGCTGCGGCTCATGGATGAACAGTACAAGGCCAAGGTGAGTGCAACTGGCCGCGGCCTGTGCCTGTGACCTGTGCTGTCGGTGCGCCCTAAAACCCAAAATATGATGAACTGGCCGCGGTATTCATGGCTCTGGCCAGGCGTCAGTTACCTGAATATGCACGTGGTTATCACGCTGTTGGGAGTTGACTGTGGCTTTTTTGGTCGAGTTTTTATTTCGTTGCTCAGCACTTTGTCCAGCGTCTGCTGCTCCCCGCTCGTTCTTTGGCTACCGTCACCGTCTCAGAGCCGCAGTCGTCAGCGATGTGCCCCTGTTGCAGATCGCCAAGGTGGAGGACAACACGCAGAAGCGGTACCGACGCAAGCTGACCTACCTGGTACCTCCGTACCGGACGGCCGGGGCCGACATGCCGGCCATCCGGCGGCGAGTGCAGCGGCAGGCCCGCCACGAGGACGTGGTGGTGCGTTACGCCGCCTGGTACACCCGGCTGCAGGACGTGGCCTTCACCATCGGCGCCGCCGAACAGAAAGTCAGTCCCCGTCGCGGGCGTCACACTACTCCAATCTCAGGCACTGCCACCTCCAGCCTCAGATTTTGTCACCTCCTATCTCAGACTTTGCCACCTCCAGTCTCAGGCCTTGTCACCTCCAGTCTCAGGTCCTGCCACCTCCAGTCTCAAGCCCTGCCACCTCCAGTCTCAGATTTTGTAACCTCCAGTCTCAGGCATTGCCGCTGTCACATACACCGCTCCCCGCCCTCTGCCTCACCGGCCGCAGAGCAGCGGCAGTCCCTACCGCGAATGCCAGACATCCTGGCCCCGCCTCAAGCCTCGCGACTGGAGTCTGCGCTCCTAGCAGTTCTGCGTTTTGCCACAATGGGCAGCACTGGGCTGTTTCTGCTTGAACTCCACTGCGTGCCAAGGAGTAGACAAAATCATTTTCAGGCACTACAACTTTGTTAACTGCGCAGTTATTCGACTCAGCTGCTTGAGGGTGCCTCTTTAAGTAAACTGCAATACAAATGTCCCCCTACCCAGCGTATTTCCTCTCAATGGCTATGAATAGTCTCTGTGCTCCGACCTGACGCAGTGTGGCGGCGCCGCTGACGTTCCTGTGTGTGGGTGACGCGCGCGTGGGCTCGGCAGCGCTGCCAGGAGTTGATGCAGAGACTGCAGCCCGTCAGTCGAATGGAGGGCTCCCAGTGTGAGCGCGGCAAGGAGAAGCTGTGCCTTCTGCTGATGTCGCTGCCCTTCTACGAGGCGCTGCAGCCCGGACTGCAGATGGCCGTGCTCTTTATGCACGTGCACCTCCTCAGCGGCAGCGAGAACGTGTTCCGGTGAGCTGACCAGGGGTTCCTCAGAAGTACCAGCACACAGTCAAATCGAATGCGGGGTCCATCTATGTTACTTGTCCATCCCAGGTAGTCGTCCTGCGTGATGACGGATACTGAGAGCGGCTGCGTGAGGGCTGCCGGCGGGCTCTGAGAAGGCTGGCACAGAGCTTAGCACAGTGGCGGCGCACAGTCCGGATTTGAAGGAGGGCACCATGAGTTTTTCAACCCATTTCTTTCCAGTCAAAGCCTTAGGGTTAGTGTTGTCCTCATTTAAGGGAGAGCACGGTGCCCCGGTGCCCCGGTGCCCCTCTAGTTCCGCCGCCTATGGTTTAGCGTGCCTGTGTGCTAAACGCAGCCTAGTACAGGAAGTGTAGTGCAGTGTGGTTGGTTTAGTGTGGCTCAGAGCAGCTGTGTGCGGGCTGGTCCATGGTTCAGTGTAGCTGTGTGCGGGCTGGTCCATGGTTCGGTGTAGCTGTGTTTATGCTGGTCCATGGTTCAGTGTAGCTGTGTGCGGGCTGGTCCATGGTTCAGTGTAGCTGTGTGCGGGTTGGTCCATGGTTCAGTGCAGCTGTGTGCGGGCTGGTCCATGGTTCAGTGTAGCTGTGTGCGGACTGGTCCATGGTTCAGTGTAGCTGTGTGCGGGCTGGTCCATGGTTCGGTGTAGCTGTGTTTATGCTGGTCCATGGTTCAGTGTAGCTGTGTGCGGGCTGGTCCATGGTTCAGTGTAGCTGTGTGCGGGTTGGTCCATGGTTCAGTGCAGCTGTGTGCGGGCTGGTCCATGGTTCAGTGCAGCTGTGTGCGGGCTGGTCCATGGTTCAGTGCAGCTGTGTGCGGGCTGGTCCATGGTTCAGTGTAGCTGTGTGCGGGTTGGTCCATGGTTCGGGTGGCTGTGTATGGGCTGGTCCATGGTTCACTGTAGCTGTGTGGAGGTTGGTCCATGGTTCGGTGCAGCTGTGTGCGGGCTGGTCCATGGTTCAGTGTAGCTGTGTGCGGGCTGGTCCATGGTTCAGTGTAGCTGTGTGCGGGCTGGTCCATGGTTCAGTGCAACTGTGTGCGGGCTGGTCCATGGTTCCAGTGCAGCTGTGTGCGGGCTGGTCCATGGTTCAGTGCAGCTGTGTGCGGGCTGGTCCATGGTTCAGTTCAGCTATGTGCGGGCTGGTCCATGGTTCAGTGCAGCTGTGTGCGGGCTGGTCCATGTTTCAGTGTAGCTGTGTGCGGGCTGGTTCATGGTTCAGTGTAGCTGTGTGGGCTGGTCCATGGTTCAGTGTAGCTGTGTGCGGGCTGGTCCATGGTTCGGTGCAGCTGTGTGCGGGCTGGTCCATGTTTCAGTGTAGCTGTGTGCGGGCTGGTCCATGGTTCAGTGCAGCTGTGTGCGGGCTGGTCCATGGTTCAGTTCAGCTATGTGCGGGCTGGTCCATGGTTCAGTGCAGCTGTGTGCGGGCTGGTCCATGTTTCAGTGTAGCTGTGTGCGGGCTGGTTCATGGTTCAGTGTAGCTGTGTGGGCTGGTCCATGGTTCAGTGTAGCTGTGTGCGGGCTGGTCCATGGTTCAGTGTAGCTGTGTGCGGGCTGGTCCATGGTTCAGTGTAGCTGTGTGCGGGCTGGTCCATGGTTCAGCGTAGCTGTGTGCGGGCTGGTCCATGGTTCAGTGTAGCTGTGTGCGGGCTGGTCCATGGTTCAGTGTAGCTGTGTGCGGGCTGGTTCATGGTTCAGTGTAGCTGTGTGGGCTGGTCCATGGTTCAGTGTAGCTGTGTGCGGGCTGGTCCATGGTTCAGTGTAGCTGTGTGCGGGCTGGTTCATGGTTCAGTGTAGCTGTGTGGGCTGGTCCATGGTTCAGTGTAGCTGTGTGCGGGCTGGTCCATGGTTCAGTGTAGCTGTGTGCGGGCTGGTCCATGGTTCAGTGCAGCTGTGTGCGGGCTGGTCCATGGTTCAGTGCAGCTGTGTGCGGGCTGGTCCATGGTTCAGTGTAGCTGTGTGTGGGCTGGTCCATGGCTCAGTGTAGCTGTGTGCGGACTGGTCCATGGTTCAGTTTAGCTGTGTGCTGGTTGGTCCATGGTTCAGTGTAGCTGTCTGCGGGCTGGTTCATGGTTCGGTGTAGCTGTGTGCGGGTTGGTTCATGGTTCAGTGTAGCTGTGTGCGGGCTGGTTCATGGTTCAGTGTAGCTGTGTGTAGGCTGGTCCATGGTTCAGTGCAGCTGTGTGCGGGCTGGTCCATGGTTCAGTGCAGCTGTGTGCGGGCTGGTCCATGGTTCAGTGCAGCTGTGTGCGGGTTGGTTCATGGTTCGGTGTGGCTGTGACCAGTGGTTCCCGGCGCAGACGGTGGCTGCGGTCGCGCAGTCTGCTGGACGGCACGCTGAACAGTCCGCTGCTGGACCTGCTCCGCACCACAGACGACTAGCCCTCCACCAGCCGCAGCTGTCCTCGCCGGTGTTCCCGACTGGGCTCCGGGCGTGGGCGTCCAGCCCCCCTCCCCCCTTACGTATGCTGCCCGATCTGTTAACTGAGGACCAAGCCAACCCACATCGTGAATTCAGGTACTTGGAAGACTCTTGCACGCTATATAGGTTTCCTCTTCATAAGAAAACATCATGTATTGAGGAATCTGCGAAGAGAGGTGGAAGTACGCTAAGGCTTATGATGTTGTTTAGTGGTAATCTACGCTTGCATGAGTGCATTACTTTGAAGACAATGTGTACATGTGATTGAACGCCATGTCCCTGTAAAGCTATGTGAAATGTTCGTTATGTACAGAGCGCAGTGAAAGCGAAATACACCGAGCGCGATGTTCGCTTTAGTCGTCTGAGTGCGGCGCAGTGATAATTTTAGCAAGTCCCTTTCAGCGGCCACACGAATACACAAGCTGTCTGGCGGCTGTGAAGTCTGCTGTCAGCCAGAGCTGAGCTCGCGTCTCCACGCCGGCTTCTATACCGGAGGGATATACCGCCGGCCGTCCCGTCCGTATTAGCGCTGTTGTCTGCGTGAGACTATAATAATTACTCAGTGTGCGCTGTAGACATGCGCATCTATTGTGCAAATGACGAATTTATTTCGGCATGTGGTGAAAACAAACACATTTTTCTCAGAAGCAAACTGGCACAGTGATGGACCTGATATTTCGCTACATGGGGATGGGGGGGCGAAATGGAGACTCAGTGTTCGTGTTTCCTTTCACTCTACGTGACAAAGAAGAAACGTGTTGGGAGGAAGTAAACTTTCCGCACGGGCGCAGACTGAGCTTAGATGTTGAATCGCCCTAAAACCACAACGCATCAACTTTCCGCGCAGCCTCGGTCAGATTTCGCCCGTCTTCACCAACTTTTACCGGTCGACTCGCAAGTCAGGCCCCACGGTTAAACACCCTTCGCCCCCCTGCAGATCCCGTAAGCTTCAGAGGGTCTGATTCGCGGCTGAACAGGTTCATCCGACAGAGGAGATGTGGAGGTAGGGCGCACCAACCTGCTACAGTTGGTGCACCCCAATTCCATATAACTAGCTAACGTAACATCAGACAGATGCAGCAACCGTGTGCGCCTTCTTGTTATCCAGCGACGCTCCGCGTGTTACTGTTTGATCAATGGGTGTTGGTTACGGGTATGCAGCCTGGTAACTTATTTTCTACCCATTTAGTCATTCGTTCAACTCAGAGTGTATACATCGGATGCCCTGTATTCACATGTTTCGTCGTTGATGACGTATATCAAGGTAAAAGTGCGCACAAAATCAGTACTTCATCATTCAGTAAAACGGGTATCAGGCCACAATCACTCACAGATTTAATATCGACCATATCAGCAATGTTCAATCTTCACTCATCATTACACAGTGCCGCATGCTACTTGTCAGTTACAGACGCGCTGGAAGTCGTGGGTCCCCGTGATATGACCTTACGCCGCCGCGGGACTCACCAGGTGGCCGTATGCAGCAGCACCCCCTCCATCACAGTCGCGGGTCCTTGTTATGTGACCGTACAGCCACCGCGGGACTCACCAGGTCCAGGTGGCCGTATGCAGAAGCGCTACCCGCCCCCCCCCCCCCCCGCCCTCCATCACAGTCGTGGGTCCCATGTGACCGTACACCCGCCACAGGACTCGCCAGGTGATCGTATGCAGGGCCCCGCCGCCACTGACGGCATCCCATCCCGCTTCGTATGGACAGCTTGCTATATAGCCCCGTCTGCAGCCAGGGGCGTAGCCAGGATTTCGCTCAGGGGGGCGGCGCCCCGAAAAGGGCCTCTGCGACAGCGCAAAAAGTGCCCTGATGGGTAAAAAGGGCCCTGCTTGTTGCAGAATAAAGTGCTCAAGAGGGTTTAAGAGGGCCCTGTCTGGTATGAAATGTCAAATTTGGTAACAGAGCATAGTGCGGGTGAGCCGCGCTTCGCGCAGCCCGTGCACTCAGGGGGGGGGGGCGGCTGTCCCTGCCGCCCCCACCCTTGGCTACGCCCTGCCTGCCTGCAGCTTCAGTGACTACGATCTGGTCGAACAGCAGTAACGTGGTTTGTGTGTGCTTCTGGGTCCGCTGCTGGATCTAGTAGGGTGCTGGAGAGGAGCCAGGCCGCAACTATTCAGCGAACGGCAAAGGCAGGGGCGTAGCCAAGGGGAGAGGGCGGCAGGGACAGCCGCCCCCCCCCGAGGGCCCGAAGGACCCCCTGAGGACACGGGCCGCGCGAAGCGCGTCTCGCTCGCACTAAACTCTGTGGTCAAATTTGAAATTTCATACCAGACAGGGCCCTCTTAAGCCCTCTTCAGCACTCTATTCTGTAACACGCAGGGCCCTTTTTACCCATCAGGGCCCTTTTGGCGCTGTTGCAGGGGCCCTTTTCGGGGCGCCATCCCCCCTCCCCTGAGCGAAATCATGGCTACGCCCCTGGACAACGGAGTGGAGCAGGCCGACACTTTCGCTGGATCAAAGCAGGAAATGCAGCCCACTTCTGCCATGCTGAAAAGGGGCATCTCTGCAAATACATTTGACCCTTTTCACCTTTGCACGGCATATTTATAGCGTATATATTTACTTATCGTGTTTGCAGAGGGTTGAAGGGCCGTGTAAAACTGTGTATGGAAACTATAGGCTAGGCTCCTGATTCCCGACAGCTGCTCATGCTGAGATCCCGAAAGTCTTAAGCTCCTACTTTCCTTACATTGCCGTACCTTCGAGAGAAGCACAATGTCCAATGCCCATACAATGACTTAGACACGACATTAACACGAAGAAACTACTCCACCCTTGCAGTGTTTGGAAGTTCCTCATTCATCCTAGGTGAGTGGGAGAAGTCTCCCATTAATGCCCGGGGATTTGTGGACAAGAGGGGAGGACACGACATTGAACCAGACGCAGCTCCGGCCTTCACCATCAGCAGCCGACAGTCGGTAGCTGGATCCTCGCAAAAGACGGAACTAAGGTCATAATATCACAACAGCTAACAGAACGGCTCCCGTATCTAGAACGGCCCCGGTACCTAGAACGGTCCCGGCACCTAGAACGGTCCCGGCACCTAGAACAGTCCCGCACACCTAGAATAGTCCCGGGTACCTAGAATAGTCATCAGTACCTAGAATATTCCCGGGTACCTAGAACAGTCCTGCGTACCTAGAATAGTCCCGGGTACCTAGAATAGTCCTGAGTACCTAGAATAGTCCCGGGTACCTATAATAGTCCCGAGTATCTAGACTAGTCCCGGGTACCTAGAAGGGTCCGGGGTAGCGGGGGTCGCTGCAGCGGCAGTAGGGCAGCGTGCAGCAGGGCTGCAGCTGCGGCCGCCACACCATGTTGGTCCAGGATAGTTGCGGCTGCACCGCCACCACGCCGGCGGCGTGCTGCGCCGCCGCCTCCCGGCAGCGCGCCAGCACGCGGCCGTACTGGGCGTCCTCCGGCAGCAGGGGCCGCCGCTCCGTCACATCCTGCTGGATGTTGTAGATGACCGGCTGCGCCAGCCGCTCCGACAGGTGGCACAGGCAAGCGAACGCACACTGTTCGCTACCGGGCAGCCAGCGCGGCCAAAAGAAGTGCACCTTCCAGGTGGTCGACTCTGCCGGAACGCGGAGCCCACCTCAGCGGCCACAGCGAGCTGGAAGCACTGACGACAAACCCTATCAAACAGCATAAATATACCCGATCTTGCTGACTTTTTTGTTCGCTACGTCATATATGGGGGCGCCACTGTGGCGGCGGGTCAGCGGCAGCGGCACTGACCGTCCTCCATCCAGCGCATAGCGTGTATCTCAGCGCCGCAGTAGTGGAACAGGAACTGGTGCGGAGAGCGGCGGGTGCGGCCCGTCAACAGAGGCGTCAGGTCACGGCCGTCCACCGTCCTGCCGCCCATCGCCTCCTGCCGCCAGTGTCTCACGTCAGCGCATCCTATTACCCATCCCTCCAGCTGGAGGTGTTCCATGTCAGCCAGCCCAGCCACCCATCGCCTCCTGCCTGCCTCCAGAGCGGTCTGACCTGGGCGTCCACACCGGCGGCGCGCAGCACGGTAGGGAACAGATCCATCAGCGATACGGCAGCGTCGACGGTGGCGCCACCATGCCCCGTCAGTGGAGGGTAGCGCAGTAACGTTGGCACCCTGATCCCACCCTCCATACCGCCCTGTATCTTGCCACCTGCCGATCCACCACATACGCCGTCAGCAAGCTACAGAGTCGGTTCGTCACTTATCACCACACACACTCCATCGACACGCTACAGAGTCGGTTCGTCACATATCACCACAGACACACCCCATCGACACGCTACAGATTCGGTCCGTCACATATCACCACAGACACACCCCATCGACACGCTACAGAGTCGGTCCGTCACTTATCACCACACACCCCATCGACACGCTACAGAGTCGGTCCGTCACTATCACCACACACACCCCATCGACACGCTACAGAGTCGGTCCGTCACTTATCACCACACACACCCCATCGACACGCTACAGAGCTGGTCCGTCACTTATCACCACACACACCCCATCGACACGCTACAGAGTCGGTCCGTCACTTATCACCATACACACCCCATCGACACGCTACATAGTCAGTCCGTCACTTATCACCACACACACCCCATCGACACGCTACAGAGCTGGTCCGTCACTTATCACCACACACCCCATCGACACGCTACAGGGTCGATCCGTCGCTTATCACCACACACACCCCATCGACACGCTACAGGGTCGATCCGTCACTATCACCACACACCCCATCGACACGCTACAGGGTCGATCCGTCGCTATCACCACACACTCCTCATCGACACGCTACAGAGTCGGTCCGTCACTTATCACCACACACCCCATCGACACGCTACAGAGTTGGTCCGTCACTTATCACCACACACTCCCCATCGACACGCTACAGAGTCGGTCCGTCACTTATCACCACACACCCCATCGACACGCTACAGGGTCGATCCGTCGCTTATCACCACACACCCCCATCGACACGCTACATAGTCAGTCCGTCACTTATCACCACACACCCCATCGACACGCTACAGAGTCGGTCCGTCACTTATCACCACACACCCCATCGACACGCTACAGGGTCGATCCGTCGCTTATCACCACACACACCCCATCGACACGCTACAGGGTCGATCCGTCACTTATCACCACACACCCCATCGACACGCTACAGGGTCGATCCGTCGCTTATCACCACACACTCCTCATCGACACGCTACAGGGTCGATCCGTCGCTTATCACCACACACACCCCATCGACACGCTACAAAATCGGTCCGTCACTTATCACAACACACACCCCATCGACACGCTACAGGGTCGGTCCGTCACTTATCACAACACACACCCCATCGACACGCTACAGCGTCGATCCGTCGCTTATCACCACACACACCCCATCGACACGCTACAAAGTCGGTCCGTCACTTATCACAACACACTCCCCATCGACACGCTACAGAGTCGGTCCGTCACTTATCACCACACACTCCTCATCGACACGCTACAGAGTCGGTCCGTCACTTATCACCACACACACACCCCATCGACACGCTACAGAGTCGGTCCATCACTTATCACAACACACACCCCATCGACACGCTACAGAGTCGGTCCGTCACTTTTTCACAATTTATTAAAGCAACCAACACGATGATGCAATATACTCGTCAAGGACAAGCACCGGGTTACAGAACAAGTCAGAAGTTGATACCACTTATTGTTTTACACCGTAGGGAAGTATACACGTTGATGTGCACGTTGGCGTATTGCGCTGATCCTACAGCTTCGCTAACGCTGACGGTGTTTGCTGATTGAGTTCTTAACAGTTCTCGAACGATTGTTTTGTTAAGTACGCGAACAATTCTTTGAATAATGATGCAAACTGGAATACATAAAGTAAGTTTCATTTTAAAGCAGTCAATACACAAATAAGTGCCTAACCTCTGAGCAGTCGCCACCTGACTGGTGTCAAGTGGTGTCTCACCTCTGAGCGGCCCGTTGCTGCCGCCCTGTCGGTCGCCGCGTGCGCCCGTCTCCTCCAGGTGAGCGCCGTTGTCGGAGGTGAGGTAGACCAGCGTGTTGTCGGCCACGCCCAGCTGGCGGAGCTCGGAGGTCAGCTGGCCGACCGCCCAGTCCAGCTCCAGCAGACTGTCGCCGTACAGACCGTGCTGGGAGCGGCCCCGGAACTCCTCCACCGTGGCCAGCGCTGTGTGGACCTACCGCACCAGGCTGCACTCAGCAGCGACTCACCACCCGGCCCAGACCGCCACACAGCCATCTCCGCTAAATCCCAGACGTGGACCCACCACCTAGCCCGGATCACCACACACAGCGATCTTAGCCAGTTCCCAGACGTGGACCCACCACCTAGCCTGGATCACCACACAGCGATCTTAGCCAGTTCCCGGACTCGAACCCGGCCCTGGACCCACCACCTAGCCCGGATCACCACACAGCGATCTTAGCCGGTTCCCAGACTCGAACCCAGACATGGACCCACCACCTAGCCCAGACCACACACAGCGATCTTAGCCAGTTCCCAGACTCGAACCCAGACATGGACCCACCACCTACCCCGGATCACCACACAAAGCGATCTTAGCCAGTTCCCAGACTCGAACCCAGACATGGACCCACCACCTAGCCCGGATCACCACACAAAGCGATCTTAGCCAGTTCCCAGACTCGAACCCAGACATGGACCCACCACCTAGCCCGGATCACCACACAAAGCGATCTTAGCCAGTTCCCAGACTCGAACCCAGACATGGACCCACCACCTAGCCCGGATCACCACACAAAGCGATCTTAGCCAGTTCCCAGACTCGAACCCAGACATGGACCCACCACCTAGCCCGGATCACCACACAAAGCGATCTTAGCCAGTTCCCAGACTCGAACCCAGACATGGACCCACCACCTAGCCCGGATCACCACACAAAGCGATCTTAGCCAGTTCCCAGACTCGAAGCCAGACATGGACCCACCACCTAGCCCGGATCACCACACAAAGCGATCTTAGCCAGTTCCCAGACTCGAACCCAGACATGGACCCACCACCTAGCCCGGATCACCACACAGCGATCTTAGCCAGTTCCAAACTCGAGCCGGGAATCGGCGCATTACAAATCACACTGGGTATCGACTGACGTCACCACAAGAGACACAGTGCGACAGAGTCTTATCGAAATCGGAGAGCGTGAAACCTGTTTCGGTATTATGAATCAGTTCCACATATTTTGTGAAGCATAGCTTTCATGCACTGTTTTTTATTATTAAAGTCATAATTACAGAGTTGGTTCGCACAAAAAAGGCTACCGCTCACGGAAATAACAATTATAATAATAACCATTATTAGTATCATTATTATCATGATTTTCATTCACACAAATAACAATAATACTTTAATTCACATTTGAGGTTCCATGAGGATCACAGCGGCACAAACTTTCGAGAAGGCGTGCATGATGAAGAAGGGCTTGTTGTGTTTGACAGCGGCATTCATCTGCTGCTTTGTCTCGGCCACGAAGCGCTGGGTCAGTCCCACCAGCCGGATCGGCTGCTCCACCACCTGGGTCAGTCCACAGCGTCAGCGCCGGCCTGCGCGCCGCCCAGCCTGGTAGCCACATAATTCATGTCTGAACCGGTTGCACAGGTTTCAGGGAACGCGTCATCAATTTCAAACAAAGATAGCATTTGCACAAGTTCAAAACACGTTGGTGCCGGGAAGTGTGCTTGGCTCAGTGTGAGGCTACGTCCGTGCTATAGTGTGGACTGTTCGGTGTCGAGGCGACGTAACTCCCACCTTTGAACTCACCAAACCACCTCCCCACTGCTGAAGCGACCTTAACCGCCCACCTCTCCGTCCCGCATTAGCTGCGAGTTCAGTATGGTCCAGTTGTTGATGAAGAGCAGGACCAGCGCGGCGGTGGCAGCGGCGAGCAGGGCAGACCAGAGCCAGAGCCGGGAGCAGCGCAGCAGCGGAGCCGCCAGCAGGAGGCCGGCCACCACCGAGTACAGCGCAGGACGCAGCCACGGCAGGTAGGAGCCCGTCACCGAGCCGCCGTCATCGCCAAAGTCCCTGCCGGAGTCGCCGGCATACAGAGGCACGCGTGGCACAGCGGCAGAGCCGAGTCTGCGCCCTGGCAGCACCACAGGCAGATCGGACCGAGCCACGTGGACGAGCGCCCACCACACCGTTTCAGACAAGTCTGACCCGTAATCTTGCGATTGGGGGAGGGGATATTGCACCATATGGGTGGCGCGTTTCTTAACCACTGGGCGGTCCTCCTCGGGACTGAATCCTCCTGAGCGTGCGTGCGTGCGTGCGAAGCCGATTTGAATGATAGGTGCGTATCTATTCACACCTTAATGGTGATAAATGAGACAATTTATGACCAAAGATTGGCATCAGGTCAGGTCTACGAGTTATGACGTCATTTCTAAACAGATGTAAAGTGATTATGTTCTTATAAAATAACGCTGACAAAAGCAGGGCGTAACTCGGCTTCTAGAAGAGCTAGAACAAGTTTCTAAACATCATTCGAAAGCTCTTGAAAGGAAAAATCTGCTTGCTGGTATCCATTTTGACGTTAGGTCCATGACAAGGTCGCCAGAAGTCACCAAATGTCACGGTTTTCAATTTTTGTGCCTATATCTTTTGAACGAAAAAGGATACAGCAACAAATTTGGTATCATAGTGACGAGCATGACCAAGAGTTTCGAATGATATGAAACATGACCCTGAAAGATCATTGTTTGACCTTGACCTGAGGTCAAGGTCACGATTAGATCTTTTAAGATCATGTTGCATGTCATTCGAATGCTTGGGTCAAGACGAACACATTGATGCATTTGCTTTTGTTTTAAGTTCAATATTTCCCATGTTGCAAAGCATTTCCTAAATGGTTCAAAATTTGAACCATTTGGGGTCAAATCACCCCTCTGTGACGTCACGGGTCTAAGGATATGGTATAGGCTAGGCTTGAGAGCAGAAGGCGGTAAGGCGCTTCCAGCGCAGTTTCAATTTTTCCGTATCTCTGGTTCCCGGCACCCCCACCCTCCCCAGACGGTGGCGGGTGCGGAAAGAGCCCAGGCGGTGCCGGGTTAAAACATAAACAAACGTGTGATGGGTTCAATTGCCATCCAATCGACATATTCAAACGAAGTACCAGACATGCCTATGTGCAATCGGTGACGGCAATTCTGGATCTGTCTGGTGATTGAGCGGTTGCGTGGCCTTCGTCACAGTCTATTGGTCATTCACCAAGTGTAGCAGGAGATCAACAGAGACCTGGCGCCGCAGTCCCAGCTACTGATGTCCGTGATAATAGCAACGTATTCGTATTCGTATTCAAATACGTATTCGCGTCCCCTCCGATTTTGCTGAAATTTTGCATGGACACTGCTATGCAAGTCCCTAGTAACCCCTAAAATCATTCGTGTTCACAACTAACGGTTTGACCTCCAGAGGTCACCAAAATTTAAAGCTTGAAAATCTGGCGAACCCTACAATTTTAAGACAAAAAGAGCTAGAAGTGTCATTTCAGCTCTGGTGCTTTCCATTGACACCAAAGATGATTCACAATTAACACATACTTCGTTAAACTCCAGCCCCTGGCTTTGAATTCAAAATTCAATTTCAAAAGCCGCCCTGTCAAAAAGCGTGGCGAACCCTAAATCAACGCTTTATTACATACTTATCATCGGTTTTTTGGTGTTCAAGCACGGCCATCGCAGTCAGCATCATTCACAAAAATATAAGCAACCATTAAATATATTATTTCCGCTCTAGGCGTACATTTTATGTAAAAATGACCGTTTTACAAAAATGCTTGCGAACCCTGCCATTCCTACCTTAATCTGTTAAGATATAAAACAGTTCCACATCGAATTTACTCATATATCATAGATAATTCACAAAAAAACCCGACACCTTCAACTGTCCTAGTTTAGCCAGCATCAACAAAAAACGTTTATTCCAATGATAAAAACTTCCATCGGCAACATTCAACGTCCTCCAAGCCCCGCCCACCGAAGGCGGGGCCTTAAAGCAAGCGGACCATTTACCAGCCACACAGCTCGTTTGCCATAAGAGATGCAAATCAATCATAATGGGAGCTATGACTACCTGGCTTGCTGAAATGGTGGTTCAAAGGGGCATAGGAGGCCCCCACCCCCAAATATCAGAGCGCACATAGTTTATGCATAGCAGTAAGCTGCTCAGAGGCATAGGCGGATCCAGGATGGCGCATCGGGGGAGGGGGAGGCAGTGGCGGATCTAGCCGGTCGCTTTGGGAGGGGCAAACCAAAATCAAAAAGCAAAAAACAAAACGTCACGGGGGTGAAAGATATTGGCTTAAGATACTTTATCCTATCCAAGGCTCAATATTCACAATGAACTTCACTGGTTCTGCCTGGAGCTGAGAGTTGAAGCACCAAAGTCTTGCTTATAGGTAAACTAAAAAGGAGACGGGGCAAAAGGGAGGTCGACCACTTTGGAGGGGCAAAATTTTGCCCCGAGCTTTTCCGTTTGGGGGGGCAAACATATCTTTTTGCCCCCCCCCTATCCCTGGATCCGCCACTGGGCGGGAGGGGAAACTTAACAGGGAGGGGCTTTTCTGACCAAGGGGGTGGTAATTTTGACCGGAAAAAAACTAACAAGTTGGCATAAAATTAAGGAAAAAACAATTGTTTGAATAAATTTACGGCGAACCCTACAATTTATCTGTATTCAAGGATTTGGGTGTTTTTTCATCACTGGTACCTTTGAAAGTTTTAAAAGACCATTCACAAAATTATTATTTTTCTCTTCTGATCCATTAAAAGTAACACCGAGTGGCCAAACAAAAACTAAACAAAACACAATGTTTTCCCTAAGTTCACTGCGAACCCTACAACTTATTTGTTTGCTAGAGTATGGCTATTTCTTTAGCACTGATATGTTAAGAAAATCTTAAAGACGATTCACAAAAATAGTATTTTTGTCTGCTGACCCGTTGAGTGTAACACTGAGTGGAAAAACGAAAATTAAGAGGAAAAAGGTTTTTACCTATATTCACGGCGAACCCTGCAACATATTTTATCCTATACAATAATTGTTTTTTAGTCACTCATGACTTAGAAATACTTCAAACACTATTCACAAAAATTTGGCTTTTGAGTGCTAATGCGTTAAGTATACTGAACAGCGGCAAAACCTAGCTTAGACAAAATCAACGTTTTCAACTGTAGTTGGCGGCAAACCCTACAACTGAATTATTTGCAAGGATATAGCTATTTCTCTAGCACTGATGGCTTAAAAAGTCATTGAAGGTGATTCACAAAATTTTGTTTTTGTCTGCTGCCCAGTTGAGGGTGACACTGAGTGGCAAAACAAAAATTAAGGAAGAAACAATTGTTTGCCTAAATTTACGGCGAACCCTACAACTTATTTGTTTTCAAGGATGTAGGTGTTTTTTCACCACTGGTACCTTTGCAAACTTAAAAAGACCATTCACAAAAATATTATTTTTGTCTGCTGACCCATTGAGTGTAATACTGAGTGGCAAAACAAAATTAAGGAAACAACAATTGTTTGCCTAAATTTACGGCGAACCCTACAACATATTTGTTTTCAAGGATGTAGGCGTTTTTTTCATCACTGGTACTTATGGAAGTTTAAAAAGACCATTCACAAAAATATTATTCTTCTCTGATGACCAATTAAAAATAACACAGAGTGGCTAAAAGACAACTGAGCAAAACACATTTTTTTTACCCGAACCGACGGCGAACCCTACAACTTATTTGTTTGCTAGGGTATGGCTATTTCTCTAGCACTGATATGTTGAGCAAAGCTTAAGGACGATTCACAAAAATAGTATTTTTGTCTGCTGACCCAATGAGTGCAACACTAAATGGCAAAACAAAAATTAAGGAAAAAACAATTATTGCTACCTTTACGGCAAAGCCTACAACTTATTTGTTTTCAAGGATATAGGTGTTTTTTCATCCCTGGTACCCTTGGAAGCTTAAAAAGACCATTCACAAAAAAATTATTTTTCTCTGATGACCCATTAAAAGTAACACCGAGTGGCTAAACGAAACTAAACCGAACACAATTGTTTTACCCGGACTCACGGCGAACCCTACAACTTATTTGTTTGCTAGGGTATGGCTATTTCTTTAGCACTGATATATTAAGAAAACCTTAAAGACAATTCACAAAAATAGTATTTTTGTCTGCTGACCGTTGAGTGTAACACTGCGTGCCAAAACGAAAAATAAGAGGAAAAAGGGTTTTACCTGTCTCCACGGCGAACCCTACAACTTATTTGTTTGCTAGGGTACGGCTATTTCTTTAGCAGTGAGATGTTAAAAAAACCTTAAAGACGATTCACAAAAATATTATTTTTGTCTGGTAACCCGTTGACTGTAACACTGAGGGGCAAAACGAAAATTAAGAGGAAAAAATGTTTTTATGAGTCTTCACGGCGAACCCTACAACTTATTTGTTTGCTAGGGTACGGCTATTTCTTTAGCACTGACATGTTAAGAAAACCTTAAAGACGATTCACAAAAATAGTATTTTTGTCTGCTGACCCGTCGAGTGTAACACTGAGGGCCAAAACGAAAATTAAGAGGAAAAAGGGTTTTAACCTGTCTCCACGGCGAACCCTACAATTTATTTGTTTGCTATGGTACGGCTAGTTCTTTAGCACTGACATGTTCGGAAAACCTTAAAGACGATTCACAGAAATAGTATTTTTGTCTGCTGACCCGTTCAGTGTAGCACTGAGTGGCAAAACAAAAAACTAAGGGAAAAATAATTGTTTACCCGAACTCACAGCGAACCCTACAACTTATTTGTTTGCAAGGGTATGGCTATTTCTTTAGCACTGATATATTAGGAAAGCCTTAAAGACGATTCACAAAAATAGTATTTTTGTCTGCTCACCCGTTGAGTGTAACACTGAGTGCCAAAACGAAAATTAAGAGGAAAAAGGGTTTTTACCTGTCTCCACAGCGAACCCTACAACTTATTTGTTTGCTTGGGTACGGCTATTTTTTAAGCACTGACATGTTAAGAAAACCTTAAAGACGATTCACAAAAATAGTATTTTTGTCTGCTGACCCGTTGAGTGTAACACTGAGTGGCAAACGAAAATTAAGAGGAAAAAATGTTTTTACGAGTCTTCACGGCGAACCCTACAACTTATTTGTTTGCTAGGGTACGGCTATTTCTTTAGCACTGACATGTTAAGCAAACCTTAAAGACGATTCACAAAAATAGTATTTTTGTCTGCTGACCCGTTGAGTGTAACACTGAGGCAGAACGAAAATTAAGAGGAAAAAGGTTTTTACGAGTCTTCACGGCAAACCCTACAACTTATTTGTTTGCTAGGGTACGGCTATTTCTTTAGCACTGACATGTTAAGAAAACCTTAAAGACGATTCACAGAAATAGTATTTTTGTCTGCTGACCCGTTCAGTGTAGCACTGAGTGGCAAAACAAAAAATAAGGGAAAAATAATTGTTTGCCTCAATTTACGGCGAACCCTACAAGTTATTCGTTTTCAAGGATGTAGGTGTTTTTTCATCACTGTTACCTTTAGAAGTTTGAAAAGACCATTCACAAAAATATTTTTTTCACTGATGACCCATTAAAAGTAACATCGAGTGGCTAAACGAAACTAAGCAAAACACAATTTTTTACCCGAACTCACGGCAAACCCTACAACTTATTTGTTTGCTAGGGTACGGCTATTTCTTTAGCACTGACATGTTAAGAAAACCTTAAAGACGATTCACAAAAATAGTATTTTTGTCTGCTGACCCCTTGAGTGTAACAATGAGTGGCAAAACGAAAATTAAGAGGAAAAAAGGTTTTTACCTGTCTTAACGGCGAACCCTACAACTTATTTGTTTTCAAGGATGTAGGTGTTTTTTCATGACTGGTACCTTTGGACGTTCAAAAAGACCATTCACAAAAATATTATTTTTTCTCTGATGACCCATTCAAAGTAACCCCGAGTGGCTAAACGAAAACTAATCAAAACACAATTTTTACCCGAACTCACGGCGAACCCTACAACTTATTTGTTTCCTAAGGTATGGCTATTTCTTTAGCACTGATATACTAGGAAAGCCTTAAAGACAATTCACAATAATAGTATTTCTGTCTGCTGACCCGTTGAGTGTAACACTGAGTGCCAAAACGAAAAATAAGAGGAAAAAGGGTTTTTACATGTCTCCACGGCGAACCCTACAACTTATTTGTTTGCAAGGGTACGGCTATTTCTTTAGCACTGAAATGTTAAGAAAACCTTAAAGACGATTCACAAAAATATTATTTTTGTCTAATGACCCGTTGAGTGTAACACTGAGTGGCAAAACGAAAATTAAGAGGAAAAAATGTTTTTACCTGTCTTCACGGCGAACCCTACAACTTATTTGTTTGCTAGGGTACGGCTATTTTTAAGCACTGACATGTTAAGAAAAACTTAAAGACGATTCACAAAAATAGTATTTTTGTCTGCTGACCCGTTGAGTGTAACACTGAGTGGCAAAACGAAAATTAAGAGGAAAAAATGTTTTTACGAGTCTTCACGGCGAACCCTACAACTTATTTGTTTGTTAGGGTACGGCTATTTCTTTAGCACTGACATGTTAAGAAAACCTTAAAGACGATTCACAAAAATAGTATTTTTGTCTGCTGACCCGTTTAGTGTAACACTGAGGGCCAAAACGAAAATTAAGAGGAAAAAGGGTTTTAACCTGTCTCCACGGCGAACCCTACAATTCATTTGTTTGCTATGGTACGGCTATTTCTTTAGCACTGACATGTTCGGAAAACCTTAAAGACGATTCACAGAAATAGTATTTTTGTCTGCTGACCCGTTCAGTGTAGCACTGAGTGGCAAAACAAAAACTAAGGGAAAAATAATTGTTTACCCGAACTCACGGCGAACCCTACAACTTATTTGTTTGCAAGGGTATGGCTATTTCTTTAGCACTGATATATTAGGAAAGCCTTAAAGACGATTCACAAAAATAGTATTTTTGTCTGCTCACCCGTTGAGTGTAACACTGAGTGCCAAAACGAAAATTAAGAGGAAAAAGGGTTTTTACCTGTCTCCACGGCGAACCCTACAACTTATTTGTTTGCAAGGGTATGGCTATTTCTTTAGCACTGATATATTAGGAAAGCCTTAAAGACGATTCACAAAAATAGTATTTTTGTCTGCTGACCCGTTGAGTGTAACACTGAGGGCCAAAACGAAAATTAAGAGGAAAAGGGGTTTTAACCTGTCTCCACGGCGAACCCTACAATTTATTTGTTTGCTATGGTATGGCTATTTCTTTAGCACTGACATGTTAAGAAAACCTTAAAGACGATTCACAAAAATATTATTTTTGTCCGCTGACCCGTTGAGTGTAACACTGAGTGGCAAAACAAAAACTAAGGGAAAAATAATTGTTTGCCTCAATTTACGGCGAACCCTACAAGTTATTCGTTTTCAAGGATGTAGGTGTTTTTTTATCACTGTTACCTTTGGAAGTTTGAAAGACCATTCACAAAAATATATTTTTTTCACTGATTGCCTATTAAAAGTAACATCGAGTGGCTAAACGAAAACTAAGCAAAACACAATTGTTTACCCGAACTCACGGCGAACCCTACAACTTATTTGTTTGCTAGGAGTACGGCTATTTATTTAGCACTGACATGTTAAGAAAACCTTAAAGACGATTCACAAAAATAGTATTTTTGTCTGCTGACCCCTTGAGTGTAACAATGAGTGGCAAAACGAAAATTAAGAGGAAAAAAGGTTTTTACCTGTCTTAACGGCGAACCCTACAACTTATTTGTTTTCAAGGATGTAGGTGTTTTTTCATCACTGGTACCTTTGGACGTTCAAAAAGACCATTCACAAAAACATTATTTTTTCTCTGATGACCCATTCAAAGTAACCCTGAGTGGCTAAACAAAAACTAATCAAAACACAATTTTTTACCCGAACTCACGGCGAACCCTACAAACATCATCTTTAAGTTTATCTTTATCTTAAACAATCATCTAACCCTACATCGTCTTTAAGGTTTTCTTAATATATCAGAGCTAAAGAAATAGCCATACCCTAGCAAACAAATAAATTGTAGGGTTGGCCGTGTGTTCGGGTAAAAAATTGTGTTTTGCTTAGTTCTCGTTTAGCTACTCGTTGTTCTTTTAATGGGTCATCAGAGAAAAATAATATTTTTGTGAATAGTCTTTTTAAATTTCCAAAGGTACCAGTGATGAAAAAACGCCAACATCCTTGAAAACAAATAAGTTGTAGGGTTTGCCGTTAAGACATGTAAAAACCTTTTTTCCTCTTAATTTTCGTTTTGCCACTTAGTGTTACACTCAAGGGGTCAGCAGACAAAAATATTATTTTTGTGAGTCGTCTTTAAGGTTTTCTTAACATTTCAGTGCTAAAGAAATAGCCGTACCATAGGAAACAAATAAGTTGTAGGGTTCGCCGGGAGTTCGGGTAAAAACTATTTTTCCCTTAGTTTT
Source organism: Lepas anatifera (assembly GCA_034440635.1). Classification (NCBI taxonomy): domain Eukaryota; kingdom Metazoa; phylum Arthropoda; class Thecostraca; family Lepadidae; genus Lepas; species Lepas anatifera. The sequence goes on along the minus strand of JAOTON010000950.1, from coordinate 309,733 downwards.
TGTTTTGCCACTCAGTGCTACACTGAACGGGTCAGCAGACAAAAATACTTTTTTTGTGAATCGTCTTTAAGGTTTTCTTAACATAACAGTGCTAAAGAAATAGCCGTACCATAGCAAACAAATAAGTTGTAGGGTTCGCCGTGGAGACAGGTTAAAACCCTTTTTCCTCTTAATTTTCGTTTTGGCCCTCAGTGTTACACTCAACGGGTCAGCAGACAAACATACTATTTTTGTGAATCGTCTTTAAGGTTTTCTTAATATGTCCGTGCTAAAGAAATAGCCGTACCCTAGCAAACAAATAAGTTGTAGGGTTCGCCGTGGAGACAGGTAAAACCCTTTTCCTCTTACTTTTCGTTTTGGCACTCAGTGTTACACTCAACGGGTCAGCAGACAAAAATACTATTTTTGTGAATTGTCTTTAAGGCTTTCCTAGTATATCAGTGCTAAAGAAATAGCCATACCCTAGGGAACAAATAAGTTGTAGGGTTCGCCGTGAGTTGGGGTAAAAAATTGTGTTTTGATTAGTTTTCGTTTAGCCACTCGGGGTTACTTTTAATGGGTCATCAGAGAAAAATAATATTTTTGTGAATGGTCTTTTTGAACTTCCAAAGGTACCGGTGATGAAAAAACACATACATCCTTGAAAACAAATAATTTGTAGGGTTCGCCGTAAATTTACGCAAACAATTGTTTTTTCCTTAATTTTCGTTTTGCCACTCAGTGTTACACTCAACGGTTCAGCATACAAAAATACTATTTTTGTGAATCGTCTTTAACGTGTTCTTAACATGTTAGTGCTAAAGAAATAGCCATACCATAGCAAACAAATAAGTTGTAGGGTTCGCCGTGGAGACATGTATAAACCTTTTTTCCTCTTAATTTTCGTTTTGTCACTTAGTGTTACACTCAAGGGGTCAGCAGACAAAAATACTATTTTTGTGAATCGTCTTTAAGGTTTTCTTAATATATCAGTGCTAAAGAAATAGCCATACCCTAGCAAACAAATAGGTTGTAGGGTTCGCCGTGAGTTCGGGTAAAAACTATTTTTCCCTTAGTTTTTGTTTTGCCACTCAGTGCTACACTGAACGGGTCAGCAGACAAAAATACTATTTTTTGTGAATCGTCTTTAAGGTTTTCTTAACATAACAGTGCTAAAGAAATAGCCGTACCATAGCAAACAAATAAGTTGTAGGGTTCGCCGTGGAGACAGGTTAAAACCCTTTTTCCTCTTAATTTTCGTTTTGGCCCTCAGTGTTACACTCAACGGGTCAGCAGACAAAAATACTATTTTTGTGAATCGTCTTTAAGGCTTTCCTAATATATCAGTGCTAAAGAAATAGCCGTACCATAGCAAACAAATAAGTTGTAGGGTTCGCCGTGGAGACAGGTTAAAACCCTTTTTCCTCTTAATTTTCGTTTTGGCCCTCAGTGTTACACTCAACGGGTCAGCAGACAAACATACTATTTTTGTGAATCGTCTTTAAGGTTTTCTTAACATGTCAGTGCTAAAGAAATAGCCGTACCCTAGCAAACAAATAAGTTGTAGGGTTCGCCGTGGAGACAGGTAAAACCCTTTTTCCTCTTATTTTTCGTTTTGGCACTCAGTGTTACACTCAACGGGTCAGCAGACAAAAATACTATTTTTTGTGAATTGTCTTTAAGGTTTTCTTAATATATCAGTGCTAAAGAAATAGCCATACCCTAGCAAACAAATAAGTTGTAGGGTTCGCCGTGAGTCCGGGTAAAACAATTGTGTTCGGTTTAGTTTCGTTTAGCCACTCGGTGTTACTTTTAATGGGTCATCAGAGAAAAATAATTTTTTTTGTGAATGGTCTTTTTAAGCTTCCAAGGGTACCAGGGATGAAAAAACACCTATATCCTTGAAAACAAATAAGTTGTAGGCTTTGCCGTAAAGGTAGCAATAATTGTTTTTTCCTTAATTTTTGTTTTGCCATTTAGTGTTGCACTCATTGGGTCAGCAGACAAAAATACTATTTTTTGTGAATCGTCCTTAAGCTTTGCTCAACATATCAGTGCTAGAGAAATAGCCATACCCTAGCAAACAAATAAGTTGTAGGGTTCGCCGTCGGTTCGGGTAAAAAAATGTGTTTTGCTCAGTTGTCGTTTAGCCACTCTGTGTTATTTTTAACTCGTCATCAGAGAAGAATAATATTTTTGTGAATGGTCTTTTTAAACTTCCATAAGTACCAGTGATGAAAAAAACGCCTACATCCTTGAAAACAAATATGTTGTAGGGTTCGCCGTACATTTAGGCAAACAATTGTTGTTTCCTTAATTTTGTTTTGCCACTCAGTATTACACTCAATGGGTCAGCAGACAAAAATAATATTTTTGTGAATGGTCTTTTAAGTTTCCAAAGGTACCAGTGATGAAAAAACACCTACATCCTTGAAAACAAATAAGTTGTAGGGTTTGCCGTAAATTTAGGCAAACAATTGTTTCTTCCTTAATTTTTGTTTTGCCACTCAGTGTCACCCTCAACTGGGCAGCAGACAGAAACAAAATTTTGTGAATCACCTTCAATGACTTTTTAAGCCATCAGTGCTAGAGAAATAGCTATATCCTTGCAAATAAATCAGTTGTAGGGTTTGCCGCCAACTACAGTTGAAAACGTTGATTTTGTCTAAGTTAGGTTTTGCCGCTGTTCAGTATACTTAACGCATTAGCACTCAAAAGCCAAATTTTTGTGAATAGTGTTTGAAGTATTTCTAAGTCATGAGTGACTAAAAAAACAATTATTGTATAGGATAAAATATGTTGCAGGGTTCGCCGTGAATATAGGTAAAAACCTTTTTTCCTCTTAATTTTCGTTTTTCCACTCAGTGTTACACTCAACGGGTCAGCAGACAAAAATACTATTTTTGTGAATCGTCTTTAAGATTTTCTTAACATATCAGTGCTAAAGAAATAGCCATACTCTAGCAAACAAATAAGTTGTAGGGTTCGCAGTGAACTTAGGGAAAACATTGTGTTTTGTTTAGTTTTTGTTTGGCCACTCGGTGTTACTTTTAATGGATCAGAAGAGAAAAATAATAATTTTGTGAATGGTCTTTTAAAACTTTCAAAGGTACCAGTGATGAAAAAACACCCAAATCCTTGAATACAGATAAATTGTAGGGTTCGCCGTAAATTTATTCAAACAATTGTTTTTTCCTTAATTTTATGCCAACTTGTTAGTTTTTTTCCGGTCAAAATTACCACCCCCTTGGTCAGAAAAGCCCCTCCCTGTTAAGTTTCCCCTCCCGCCCAGTGGCGGATCCAGGGATAGGGGGGCAAAAAGATATTTGCCCCCAAACCAAACGGAAAAGCTCGGGGCAAAATTTTGCCCCTCCAAAGTGGTCGACCTCCCTTTTGCCCCGTCTCCTTTTTTAGTTTACCTATAAGCAAGACTTTGGTGCTTCAACTCTCAGCTCCAGGCAGAACCAGTGAAGTTCATTGTGAATATTGAGCCTTGGATAGGATAAAGTATCTTAAGCCAATATCTTTCACCCCCGTGACGTTTTGTTTTTTGCTTTTTGATTTTGGTTTGCCCCTCCCAAAGCGACCGGCTAGATCCGCCACTGCCTCCCCCTCCCCCGATGCGCCATCCTGGATCCGCCTATGCCTCTGAGCAGCTTACTGCTATGCATAAACTATGTGCGCTCTGATATTTGGGGGTGGGGGCCTCCTATGCCCCTTTGAACCACCATTTCAGCAAGCCAGGTAGTCATAGCTCCCATTATGATTGATTTGCATCTCTTATGGCAAACGAGCTGTGTGGCTGGTAAATGGTCCGCTTGCTTTAAGGCCCCGCCTTCGGTGGGCGGGGCTTGGAGGACGTTGAATGTTGCCGATGGAAGTTTTTATCATTGGAATAAACGTTTTTTGTTGATGCTGGCTAAACTAGGACAGTTGAAGGTGTCGGATTTTTTTGTGAATTATCTATGATATATGAGTAAATTCGATGTGGAACTGTTTTATATCTTAACAGATTAAGGTAGGAATGGCAGGGTTCGCAAGCATTTTTGTAAAACGGTCATTTTTACATAAAATGTACGCCTAGAGCGGAAATAATATATTTAATGGTTGCTTATATTTTTGTGAATGATGCTGACTGCGATGGCCGTGCTTGAACACCAAAAAACCGATGATAAGTATGTAATAAAGCGTTGATTTAGGGTTCGCCACGCTTTTTGACAGGGCGGCTTTTGAAATTGAATTTTGAATTCAAAGCCAGGGGCTGGAGTTTAACGAAGTATGTGTTAATTGTGAATCATCTTTGGTGTCAATGGAAAGCACCAGAGCTGAAATGACACTTCTAGCTCTTTTTGTCTTAAAATTGTAGGGTTCGCCAGATTTTCAAGCTTTAAATTTTGGTGACCTCTGGAGGTCGAACCGTTAGTTGTGAACACGAATGATTTTAGGGGGTTACTAGGGACTTGCATAGCAGTGTCCATGCAAAATTTCAGCAAAATCGGAGGGGTCGCGAATCCGTATTTGAATCCGTATACGAATGCGTTGCTATTATCACGGACATCAGCTACTGGGGGTGTTGACTGAGCCCTTCACGGTCGGCAGCGCGCAGCCAACCGGCTGTGTGACGCAAGCACTTCCAGTCGAACCAAGGCGCATATGGCGCTAACTTATCGGCATGGGGAGATTATAGATCCATCAAACTCCGTGAACAGAAAACCGGAGTTCAAAACGCCTCTTAACAAGAATGAAAAGATACAATTCCATCCAAATGCCTCATATTTTCTTGTCTGAAGCAAGAGTCAGACGTAGGAAAAAACTTTCAATGAGACTAAACAGACCCGCGGTATCACGTGAAGCCAGGTGTGAACCAAGGTCCATACCACTACCAGTGTGCCCTGTACTCACTTGAGATTGGTCATCGGCATGCCGTACCAGTAGTGGAAGCCGTGTGCGTTGGGTGTATGGCAATTGTCGCCATAGCGCTCGCAACTGACGCCGAGGTGCCATTTGCCCACGTAGGATGTGCTGTAGCCGTGCTCAGAGAGCACCTGCCGGCCACGCGCACTGACGGTACACAGACCGTACACGGACGGTACACAGGCCGTACACTGACGGCAAACTGACCGCATACAGAACACACACAGACGGTACACTGAGGGTACACTGGCCGTACACTGAGGGTAATCTGGCCGTACACGGACGGTACACTGCCGTACACTGGCAGCAAACTGTCAGTACACTGACGGCAAACTGACCGCATACATACCACACACTGACGGCAAACTGACGGTACACTGGCCTTACACGGACGGTACACTGCCAGTACACTGGCCATACACTGACGGTACACTGCCAGCACACTGGCTGTACACTGACAGTACACTGACGGCAAACTGACCGCACACATGCCACACACTGACGGTACACTGGCCGTACTCGGACAGTACACTGCCAGTACACTGACCGTACACTGACAGTACACTGACAGTACACTGACGGCAAACTGACCGCATACAGGCCACACTGCCAGTACACTGACCGTAGACTGACAGTACACTGACGGCAAACTGACCGCATACAGGCCACACACTGACGGTACACTGGCCGTACACGGACGGCAAACTGACGGTACACTGGCCGTACACGGACGGTACACTGCCAGTACACTGGCCGTACACTGACAGTACACTGACAGTACACTGACGGCAAACTGACCGCATACAGGCCACACACTGCCAGTACACTGACCGTACACTGACAGTACACTGACGGCAAACTGACCGCATACAGGCCACACACTGACGGTACACTGGCCGTACACGGACGGCAAACTGACGGTACACTGGCCGTACACGGACGGCAAACTGACGGTACACTGGCCGTACACGGACGGTACACTGCCAGTACACTGGCCGTACACTGACAGTACACTGACGGCAAACTGACCGCATACAAGCCACACACTGACGGTACACTGGCCGTACACGGACGGCAAACTGACGGTACACTGGCCGTACACGGACGGTACACTGCCAGTACACTGGCCGTACACTGACAGTACACTGACGGCAAACTGACCGCATACAGGCCACACACTGACGGTACACTGGCCGTACACGGACGGCAAACTGACGGTACACTGGCCGTACACGGACGGTACACTGCCAGTACACTGGCCGTACACTGACAGTACACTGACGGCAAACTGACCGCATACAGGCCACACACTGACGGTACACTCGACGGTACACTGACGACACACATCACATATTGAGGACATACAGACAGCACACTGACGGCACACTGACGGTACACTCCACGGTACACTGACGACACACATCACATATTGAGGACATACAGACAGCACACTGACGGCACACTTTTTTGCGTTCTTAACCCGGGAGCATTTTACACATTTGTACCACACACACGCAGACACACACAATGTAGGTACACGGCAGCGGGGCCTACGCTTATCGACACCCTTGCGGGACAGTCATATCCGCACGCTCCATGTCACGCGCCCCAATGTACCAGGCAGTGGAGCTATCCCGATTTCTCGGGCCCGGCGGAACAGGACTGCTCCGGTGACACAGCAACGAGGCCGTGCCCTCGGGCGGCGCCACCGAACCGGTGGATCTGTTTAAAGGCAGATCAAGCCCGTGCTCCCAATAACAAGGGCGCTGGTTGGTCAGCGGAAGTCCCTAGTCAAGGCGGGCACTACCCAGTGTACTGCCATCTCCTGGGTAGGAGGCGGTCGAGGAAAAGGCTGCCAGAGGTCAGCTTTGATCCAAGGACCTCCCACACTGGACCGAGGCGCCTCAACCAACTGCGCCACGGCGGTGGTATCTGACGGCACACATGCCACACACTGACAGCACTGACGCGGGGAGGGGGTAGGGGAGGCACTGGCCCGACTTCTCGATGGTAGGCTCCCGCAACAGATATAATAGCTTGTATGGGAAAGTTCCTGTTCCATAATACGCCCTCTGCAAGCCCCTGGACGAGGAGCGATCTACTAAACAAAACAGCCAAAGCATCTACAAAACAGCCAAAGCATCTACAAAACAGCCAAAGCATCTACTATCCGAATGCTTTCAAATGGGCCCCAAAAACTGGACCCAATCAAACTCCATGCCAGAGGGCTCCCAACACAAAGCAGGAATTCGGACACGCATCCCGCACCAAACGCCGAGCAGCAGCCGTCCCTCAGACATCGACAGGCGTGACTGGACCGGCCACCTTCCACTTTTAAGCTGAAAAACCACCATGGAGCTATTCAATAAAGGGCAGCGGCGGGAAAGAAAGTAAACAATTCATGTATGCAAATACCTACAGTAGGCCGCATAAGTGTCGCCACCGGCAAAAAGTGGGGGCAGCCAAACTTCAACCTGATGCTGACAAAAAACTTTCAACATCAGGACCAAAAACTGTTCGAATTTGGGCTCCTCGCTGCATTCCGCAGCGGCTGGATATAAGAATGTCGGTTGTCTCTCATTTTGACTGAGATCAGAAAATTTTGGCTAAAAAGTGGGGGGCCAGGCTCCCCTGGCCCCCTTTTCCGACGCGTATGGTAGGCCGGTGTGCACGCGTGCCTTATTCACAATAAGTGATGGGCAACTTTAAAACTGCTCATAATCATGGACACCCGGGCTGGGTGCCCCTTTAGTTCGGCCCCTTCTATGTTTGGACCCCCACTTTTCACACTATTGTCTCACTCCAGCAGTTTTGCACAGAGAGAAAACAAACAATGGGTGATGGTGGATGGAAACGTAACTGAACTAATGTCAACGCACTACGTATATTTTTTTGTTTCTAAGTTCAAACAGAATTTGCACGAATCACAGTCACATTTAAATTCTTCTAGGGCTGCGTAGTTTACAAGAGATTGAGGCAGTCTCAGGTGATTGCCGCAGGATGAAAAGAATCTTCGCATGACTACATAACGTATCGGCCTAACGAATCTCAGAGCGCGGACCCTCGTGTTTGTGTTGGACGACATCAAACGGAAGGTAGGCCCACCAAAACACTTTGTTATCATCACTGCATAGTTCAGTGTTCACCAGTTCGCTGTTGAGAATGACCGTGAATGTGGATGTGGAATGTTTAACAGGGTACAGGTATATGCACGGCCAAATATCTTTTTAAGTTTAATCTAGCGTGAAGCGGGATTAGAAAGAGCTGAGGAGCGGCGGCCAAGGACCGGCCTCACCTCAGCCAAAGGGCGGTCTCCCCTCGTCTGGTGGCCGGTCTGACCTCGGCTGGTGGCCGGTCTCACCTCTGCCAGTGGCCGGTCTCACTTCGGCCAGTGGCCGGTCTCACCTCGGCCAGTCCCACCTCAGCCAGTATCCGGTCTCACCTCGGCTGGTGGCCGGTCTCACCTCGGCCAGTGGCCGGTCTCATCTCTGCCAGTGGCCAGTTCCACCTCGGCCAGTCCCACCTCAGCCAGTATCCGGTCTCACCTCGGCTGGTGGCCGGTCTCACCTCGGCCAGTGGCCGGTCTCATCTCTGCCAGTATCCGGTCTCATCTCTGCCAGTGGCCGGTCTCACCTCGGAGGCTAGTCCCACCTCAGCCAGTATCCGGTCTCACCTCGGCTGGTGTCCGGTCTCATCTCGGCCGGTGGCCGGTCTCATCTCGGCCGGTGGCCGGTCTCATCATCGGCCAGTGGCCGGTCTCACCTCTGCCTGTGGCCGGTCTCACTTCGGCCTGTGGCCGGTCTCACCTCGGCCAGTGGCCGGTCTCATCTCTGCCAGTATCCGGTCTCATCTCTGCCAGTGGCCGGTCTCATCTCGGCCTGTGGCCGGTCTCACCTCGGCCAGTGTGACCTCAGTCTGCGGCAGGCCGCCCGACTGCGCCGTGAAGAGGATCACCTCGCGGCCTCCGGGCTGGGCCGCCAGGCCGCTCCGCAGCGGGTAACGGGCCGTCAGGAAGGCGGCACGTGACGGCGTGCAGGTGGCTCCGGCGGCCAGGGCCTGCGTGAAGCGCGCGCCCTCCGCCGCCAGTCGGTCTGAGGACACGGCCAAGGCGCCGGCAGTGGGGACACATGCGAGCTCTTCATTCAGGGCACAGGTCACAAGACACGTTGCATGGTTAGCGGTACCCGTAAATAAAGGTCGTAAGGATTATGAGAGGACCGGTGATGGCAGCGAGGAAACGACGCACTGCCAACGGTTTTTCAACTGGTTGATCCCACTTCAGCGGTTAGTTTATTACCTCCATACCCCGATCCCCTCCCCGCATGTCGGCATCATTTAGAAGGAACATCGGGCCAACGCTCACACTATATTCCTACCTCTCTTAGATACCTAGGGGACCATCCATAAATTACGAAACTCGTAAGTTACTCATCCCCTCTTAACACCGCCTTACCTGGTTATGATTAGGCTCACTGGCGGTTCCAAGGGGTGGGAAAAGGGGCCGTGGCCCCTCCAAAGCCTAGATTAGTATCTTTTGGCCCCCCACAAAGATCAAACTTTAGCCGTATTTCTTTCAGAATACTATGTTTTCCGTTTTTTCTTCCAATTTCCCCCATGTTGGTTTGGCCCGCTACACAAATCGCTCCTGGATCCGCCAATGATTAGGCTCACGATCTAAGCCATCGGTAGGAATCAGCTGTATCAATAGAGCAGCATCGGTTGAAAAGTGAAAAGTAAACCTGGCTCAAACCGTCAGCCCAGTAAACCTCAACCTGATTCCAGCGAAAGGCATGGGGCTCATGTATTTAGGCAGATAAACGTATGTACATTACGTTACATTATAAATGTAAATTCCTCTATACATATACATACATATAGCCCATCTATGCCCCCTTGTTCCGCCACCTGTTGCTAAAACACATGCCGCCACAGTTGTCCCAGGGCTTTCGAAAGTGAGTTCGGATTTTTGTTGTTGAAACCATCTAAAAAAGACTTAAGCTTTTTGATTTGAATGAAAATAGATATCTGAAAAAGAGGCTGAAAAATTGCACAGCGTAAGTTGTCGAGGACCTAGGAAAACAGAACTCAAAGGGGCACCTGGGAGCCCTGCCCGTGCGCGTGTTGAGGGGGTTCGCTCTGATGTCGAGCGGGCGTTTCAATCAACGGACCGGAGCCAGTGCCACTTAGCACAGGCGTGGTCATTGAGGTCATTGGTGCCATTCTCTCTGGTTTGAGGCGTGCTGAGGGCGCGATGGCCGCACCACAGGCGCCCCTTCCCCGTCGTCTAGTGGCTATTGCAGCCCCGCCGCGGGGCGTTATGCCCCCCAACAGGTAAAGAACGCCAAACAAAAAACAATAATCCAACAAGAACCGTAGAGAGAGCCAAAGTGCCCTTTTCGGGTCCTGGCGGCCAAGAGTGAGCGTTTTCTTCGCTAGCCTTCAGTGAAGGCGTAAGGGTACTACTGACCGTTATCACGGCAGTGAAGGATCTGGGATTTCGGTCGAGGGAGGGTGGCTGAGCTCCAGGGGACGGCTCATCTACCCTGGGGGACATCATTTGCATGTTCAGGAACGGAATTAAGTGATATGGGTTGAGCCAGCATAATATAAGAAAATTCCGCAGTCGGAAAAATCCCGTTTCCCGCAGAACGTTATATGGAATGTAGAAAATATCGCATTATATTACGTACGGCACAAAACCATGCCGAGTTATCGGACTGGCGCTACGGTTACCAAAAACTATTTGGTAGCCTAACGCTGGTCGTCGCCGGCGATCGCACAGGGCCCACGTTCACCACCACTGACCTATGTTTGGCGTGGGCACGGTCTGATTGCCGTAACACCCCAGATCGCCGTATCCCAGATCGTCCACCATCAGCACCAGAACATTGGGCCGGCTGCTACTGGTCACCCCCACCGACACACACGCCGCAAAACACGCAAGACACGTGAAGCAACGCATCTCCGCAGCCAGTGACATGGCGCCCACCGCAGGCCCCACGCTCGGCCCACCGCCTCCCTCACTGTCGCCGCTGCTTGCGGAAACCGCCGACTTGGCAACGGCCTTGGAGCGGCTATCGCTGTTTTCCTTGCCGCCCGCCAGGGGCGTTACGGCATGGCATCGTGATGCCGCCGTCCGATAGCCGGCATTCTGTACGTGGAGAGTCGCACGGAGCCAATCGACGGCTCAGCTACACGTTAGCTACCGAAAAAGACAGCGGAAGGCGTTGGGAGACATTATTTAACCCCCGACCCACAGGGGGTCCGGTGCCACCTTCGCCCCACCGGGGTCATCGATGGCCCCCCTCTAACTCCGAAAATATGGGGGTTAGCGCAAATCTGCAAAGTGCATTAGAAAGCTCGCATGAATTCAGTAAGAAATCACTACGCATGTCCAAGCGCTCAGGTCAATGGTTTGACCTCCAGAGGTCCAAGTTAGGTCACGATAGGCTATTTTCACTCAAATATGCAATGCTTAGGAAAATTAGGCATAACTCTTATGCCATTAGAGCTATTGAGATCTGGTAAACTACATTTCATAGGAAAATGGCAGACCTCTTTCCTTTATGTGGAACGTAACGGACCTCCCGCCAGTGGTTTGACCTCCAGAGGCCACCTCGTGACCTCATATGACCTGAGGTCACGAAAGGTCAGAAAGTGACCTTGCCGCATATCAAATGAAAGCCAGTGACGAGACATACACGATGGTGTTCGATTCAGCGCACTAGCTTAATTAGGTCCCAAGTTATTGTCAAAATACTATTTTTGACCCCTGGTGACCTTGGATGACCTCAGAGAGGTCAAGGGGAAAATATAACCCCTGGAATCCGTGAAAGGGTGTCCAAGAACGCTGTTCTGAGCAGTTTGAGCATTTGCAATCATTTTTGTGACTTTTAGATCATAAGACAGCTTTTCCCCATGCTTTTTCAATGGGAGAGGTCACCTCGTGACCTAACCTCAGGTCAAGAAATCGAAAAATCCCGGATATACACTTTGTAGACCCTGGTGGGGTCATGAAGTGCAGGAAGTTTCAAATCGTTCGACTAGGAAATGTAGCTCTTATGGAGCTCAAAAGTTGAAGTGAGGTGACCTTGGTTGACCTCGCCTGGTGACCTGACCTTGGGTGACCTGTGGGTAAAAAAATTCAGGGATGGTGGGAAAATGATGGGGTGAGAGATTAGAGCCCTTAATCGCGGTGCTGCGTCTCATCGTTTTTCTGCTATGTCAAAAAACCTTAGGGGGGCATCGATGGCCCCCGGTGGGGCGAGGGTTAAGCTTATGAGTAGATTGGTAGCGCCGCAATGATTATCTCATTGCTTAGTCTCGCCCCATTGACAACGTTATGGGGTCGTACATGGGTAGGGTCTGGAATCTTATAACAACGCTGTTTCAAGCAGTCATTAAAGTCTATGTTAAATAGCTTTGTTTATGGATACGTTGCCAAAGACCATGGGCGCCGAAAGCGGGGAGGGAGAGGGGGGACGCGTCCCCCTGTTAGCCAAGCAGGGGGGACGTCGCCCCAAAATTTGTAGGTCCATCGTCATCAATGCTGTCAGATACCGGATATGCTAAAAATTCGACTCCCGCGGTCAGCACCAGTCTGGGTCCGTCCCCTCCTGAAAAAATTCCGTGGCGGCGCCCCTGCCAAAGACTGAAGACTGGGGAAACAGATGTGCCTTTCTTTCACCCTGCACTCAGCCCCCAGAAATTTGCATTAACACTACAGAACAATTCTTCCGGAGACTTAAGTATGTCGAATGCAGGAGTTGGAGGCCTTTCTGCGGACACCCTGTGCAATATCCTGTCCTCTCGTCCGGCACCCAACAAAAGAGCCACCACAGAGGCTTGCTGAGAGGGCCCAGTGACAGCCCTGCGCTCTCCGCTTCAGCGCGTCCGCCCACCCAGCACTACAGAGGCCGGCAGGTGGCGCGCGTGTGTGATTAGGTGATAGTCAGCCTCCCCAGGCGCAGCTGCCCGCTGTCCTGTCAGGTACATACATACAACCGGTCATCCCGCGGCGGCACAGCTCAGCAGCTCAGCACACAGCTCCCAAATCACAATCCACTGCAGGCGCCCTCTGCCACAGCCGCCACATCACGCGCACTCCCAGCCGACCTAATTCCGCGGCGGCGATTTCGCTCAAAGCTGGGTGCCTTCACAACACAGACATTGCACAACCAGTGGCGGATCCAGGACTTCATGTCAGGGGGCTAGGGTGCTCGAGCCTCCACCGCCATTGCCTCGCAGCAGCCTCCGGCTATGCATTTACTATAGGCCCTCGGACATTTCGGATGCAGCTCGAGCCCCCTTAGCTCCCCTTTTATCCGCCAGTGATGACAACAGACGTCTCTCTGCCTCGCGATACACAGCACCACTACCAATGGCTCGCTCTGAACAGTCTGCCAGCGGTGCGCACGTGACAGGCGCGTTCAGCTGCAACAGGGATCCGTGCCGGCTGTCCTGCTGGGCGCTCTGTCCCACTGCCACCCTCTAACGATCCGACACAACTGGCGACACCTGGCCATGTCTTTCAGCTGATCCATATCACAGAAAACCCGCGTCGCGGTCGGCGCGATAACAGCCCCGCCGCAAGCACACACACATACACTGCAGTCTCGGAGGGCACGCATGCCCTGCCCACCCAGCGGGACTTCGGCTCTTCAGATAACATGCACAGTATCAAAGAAAACAGTTCAAAGGGACAAACACCCAAACAAGAATACCGCCGAAATTTGGGCTAATTGAGTGCCGTTCATACATGATTTCAGGAATTCATGACAGGCTCGTTTTTTCATCTCACAGTTATACAGCTGAATATTGTGGTAGGCCGGTCCGTCAGAAGAGTGGTAATACCGACTAAGCTACTGCGTTGCAAGCATTTGCGCGCACGCCAGACATATAGGCCAGTGTGTTGAACAGAACTCAAACGGTAGCTACCTCACACTCCACACTGCCGCACGCAAAGAAACTTGGTGTTCCAACTGAACGGAAAAGGGCTACATGCTTGTTACCGGGGCTTCGAACTACTTCAGGGTGGGAGAAGATCCCGCCTCAGCAATAAATCTGCTCAGGGAACATATATGAAGGGCTAGGCTACCCAAGTATAAGCAGGGGATATCGCCATACCGAATCACCCGTCACGCGGCCCACACCCCCCGGCAGCACTGTCGCGGCCAAAGCCAGCCGGAGTAACCGAAGATGAGACGCTTCACACGTTATGTCTTTACAATAAACTGGTATACCCGGTCGAAATAAAAAAAATAGGATGGTTCGCAAATCACTGAAATTCGTGTCCAAGTCGTGCTATTCTGATGTCTTAACTATGCTCCACTTTTTCAACACGCCCATGGCATGACACACTTGAATGCAGCTAATAAATATTTACCGGCCATTGATCAGATCACCGCTACAACAGCAATAGAATCTAGTCGATCTAACAAGGAAAAAACACATTGTGTGCTAGTGCGTCTACTCTTTTGTCTTTCTTAGAAGTCTTGTATGGGCACTGGACACATTATTCATACCAGAAGTAAACAGGCGAAACATATGTCCTGAAACTAGCCTGCAAAAGATGTGTTGCGGCGCATAATCACTTGTATGAATCACTGTGAGGATTTTCACGTACCCACCACAAACGGTGTACAATGACTTTTGCGGCAACGGAATTCTATCCTCCGGCAGCAGGAGCCACTCGTAGGAAAATTGAGATAGTCTGATCGGGTAGGAAGTATCCAATACTCAACAGGACCCGACTTTGTTTATTTTTATTACGGGTACCGCACGTTAACCAAGGCTAGTAATGCCGAGAGCCCCATTCTACGCAGTTTCTAGTGGAGATGTTTAAATACTTTATATGGTCTTCAAACGAATTCACCTATGTCTTTCTGTTTATGAAGATCACTGTGTATGTTCAACATTGAATTGAAGGTTGCCAAACCCCTTTCTTACAAATTACCTCAGACGCAGCAACACTCAGTCCATTTACCCGACACAGGCCTGTGTGGTAAGGGGGAGGGCACCAGCTGGGCCGAGAGACAGCGTCAAAGCCACTTCACCCCTGTTCCAACAAGTTGCAACGTCTGCCCAACACACAGTCTCATAATAGGGTTTGCACCTGGGTGTGGAGGGAAAATTAATGAACAACTCCGAATGACAAAATCCTAGCTCATAGAGAGCAATTGAAGAACACAATCTATACATATGTGCTCTGGGATTTTTTTATTTTATATTTTGATATTTGGGGAAAATATGCTTCAAAATGAATAATGAGCCTTTGTGAGCTTTTGTACTAGATTTGATTCTGGCCATGTGAGGAAGTCTTCAAACAACACAAGATGGAAAAATTATTTTATAGGCATCGGAGTGAGTGGAAGATCACACTCTAAGCCATGACCAGCGAGCAGACAATAAGACTGGTCTTGGCATGACTTTCAACCAAAACCCCTGATTTTAAGGACACTGATTTAAAACAGTCCAACAGCCGAGGGAGACGCTTCCACCCCTTCTCTTGGCAAACGGCCGCCCCTCTGCTGAGATCCCCGGTGTGGGTTCGAATCCCGACACTGTCCGAGACTTTTCACATGGTGTCAATACCACCCCAGCGACGAGCCTGTTCGCCAGATCACACCCAGTCGACGGGTGAACAACCCTCTCCGGCTACAAACCTACTCATTCTTGGTAATTTCAGCTGCAGATCCATTCTGTTTACCGGCCAGACCAACCATTCCTTGTACAAAAGTTTCGGTCAAACGGGTTTCCCTGCAGCTCTATGATGAAAAACAGAAGCTAATAAGTCGGACACCCTTTTTGTTGCCGTGGGGTTTGAGTTTTCCAAGAGGAGCCTTTCCCACAATAACACACTGGCCATTCACGTCACACACCAGTGACTACAAAGGAGACCTCCCCGACTAAGCTAATCACACTCCGCCCCGAAGCACCCGTATTAAGTACGGCTCGATGTCGGTAGGCGAATAAAGTCTGCAGACTTGAGACTTACCGCGTGTCGACATTGGTGCAGAGTCGAGGGCGCACTCGGACACACCAGGGGAGAGAATGCGGCGGAGAAGGTCCCTGTAGACGAGGGGGAACAGTCTGCTGCCCCCTCATCAGCCTGCCCCGGGCGGGTCCACGCCAAGCACGCTGACCAGTGGACCTGTCTCCGAATGTCAGGCCCACCGCGCACTCGTCGGCGCTCCGTGCCACCGAATTTGTGCAGCTGAACGGCCACGCAGTCCGACCGGGGCCAACTCGACAGCAGACAAGTCTAAAAGCAGATAAATTTCATAGACCCATAAACACTGCATATAGGCGATTTCGTAGTGCAACAATGAAGCAAGGCGTGGGTGAGGGGCCGGCGCTCAATTGCGGCAGCAGTGTCGGACCGGACACTCGACATTGTCGCAGCCTGGGTGAGGGCCGACGCTCAGTTGCGGCAGCAGTGTCGGACCGGACACTCGACGCTGTCGCAGCCTGGGTGAGGGGCCGACGCTCAGTTGCGGCAGCAGTGCCGGACCGCACACTCGACGTTGTCGCAGCCTGGGTAGGGGCCGACGCTCAGTTGCGGCAGCAGTGTCGGATCGGACACTCGACGTTGTCGCAGCCTGGGCGAGGGGCCGACGCTCAGTTGCGGCAGCAGTGTCGGACCGGACACTCGACGTTGTCGCAGCCTGGGTGAGGGGCCGACGCTCAGTTGCGGCAGCAGTGTCGGATCGGACACTCGACGTTGTCGCAGCCGTTGGCCAGCTCCGGGTGCGGTCCGTCCAGCACGAAGTCGCAGTACCAGAGTCGGTCGGGCAGCAGCCGGGGCGCGGCCGCCTGCAGCGCGTGTAACGCCGCCGCCGAGACCAGGCAGCAGCCGCTGACGTCCAGGTGGGAGAGGGCGGCGGCGGCCCGGCAGCGGGCCAGCCGGGCCACACCCACGCCGCTGACGCGCCGGCAGCCGGAGAGCGAGAGGAAGCGCAGCCGCGCGCCGCCGCCGCCCCTGGCCGCTCTCAGTCGGCGGCCGTTCTTGTCCCGCCCTCTGGTAAAGCTCGCCGCCGCCGAGCACTCCTCGTGACTCTCGCAGTCGTAACACTCGGGGTCGGGCGCCACGGCGCAGACGCCGGCCGCCTCCTCGATATCGGCGCCAGCAGCGACGACGGCGGCGGCGGCGGGGAACGGCAGGTCCAGCTGGTCGGCCAGCCTCAGCAGGGCGCGGTCCGTCAGCCGCTCGCAGCCGGAGAGGTCGCAGTGCTGCAGACGCTGCAGCGCCGCCTCTGGCAGCCTGCAGACAAAGGCGGATCGGTCACGGCCAACCAACACCCCGACGGACTCGGTACATACCAACTAGCTACTAGCCAAACATACGTTTCTTAAGATACACTGAGCATCCTGGCGCTGCGACCCACGCCGGCAACAAACTAACAGTTTAACAACAAGCTGCCTGGCCACATCCACCGAGACGGGGCTGCCGACACCCTGGTCAGGAGCTGGCTGCCCGGCATGCTTACCTCTTGAAGGAGCAGTCTCCGATGGGCGTGTAGCTGGCGTCCAGGTGCCGCAGGTTGGGACAGAGGCTGAGCAGCTGACGCAGCTGGGAGCTGCCCAGGCCCCGGCAGCCGGCCAGCTGCAGCCGGCGTACGTACCCGCCCACCGCCGGCAGCGTGTGCGAGGTCAGACTGCGGCACAGCATGGCGTCAGACCGCGATACAGCACAGCGGCACAGCACGACGTTACACTGCGGCACAGCACGGCGTTACACTGCAGCACAGCACGGTGTTACACTGCGGCACAGCACGGCGTTACACTACGGCACGGCGTTACACTGCGAGACAGCACGGCGTCAGACTGCGGCACAGCACAGCGTTACACTGCAGCACACCACGGCGTTACACTGCAGCATGGCGTTACACTGCGGCACAGCGTGACGTTACACTGCGGAACAGCACGGCGTTACACTGCAGCACAGCACGACGTTACACTGCAGCACAGCACGGCGTTACACTGCAGCACAGCACGGCGTTACACTGCGGCACAGCACGGCGTTACACTACGGCACATAACGGCATTACACTGCGACACAGCACGGCGTTACACTGCGACACAGCACGGCGTTACACTACGGCACAGCACGGCGTTACACTGCGGAACAGCACGGCGTTACACTGCGGAACAGCACGGCGTTACACTGCGGCACAGCACGGCGTTACACTGCGGCACAGCACGGCGTTACAATGCAGCACAGAACGGCGTTACACTGCGGCACAGCACGGCGTTACACTGCGGCACAGCACGGCGTTACACTGCAGCACAGCACGGCGTTACACTGCAGCACGGCGTTACACTGCGGCACAGCACGGCGTTACACTGCGGCACAGCACGGCCTTACACTGCGGCACAGCACAGCGTTACACTGCAGCACACCACGGCGTTACACTGCAGCACAGCACGGCGTTACACTGCGGCACAGCACGGCGTTACACTGCGGCACAGCACTGCGTTACACTGCGGCACAGCACGGCGTTACACTGCGGCACAGCACGACGTTACACAGCGGCACAGCACGACGTTACACAGCGGCACAGCACGAAGTTACACTGCGGCACAGCACGACATTACACTGCGGCACAGCACGGCGTTACACTGCGGCACAGCACGGCGTTACACTGCGGCACAGCACGACGTTACACTGCGGCACAGCACGGCGTTACACTGCGACACAGCACGGCGTCAGACCACGATACAGCACGACGTTACACTGCGGCACAGCACGGCGGCACAGCACGACGTTACACTGCGGCACAGAACGGCGTTACACTGCGGCACAGCACGGCGTTACACTGCGGCACAGCACGGCGTTACACTGCAGCACAGAACGGTGTTACACTGCGGCACAGCACGGCGTTACACTGCAGCACAGCACGGCGTTACACTGCAGCACAGCACGGCGTTACACTGCGGCACAGCACGGCGTTACACTGCGGCACAGCACGGCGTTACACTGAAGCACAGCACGGTGTTACACTGCGGCACAGCACGGCGGCACAGCACGACGTTACATTGCGGCACAGCACGACGTCAGACTGCAATACAGCACAGCGGTACAGCACGACGTTACACTGCAGCACAGCACGGCGTTACACTGCGGCACGGCGTTACACTGCTACACAGTACGGCGTTACACTGCGACACAGTACGGCGTTACACTGCGACACAGCACGGCGTCAGATTGCGACACATCACGGCGTCAGACTGCCATACAGCACAGCGTTACACTGCAGCACACCACGGCGTTACA
This sequence comes from Lepas anatifera, assembly GCA_034440635.1. Classification (NCBI taxonomy): domain Eukaryota; kingdom Metazoa; phylum Arthropoda; class Thecostraca; family Lepadidae; genus Lepas; species Lepas anatifera. The sequence continues at coordinate 290,565 of JAOTON010000950.1, read as the reverse complement.
CTGCGGCACAGCACGGCGTTACACTGCGGCACAGCACGGCGTCAGATTGCGACACATCACGGCGTCAGACTGCCATACAGCACAGCGTTACACTGCAGCACACCACGGCGTTACACTGCGGCACAGTACGGCGTTACACTGCAGCACAGCACGGCGTTACACTGCGGCACAGTACGGCGTTACACTGCGGCACAGCACGACGTTACACTGCGGCACAGCACGACGTTACACTGCGGCACAGCACGGCGCTACACTGCGGCACAGCAAGGCGTTACACTGCGGCACAGCACGACGTTACACTGCGGCACAGCACGACGTTACACTGCGGCACAGCACGGCGTTACACTGCGGCACAGCACGGCGTTACACTGCGGCACAGCACGACGTTACACTGCGGAACAGCACGGCGTTACACGGCAGCACAGCACGGCGTTACACTGCGGCACAGCACGACGTTACACTGCGGCACAGCACGGCGTTACACTGCGGCACAGCACGACGTTACACTGCGGCACAGCACGGCGTTACACTGCGGCACAGCACGACGTTACACTGCGGAACAGCACGGCGTTACACTGCGGCACAGCACGGCGTTACACTGCGGCACAGCACGACGTTACACTGCGGAACAGCACGGCGTTACACTGCAGCACAGCACGACGTTACACTGCGGCACAGCACGACGTTACACTGCGGCACAGCACGGCGTTACACTGCGGCACAGCACGGCGTTACACTGCGGCACAGCACGGCGTTACACTGCGGCACAGCACGACGTTACACTGCGGAACAGCACGGCGTTACACGGCTATACAGCACGGCTTTACAATGCAGCACAACACAGTGTCAGACTGCGGCAAAGCACAGCGCCAGACCACATCAACAGAATTCTTTAAAATTGGTTGGTGGAGCGTGGTAAGGTCTGTACGCCCTCAAACTTGTTCTGGTTATTGCCACCTTAACCCTTACAGGGGGTGGATGTTCGCTTTTCTTACCCCAGCCCCACCCCTCGAAATTGCCCATGACTGACGTAGAGCTCCCATGAAGAAAAATTAGTGTGCTGCTCGCTACAAGAGCTCGCGATTGATACCCCCTTGGGCCATCAGGTCATCTTCAGGTCTGGACAATTACCTTATATTTGCCTTTAATGACCGATTTTGGCACCCCGGTTGCTGCTGATAAGATTGTCCGGTAAATATTTGCATATAGTCAATTAATATAAGCACCAAAGCAACCCAACATATTTGACTGCGATTTATATAACATAGAGCTATGTGACCCAGTGAGATAACGCGTGAGGCGGGGTTAACTATCATAGATGGCTACAAGTCAAAGCTACCCAAACTGTTCAGGTTTCCTCCTATTGGGTAAGGTGGAACGTGAACTAGAATTCAGCACTAAAAGTTACTTACAAATTGTGATTAATCCTCCAAATATGGTCGATTCCCAATAAGTCCAAATGTACGGAGAAATGGGTAAACTTCCATAGAGACAACCAAACTTCAGTCAAGCTCAAACAAGTTGCTAAAGGTCACAAGAGTTTGCCAAAGGCCATAAAAGATCAATTGCGATCATTGATGCATCCAAATAAAGTCCGAGAGAACGCAGCGAATTGCCTAAACACCGAGAGCTCGGTGACCTGACGTAGCCCGGGCAAAAGAACGCCTCAGAAGCTAGTCACAGCGGCGCGAAGCGCATTACAATCGTTTTCAAACCGTGTCAAAATAACTCAGGAGAGGGGGAGTCTAGCGGAAGCCTACGTAACAGCAAAGGTTAAGGGAAATTGAAATGGAACTTCAGCTTGCCTGATCGAGCACCTCACTTAACCCTCCGAAATAGCCTAGAACATTCTTGACAGCTGCAAAAGTAACCAGTTCAAGTTTCCTATTTGGCATATCACCTCCCCTGACTACAAAGTACAGCAAGCCATCAATGTGCTGGTTTGGGGACCCCGCGGCCCGAAGAGCAGGCGTCTGGCGGCGGCAGTGCGGCGGGCGCACCTTTTGATGCGGCGCTTCTGGTCCGCCAGTTCGCGGACGGCGGCCCCGGCGTCGGCGCCGTCCCACCACTCGTCTACGTCGGCGTCGGAGTCGCGCCGCTTCCGCACCGACTGCGCCATCAGCACGTCCACCAGCTGCTCCGGCCCGTCGCCCTCACCTGCCGCAGCGGCCGGCTCTCACAGACGGCTCCACAGCACCGGCAGAGCCCACAAGACTCCACAGCACCCACAGACGGCCCCACAGCACCGGCAGACGGCTCAACAGCAACTACAGACCGGACCCACAGACGGCTCCACAGCACCCACAGAAGGCTCCACAGCACCCACAGACGGCTCCACAGCACCCAAAGACGGCCCCACAGCACCCACAGACGGCTCCACAGCACCCACAGACGACTCCACAAACGGCCCCACAGCACCCACAGATGGCCCCACAGCACCCACAGACGACTCCACAAACGGCCCCACAGCACCCACAGACGGCCCCACAGCACCCACAGACGACTCCACAAACGGCCCCACAGCACCCACAGACGGCCCCACAGCACCCACAGACGACTCCACAAACGGCCCCACAGCACCCACAGACGGCCCCACAGCACCCACAGACGGCCCCACAGCACCCACAGACGACTCCACAAAACGGCCCCACAGCACCCACAGACGGCCCCACAGCACCCACAGACGACTCCACAGCACCGGCAGACGGCCCCACAGCACCCACAGACGGCCCCACAGCACCCACAGACGACTCCACAGACCCAACGGCCCCACAGCACCCACAGACGGCCCCACAGCACCCACAGACGGCCCCACAGCACCCACAGACGGCCCCACAGCACCCACAGACGGCCCCGCAGCACCGGCAGACGGCTCCACAGCAACTACAGACGGCTCCACAGCACCCACAGACGGCTCCACAGCACCGGCAGACGGCTCCACAGCACCCAGAGACGGCTCCACAGCACGACCTCCACAGCACCCACAGACGGCCCCACAGCACCCACAGACGGCCCCACAGCACCGGCAGACGGCTCCACAGCAACTACAGACGGCTCCACAACACCGAAAGACGGCTCCATATCACCCACAAACTGGTCCCCAGCAGCTAACTCTGCATCCACAGACAATTCTGAATCCACCCACACACCGGTCTGACAGCCAGGGTTGGCAGCAGTCGGCTGAGAGTGGTTTAAACCATTGCTTTTCACATGTTTAAACCCACTGGCAAAACCCTGGCTGCAAAATCTGGCAAAAACTATAGAGCTAAACATTAATTGCTATTTCCATGGAATATCAATATAAGGACATCTTCTGGCGCCAAGAAGTATCTGGTTCTGCATTCACATCTAGATGCTTTAGTGCTCTTTTATTCCAATTATGATGAAAATTAAACAAGCCGTTCAAGCCGAATTGGCTTTCAGAAGCAATCAAAAAGTTTTGTCATATTCCAAGTCAAACCAAAGTTGAGTCAGTTTCGGTCCTTGTGCTTGAAAGACAAGGATCCAACTAAATGTGCAGCTTCAGTTATCTATTTGAGTTTAGAAATGTGTGAAGGTTGAATCGCTTCCAGTTAGAAACAGAACGAGAAATAGCACGGACCATTGTCCGATAAAAAGTCATCCGTCAATTTTTGAGGGTCATCGACACAACTGCCAGGATTATACGGCCACACAATCTCTTTTCCTCTTGGAAGGGGTTTCCGGGAGTCAGAATGCTCCTTGTTCAGGCAGCCAGCCGGGCCTTGAGCCCGGGTCGGCCGCGTGGAAAACAAGCGTGCTAAGCACTGTGCCCCCGTGCACGCACCTGTGCCGGGCAGGGTGATGGTGTGCCAGAGAGAGGGCGCCAGCGCGGCGCTGCGCCAGGTGCGACAGACGCGCGCGCACACAGCCCGCTGCGACGGCGTCAGGTGGCTGAGCACCAGCGTCAGCAGCTCCAGCGGCAGCTGCCGCAGCTCCACAGACGCCCTGCCCGGCGCCTCCTCGCGCGGTGCCTCCTCGCGCGGTGCCTCCTCGCGCGGCGTCTCCTCGGGCGGCTTCTCGGGCGGCTCTTTCTCGGCGTCGGCTTTCTCGCCGCCGAGCCGGTGGTTGAGCAGGACGCGTCGCTTTAGTTCGCGCAGCTCGTCGTAGCCGAAGTACTGCACCAGCAGCGGCTGCCGGCGCGGCAACAACAGACGTCACACCGACTCTCAGACGGGTACAGTTGTGAGTTAATGCTGACAGTTCAACTACTTTATCTCCTGATAAACAGGAAGCTATTCTTGAGCTGATTTTGGTAACGTAGCGTTTTGCAGCAATCAGTGACAATCAGCTTTGGGTATGGCAGAAACCAGATCATTTATAGCCGTTACTCTCAAATAAGCATGCATGTGATGTACTAAACATTTGAACGATATTTCGTCACATAGAACACACACACCTCTCTTTGAATAAATGCACGCATTACCTGTTGGCTACTGGTCATAATTTTGTTATGAAAATCCAATCCCTGACGCAAAATCACGAACTCAGCTGGGTTTGGATGAGATCAGCACCTGAAAGATCTGCTCCTCCTCCTCCATGTGCGGCAGGAAGTTGTCGGTAAACTCGCGCAGCCGGTCGCAGAGGCGGCGCCGGAAGGCCACGCGCTCCCGCTCCGGAGCCCGCTGCCGCGCCAGCCCCTCCGACAGTATCGTCATCATCTGGCGTACACACCGTACCGGACTGACGCACACAGTACCGGACTGACGCACACAGTACCGGACTGACGCACACGGCATCGTACACTGCACCGGACTGACACACACAGCACCGTACACTGCACCGGACTGACACACACAGTACCGTACACTGCACCGGACTGACGCACACAGTACCGTACACTGCACCGGACTGACGCACACAGTAACGTACACTGCACCGGACTGACGCACACAGTAACGTACACTGCACCGGACTGACACACACAGCACCGTACACTGCACCGGACTGACGCACACAGTACCGTACACTGTACCGGACTGACGCACACAGTACCGTACACTGCACCGGACTGACGCACACAGTACCGTACACTGCACCGGACTGACGCACACAGCACCGTACACTGTACCGGACTGACGCACACAGTACCGTACACTGTACCGGACTGACACTCAGTACCGTACACTGCACCGGACTGACGCACACAGTACCGTACACTGCACCGGACTGACGCACACAGCACCGTACACTGCACCGGACTGACGCACACAGCACCGTACACTGCACCGGACTGACGCACACAGTAACGTATACTGCACCGGACTGACGCACACAGTAACGTATACTGCACCGGACTGACACACACAGTACCGTACACTGTACCGGACTGACGCACACAGTACCGTACACTGCACCGGACTGACGCACACAGTACCGTACACTGCACCGGACTGACGCACACAGCACCGTACACTGTACCGGACTGACGCACACAGTACCGTACACTGCACCGGACTGACGCACACAGTACCGTACACTGCACCGGACTGACGCACACAGCACCGTACACTGTACCGGACTGACGCACACAGTACCGTACACTGTACCGGACTGACACTCAGTACCGTACACTGCACCGGACTGACGCACACAGTACCGTACACTGCACCGGACTGACGCACACAGCACCGTACACTGCACCGGACTGACGCACACAGCACCGTACACTGCACCGGACTGACGCACACAGCACCGTACACTGCACCGGACTGACGCACACAGTAACGTATACTGCACCGGACTGACGCACACAGTAACGTATACTGCACCGGACTGACGCACACAGCACCATACACTGCACCGGACTGACACACACAGCATCGTACACTGCACCGGACTGACACACACAGCACCGTACACTGCACCGGACTGACGCACACAGTAACGTATACTGCACCGGACTGACGCACACAGTAACGTATACTGCACCGGACTGACGCACACAGCACCATACACTGCACCGGACTGACACACACAGCATCGTACACTGCACCGGACTGACGCACACAGTAACGTACACTGCACCGGACTGACGCAAACAGCACCGTACACTGCACCGGACTGACACACACAGCACCGTACACTGCACCGGACTGACGCACACAGCACCGTACACTGCACCGGACTGACGGACATAGCACTGTACACTGCACCGGACTGACACGCACAGTACCGTACACTGCACCGGACTGACACACACAGCACCGTACACTGCACCGGACTGACACACACAGCACCGTACACTGCACCGGACTGACGGACATAGCACTGTACACTGCACCGGACTGACGCACACAGCACCGTACACTGCACCGGACTGACGCACACAGTACCGTACACTGCACCGGACTGACACGCACAGTACCGTACACTGCACCGGACTGACACACACAGCACCGTACACTGCACCGGACTGACACACACAGTACCGTATACTGCACCGGACTGACGCACACAGTACCGTACACTGCACCGGACTGACGCACACAGCATCGTACACTGCACCGGACTGACACACACAGCATCGTACACTGCACCGGACTGACACACACAGCACCGTACACTGCACCGGACTGACGCACACAGCACCGTACACTGCACCGGACTGACACACACAGTAACGTATACTGCACCGGACTGACGCACACAGTAACGTATACTGCACCGGACTGACGCACACAGTAACGTATACTGCACCGGACTGACGCACACAGCACCATACACTGCACCGGACTGACACACACAGCATCGTACACTGCACCGGACTGACACACACAGCACCGTACACTGCACCGGACTGACGCACACAGCACCGTACACTGCACCGGACTGACACACACAGTACCGTACACTGTACCGGACTGACGCACACAGTACCGTACACTGCACCGGACTGACGCACACAGTAACGTATACTGCACCGGACTGACGCACACAGCACCGTACACTGCACCGGACTGACACGCACAGTACCGTACACTGCACCGGACTGACACACAGCACCGTACACTGCACCGGACTGACGCACACAGTACCGTACACTGTACCGGACTGACGCACACAGTACCGTACACTGCACCGGACTGACGCACACAGTAACGTATACTGCACCGGACTGACGCACACAGTAACGTACACTGCACCGGACTGACGCACACAGTACCGTACACTGCACCGGACTGACGCACACAGTACCGTACACTGCACCGGACTGACGCACACAGTACCGTACACTGCACCGGATGATAATCACCGTCCGTAATAATCCTGATAATCTGTATTGTGCAAGCACTGGTGATATCACTTATTCGTTATTGTCTATTGATTTTTGGGTCATGTAATATTACTCAAACACACCGCCTTCAAAAGATTATAAATTTCGGAGCGCGAGTAGTAAGTGGGAGTCGCCAATGCGAACACATACCGGATGTTTTGAGCCGGTTGCGATGGATGAGTGCGGAACAATTAATTATCACTCAGTATGTGCTGTGCATTCTGTTTTGGTTCATGGTACTACACTGTACTCGGCCAGTGCAATAGGAGCTGCTACCAGTGTAACACATCATCAGTTCACACGACAACCGCAAAACCTTACGCTGCCACGTATACGCTCAGACGCAGGGTGGGGAAGGATTGTCTATCGAGGCGTACATACATACAACTGTACAACCAGCTCACAGTGGACGGCAGTGTACAGTGTATTTCGATTTGCAGTCACACTCCGCGAGTCCATGTAACGAGTGTTTGGAAACATAAGATAACGTGCGGGTGTGACATGTTAAAGCAAATAGGTGGCAGGGATTGTTTTATTCATCTGCATTGTGGAGGTTGTTCCGTCTCATTAGAGGCCGTGAGCAGAATGTCAGCTGCCAGTTCTGCGGCTCACCTCCGTCACCCGGTTGTCCTGGTGGCAGTTGCAAACAGCCGAGTTGTACACGGAGAGGGCGCTGAGCCTCCGCTTCAGCTGGTCCATGATGAAGCGGTTCTCGATCTGCTCGTGCTGCTGGAACTCCTTAAACGTCTCCAGAAGAGAGGAGAGGAACCGCGACATGGCCGCCCCGTCCGTAAAATCGGTCTTCGAAAACTGGGCAGGCGCGCGTCAGGACAATTTGCGGTGAGGTGCAGCTCGATCGAGCTTAAAAGGGAATGGTCTTTTTCTATAGTGGGTTCTTAAACTGAAAACAAATACGGAGCATCGAGAAAATATTTGGTGAATCTTTCTGTTCTGCAAGAGCTTCTTCAGGATTTATTTCTACACGTTATTTGGAACAGGGGAGCTACAGTTCTTTTATTTACGGTAAAATCACCTAGATAAACTGTGACACACTAAACATGTCTTTTGAAAGGAATTACAAAAAAAACTTTCCAAGGAGACAAGCCGATCCACGTTTCATCGATGAAGTGGCTCTCGTGGATCATGCTGCATAATTTGTCAAACCGCAGTGGCAAGCCAAACACAATCGCATAAACATAAATATTGTGCCGACATTCCCCATAAAGAATCCTATCTCACCGATCATGAAAAGAAAATATCAAATTACCTGACTCAAGTAGGTGTCAACTAGATGTTTCATTCTTGAATGTGGGATGGTAAAAACATCCACCTCTTCAGGAAACCGGAGGGGCGACATGCTCTGGAACAAAGAGGAAAAAATCAACAGTGTGAAAATCAAATACCTCACAATTTTGAACACATCCTATTTAGAACCTGGGCGGGATATCAACTGGCATTGGGTAGAGCCTATTTAGAAGTTGGCCAGCAGCTAGATGTGTATCTTTCAAACTTTCCCGGCAGACAAGTGCACCAGTAACGACCATAGGCAGATCCAAGGGAACAAGTGGGGGCACTTAACCTCCCCCCATCTACTCCTGGCATCCCCTTAAATACCCCAAGGAGGAGGGAATCAAAGAAAGGCCTTTATGGCTTTCCCGTCTCTTGGAGCCTGCAACACCGTCTTTGAAACCTGAATGTCTCCAACTTCTTCATTATTCTGGATCGCTAGCATCACAGCCCCATATTCCCTATTCTTCCTGCTACACACTCTCCCTTCCAGGTCTACACTTCTCGGCCCGGGGTTGTGCCTCTGTGCCCGGCCCCTGTGCCTCCTGCTGGGGCTCTGGCTGACCGCTGCTGTAATGCCGACCTCCCGATGCTCACTGGTGGCGCGTCCGCGGGTGTGGGGTCGTCAGACGGAGCGTAAGCTGAACCAGCATCCAGCCAGGTAGCCCGCCTGCCGCCAGGCGGGGGACGATGCCGAGGGGGGGAAGCGGCCGGAGAGCCACCGAGTCCTGCTACTCCCGGCCGGGCGGTGAGACGTCCGGGGAGTGGAGTCGGGAGGCGGTGATTCGCCGTGGAGTCCCGCCGCCGCCAGATGGGCGGGTTGCCTTTCGGGAGTGATGTCTTGGGCGGCAATCCGCTGCCAAGTCCGTAAACCCCTCTGCCACCGATCGGGCGACATGTCGTCCTGGAGGAGGGGTCTGGGGCTGTGACTCGCTGGGCAGGCGAGGCGTCGGCCAGGGCGGCGGTACGCTGAAGAGCCGGGGAGTCGTGCGGTCGCTGCTGGGGCCGATTATCGTCCGAGGAGTAGAGTCCGGGGCTGCGTCGCCATGGGGACACTGCTGCCCCTGTCTGATCCCCGCGCAGTGAGATCGGCTTCGTGTTTCGGCAGCTTTTACTCACGTTGAACGATAATCGTAAGCACTTTCTGCATTCCTTAAGCATTCAATAAGATACTGGACTTTTCCAGTACATATTTTTCAACGCACCTGGCCGTTGTGGACGTCTGCAGAGCTCCCGGGCTGTGCACATCTGGATATAATTTAGAGCGCTCACACTGTCAACTGTCACGGGTGCTCGGCTCCTTGCGCCCGATATGCTGAGCTTTGTCCACACCAATGAGCCAGTGCTTGTTTCAGCGTCCTGTATGCTTTACGTTCTGCCATTAGTGTAAATATGCACACATGGTTTTGAATAGTCATGGTGCTCCCCCTGAACAGCCTGCGACGCTCCCCCTGAACAGTCCACGCCATCCCCCTGAAAGGTCGATGACACCCCCTCAAATGTTGCTTCCTACCCCAACCCCCATGCTGTGAGTATCACAACACCCCTGAAATAGGATGTGGTGCCCACTTATAGGTTTTTCCACCCAAAAGTAGTGACCCCCTGGCCTGGATGGCACCCTTGATCAGATATCTTGGATCTGGCTACGGCACTAGCACACATGAGGCCTATACTTGAGACAGTGGCACATGTATTCAGGGAAAAGCAAGGCAGAATGAATTGAGCTCATCAATCATCACACACCATCCACACCTCAAAACATGGTCCCCATTCAATACCTGTTCAGTATCTTTCCCAAGTATTGTTATGTTCACCGTTTGCCTCTTGGGTTATTTCAAAGTATGAAGGTCACTAAACCAAAATATTTTTGATAGCAATAATATGTCACTGGAGTGAGTAGGCTTCACTCTCTTTGTTCCAGTGGACATAGTCCATAAATTCCTTATGCTTCACACTGCCACAGCAAGGGCATTGATGCCTATATTTTTTGCACAATTATACCAAATTTGAATCTAAATGCAGCCGTCAGACAGATAGTGTATGCAGTGTAGGATTACAAGCAGCAGATAAAGGGAAAGCAACATATTTGCAAATCAACACAGAACATGAACAAAGTAGGCAGATTTTAGTCTTGATGGGTTTCCGGCCAAGTTGCCACCAGTAAGAGCCAGCGACTGGCTCATGCACTGGCTATTGCGCTGCTTGCCACCTTCCCGATACCTCCTATATTTCACCAAGATCCACCGTGATTCCGGCTTGCTGCAGCCGCTGGGGGCGCTAGCGTCACGGCTGGAGGCGCTGGCGTCGCTGCTAGGGGCGCTAGCATCGTGCTGGATGCGTTCGGGTCCGTCGTGCCGTCCGTCGCCGCCGTGTCCCGTTGCGCTGGCTGCCGGGTCGGCGGCTGGTGCTGGCTATCACCTCTGCACTAAACTCTCGCGTCCTCCATCCGCGTTCGCCGCCGTGCCCGGGTAGCGCTCTTACGTAAAAATATACGCGTCGGTCGTTAGCCTTGAATTGGTCACTCGGGGTCCAGGATCCCCTCCGTCGCTCTCGCTCCGTCGGCCGCTGTGGCCGGGTGGCACTCCCGCCCGTGATTCGTTGCGCGGCCGCTACGCTTCCGTCGCGGGGATGCCGGCGTCTAGGGGGGGTTATTCGTGTGCTGCACTGCTAGCGTTCTCTCCCTCATGCATGGGACGACCCCTGGGATAACATCATCGCCTCCTCTCTGTCCTTGTACTGTTACACTATTACCGTTATGCAGAGTACCCGTGTCTGTCATCATGTGATGCTGCTGAATAAACGTGTCATGGTTTCACGAACATAAGTGCCACTTGGAGATTAAGTGTGCAACCGCCCAGCTCAATGAATTGAGAGAATGCTTAGTCACTAGTCAGGTTGGGTTATTAGGTTACATAACATGTCAGATTTTCACATAATCAATCTAAGCCATAACCTTATAGACTTGATTTATTTTTAGCAAGTGCCACAAATGAATGTTAAACCCAGGTTAGTAGTGTCCTGAGTGCGCCTCTGCACACACGTGCCCGGGGGCTGTGCGCGCCGACCTGCCCGACCTGCTGGGTTCGTGGGTTAATACAGTCAGTCAGCCAAGGACCGAGCCTCTGTGCGGAGCGGACGGACCAGGTACATTACAGTGGCGACCGGACTCGAACTCTCAACATAAACGGCAGCGCAACCAGAGCCCAACCGCAAGTATGGTACACGGAGATTTGGGAGTATTTTTGGCAGATAGGGAGCCTATCGAAAGCTACTTGGAACGGTTTGTTTTTTATTGTGAGGCAAACTGCATCCTTGAACCATCGCAGAAAAAGGCAGTATTTCTGAGCATGGTGGGTCATGCTGTTTATGAAAAGGTCAAGGACTTATTCCATCCGGTCCAGGTGAAAGACACTTCTTTAGAAGATATCTTTTGCAAGCTTACTCATCACTACAAGCCTCAGAATGTCGAGATAGCTGAGCGTTACAAATTCTTCAAATGCATGCAAAAACCTGGTGACACGGTGGGAGAGTATGTTGCTGAGCTCAGAAAGAAGGCTAAAGACTGCAACTTCGGCTCTTATCTGGAAACTGCATTGAGAGACCAGCTTGTCTGTGGATTAAATAACGAAAAGTGCCAACAGGACCTACTGAGCCAACGTGACCTGACTTTGGATTCTGCCATACAGCTAGCTCGGGCGGCAGAGGCGGTGCTGCGCGAGTCGAGTTGTTTCGTTGGTGGTATGGACTCTACCTCCAACAGCGTTCACAGGGCGGCTGGTAAGGTGGACACTTCGACTCCAAGATCAGCACAGCCTTCCAGCACAGCTAAATTTGCAGATGAGTGTTGGCGCTGTGGGAATACTCACCGAGGGGAATGTCGATTTAAATCGTATAGGTGCCGGTTGTGTGGAAAGTTAGGACATCTGGCTCGTAAATGTCGCCAGCCTCGAACACAGTCGGGTGTACATCATCAACATCGGGAAGAAATAGAGAATAACTCCAGGGCCTGTGAGGAGGGTCTGATGTTTGAGAACATAAGCAACGGTAGCAACGAGAGCCAACCCGTGTACATCGTGAATCGCTCACAGGTCAGTGTCAACCCACCACCGCCGCCGATTTGGTGTCCTGTGCAGATTTGTGGGGTCTCAGTCAATTTGGAGCTAGATACCGGAGCCGGGATAACATTGATAGACGAGTTGACGTACCATCGCTTGCACAACCGCCCGAGGCTCTCAGTTAGCAGTGTGAAGCTGAAGTCTTATATGGGCGAAACTATTCCGGTGCTGGGCGAGTTCTGCACTGACATAACCTACCACGGCCGCACTCACAGGCAGCTGCCGGTGGTGGTTGTGAAGGGCTCGGCGCCCTGTCTTCTGGGACGGAACTGGCTGGAGGTGATGCAGATCTGTTGGTCTGAAGTCCACACTCTACGAAAGTCACCACTACAACGGCTTAAACGCAAGTATAGCGACGTATTCAAGCAGGAGTTGGGTACGCTGAAAGGTGTTGAGGTGAAGCTTGACATAGACAGGTCGGTAGCCCCAAAGTTTTTCAAGGCTCGGTCCCTCCCTTTTGCCTTCAGAGAAAAGGTAGAGGCTCAGCTGGACGCCGATATCGCGAGTGGTGTCTTGGTTCCAGTCAGGAACTCCGAGTGGGCTGCCCCTATCGTACCTGTGCTTCGTCCTGATGGGCGTGTGAGGGTCTGTGCAAACTTCAAACTGACTGCTAATCGAGCGGTAAGACTGGACAAATACCCGCTACCTAAAACTGAAGAAATGATTACAAAAATGGGTTCTAAGAAGATTTGGTCCAAAATCGATTTAGCGCAAGCTTACAACCAGATAATGGTCCATCACAGCAGTAGAGACGTGCTGACTGTGAATACATCACGTGGTCTTCTGCAGTATTCAAGGCTTCCGTTTGGAATTTCCTGTGCTGTGGGAGTTTTTCAGCGCGAGATAGAACGCGTACTTAATGGGATTAATGGTATCGTAGTCTACCTTGATGATGTATTATGTGGAAGTGACACACAGGATGAGCACTGGACTACGCTGGAACGGGTCTTCAGTCGACTGGAATCAGCGGGGCTCCGGGTGCGTGAGTCCAAGTGCGAACTGTTCACCAGCAGCGTCACTTACTTGGGACACCGCATTAGTGCTCAGGGGGTGCAACCTACCCTGGAAAAGGTAAACGCTATCGCCAACACCCCGAGGCCTAAAAACACAGCTGAGTTAAAGGCTTTTGTTGGATTGGTGACTTATTACTCCCGGTTCATCTCGCATAGAGCTGACGTCATGGCCCCGTTATACGACTTGCTACGGAAGGATATACCATGGAATTGGGGCCCCCAACAAGACAAAAGTTTCAATGCAGTCAAGCAAATGTTGGCAGAATCTGCTATGCTAGTGCATTTTGACGCAGAAAAGCAGCTGCTGTTGACGTGTGATGCCTCTAGTAAGGGCATATCCGCTATTTTGGCGCACGTTGACGGGAGCGGAGGCGAAACACCAATTTCATTCGCCTCTCGGAGATTATCGCCATCGGAAGAAAAATACAGCCAAATCGAGAGAGAGGCCTTAGCGATAATTATGGGAGTCACCCGGCACCACCAGTATCTTTGTGGAGTGACTAAGCCATTCTTACTGGTTACTGACCATAAGCCCCTGATAAAGCTTTTTGGGGAGCATGAATCTTTGCCTGAAATGGCCTCAGCGAGAATTCGGCGTTGGGCCTTGAAACTCTCCAACTACAATTATCACATTGCTTTCAAGAGCACATCGGAAATCGCCAACGCTGACGCATTAAGTCGTTTGCCTTGTCCAGTTGACGAGCTGCCCTGGCAGGAGGAATTGGTGCTGTTGACTGATCAGTGTTTTCTCAATGCAGAGACCATCGCCAGACAGACCAGCAGAGACCCGGAGTTGTCCCAGGTGCTGAGACTGGTGCAACATGGGGGCTGGCCAGAACATACACCTGACTGGCTCAAACCGTACTGTTCCAGACGATATGAGCTGTCGTACACAGCTGGAGTCCTGCTGTGGGGGCATCGTGTGGTAATTCCCGCTGTCGCCAGGCCTCAAGTACTACGAGAACTTCACGTCGGCCATCCCGGTATCGTCAAAACAAAGGCCCTGGCGAGGAGCATCGTGTGGTATCCCGGCATAGACGGCGACATCGAGAAAGTGGTCAGCAACTGCACGCCGTGTCAGGAAAGTCGGGGAAGCCCACCGCACCGTGAGTTACATCCATGGCCGTCAACAGGCAAGTGCTGGAGTCGCATTCATGCCGATTTTGCCGTGATTCGAGACAAGTACGTGTTAGTGGTGGTGGACAGCTTCTCTAAATACATAGAGGCAGAAGTCATGAATAGTATGGCTTCAAAACCGACCATTACAAAACTGAGAGCAATGTTTGCTAGATGGGGACTACCAGACATGTTCTGTTCGGACAACCAATCGTCTTTCACGTCAGCTGAATTCCAGACATTTCTGAGGGAAAATGGGATTTCACACCGCACCATTGAACCGCGCCATTGCCGAGGAAACGGACAGGCAGAGCGAGCGGTAAAGGAAGTAAAGTTGGCCATACAAAGGTCGGATAAAGAGGGACAGTCTTGGGAATTCGGTCTGTCACAGTGGTTGTTTCGGCAGCGTACAACACCCCATTCGACCACAACTGTAACCCCTGCTGAGCTTATGACAGGACGGCGTTTAAAGACGAGGCTGGACCTGCTGTACCCAGATCTGAATAACATTGTTCAGTCCAAGCAGAATAGACAACGGCAGAGTTTTGACAGGACAGCCACAACACGGCCCTTTGTCATCGGTGATGAAGTGTATGCCAGGAATTATAGCCCCGGTCCACAGTGGCTGGCCGGCTTTGTGATTGCAATCGACGGCCCAGTGTCTTATGTTGTTCGGTTGTTTGACGGCAGGACTTGGAGACGTCACGGTGATCAGCTAAGGGCGCAGAGGCGAGCCGAGACGAACCCGAGATCCAACGGCACGCCTCTAGTCGCCTACGACGCGCTGAGCTCTGCCCGCGCGACCGAGGTTGCGCGTCCGACGACTACCAGCTGCACGCGCACACCCTCCTTGCTGAGCCTGGCACCAGTTGGCGGTCCTGTGGGTCCGATTCCTGACCATCGTTCGGCACCGTCGCTGGCGTTTACCCCGCAGCGACAGCTGCCGGTTGAGCAGGGGCCGGCACAAGTAGCGCCCTCTGAGCTGTGCGAACGAACGGCGCCACCTCTGCAGATGGCGTCGCCTTCTCCATCGCTGCAGCAGCCGAGACGTTCTGACCGAGTTCGGAATAAGCCAGACTTTTATCAAGCTGGTGTGTGAGGTTTTCATGTTGTAATTTTCTTTTTTGTAAGAGAAGAAGGAGTGTGATGTCCTGAGTGCGCCTCTGCACACACGTGCCCGGGGGCTGTGCGCGCCGACCTGCCCGACCTGCTGGGTTCGTGGGTTAATACAGTCAGTCAGCCAAGGACCGAGCCTCTGTGCGGAGCGGACGGACCAGGTACATTACAAGTAGGTCAAGGTACTACCATGCAAATAGAATCCCCATAAAAACAGCAGCATAGTCCATCTTCTCCAACTGCCCTAGAGCCATAGGCGGATCCAGGGGGCAAGGGGGGCACGTGCCCCCCGATCGACCCTCGGCGCCCCCTGAAATGTCGATGGCACCCCCCTGAAATGTCGCTTCCCACCCCCCCCCGGATGCGAAAATCGGCGCCCACCGATAGGATTTGGCGCCCACCTGATAGCTTTTGCCGGTCATAAGTGGCGCCCCCTGGTCCGGATGGCGCCCCCCGGTCCGGATGGCGCCCCCCGGGAAGGTGCCCCCCCGATCGGCAATCCTGGATCCGCCTATGCCTAGAGCCAGTCTGCAGAACGTGGCAGGCGACTCGATGAGGCGCTTGGGGCAGCCCAAGGCCTGCCCCAATTGAAGCAGAAATTTTGTTGCTGGGGCAGACTCCTCCAACGGGGGGATTTTTTACCAATACAAGTTGTACATACTCCATTTTAAACGAAACACCCAGAAATAAAATAAAACCGTGCATCCGATCCGACAACAATATACTCACGACAATCCACTTAGGTACCAAAGCAATAGAAACTCATGTACAGCAGGTAACTTGCATTCATGATGCACAATTTCAAGCATACCCTTATTCAAAGGTATATTTACAAGCAGTCTTTTCCCCTAGAGACATCATTTACCCCTGCTTTCAAGCCCTATCAATCAACATTTTAAAAATATTTCAAAGGACTACTACTAGGATGGTCCAGGCCCTCTTGCAAAAAACTGCTTCTGCTTCTGCAAAAATCTGCTAAGCAGGTGGCAAGCAGCAGAGACTTTTGGTGCCAGACTTTTTTCAGAAAATACCTATCAGCCTTGAAAATACCCAGGATAAATGACAAACAGAAATATAAGAATGCGCTTTTATTACCTTGTTCTTTGCTATGACAATTATGACTCACATGTTTCAATTCCTTGCATCATTTGTCTTGGGTAAATTTTTACAAAGCACCTGGCAACAAAAGCTCCCAGATTTTTGCAAGAGGGCCTGGACATTCCCCTATATTTGAAAAGAATAATTTTGACCACAGGTAAAGCTTTTTTCCCTTTTGTTTTCCCACATTTGCATGAAAGCATCACAACATTTTGAATATTTTCACTGGACCCAAGCGAAGAAAGATCCCCTTACGCTCATGTGACGTCGCACCACAGACTGGCATTCATTCTTGAGAGGGGGCTGGCATGATTTGCCAGCCTTTGGTGATCAAAACATAAGAGGAGGAAATGCAAAATAACTACATACAGGGAAATATTATTTTGAGTTCTATGATTGTTTTATATAAGTAAAATTGAGTATATATTACAAATTTAGAAAATAATTGTAAATTTATCTTTTGAAAGGCGCCCATTGCCTGATTTTCTTACTCACTTCCAGGAACTTTACATCAATTAGAAATTTCCCTTATCTGATATCTTTTTAACCATATTTTGCTTGAAGACAAATATGACACTTTTACAACAAATTAGCTTTTCCTGCACAAGTTTCACTAATGATTGTCATTTCTGTTAAAACTTTTATGTTCTCTCAGTGATTTCTCGGTGATTTTCCGGACTGACTGCTGCCCCAACTACTAGCTCCTGCCCCAAGCTCAAACAAAAGCTGCCCCAAATCGGTAGGTCTGCCCAACAAGATCTCATCAAAATCTGCCACATTCTGCAGACTGGCCCTAGTGGAAGGAAGATGCAGTTGCCAAAGACTTGAAAATAAGAGATTTGACATTTATTCATGCCTGGATTTCACTTCCAACATAAAATGCCTCTCCAAATTTCAGACTTTCTCATACCTCTGTTAGACATGTGGTGGTGATTGACCAAGTTTAAGCAGCGAGATAGAAGCATAGTGTTATAAGAGAATCTTTAAATGAAAAAATGTAGGGACATTTTTCGTTTTTTTTTTGTCCCCAACAAGCACAGACTTCTCATTGTTACACTGGAACATGAGGAGTTCAAGCATGAAATACTAAAGATGTCTACACAAATCAAGTCGGATCAAAAATGGAAGAGGATCTTCATCACCCCTGATCTCACATATGCAGAAAGACAAGAGCAGAGGCAGCTCAGGGAGGAGTTGATGTCAAGAAGAACCTCTGGAGAAACAAACCTCATCATCCGGCGTGGTAAAATCATTCAGACAAGCTCTCGTACGGAGGCTGATTCCAGGTCAGCTCCAGGTCAGCTCTGCCCTGAGGTTTGCCCACCACCTCTCCAGCAGCAACTGGACACTGGGACAGCACCCAACGAGCATTCCATCAGGAACAATATGGTCTCACAGGATGCCCAGACTTCAGTTGGATCGGCTCACCAGACGCTCGATACTGCGATAGGTCAGCGTCATCTGGGTGAGACCCAAGTCAAAAGAGTGCATGGTACTGATGCTCGACTTCCTTGCTCAACTGCTCAACCCAACACGCCATCTCGGCCAAGTCAGAATTGACAAACAGTCACACACAATGTTCAGGATCTGTGTATATGGTATACAAACTGTGACCAGTTTATAAATAAGCGAGAAGACTTGAATATGCAAATTGCTGGTGAAAATCCTGATATCATTCTCCTCACTGAGGTTATTCCTAAGGCCCAGCGTACCCTGATTCCACTAGCATTATTATCCATACCAAATTACCATATCTACGCCAGCTTCGATCCTAGCCTTTCCAACCTTGGCCCGTCAGGATCTCGTGGTATTTCTGTGTATGTTAGGAACTCTCTACTGTCATCAATTGTCCAGATCTATGGCGCTGGAACTATCGAACACCTTTGGATCAAAGTTAGGCTACACAGACGCGACTCGCTTTTGATTGGCTGCTTCTATCGCAGTCCAAGCAGTGATGGATTTCAATCGATGTCTGACTTTCGCCTCATTCTTAGCCAGGCTAGCAGACTCTCACATTCCCATTTTCTTGTTGTTGGCGATTTCAACTTCCCTCAAATTGAATGGCTAGGTGAATTCTCCACTGCTCCAACTGGCCATCCATCTCATGCTCTCATAGAGGTGATGCACGATTTCTTTCTTCATCAGCACGTTCTGGACCCCACACGTTATATTCATGGTCAGAATGCCAACATCTTGGACCTCATCTTCACCGATGAAGAAGGATTGGTATCAAGTCTTCAATACTTACCTGGACTTGGCCAGAGCGACCACTTACTCCTGAAATTTCGACTCAATTGCTACACTATCAGAAGTGAGAACCGTTCAACTAAGCCTGACTTCAATCACGCTGATTTCGAACGACTGAACATGATGATGAACAGAATCGATTGGTCTTCCCTGGATGGGCTAAGCATGGAGGAATCATACCATTTCTTTATGAACCATTTAAATTCGTCAATGGATGTTTGCATTCCCCAGGCTAGAATTAGGAATAACCGCAAGAACATTTACATGACTAGTGCTGCACTAAATCTCAAGCAAAGGAAGAATGCCCTTGCTCAAACTTACTATAGCACAAGAGATGTTATCGACCATGCCAGACTCAAAACAGCCCAGAACGAATTACGAGCACTTACAAGAAGGTTGCAAAGAGACTTTGAGTTGAACTTGGCTCGGAACATAAAAACAAGACCCAAGGCTTTTTGGAATTACGCCAACTCAAGATTGAACACCAGGTCGAAGATGGCTGACTTGAGAAAGGTAGATGGTGATCTAGAGACTGATAGTGTGGAAAAGGCGAAGATACTGAACTGTTTCTTTTCCAGCGTATTTACTGTTGAGGACACGTCTGACATCCCAGCATTTGAGGTCCGCTACATCGGTCCCCTCCTCGAGGACATCCATTTTTCTAATCTCACCGTTTTCTCCAAGTTGGCCTCCCTCAAAATCACTAGTTCCCCAGGACCAGACCTCCTACACTCCCGCATTCTCCACAACGCCGCCGAATCCTTATGTGTCCCCCTTGCGAAGCTGTTCAGAAAGTCCCTCGACACTAGTACAATCCCAGATGAATGGAAGCTGGCTTCCGTCATACCTATATTCAAGAAGGGAGACAAACATAGTCCGAACAACTACCGTCCAGTTAGCTTGACCTCGATTTCATGTAAGGTATTGGAGTCCATTGTAAAGGATGCACTTCTCAATCACTTGAACAGTAACCACCTCCTGTCAAGCTATCAGCATGGATTTCGCCCAAAGCGTTCGTGGTGATTCCCAGATGTTAGAAACACTTGAGGACTGGACAAAGATTCTTGAAGGGAACGCACCTGTAGATGCCATCTATTTAGATTTCAGGAAAGCGTTTGATGCGGTTCCTCATGAACGTCTGTTGCATAAACTTAAGGGTTACGGCGTAGGAGGGAAGTTACTCTCCTGGATTCGTGCCTTCCTGTCTAATCGTCAACAGCGTGTAGTCGTTGAGGGATCAGCCTCAGACTGGATCGATGTCACCAGCGGAGTGCCGCAGGGCTCAGTGCTTGGCCCCTTGCTGTTCATTGTCTACATCAACGACCTCCCTGACTGTGTCCAGTCCCAAGTTAAGATTTTCGCGGATGACACCAAGCTATATGCGAAAGTGGATCAGGTCAGTTCAATCGAGTTACTTCAGGCAGACATAGATCAAGTAAAGGTCTGGTCGTCCGATTGGCTGATGCCGTTCAACCAGGATAAGTGTGTTGTCTTACACATAGGGAACAACAATCCGCTCCACAGATACCAGATAAGCGACACCTTTCTGGAGGCAACTGACACTGAAAGAGACCTAGGCGTTATTGTGGACAGTGATCTAAAATTCAGGCAACAGGCGGCAACTTCTGTCTCAAAAGCGAATAGGGTACTGGGAGTCATCAGGAAGGCATTCGCTAATATTGATACCTCCACCATACCTGTGCTCTACAAGACCCTTGTCCGTCCCTTGCTGGAGTACGGTAATGCTTGTTGGGGGCCCTTCAACCGAGCTGATCAAATACTTGTTGAGAGGGTTCAGCGTCGGGCCACCCGCATGATCAGCACTTTGAGAGGCTTATCCTACCCAGAACGTTTGCGAGTTCTGAGGCTCCCCTCTCTTTATTACCGGAGACGCCGAGGTGATATGGTGAAGGTATTCCGGCTGCTGCATGGACTCATTGACCAGAGCTCTTCCCAGTTTTTCCAACTGGACAGAGGCTCCCGCATGCATGGTCATCCATGGAAGCTGGTGAAACCTAATGCATTATCGAGGCCACGTCGCACATTCTTTGGTGTCCGTATAGTCAACGACTGGAACGCCCTGCCTCTCTCTGTGGTGAGCGCCAGCACCTTGGACCAGTTCAAGGCAAAGCTTGACCGCCACTGGGCTTCCAACATGTACGACGTCCCAGAGTGTCCTGTATGGTCCATCATCTGTTTCCATTGGCTGTCAATGGTCAACATTCCTTTCCACTCAGATTAATGTCCTGAGTAAGACTGAGTTAAGTCCCATTTGCCAAGAGCTCGTCGAAGACCGGAACCAGCAGGCCAAGTGGCCTTTACAATCCGAAACGTTAGGTAAGGTAAGGTAAGGAAAATATACCTGAAAACCATGATTCCAGCTGATTACCATGGCATGCTACCAGTCTGCAGAACGTGGCAGGCGACTCGACGAGGCGCTTGGGGCAGCTCAAAGCCTACCCCAATTGGGGCAGAAATTTGGATGCTGGGGCAGACTCCTCTAATAGGAGGGTATTTTTACTGATACATTTTTATCTACTCTATTTTAAACGAAACACCCAGAAATGGAATAAAACTGTGCATCCAACTCGACGACGACAACGCACTCACCACCCTCCACGCACAGCAGCAGCTATCTTGCATTCATGATGCACGACTTCATACTTTTATTCAAAGGTATATTTACAAGCGAAGTCTTTTCCCCTACAGACGTCATTTGCCTCTGCTTTCAGGCCGTATAATCTAAACTTCACAAAATTTTTCAATTGATAACTAAATTTGAAAAAGAATAATTTTGTCTAAAGCTAAAGCATTTCCCCCATTTTGCCAAATTTTCATGAAAGCATAACAAAATTTGGAATATTTTCACAAGACTCAAGCAAAGAAAGATTCCCGTACGCCCTTGTGACGTCACATCACTGACCGGCATTTGTTTTGGGGTGAAGGGGCTGGCATGATTTTCTTATGAATGATGGACCCTTTGAACAGTGGACCTTTTGACATACACCCGATTTGCCGGCCTTCGGTGATCAAAACATAGCAGAGGAAATGCAAAAAACTACATACAGGGAAATTTTATTTAGAGTTCTTAGATTGTTTTTTTGTAACTAAAACTTAGTTTAGATTAAAAATTTAGAAAAAATTAAATTTAGCTTTAGAAAGGCACACGTTGCCTGATTTTTTTATTAATTTCCAGGAACTTTGACTTTACGTCTATTAAAAAATTTCCTGATTTGGTATCTTTTTAACCATATTCCTCTTGATGACAAATATGACGCTTTTGAGACAATTCAGCTTTTACGGCGCAATTTTAACTGATGATTGTTGTTTCTTTTCGTTGTTTTTTTCTTCTTCCCTCGGCGATTACCAGGACCGACTGCTGCCCCAAAAACTAGTTCCCGCCCCCCAAGAGCTCCCCTCTGCCCCAAAATCGACCAAAAGCTGCCCCAAATCGGTACGTCTGCCCCGAAGCTGCCCCAACGAGATCTCGTCGAAATCTGCCACGTTCTGCAGACTGGGCATGCTAGACTTTCGACCTAGATTTTGATCAACCCCCATTAATTCTGAACATCATCTTTGAGTGACTTAGTGCATGATGACATGACCCATGACCTGAATACTTTGGAGGAGGGATAAATCTATGATTTACCTTGCATAAATTCAAAATCGGGACCAAAAGCCACTACACTGTCGTGGATGGGTGTTGTTGTTGTAGTAGTAGTAAGTGACACGCACTAGATAGTTAGTTTGTTATTGTTTTGTATGTCTCTTTCTTGCATGTTTTTGGCGCTTATAGCCGTATTATTCCACCGGCAGAATCCATACTAGTATTTTGCACGCATGCGCAGTATGGTATCATGTAGTCATGATACCGTACTGCGCATGCGTGTGTTTACTAGTATGCGTTCTGCCGGGAAAAAGAACACGGCTCTTGTCTCCAGCAAAATTAAGGAGAGGTAGAAATCCGAGATTCACTTAAAAGAAATGTCTTTAAAAATCCTCTAAAACCTTCATAATTTACAGCGCCTAGGGTGCTAAGGTCGAAACGAGTACGAACTCGTGGTCCGTGGATTCAGGACACCGAAGTTACCAAGGCTTAGGGTAGAGTGGGGTAAGACGCATACGTTAAGGGAGAATGTGTCTGTACCAATCCTGCGTGGATGGAATTGCCTCATGTTTTCTTCGTTAAGTTCTGTGATCTTCTGTCTACACTCTGATAGAAATTTGGGACTCTAACACTATGCGAAGTGTGCGAAATTTGTTTTTCTTGAGACCATGTAAAAGGCGTTTTACCCCGATAGCGGGGTAAAACGCCCTAGCCCCGGGGCAAAACGCCGTCATATAACACCCAGCGCATACTGTATCTCGTTACATGAACAAGTGGCAACATTGTTGTGATTACGCTTTATGGTAATGTTGTGACAAAGTGGGCAAGTTATTCGAGGCATTAAAGCCCGACACAGCAAAAATAAGCAGATAAGCTTTTTACCTATTAACGGAAAACGCGAAAGCAATTTAAGATAGGGCCCCAACATATTTTAGGGGTGCAAAGCACCTTAAAGCGCCTCCGGTTCATTCTGCCTGCAACTGGTTCTTCTTTGGTATGTCTTCCCATATTCTGGAACAAGATGTCAAGGTAGGATGAGGATGGGTATGTATAATCTGGAAAATTTATTTAACGACGATGATGGTTCGGGATCGCTATATGCAAACAGTGCTTCGAGCAGATCCATGACGAAAGTAGGTATTTAATACATTGGCGGATCCAGCAGCAGCTTTTGTAGGGGTCAAACCAACCTTGGGGGGGGTAAATCAAGAAGAAATCTCAAAAACGTAGTATTTAAAAAAGGCCAAAATTTGGCCTTGAGGGGGAAAACTATACTTTTTTTAGGTTTTGGTGGGGACCACGGCCCCTTTAGCCCCCTTTGAATCCATCAGTGGTTTAAGACCACCCCTCAAGATGACCAAATGAGAGCAAACGCGAAAACTTTCCTGTGTGCTATAGGAACTAATATTTGAAACTCAATGTCTTCTGTTACGGCGATTTTTTCTAACCCAACGTACTTCGCCATCACGACCAGTAGTGGTCGTGATGGTGGTAATAGCGATAGCATCCCTACCTCCATGTCCTACCTATCCTAAGGACACACTTATCCATTGTGGTAAAATGCTTACCAAATATTGGGGTAAGGCGCCTGGGGCGTCTTACCCCGCACTACACATGGGCGTCTTACCCACGCACATAGGCCCTAAACGCCTCCGTCCGTGGCCAATATTACGAAAATGCAACTTTTTCTAAATCATTTCCTGAGCACATATACTGATAGAGAATTCTTCACTGCACTTAAAACAGGCATGGAAAACACAAACCGTGCTCTGTAAGTCTTTGTAGAGTTGCTTGAAGTAAGCACTCGGGTGCGCCACCCGCGGACCAGAGATCTGCAGCGAAAACTACGTACATTTCATTATGCTTAAAATCGACCATGAAAGCAAGAACAGGTCAAAGTATGGCAATACCACTGTTTTGTGAGCCCTTTGCAATGGGTTTTGGTATAAAATAATGCAAAAATAGTTTTGATAACTATTTTATAGACCACTCTCTCAGTATACTACATATCTCAAAAACTGTTCGATTTACAAATACAAAGAGAGGGATTTAAAACTTGGCCAGCACCGGCCCAGCATAAGACTACCATCAAACGATTCCCCAGGATGTGCTCTACAAGGGCAAGTCAAAATATCTTGCGTCCACTTGCAGCCCCGCGTTCCAGATGACATATAATAACTGAGGTTGTGGCTCCAACCAGGCCGCTGCGGTGCTAACGCAACGCCGTGGGTTACCGAATAGAGGCATGGACCAGCCAAGAATGAGCAATATGAGTGAACTATCAGAGAACGATGCTATAAGAAATGCCGAGAAGTGCTAAAATTAGTTTATACAATTTCAAAGCACCATAACCGCCTAAATTTGTGTATTGACTGCTGTGTTGACTGTTATCCAAATACCCGGAGGGACTGCCGACAACGAACCTTTTATTGCATGAGAAATGTTCCTGCTAGGTATGTCAATATCAGGATTGGGATCCCGCTATTTTCAAAAAGCCCCAATAATGGGATTAAGCCTCTCGTGATCCCGCGATTCAGAAATTTATTATAACACCTTCAAGCAATGCCGGGACAGCAAAAAACGATACCTAAGAATCCTGTTTTGCTGCATATCACACGTTAAACCACATATGGTGAATACCAGTCATACCTTTTCATCCAAATGAACGGTCGCCGTAACCATCGGAGTCCCGAGGTGTCCTAGGGATTCAATCGGGAATCGAATTTCCTCGCCGTTCCCACTGTCACGAGCTGACGCAAGATGACACTCGGGCTGCTCAGGTGACCTACGTCCCATATTTGGCGATACCGCGATATCATATGTAGCGGAGGATGGGCGAGGGGGGCGGAGAAAAACGTACTGACCTTCACGGACTGATATTTTGATATGCCTTGTTGAGGAAACACAAGGTAGGTATATATTCTACCCCTTTCTTCTACTCTGCGTGTTAGCACGCGCACTGGAGGGGCCTCGGATACTCTCCCAACTACTTTTTTCCGGGATGACCGGAGAACCGCTCGTAGCCAAAACACGGGAATCGGTCGCATTTGAGAAAATTTAACAGCGCGTTGAATAGTGAAATAATTTTGAAAATTTGTCGAAAATTGTTTGATTTATACGCTTCTAAAGTCAGACCTACATTTTGAAATCGCCGCCACCGCGCAGTCGTACCGGTTTGCTTGCATTGGAGACTAAGTGGTGACGTCACAGTGTCATATAGACGGGATGATATGTCAAGGTCACCTCACGTGAAGGTCGAGGTCAAAGTTCAAAGTCATACCAGCAATTTCAAGGTCATTGACCCCGGTGCTTTACGTGTCCTAGTCTGACGTATATTATGCTATGACGTCATAGTAAAGGTAACCCAGTTGTAAGTTCAAGGTCAAAGGTCAAGGTTAAAGATCATGGGTAAAGGTCAATCCTCCTTTCCAGCACAAGGTTTGCTATAGTGCTACTTTAAGTGTGCATAATAGGGAATATACCATGTTTTGACGTCATAGGTCGATGACCTTGAATGACCTAGACCTCAAAAATGAAGGAAAGATTCTTTGCGACACAACCTCTATGACCGTGGTCCGGCTTTAGCTTACTCCCGGCTTTTTCCACGCATTATCAGGGCATTTCCCAACAGGTCCCAAATATGGCCAAAATTTGACATTTATGACCTCGTTTGACCTTGACAATATAGACCTAGGTGAAGGAAAATTAGTTATGATGTGGATCACCATAGCCCCCACCCACCCCCAATCGGAATTTCTTAGGCCTCTAAGTTTCCGATATCTCAGGGGGCTTACCAGCCCCCCCCATCCTGTGCGCGTTAATGTCGGACCCCTCTCCAGTGTGGTTGTTAATAATCACTCGAATACCAGTTATAATAGAACATTCCCATGCAGAAAAGGAATTACAATTATACCAAAAAGCTGGCTTAGAAAGAAAAACCAAGCTCAAATACACATTTATGATGCCTCCCGTTTTGTTGTTCGTGGTGACGCTTATGAATTTATGGCACACCATGATTGCTGTATCGTTGTTCATAGATTACATGTTTATTGTTTGCAGTGTTTCAAACTACAATTCGGTCACAATTCATGGCGCAACGACAACATCTGCAAAATATTTTACGGACACCTTGGGCTGGATTAAGTTGCCCCAAATTCCCCTCTTTTCACTGTCCTGATTACGCCCATGTAAAATAAAGCCTATATGTCGAATGCAAGTTTTATGCGCTGTTCAATTATCTGTCAAATGAGCTCCTTTGTCCAAAAATCGGGGGGAATTTGCGGTATTGCGAAGAAGTTTTCCACGAAATGTAATATTGGCCACGGACGGAGGCATTTAGGGCCTATGTGCCACGTAGCAACGGCAGCGTCGCAACAAATATTACTCAATTCTGCGGCGTTTCTATGCCGCATAGTGGCTGTCAAAATGCCGCACAAACTAGCTGTTTTAACCTCACAAATTGCCGTGAGTGCATCTAAAGCGCATACAATACAATCGCAACTTTAACACGCGCATTGACGGGGGGCGGGTACCCGCCCCCCCTCGGGTTTCAGAGATAGCAGAAAAACGGCGGCGCGTAGCGCCGCCGTACTTGGTATACCTTTTCCCTCATCATTTTTACAACTTCTGTGAAAATTTTAAGGTTAGGTCATCTCAGGTCAGGTCACCATTACAGGTCAAGTGACCCGACCTCAAAAAAAGTTTAAGATAGCATAAGTCGGAGCAGGGTGAACTTATCCGATTGAAACTCATATCACATAATGGCCCCACCGAGTTCTCTAAAATATGTTCCGGTATTTTTGATATCGATGACCCTAAGGTCAGGTACGAGGCATGACCTCTCCATTGGAAATACATGGGAAAAATGGTTTTTACGGAATAACTCAGTAACGGATGGTGATAGAGCATTTATTTTAGCTGCATTAGACTCGCCTGGGCTTTGCGGTTCTAATGATATGCATTTTATATAATTTGACCCTGACCTGACCTCAGGTCAGGTCAAATCCTTGATTTGACCTAGCAAGGTCAAATTATATATCATTCGATTCGGCTTGCTAAGAGGATTCATACAGTTCAAGTCGTTTTGCTCTATCTTTACTTGTTCAGATTTGATGGCCGAAAAACTGAATTTACATGTTATCCCTATGACGGGCATGTTTTGACCTCTCGTGACCTTAAATGTGACCTGACAAAAAAATGGTTCAAATGTTTTCGATGGAGAAGTGGATGGGCAGCCCAACGCCGTTTACCGTTTTTCGCTACCTACCGTGGTTCTCGAGATCTTAGGGGGGCGGGTACCCGCCCCCCGTCAATGCGAAGGTGGCTCAGACCCCCGTCAATGCGCGTGTTAAGATAGCTTGTTGTTATATCCGGAGGGGCAAAACACAACAAATGTTTGCTGAAAATTACCAGAGCAGACTAGGCGCGTCCAAACACGCTCAGGACCCGATCAGAAAGACCGCTACCAGAAAAAAATACTAGATGGAGGGTCCAGTTCCTACATCAGCCTGTAGACGGTAGTAGGCGTCTTACCCAGGTGGGCCCGTTACCCCACTCTACCCTATATCACGCGCATTGACGGGGTCTGAGCCACCTTCGCTTTGACGGGGAGGTACCCGCCCCCTTCAGATCTCGAAAACCGCGCTAGATAGCGAAAAACGGTAAACGGCGTTGGGCTGCCCATCCACTTCTCCATCGAAAACATTTGAACCATTTTTTTGTCAGGTCACATTTAAGGTCACGAGAGGTTAAAACATGCCGTCATAGGGATAACATGTAAATTCAGTTTTTCGGCCATTATATCTGAACAAGTAAAGATAGAGCAAAACGACTTAAACTATATGAGTCCTCTCAGCAAGCCGAATCGAATGATGTATAATTTGACCTTGCTAGGTCAAATCAAGGATTTGACCTGACCTGAGGTCAGGTCAGGGTCAAATTATATAAAATGCATATCATTAGAACGGCGTTGGGTAGCCCATTCACTTCTCTATCAAAGATATTTGAACCATTTTTTGTCAGGTTATGTTTAACACCCGCCCCGGTAGGCCTCCGAGCCACCTTCACCATGGTGGGGAGGGTGGTTCAAACCCCTGGTTCAAAAAACCCTTTGAACTCGGCTCCTTTAGGAGCCGAGCCGCACATATGCGGGATAGCGAAAAACGCAAACGCTGGTGAATAGTTTATGAAAATTCATGAAGAAACTACATCGGCCACTTTTTGGCTCAGGTCAATATTGAGGTCATGAAAGGTCAAAGTTGTCATGTTAGAAGAGAGTTTTTGGCTCCACCGTGTGACAGAGTTAACCCGCGCCCCAACGGGGGTCCGGCGCCACCTTCGTCCCCGGAGGGCATCGATGGCCCCGCTCTAACTCCGAAAATATGGGGGTTAGCACAAATCTGCAAGTGCATTAAAAACTCGTTTGAATTCAGTACGAAATTAGTAGCATGTTTAAGCGCTCAGGTCAATGGTTTGACCTCCAGAGGTCACGTCAGGTTACGATAGGCAATTTTCACTGAAGTAGGTATGTAGTGCTTAAGCAAACTGGGCACAACTCTTATGGCATTAGAGCTATTGAGGTCTCGTATAGTACATTTGATAGGAAAATGCTAAACCTTTTTCCGGTATGTAGAACGTAATGACCTCCCACCAGTGGCTCACACCAGTGGTTTGACCTCCAGAGGTAACATCGTGACCTAATATGAACTGAGGTCACAAAAGGTCAGAAAGTGACCTAGCCGTATATCAAATCAAAGCCAGTGACGTGGCATACATGATGGTGTTTGATCCATCGCTCTAGCTTAATTAGGTCAACAGTTATCGTCAAAATATTGTTTTTGACCCCTGGTTACCTTGGATGACCTCGGAGAAGTCAAACGGCAAATACGACCCCTGGGATCCGTAAAAAGGTGTTAAAGAACGCTTTTCTGAGTAAGCTGAGCATTTACAATCGTTCTTGTGTCTTTAAGATAATAAAACATCATAAGTCTTTCCCAAAGGTTCTTACCATGGCAGAGGTCACCTCGTGACCTGACCTCAGGTCACGAAATCTAAAAAATCCCGGATATACACCTTGTAGAACCTGGAGAGGTCATGAAGTGTAGGAAGTTTCAAATCGATCGACTAAGAGATGTAGATTTTGAGCTCTTATAGAGCTTAAAGTCAAAGTGAGGTAACCTTGGTTGATCTCACCTGGTGACCTGACTTTGGTGACCCGGGGTAAAAAAATTAGGGATGGTGAGAAAATCATGGGGTGAGAGATAAAGCCCTCAACCGCGGTGCTGCGTCTCGTCATTTTTCTGCTATCCCGAAACAACCTTAGGGGCCATAGATTCCCCCGGTGGGGCGAGGATTAGTTAAAATCCATTGTTAGGCACCATTCGCTTCCTCTTGTCACGGTGAATCAAATGATGTATAATATGACTATACTAGGTCAAAACACAAAAATGACTTGACGTCAGGTCAGGTCAAGGTCACTATCTGATCGAGCATTGTCAATATGCACATCAATGGACTCGCAATAACAATCAAAACAAAATGGTATCAAAATAAAGCTAAATCACAATTTCCGGCAAAGTTATTGACCCAAGTCTGAAAACCTGCTTAACGTCTCCCCGGTGGGCGGTGTTCGAACACCCCCTCGGGTTTTTCCGGTGGAACGAAAAAACAGCGGAGCGAAGCGCCGCTGTACTTGGACCACCTTATCAAATTGATCAATTCCGCAACTTTACCAAAATTTTAAGGTTGGATATTTTCAGGTCAGGTCACCAGTGCAGGTCAAGTGACCTCACCTCAAAAAATGTTTAAGGTGGCATAAGCTAGAAATAGGTAATTCTATCCGATTGAAACTTAACCCTCGCCCCACCGGAGGTGCCATCGATGCCCCCCCAAGGTTTTTTCAAGATAACAGAAAAACGACGAAACGCATCACCGCGGTTGAGAGCTCTATCTCTCCCCTCATCCTTTTCCCACCATCCCTGAAAATTTTTAACCAGGGTCACCCAAGGTCAGGTCACCAGACGAGGTCAACCAAGGTCACCTCACTTCAACTTTGAAGCTCTATAACAGCTACATTTCTTAATCGATCAATTTGAAACTTACTACACTTCATAACCCTTCCAGGGTCTACAACGTGTATATCCGGGATTTTTTGATTTCGTGACTTGAGGTCAGGTCACAAGGCGACCTCTCCCATTGGAAAAGCATGGGGAAAAGCTGTCTCATGATCTAAAAGCCACAAAATAATTGCAAATACTCAGACTGCTCAGAACATCCTTTTTGGACACCCTTTCACGGATCCCAGGGGTCATATTTTCCCTTTGACTTTTCCAAGGTCACCCAAGGTCACCAGGGGTCAAAAACAGTATTTTGACAATAACTTTTGACCTAATTAAGCTAGAGTACTCAAACAAACACCATCGTGTTTGCCTCGTCACTGGCTTTCATTTGATATACGGCAAAGTCACTTTCTGACCTTTTGTGACCTCAGGTAATATAAGGTCACGAGGTGACCTCTGGAGGTCAAACCACTCGCGAGAGGTCTTTACGTTCCACATAGCGGAAAAAGGTCTGGCAATTTCCTATCAAATGTACTTAACCAAATCTCAATAGCTCTAATGGCATAGGAGTTATGCCCAGTTTTCTTAACACGCGCATTGACGGGGGTCTGAGCCACCTTCGCATTGACGGGGGGGTGGGCGGGTAACCGCCCCCTAAGATCTAAAAAAACCACGGTAGGTAGCGAAAAACGGTAAACGGTGTTGGGCTGCCCATCCACTTCTCCATCGAAAACATTTGAACCATTTTTTGTCAGGTCACATTTAAGGTCACGAGAGGTCAAAACATGCCGTCATAGGGATAACATGTAAATTCAGTTTTTCGGCCATTATATCTGAACAAGTAAAGATAGAGCAAAACGACTTAAACTATATGAGTCCTCTCAGCAAGCCGAATCGAATGATATATAATTTGACCTTGCTAGGTCAAATCAAAGATTTGACCTGACCTCAGGTCAGGTCAGGGTCAATTATATAAAATGCATATCATTAGAACCGCAAAACCCAGGCGAGTTTAATGCAGCTAAAATAAATGCTCTATCGCCATCCGTTACTGAGTTATTCCGTAAAAAACCATTTTTCCCATGTATTTCCAATGGAGAGGTCATGCCTCGTACCTGACCTTAGGTCATCGAAATAAAAAATACCGGAACATATTTTAGAGAACTCGGTGGGGCCATTATGTGATATGAGTTTCAATCGGATAAGTTCACCCTGCTCGGACTTATGCTATCTTAAACTTTTTGAGGTCGGGTCACTTGACCTGTACTGGTGACCTGACCTGAGATGACCTAACCTTAAAATTTTCACTGAAGTTGTAAAAATGATGAGGGAAAAGGTATGCCAAGTACGGCGGCGCTACGCGCCGCCGTTTTTCTGCTCTCTTCGAAAAACCCGAGGGGGGCGGGTACCCTCCCCCTCGTCAATGCGCGTGTTAAGCATTGCGTATTTGAGTGAAAATAGCCTATCGTGACCTTTCTTGACCTCTGGAGGTCAAACAATTGACCTGAGCGCTTAAACGTGCGAAGTAATTTCTTACTGAATTCACGCGAGCTTTCTATTGGGGGGGCATCGATGGCCCCCCGTTGGGGCGAAGGTGGCGCCGGACCCCCGGTGGGGCGCGGGTTAAGCCACACCGAGTGCTACAACACATGTTCCGGGATTTTTCATATGGATGACCTACGGTCAAGTACGAACCATGACCTCCCCATTGGAAAAACATATGTGGGAAAAATAGAAATTGGGCTGTATTTATGTGGATGCTGCTGAGAATACCTTCATATTTCCTAAATCGTAGTATCCTGGGCCGTTTTCAAGGTTCCTGTTGCAATTTTTTACCTGTGACCTCTAAGATGTCATCTGCAACTTTTAAAGAAGTTTTCAAACTTGGGTCAATAACTTCGCATGGAATGATGATACAGCTTTTATTTTGATATAATCACGTTCAGAATGCTATTGCGAGTCGATTGATATGTATATTGACTATGCTATGCTAAAAAGTGACCTTGATCGGACCTGAGTTCAGGTCATTTTTGTATTTTGACCCAATATGGTTATATTATTGATCTTAACACGCGCATTGACGGGGGGCGGGTACCCCCCCCCTCGGGTTTTTCGGAGATAGTAGAAAAACGTCGGCGCGTAGCGCCGCCGTACTTGGTATACCTTTTCCCTCATCATTTTTACAACTTCTTTGAAAATTTTAAGGTTAGGTCATCTCAGGTCAGGTCACCAGTACAGGTCAAGTGACCCGACCTCAAAAAAAGTTTAAGATAGCATAAGTCGGAGCAGGGTGAACTTATCCGATTGAAACTCATATCACATAATGGCCCCACCGAGTTCTCTAAAATATGTTCTGGTATTTTTGATATCGATGACCTAAGGTCAGGTACGAGGCATGACCTCTCCATTGGAAATACATGGGAAAAATTGTTTTTACGGAATAACTCAGTAACGGATGGTGATAGACCATTTATTTTAGCTGCATTAGACTCGCCTGGGCTTTGCGGTTCTAATGATATGCATTTTATATATTTTGACCCTGACCTGACCTCATGTCAGGTCAAATCCTTGATATGACCTAGCAAGGTCAAATTATATATCATTCGATTTGGCTTGCTAAGAGGATTCATATAGTTCAAGTCGTTTTGCTCTATCTTTACTTGTTCAGATGTAATGGCCGAAAAACTGAATTTACATCTTATCCCTATGAGGGGCATGTTTTGACCTCTCGTGACCTTAAATGTGACCTGAAAAAAATATGGTTCAAATGTTTTCGATGGAGAAGTGGATGGGCAGCCCAACGCCGTTTACCGTTTTTTGCTACCTACCGTGGTTCTCGAGATCTTAGGGGGGCGGGTACCTGCCCCCCGTCAATGCGAAGGTGGCTCAGACCCCCGTCAATGCGCGTGTTAAATTCGCCGCGACGAGAGGAAGCGAATGGCACCCAAAAATGTTTCTAACTCAACTTTGTCAGACGCTAGAGCCCAAAAGCTCTTCTCAACATCTCACTTTCTTTGTTTAACCTGTCATCAGTGGCATATAGCCAAGGGGGGGGTCCTTGGGGTCCGCTGACCCATCCCTTGGGCTGACCTTATGCACTGGAAAACACGAGCATTGGTCTCGGGGCACCCCTGAGCTTGGTCTCAGGGGGCCCTCCGAGGTTGGTCTCAAGGGACCTCGAACTTGGTCTCAGGGGCCCCTCGAGCTTGGTCTCACGGGCCCCCTTGAGCTTGGTCTCAGGGGCCCCTCGAGCTTGGTCTCAGGGAGCGCCCAAGCTTGGTCTCAAGGGACCTCCGAACTTGGTCTCAGGGGCCCCCGAGCTTGGTCTCACGGGCTGTCCTATCTTGGTCTCAGGGGCCCCCAAACCTGGTCTCAAGGGGCCCCGATCAGCGGTATTGAAAGCTCCAGAGTACCGAACATTGATCTCGGGGGAGGGGGACTGAGCTCGGTCTCAGGGGGCCCCCGAGTTTAGTCTCAGGGGACCCCCGAACTTGGTCTCAGGAGCCCCCGAGCTTGGTCTCACGGTCCTTCTGAGCTTGGTCTCAGGAGGCCCCCGATCATCCGTATTGAGGGCTCAGAGTACCGAACATTGATCTCAGGGGTCCCCTGAGCTCGGTCTCAAGGGCCCTCGAGCTTGGTCTCAGGCCCCCCCCCGAGCTTAAGGTCAAATATGTGCCGTTCTGGAGACCTTTTGGAAAATGCCGTGACTATGCTGAAAACGCCGGGAATACACTAAAAGGACTAAGGTCTCAGAGGGAAGATCTCGCACAATGTTCTCTAAAAGTTTGAGGTCAAGGTCATTCAAGGTCACTGACCGTAAAGATATGACATATTTCCAATAATGCAGGTAAAATATAGCTGACACTATAAGAGCCTTTCTGTAAAATGAGGGATTGAACTTGAAAAACGCCTGTGACCTTGACCTTTGAACTTGACCTTACAGTGAGTAGCCTTCACCCTCGCCCCACCGGAGGCCATCGATGGTCATCCCCTAACTCCGAAAATATAGGGGGTTAGCGAAATCTGTAGAATGCATTAGAAAGCGCTTTTAAATTCAGTAAGAATTTACTTCACATGTTTAAATTGCGCATTTACGGGGAAGGGGAAGCGGGTACCCGCCCTCCTCGTTTTTTTTGAATAGCATAAAAACGGTGGCGCTACGCGCCGCCGTACTTGGCATCCCTTTTTCTGATTATTTTACAGCTTTTGGGAAAATTTTAAGGTTAGGCCATCTCGGGTCAGGTCACTAGTACAGGTCAAGTGAACTGACCTCAAAAAATGTAAGATAGTATAAGTCGGAACAGGGTGAACTTATCCAATTGAAACTCGTACCACATTAAGGGCCCACCAAGTTCTATAAAATATGTTCCGGCATTTTTCATATCAATGGCCTAAGGTACCGGCATAGGAGTGTTTATTTTAGCTTTATTAGATTGCCCTTGTCTTTACCGTTCTAGTGATATGGATTTTTTACCTAATTTGACCTTGACATGACCAGGTCAAATGATATATTCCCCTGATTTGACCTAGCAAGTTCATATTATACATCATTCGATTTTGCTTGCTGCGAGAATTCCAATGGTCTGAATTGTTTTGCTCTATCTTTACTTGTACAAATGTAATGACCGAACACCTTCATTTACATGCGATCCCTATGATGTCATGTTTTGCCCTCTAGTGACCTTAAATGTGACCTGACAAAAATTGGTTTAAATATTTTTGATGGAGAAGTGGATGGGCTACCAAACGCCGTTTACCGTTTTTCGCTACCTAGCCCGGTTCTCGAGATCTTAGGGGGCGGGTACCCGCCCCTGCGTCAAAGCGAAGGTGGCTCAGACCCCCGTCAATGCGCGTGTTAAGCGCTCAGATCAATGGTTTGACCACCAGAAGTCAAGTTAGACCACGATAGGCTATGTCCACTAAAATATGCAACGCTTAAGAAAATTGGGCATAGTTCTCACGCCGTTGCAATACTGCAATCTGGTAAAGTAAATTTAAAGATTACGGGGTCT
Organism: Lepas anatifera; assembly: GCA_034440635.1. Classification (NCBI taxonomy): domain Eukaryota; kingdom Metazoa; phylum Arthropoda; class Thecostraca; family Lepadidae; genus Lepas; species Lepas anatifera. The sequence continues at coordinate 254,603 of JAOTON010000950.1, read as the reverse complement.
GAGCCACCTTCGCATGACGGGGCGGGACCCGCCCCCTAAGATCTCGAGAACCACGGTAGGTAGCGAAAAAAACGGCTTGGCCCCACCACTCCCATCAAAACATGAACTATTTTTGTCAGGTCACATTTAAGTCACGAGGGTAAAACATGCCCGTCAAGGGAAACATAAACAGTTTTCGGGCATTACATCGAACAAGTAAAGAAGACAAAACGACTTAACTGTATGAATCCTCTAGCAACCGAATCGAATGAACATAATACCTCTAGGTCAAATCAAATTGACCACCGAGGTCAGGTCAGGGTCAAATTATATAAAATGCATATCATAGAACTGCAAAGCCCAGGCAGTCTAATGCACTAAAATAAATGCTCTATCACCATCCGTTACTGAGTTATTCTGTAAAAACATTTTCCCATGTATTTCCAATGGAGAGGTCATGCCTCGACCTGACCTAGGTCATCGATATCAAAAATACCGGAACATATGTTAGAGAACTCGGTTGGGCCATTATGTGATATGAGTTTCAATCGGATAAGTTCACCCTGCTCCGACTTATGCTATCTTAAACTTTTTGAGGTCAGGCACTGACCTGTACTGGACCTGACCGAAATGACCAACCTTAAAATTTTCACGAAGTTTAAAAATGATTAGGAAAAGGTATACCAAGTACGGCGGCGCTACGCGCCGCCGTTTTCTACTATCTCCGAAAACCCGAGGGGGCGGGTACCCGCCCCCGTCAAGCGCGTTAATAGGGGAATGCCAGACCTTTTTCACTATGCGGACCATAATGACCTCCCGCCAGTGTTTTGACCTCCAGAGGTCACCTCGTGACTTTACATAACCTGAGGTCACGAAAAGTCAGAAAGTGACCTTGCCGCATATCAAATGAAAGCCAGTGACGAGACAAACACGATGTAGTTTAATTCAGTGCTCTAGCTTAACACACACATTGGCGGGGGTTTGAGCCACCTTAGCTTTGACGGGGGTGGCGGGTACCCGCCCCTCCCCAAGATCTCGAGAACTACGCTAGGTAGCGAAAAACATTAAGGGGCATTGGGTAGCCCATCCACTTCTCCATCGAAAATATTTGGACCATTTTTTTGTCAGGTCACATTTAAGGTCATTAGAGGCCAAACATGCAGTCATAGGGATAACATGTAAATGAAGGTTTTCAGTCATTACATCTGAACAAGTAAAGTTAGAGAAAAACAAATTGAACTATATGAATCCAAGGCGAATCAACTGATGTATAATATGACCTTGCTAGGTTAAATCAAGGATTTGACCTGACCTGAGGTCAGGTCAAGTTAAAAGTAGATAAAATGCATATCATTAGAACTGCAGAGACAAGGAAAATCCAATGCAGCTAAAATAAACGCTCTATCACGATCCGTTACTAAGTTATTCAGTTAAAACCATTTTCCCCATGTATTTCCAATGGAGAGGTCATGGCTCGTACCTGACCTTAGGTCATCGATATCAAAAATACCGGAACAGATTTTAGAGAACTCTGTGGACGCATTATGTGATATGAGGTTGAATCGGATAAGTTCACCCTGTTCCTAATTATGCTATCTTAAACTTTTTTCGAGGTCAGGTCACTTGACCTGTACTGGTGACCCGACCTGAGATGCCTGACATTAAAATTTTGACAAAAGTTGTAAAAATAATGAGGAAAAAGGTATGCTAAGTACGGCGGCGCGTAGCGCCGCCGTACTTGGCATACCTTTTCTTAATCTTAGCCTTCATTATCTAAGAAAAAACCCGAGGGGGTACCCGCCCCCGTCAATGCGCGTGTTAATTAGGTCAAAAGCTATCGTCAAAATACTTTGTTGACCCCTGGTGACCTGAAATGACATCAGAGAGGTCAAAGGGCAAATATTGCCCTTTGGGATCCGTAAAAGGGTGTCCAAAAACGTCTTTCTGAGAAATATGAGCACTTGCAATCCTTTTTGTGACTTTTAGATCATACGACAGCTTTTCCCCATGCTTTTCAAGGGAGAGGTCACCTCGTGACCTGACCTCAGGTCATGAAATCTAAAAATCCCGTATATTATTTTTGTAGAGCTTGGAGGGGGCACCTAGTGTGAAAAGTTTCAAATTGATCGGCGTATAATTGTAGCTATGGTAGAGCTCCAAAATTGAAGTGAGCTGACCTTGGTTGACCTCGCATAGTGGCCTGACCTAGTGCGGCCCGGGGCAGAAAAATTAAAGATGGTGGGAAAATGATGGGTTGAGAGTAGACGCCCTAACCGTGGTGCTGCGCATCGTCGTTTTTCTGTTATTCTGCCAAAAACCTTAGGGGCCATCGATGGCCCGGGTGGGGCTAGGGTTAAGCTGGAAAATCGAGCTTTAAATTTTGATAAAAAAGACACCAAAATCATTAAGAGTCTGAGCCACTGTCATTTGGACATTTAAACTCACGATCTGTTAATATAAGCAAACTCATGAAAGGAGGAGGGGAGAGTGCATCGAAGGTAAGACGATAATTTTGTGGGAAAGAATGGATGCTTCAACTTTCAATCAATGAAGCTGTCATCGATCTTGTTCCACCCGGGCGCCCAGAGGCGCCCAGCCCCGGAGAGGCCGCCAGCCAGCGGACGCCCACGCCCTAATGTCGGGCGTCCCGGCCAAAACATCACGAACCGCGCGGGCATTCTTTAAAAGGTGCGCATTGTTTCCACGTCCTCCCCGCACCCGGGCACGGCCATCGATGCCAGTCCCACCCGGTGCGGTAACGCAGAGGGAGTGGCCCGCCGCAGCCCGGCCACTGGGATTCTAGGCGGAGGCCATGTTGTCCCCAGGACCACTCCGGTGCCGTTCTCCCCGCATATCGGGGGTGCGACACTCAGTCCACCCACGTCTCCGGCCGTGAGGACCAGGGCGAGTAGGCCGGACCTCCTCCCAAAAATATAATATATCTTAAAATCTTATCGGCGGATGGCCGCCATCAGGCAGCCCGGAGGGCGGTCGTTGAAGCAGGGCCGGAGTGTCGTCCCCGCCGCCCAGGTCCCACCTGGCCCAACCGAGGCCGGAGGCGACCGCCGTCAGGACCCGCATCGATCTTCGGCTCTGCGTCTCGACTAATTCCCAGTCGGCGACTGATGATAAGATGGACATGGAGAACCCAACCTTCATGCAAGAAATGAGCATGTTTACCATCCAAATAGGAACCAGGTGCTTATTAAGCCTAATCAAGGCTTTGGTCGAGCTGCAAAGCAACGTTTAGCGTTGGTAATTGAACAGAGCACATTTTGCCTTGTATTTTGAACTTAGCTTACAGAACACAAGTGGCCACTGATGCACTGCCAAAAAGAATCAAGGAGAGCAAAATCGTCGACATAAAAATAGCGCCATGGCATATCACTCCAAAGACATTGATGCCCTGACAGATAAATACATAAAACAAAACCATCAAACCGTGGTGCTAACACTCCTTCATATTAGCACTAACAAAAAACTTCAGATGCGAATGTAAATGCAGCTCAGGTATTACAAAGTTGCGCTGGGTTTGTAATGTGATTTAGGGGATCTTATCAGTGCTATTTTTTCTACGGCATGTAAGCGACAGAACTCTGTGGTAACCAAGACGGCCCTGCACGATGAAATGTAACCAGTTATGGCACAGAAGCGGAGGGAATGCTACACAAACGCATACAACGCAACAGAATGCAATGCACCTGACCGTGCACCCGACCATCTAAAACCATAAAACACAGGGATAACATCTCAATAACACAATAAGCGTTCGGTGGTGATAGGCGTTTGGGAATTTTTACCTGGCGCCCACTTAGTGCCAGTCTATCACATCATCACAGCGTCTAGCCACCGACATGGTTCCACAGCGGACTACCGCGCTACATCACGAGTCTGCAGAGATACACAGTTCACAGACAGCACTGCCCATACCTCCCGACGCTTCTCACTACAACGCTTATTTCTATCGCAGTTGTTTCTAACACACCCGACACTAATGCACGTATCACTAACGCACGGATCACTATCGATTTTCCAGAGACATTTCCCCTAGTGAGGTCCCCACTAAGCTGACACATTGAAACACTGATTCCGGGAGCCATTTTTTGATGGCACCTGTTCAAAGTAAATGATATGCGTCGCCAAAAGGCAAAAATAGGAATACACTATTCCTCACAGGGTGACACACCATTCGTCTTTGGTGCAAAGGATACCTGGCCATCATGGGATCCAAATACATAGATTGGTAAGCTATTTACCCACATAGGCATGCAAAATCCAAATAAGAACAAATACTTGAAAACTGCACCAGCTGGTTTGAATGATTTCGTCATTAAATGTTTTCAGTAATAGTCCTTGCAGAACATTTCACTCAAAATTCCAAAATAATGCATGTATCGATTTATTTAAAGCAGCCAAAATACACTAAAAACTGGAATGCCAGGCCAAGATATTCTTGTAGAAAACAGGAGCTGCACATTTTCACCGAACACGAGTGCTTCTCCGAGCGCTATCTAAAAATACACATTGCAGGCTCTATATCGCATCGATGCTGCTAAGTTGCCAACGTCATGAATACAAGGCCTAACTTCGTTAGAATCTGCATAGAATAATCAAAAATGAATGCTGAGAGGAAGACAGGAGCTTCAAAGCATTAGCAGTACCCGACCATGCTAACCTGAAGAGCCAGAGCCGGACATACTCAAGGGAAGACCTTTTCAACAATTCTTTTTAGAAACCACATGGAAATTGAGGTACGAGGACAGACCTCATTAGCTATGATCTTGAACCTTCCTCACTATCAGTAGTATTGTCACGGAATGCTCCGAATACGAGAAATAGGTACACACGTGCTCGCACTTTTAAAACAAGACACCATAAATTGTAGCCTCCTGAAGGGTTGACCCACCGTTCTCCAATGGGAACACTAGCAGAAGTACGGCTGTATAAAATAAAACCCAGTCAGAAGAAAATCGCTAAGACATGACTTCGAAAATATTTTAGTGAAACATGTAGCTTAATACTGATGTGACTCGGTATCACGGCTTACATTTCAATTAGCGTTGTCTCTGTACCAATAGCTTTGCTTTTAATTTGGAATTTTGTTTTGTTACATCGAAATTTTATTGTGCCTAGAAACGTCCCAAACATAGCTAAGGGAAAGAGTGAAGACTTCTTAGAATTTTATTTCTATGTAGTGGACAGGGCCAAAGGCTAAGGTCAGAAACTGGGGCAAGACGTGGGACACCCTACTCTCCATTTCTTAGTTTCAATCCTCAGTTTCCGTTTCCTATGTCACGCTAGTCACGAGAAGAGATGGGGTCTTGCAGCAACATCACTTTGACACTTTTATTACTTTCAGATCACTGGCAGGACACCATCAGTTCTTGCGCCATGGCAACATATCAGTCGTGTGCATCACTGAGAATAACATTCTGCGGTGACAGGAACAAACCTTAAATTCCGCGTTTACTTCTACACTACAGTGTTTCGGGTCCAATGATCTAGGTCTGAGCTAAGGAATGCTCTACGCTAATCCTGCAGGTACCATGGCAATTTCTATTTTCCTCCCGCATTGCAACAAATGGCACAACCAGTGCCATGCAGATCCGGGCGCCTGCCTGCGTCACGGCCTCTCTGTCTGCCCTGGGTGTCAGGCAGGACCAGGACGCCCTCCGACTTTGCACAGCTGTTCACACTGTTGCAGCTCTAGGCGGTTCGCAGGGTGCTCTCATCTCGCCGGAGCACCAATGCAAGACTAAGTCGTTGAACTGAAGAAAGCATCGTCTCTATCACCGTTCACTGCAGCAGGCATTTTCCTGTTGGTAAGACAAGCACATTAGTTACCAAGAAACATCGTTTTGTGATGGCATGGCACTTCTATATTTGCTGCAAGCTTTATTTTCAATCTACTTATACTCAATCATCATCTGAACCAGCCAAAGCACCTCTTGCTGAACGTGGTAGCACTACTCATAAGTGAAGCCGACTCAGACACAATAAGAATCAAACACTCGCCGCAAATATCCGTATTTACGTTGACACGGGAATTGCAAAGAAGCAGTGGTACTTCATCAAACGGATCAATACCAAAACGTTGAGAAATTCGAAGAAAGTTAAATGAAAATTTTCAATAAGTGTAAGTATACCCTTTCTGTTGTGTTATGACCGATTCAGTTTAGATGACTGGCAAAGTAAATGTTGCACGCTCACCAACCGCTTCCGCATCGTACCCGAAGGACATTCATGTGAAACCTAGCCTTTTTTGCCGGGAGTTTTACGGCGAACCAAAATCAAGGTTATACAGCGTCAAAGGAGGAGGGTAATAAATATATGAAGGACGAATGAAGACAATTAGTGCGAGGATGCTCAGCTAAGTCGCCAAGAGCTTCATTGAGTTATGCTGAACGGTGCAATGCCTGGATGCAATAAGGATCAATATGATAGAATAAATGGTGCAGCTGATAAGGCGAGCTAAGTAGTGTATCATTCTATCATATGCATGCATCAATTGATACAAGATGCAAAAACACTGCCCATGCATCAAACCCGTTGATAATACTCATTCGATAGTTATCTTGATATGCGGAGCAAACTTATATTTGTGTACTTGGTGAATATGATCAGAATATGCTGGTGGGCAACGACGCCGAACGGCGTCGCTTCACTCTACATAGCTCGACCAAGTATAAAGAAACTGCTTTTGCTTGCATGAGCCGCCAGCAGATGGGAAGGCTACCTGCCAGTTCGGCTTCTCAACATCGGCTGAGCGCGGGCCACGCTCGGAGAGGAAGGCGCACTGCTCCATAGAAAACGTCTATCTGAAGGCTATCTGAAGATAGCCAAGAATATTATGAAGTTCTTTGAAGACCGGGTTTACTCATGTGATTTTACAACCATAGATAGTGTAACACACACTTTCAATAATAACTAGGTAATGTTAGTAGATTTTGTACAGTTAAAACATTCCCGTCTGCTAATTATTAATTATTAGTCGCTTTTGGACTGAAAGTAAGAAAACAGGTACAATATAAGACTTTGATTGCGAGGAAATTTCTTTAGAGCCAACGTATGCCAGCAATTAAAAAACAGTTTATAAGCAAGCCTAGACAGGCACTGCAATCATGCCACTGAATCCCTCTATGCTAGGAGCAGCCCAATGACACCTATTCAGAGCACTACAGTAATGCAATATGTTCGCTTTGTGAGTTGACCGTTCAAAATAAACCCCTTCTGAAGAGAGAGAGAGAGAGGAGAGAGAGAGAGAGAGAGAGAGAGAGAGAGAGAGAGAGAGACAGCGAAAGGAAGTAATTATTTTGCCGTGTCGACGAATATGAAGACACGGAGCTTACACATTTAACCAGAGTTTGGACCTTTCGATGAGTCAGAGGCAGGGCGAGAGGAAAGCCTAAGCCTGAAGGCTTTAGGAAACATCTCTTTAATTTGGCTCCAGTGACAGTCTAAACTAAAATCCTGCATACCTTCATTTACATTGAAAAAATCAGTACAGTTTAAGACATTTCTGTTCAGTACAACTATTGCTGTAGTTACGGAACGAAGGGAGGTAAATATTATGTTAATAAGAAGCTGACTGGATTTAATACATTCATAAATTCTACCGAACAAAATAAGACCAGCTAAACAATGTTTTAGCCTACCGCAGCTACCAAACATATTGAATATGCCATTATCATCCTCCTCAAATTAACATTAGCATAATATATGGTTACATAAATATAAAGAAGTTCTCCACTAGTGAAAATGAAAAACGTTCGGAGCTTTCGGCTATATTTTATCAGCCTTCGTCAGCGAGTGGTTGGATTGATCGGTGGACCTCGGAAGACTGTGACATCGGAAGTCTTCCGATGTCCACCGATCGATCCGACCACTCGCTGACGAAGGCTGATAAAATATAGCCGAAAGCTCCCAACGTTTTTCATTTTCAGTAGTGGAGAAGTCCCTTATATTTATGTAATTCATTCACATCCACTTATCATGTCATTTTGATAATATATGGTCCTACCAGGGCAGCGCTGGCGTTTGAACCACTTAAACACTGGCAGTAGTGGTGGCCCGAGAATTTCGCGAAGTTGAATGGAAAAGATGAAATTCGCCAGCTGTAATCTCAGAAACTATCCGTGGAAGGGTTAAGGCACCTGGGTGACTAGTAATTAACGCCAAAAGTCATTCATTTGGTGCAGATTTTGGATTTTTCCAAAGTTTGCTGTTTCAGTGGCTGAAAAAGTAGAGGGGTTACAGTATCTGACTGATCCTTCATAGTCGATGTATCAGCTGCAGTATTATTCTTTAGCACGCGCATTGACGGGGGTCTGAGCCACCTTCGCCTTGACGGGGGGTACCCGCCCCCTCCCCTAAGATCTCGAGAACCGCGCTAGGTAGCGAAAAACGGTAAATGGCATTGGATAGCCCATCCACTTCTCCATTGAAAATATTTGACCATTTTTTGTAAGGTCATATTTATGGTCACTAGAGGTCAAAACATGCCGTAATAGGGATAACATGTAAATTAAGTTTTTTCGGTAGTTGTATCTGAACGAGTAAAGATAGAGCAAAACGATTTAAACTATATGAATCCTCGCAGCAAGCTAAGTCTAATGATATATAATATGACCTTGCTAGGTGAAGTTAAGGATTTGAGGTCAGGTCAAGGTCAAATTGGGCAAAATATCTCCGAAAAACCCGAGGGGGCGGGTACCCGCCCCCGCCGTCAATGCGCGTGCTAAACCTAAAAACACTGACATATGAGGAAATTGATAGCCAGCCGACTGACTAAGTAGTTTGGAAAATCAGTCAGAATCTCTATGACTAAAAATATTTTTGACTTAGACTTGTGATTTGGGATCACCACAATGAGTAATATTAAGGCGAAGGCCAGATTATTAATAACTTTAGCTATTGCTTAGCACAACATTTCGCTTTTACAGCTTTATCAGGAGATCAGCGAATACATGTGCAGTTCCAAAATGCAGCATTTGTGCTTCTGTGCACAGAAATACACATAAGACAGGCAAGTAACATACCCGGGGCGACGCCTTTAGGGGCATCGCGGAACCGAAGGCGATTGCTCGAGCACCTACTTGCTTCTCCGGAAACGGAAGACCCTTGATAGTGAATGTTTTCGTGACGTCTGCACGTGCAAAACCTGCACCTGCCTGTTTTCAGTTCACATAACCACCAAAGATCATTTCGGCAGAAAATGACAAATTCGCATCTCCCGAACGGAATACCCTCGATAGAGACTGGCTTTGTCACGTGAGCACGTGCAAAACTTACATATTGCTGACTTAAGTTCATAACACAACTCATACATACCAAGTTTCAGGCGAATCGGCCCACTGGTTGTAGAGATATAGTCCATTGGGGTACGTGGTACTGCGCATGCGCAGTGCACAGGTCACTGATTGGCTGATTCAGAGAGGTGAAGCAGCAGGATTTTGGCAATGTCCCCGAAAACGGTAGCCGTAGCTCTATTTGTTTGTCCGTGGAAGCATCATAAGTGTTCCTTTGCTTTAACACTAATCCATAGGGTATCTTCAAACTGAGGGTGCCCGTGTGTACAGAGGGGCACTGTTTGCACCTATAACCATCTCACTCCGCCAGATGGTGTTAGTAATCGTCCTCTGAGTACGTAAAAGAGCTATCTGTACGCACAGAGACCATATGCTGTCCCAAAATTCAGTTTTGGAAGGGTGCGGGTCCGCACTCAAGGTCACGTGGCACGCGCTAGAGGGCACCCAAAGGGTTTTAGATGGTTTCGTTTGACACATAACCTCTCTGGGTACAAACCAGGCAAGTTTCGTCAAAAACGTTCCCATAAAGTAGCAGCCAGAGGCTTGCGAAACTCTAAAAATTAAAAAAATATCCAGAAATTTTAGAAACCTCTAAAGATCTCCTTAATAGGGGCCCTTTATCGAAACAAGTGTAGGGCAGGTATAGTATGTCCGTGGTAATAGTTGCACCACAGGTGTTAGTTTTACCCCATCTTAAAAGGCCTGGGTGCTGGAGGGGCCACCCACCCGACTGCAGAGGAAAAAATATATTTTAAAGATTTTGCGCAGTGGAGGACCCCTGGAAAATATCATACTACCCAATAACCACCCATCCACTAGTCCCAGGCATTGTGTCCATGCATGCATACACTTATTGGCCAAAGGCACCACCATTGCCCCACCGGGGCCCCCTAGGAAGCAAAGTCGAGATTTTTGGACCGCATGGTCATTTTCAAGGCCAAATTGCACGAAATTTCGAATTTTCCAAAATATACCACCCATACCTACTGGTACCCGAAGGTACCGACTAACACCCCAAAAGAGTTTAGAAGAAATCCGATAGGCCAATTTTGAGAAAATTTCATTTGTTTAATTTTTCGAAAAATCGCCATAGACTTAACACGTAAAATTTCACGTGCAGATTACATAAGAGAGGCAAGTAACATATCCAATTATACCATACTTCAAGTGGCAGTCTGTATAAATAATGTATGTATTTGAAGTGCGATATGATTGCATGCGTTACCTTTGTCTTATTTGTCTATTTGCGTTGCAGTCTTGAATCAAAGCCTATAGTGTTTGATCCCATGATAAAGCTGTAAAAGCAAAACGCTAGACTTATTAATTTTTCTAGCAATCTAATAATAATTTTACCCTAAGATGGCCTTTTGTATACATTGATCAATCTGTTGCTTAAACAAAAGTAAATATGGATGACTTTACCCACCTTATAGCGCAGAAAGTGACGTCTGAGTGTTTTTTTTTGGCGTGGCTTCAAAGACTCGCCAAGTGATGCAGTGTTTTTTTAATTGGGCTGATTTATCAAAGGTGCTTTAAGTGAGCGCCAAGTTAATTCCAGGAATACTGCAATTTTCAAGGTTATTGATCCTTGTGATTTAAGGCACATGACGTTATGTAATTTTAGGATGGTAGACTCAAATAGACATCCAGTATGCGCCAAATTTGACGTACCTAACAAGTTGTCACTTTAAAGATGGTAATAGCGCAGTCATGAAGCCAATACAAGGTCAATAGATCTTAGCTACAATGTACAGCTCTATAGCTCTATAGCTCTCACAACAAGCCTTCGTGGTCGTTTTCCTTACCCTACTGAATTAAGATATTTCAGCACATGTGTCCTAGCCATGCATTTAGAATACAGAACTGCAAAGGCAAACTTGCGTTGCAAACATAGATATCCACACATTATATCTCTATGATTGTATGCAGCCATCTGACGAATTCTGGACACCTTCGCAAATGATTCAGCCTTCTAAGTTTCTTGAAACGTGTTGAGATGTGTATGATCTCTAACATCTAAAACGGATAGTGCTTGTATTCTCGGTTTGGTTCATGTCTGTGATAAAAGAAATAATTGAAAGTGTTAGTGCTTTTCAAAGCCAATACTGAATTGCGTACTAAATTGTGTTAGGTATGAATATGTAATGTGTGTTATTACATCTTGTTTTTTCTAACTGGATAATGTAGCCGAGATGGTCCCGAAACCGGTGAAATGTTAAATACAACCTTTGGCTTTGCGTAGTATTAACACTTAAAATTATTATTTGCAGTTTGCTCACTTCAAAAAGAAAAACAATATCAAAGGCACATGATTCACAGGGAAGTCCGAGCGCTTTCCAGCAATAAACGTGACAGTGTAGGGATGGAAAATCCAATGCTGCCGATTTTTTGTGAACACTCAATAGAAAATGTCAGGGCTACATAGAAAACAGCTCTATATATAAGTTGGTCTCATTCAGGGAAAACATTCAAGGTTAGCAAAAATAATATGTTTGAGTCCTATTTTAAAAATTAATGACGGTAAGTACTCTGGAGCTACGACAGTTCCACCTGACCAGTCATTCAAACAGAAGCCAGTCTGAGAGTGATGAACGAAATGACGCACTTACCATGTAACGATCTCATTTTGTCTGAAACACAAGCCGTTAAGGTGAGTGCAGCCAGTCAAGTCTGTCCAAACCTTCTCTAGAATACGCTATTCAACAATCCCTATCGTGCACTGCGGTCTGCTGCAGAAACGAGTTCTTTGCTATAATACACATGCTGTGCACCTTAATTCCTTCAAAAAACGAAAGCATCGTGCTCCTAAAACTTGGCATTCCCGTCCGCTGCATATAAACCCCGTACAAAATTTGGTGGCCACGCAGGCGTCAGTCACGTACAAAAGCTCATCAACAGCTAGTTTCCGCGCATGCTAGTGGACCTCCACGACTTTCTGGGTACTAATGAACTATAACAAGAAGCTAATGCTCAAAATCGATTATTCATCCGAGTTTAGTAATGACCTCACCTTCTATTTGTTGTTTCATGTCGCTTACTTGTGTTTCCAATGTGTGCTTTAGTTCTGAAAAGCAGTCCATCAAGTAAATAAGCATCTGTGCTAACAATGACAGTGCAGGTAGTTACGGTTCCTTTGAAAACGTAGAACAACCAAAAATCCCCATGCTCCTTGTTATTTCGAACCGTTCATCACCGTAAGCTCAGCATTCATCACAAGAAAATATTGGGAAGTTGAATAATTCTGAAGAAGTATTGCCGCCGTCTGTCTTTTTCAGCCATCGCAAGAGCGAGAATGTAAGAATATCACTTAACATTTTTCAAGGTGACTGAAAAACAGCGGTGCAGAGCGCCTCTCTTCTTGACATGCCTTATACATACAACTTTTCCAGACTTCTATAGAAATACAGCGGCAGTGGCGAACCTGGTAATTCGGCGAGGGGAAGCCAAACGTCAAAGAAGCCGCCTTTACCGCCCAGGGGTGTCTTTTGCATTCTGAGGTGTGTGCTCTTGACGAAATTCTTTGGCGCCTTTCTTAGGGTTGGGTGTTTTTAAGTCTTACAGGAAAGTAGCGCTGTATATTTGGCCAAATGGACGCCACTGTCTAGAGAAGAATGGCCAAAAAATTGAACGGAGGTCTGCGGTTGCCAGTGAAAGGGTGAAAAACAGAAAACGCCGGAAAACACGGTACCTTCGTCAGGCTTATCTTCTTTAGTCAGCCGGTGCATGCACCGCAAACAGTTCGAACAGTTCGAGGGCGTTCGGGACTCTGTCAGCGCCCAATATTCGGAACTCTCGTCATTCGGGACCTCCGCCTCACGGACCTAAGGCGGTGTTTGCCCTCCCTTGGACCTGCCCTTGAAACCAGATCAGCTAGGGTCGCGTGGTCACATGGCCAGGTAGCACAACATCACATTAACAGTTAAAAATCCCATGACTTCTCTCTGTGTTTTTGCAGCATTGCTGGTACACTGCTGTTATTGGCCCTGAATTTTTGCTGTTAAATAAGGATAATCTTCTGATGCCGTTCAACGCAGATAAGTGTTTCGGTCACACTGTGTCCGCTCGGGCTAAAAAACCCACAACCACAACCCCACTCAGCTCGGGCTCCGTCCGACACAGATCCACGCTTCCTGTGGCCGTTCCAGTGAACGTTAGTGCTAGTCTCTCACAATGGCGACCAGGCAACTCTGCTGGAGACGCGGGCAAGACCCCAACGGACGATAATCGGTAATGAACGCACAGCTACAGCCAATCATAGGCAGTGATGCTGTAAAACGGGGGCCATGTCGTAGATACAACACTAACGTCGGGCGCTCCAATCAGCGCAGGGAGTAAAACAACTGATGACTACCATCAAAGTTTTCAGTGGTGGGTCTTCTTCAAGTTCAGTACCTGCATCCCAATAAATTTACCAGACAGTTTGGTCCATAAAATACCTAAGGTTCCGTTAAAAACTGGCTGCCATGAGCTCACTAGTCCTGTTCATTCACGACTGGGGTGGGAAAATGTTTATTTCATTGGGCTCAATTAGATTCGCGCGATACCAGTAAAAAAAAAACAAGCTCAGGTAAAGCTCAACTCGCTAGAAAGCTAACGCCATTTTCCAGCGAGAGAAATCCCAAGAACCAGTATCAAAGTACAAAAATATCAAGGACATACATGACATGTTGCAAATAATTGTTTTTAGGTCATTAATATACAAATTAGCCTTAGTACTGAACACATCGAACTGGTCCTCAGCAAAAGTGACATCTTTACGGACGTGTCCTAAGAAATTTTCCTCAGCAAAAGCGACATCAACTTCTGCTCCGCAATGCCAGATGTTAGACCCAAGGATATTACAACCATGGGCAGAAATCCGGGGGGGTTGGGCTTGGGTGGTCAGGGCCCCTGGATTTTATGTCTCCCATGGATTTGTATAGGGCTTGTGTTTCCGTGCCAGCGTTAACCCACCCACGATCGAGAAGGTATCTCAGCCATGATTAAAACCACAACGGAAATTTGAAATATTCAGTGGCCAATCAAGGCTGCACCAAACCTGTTCTATTCATAAAGACCTTGGCTTATATTATATTATATTATTATTATATTATTAGCCAAATCGAAGAATCGTAGGCTTATCCTGTCGATGAATAATACCAGGATAAGAGGGGAAAACGAACTCAGTAAGGTCAGCCATTCATTTCCTCCAACCAAAACCGTCGCGGGCGGAAAGCTCGTCGAGTTCAGCAGTCGTGCGGGACAGCCTAATTCTCAGGCTAATCACCAGAGCCACCTATTGGTAGAGATTAGAAGTACTCCGAATAAACGCTGTGACGGGCGGTAATATACCAAACCAACATGGAACCCATTTCCATTGGCGTAGAAAATCGGATATTACTGGGGGGGGAGGGTGAACACTTCCGTTTTAATAATCAACCATACTACGATAGATGGTAAGAATTGATCTGGCCTACTGATCCCAGAAACAAATCCGAACGTTGCTGCGCACCTTCATGTCCGTACATGAAACCCAATCTTTGGTTAACACATAAGCCGGCTCAGCTTCCCCGTGCGAATTTCAGAATCATTGTCACTGCAATATCCTTAACCTATTTGTGGCCACCCATTTGGCAGGGGCAAAGCCCCCAAGATCGAATCAACCGGCATTTAAAAAATCAGATCCCACCAAACTATTTAAAAAAAATCAAATATTTTAAGGAAAAGTGAAAATAACAATTTTATTTTAGATTCCATAACCCTTGTCTCTGTGACGATTTCACAAAACAGTTCAGATTTACAAATAATACCCAAAATTTCATATACTAGTTACCAAAATGAAATCAATGGCAGTTCCAGGACCAGGACTAGAGGAAATAAACAACCTAAAAGTTGTTACGCGGATTAGAACCGTGATAACTGCCACTTACACATAAATAAATAAAAAAAAACCACAGGGGCGGAGAGTAAGTAAAACAGTGGGGTAAAACATCCCAACAATAGCAGTGGTATGCATGAGTATATTAGTCCCTCACTAGTTAAATTATTTCGATAATTTACCCTCCCATGGCAGCTCGGGAAAGGGGGTACATAGGCGATCAAGGACTCTCGTGGGGGGCGGGTGGGGGTGATTGGAAACACATTTTTAATATACAACGATATTGAGTCGCGGCGGTGATACTGGCTGGGAATATCCATTTAAAATGTGTAGTGACTGGACACCCCGGTAATCTAGAATCTGGTTATAACTATTTTGAATTTCATAACCCAATTGTATTCGCCCGGCACGGCTGTAAGCAGTCTTCTCACTTACTAACGTTTAGTCCTTCTGATAACATTCCCCCATTTGAACTGCAACCGCCCCTGATAATACAAATAGTGACAATTAATGCACTATCATCTCACATAAAAAATGATATAATAAAACCATATAACGTACAGGATCAGCAGAACGGCTTCCTTTACAAAGAACCCATCGCATACGATAATACTGTTTGTGGATAAACCTCCCAAAACCCAGCCAAGCTCCGCCCGGTAAATAATAATATTGACAATTCAGAAAACCTCCGACTAGTTTTAGGAAAAGTCAGGAAGTTTCAAAGTTCTATCGCAAGCCGTTTCGGAGATATTCTGAAAAACCTTAGGGGGCAATATAGCCCCCGCCGGAAATAGGGTTAAATGATCATAATTTACGCAGCTTAAAAATATTTTTAATATAATCAACGCACCTTAGCTGCGATGTAGGAAGCCTTTGCATACGAAGTTGCACCTTAAACCTATTCTTGTAAGAAGTGAACTCTGTCCACCCCTCATGTTTTCCAAGGATATCTCCCAAACATTTTTTAAAATAAATATATGAAAACTTTTGGCTTTGCTTAAAACTAAATTACATATTTTCTAAACAGTTTGAGACAGCTAATACCTCGTGCAATAATATATATATATATATATATATATATATATATATATATATATATATAATATATATATATAATATATATGTAGTCTATATTCTATTATATAGCTATTAGTTATTCCGTCTAGTCATTCTATATATATATATATATATATATATATATTATTGGACAAGATATTCATACACATATATATATATAACAAGATATATATTTTTGCCTGATTTTTAGGAAGGTTATATTTGCAAGTCCGTGTTTTACCATGTACAGAACAACGACCTTCTTAGAACAAAGCTGTTTGTAACCATTTTAAGAGTAGATTGCTGTAGGCAGCAGTTAATAGTACTGCTCAGGGGTCGAAAAGCCTACCATTCTGCCAATCTAAATGGTGGCAACCCAAGGTGGGCAAGGTGACAAAAATTAGTCGACATATTTCCTCCAGGCAAGCATAGGAGCACATTTTCGAAATTGGCACCTGCAATTTGAGCTCACAATGTTTTTCAACACTAGGCTGGTCCAAGAGTGTCCATTGCTATCTTCTAACGCAAAATGTGGCACATTTTGCAGCCTGGTCCGGTGGCACATTTATGGTTTTTTTTCAATAGTGACACACTGAACACTATTTTGGCCCCTGGTACTGCCCAAATATTGATAGATTTCGCAGTGCTGAGAGGAGGAACATGATTATAAGTTGACAATATATTTAACGGTCTGCCTGCATTAGTCCTGGATGCAAAATGGAGCTAATACACTTTTTTATGCAGTCATACCTATACTCATTCAGCACTTTATGTAGGAGCAGAGGCACAGGCTAGAGAGGTGTTTATCAATGGTTAATCAGATTAACTAATCTAATGAGAGGGATTGAGTTTAGGGATAATTTGACCCCGATAACCAAGTATAAACATTTATTAACGATAGCCAAATGTCTATGGAGGAATTCTGTAGATAGCATTTGTAATACTTTATTAATATGAATCAACCAATTTGATCAAAGCAAATCTAACCAAAGATAGCATGGTGGCTGAACCAATGGGAAAGTTTGCAACCATTATACTGGTCTAACTTTACACGTACTAGTGATGGGGAGCTGGCTATTGTTAGCATCTTAGCTGCAGTCAGCATGGAGAATGTTAATAATTGACCTCTTAAAATAATGGAGCGAATTATTGTTAATAAAATAATAGTGATTGGCTGAAATCCGGTCTAGTTGACGCCAGACCTCATGATCTACGTATGCACATACATAGAAATAAGCGTTTCCATGGCAATAGCCAGTCTCCATAATCCTCATTCTTCCTCAAACTGTGGTGTTCCATGGACGAAAAGGATGGAATCGGGAGTCTCTGGTGCTTTGCAAGATTTCTATCTCTGTTGAATTATCACTAAAATTGTGCGTGTCTCCTTATAGATGTCTATCAGCAAAAATCAAACAAGTAATAGACGCACCTCTTGAAGCACTTTTTCACCTTAGGGTGCTTCTCGACGAAAGTACCTCCTTTCTGATGCTTTCAATGAGATATTTTATTTTTTTACAGAGATAGGTCCTTTTTCTATGGCAGGGTTCAGAGGTAAGCCTCCATCCATGTTTCATGTTTAATGTATTAAGTTTCATTTAACACAACATAAATGGTTGTCATAGCTCTCAAACTTGAAAGATCCAATTCAGGGGATTTTTTGTTCGGACTGATGTATATCCTGTAGACCTGTAAAATATATTTCAGTTTCTTCCAATGCACATGCTGATAGAAAACAGCTCTGAAGTTGTGAGAAAGACAAAGCACCACCAAGGTCCCATGAAAGGTGGTATTCCACCCCGCCACCGGAAAGGCAGTCTCAGGTGCCTTCCTTGGATATACAGGGTACGCACAGGATTTCGATACTCGTGGCCTGTAAAAAAAACACAGAAAACAACCAGATCCCACACTGTCAGACTGTCGAAGTGCAGTGTCAGGAAATTTTCTTATTTTAACACAACACAACCAGATTGTCGAGAGAGAGAAAAATCACCGCTGGTTCATGCATAGTTATGCTTACCAAACAAGCGCTTGGGGCTGCTGGCACGTTTCTTTCTTTGGTCTGAAATAGCGCAACGTATTCAGCATAGATGTGAAGACTGTTACTGGTTAATGGAAAACGCACATGAAAATGGTTCTCTAAAAGAATATGAGATTGAATGCAGAAAGACCATTTTTTCTTGAACCAGGTTATTAATATAACTTTATTTTCTGGGTCTTACGGGCGAGGTTCTCACCTTATTCAGCGTAAAACATTCCAAGGCAAGCTCCACGAGTTGAGAATATAGAAATGGAGTGCTCAAAACAGGCAGTAGACGGCCAGCCTCCTTAGTTAGTCCCAGCTCATTCTCTCACACATGGGGCTATGATAAAAAAGTCTCTGCAGTGCATTAATCTAGCTTAAAGGTCGTGCTCTTTACAATTCGCTGTTGATAGCCGAGTCCATATGCAATGCATTCAAAAGGAACACTAGCGTGAATTGATACACATTACCTATAACATTTACTATCTATAGCGAATTTGGGTGCTTTCAAAATAAAACCAACTATATTGAAGTGACATGCCTGCGTTCTATTCAAACTGTATTATGTCGCCATTGTGCTTCTCACCAGCTGAAAACGGCATCGCTTGATATGAAACCGGGCACTCATAAGGTCACTTACTTCGAGGTATGTATAAATTCACTCGACAAGATCCCATTGTAGTTTATTTCAGACGCATGCTGAGTGCCGAAGGAGCGAGGCCGTCGTCCAATAAGCTATGATAACAGACTGACGTCATGTATGTGTGTGTTGCGTTTTTAGAGGATATAGCATAGTTATATCCTCCAAAATTTATCTAATTTTTATGATTTCTCCAATCACCCAAGGTCAGCTGATTAAAAAATCGCTACCCACAATACACTTCATGTGCTGAATAATAAAGCTACATAAGAAGAAAGCATTGCTTAATCAATTTTTAAACAAGTCCATACAATTTTTGTGCCGTCAAAATAAACATTGGTGCTAGTAAAAAGTTTATTTCGTTCGCAGCATCAGTGTTATACCATATTGGAAAGACCATACCCACAGCTCGATCGCACCCAATTTAGGAGGACAGCATTGATGCGTATTGGTGATCCCAGCGGAAATCGTGAACGGAAAATTGGTGCGATCTATGCCATTTATTTACCATATATTTAGATAGCCATCGCAAAAAAGTTTTCGCTTGCGGAACTCCTGTAAGCAGGCCTTAAAGATAATGAAATATCTATTAGATAATGATAACATTCACACCAACCAATTTGGCTTTCACAAAAATCGTTCAAAATACATACCTTCTTTACACGTTTCTTATTACTTCAAAAACTTTTAACTAAAGCATTTGAAAATGGAGACTATGTTATGGTTACCTTCTTATATTTGCGAGAAACTTTCGATACGGATTACTTAAGAATGTTCATACTTAAAGCAAAAAAAGGCATCAAATAAAGGCATTCGAAATTCTATCTTCATATTCATCCGAAAGAAAATAGTGCGATGAAATTTGAAACGAGGATTCTACTCTCACAAATATTAGAATCGCGTTACCACTGGGACTCCTGCTGCGCATAATATATGTGAATGGCCTCCCATTAATTGGCAAAAATGTTCTTTCTCTGTCTTAAGCAGATAATAATAATGATAATCTTTGGGGCTTATCGACGCACAAACTACCACGGTCACATGGCGTTACCAATTCTTTCCCTGTTGAAAGGGTTTCTCGGGAGCCAGCTTGCTTCTTGTTCAGAGAAGCCGCCGGGTCTTGAACCTGGGTTGGCTGTGTGGAAGGTAGCTACACTGACCACTCTACTTCACTTCCTAGTTTTTTTGACTGGACATCTTTGGCACGGCAATTTGCCAAGTATCTAGGTCGGCACCATTTTAAGTGAGGTAAATATTCATTCGGCTACCTTCAAACACCGGGGGGTAACAGGTTTTCTACCTCGCCCACTGGTCAGAGGGAGTAAGGGTAGCAGGATGCAAAATAATTCATATTCTCCTTTTATATCATCTTGCCACATCACCATCCGTGGTCCTGCCTTGATGACATGTGTATGTTAGTATGTTGCCGTAAGGCATGCCTAACATGCAACAGATGTAACACATGCCTGTGACTCGGCACACAATGTAGCTACATTGTGATGCCTTCACATAGGACAAACATTGTAAAAAAACAGCCCTCTGCTTCTTCAAGTCCTCCTCATCTACAAGATTCCAAGAAAGGTTGTGCCCGAATATATGATAATTGGTTTCGCTCTCGATTCCTCTTTTAGGATAATTGTTTATTACAATTGTTTGAGCAACAGAACGGGTCACATTATAAGCTCAAGAGATAGACCAATATAGGATGAGCTAGGAGATTCGAAGAGGTAGGGAAAATAATATACTATCATCTTCCATACATTTGCAAATTCTCAACAAAATAGCTCAAAAACTGCAGAAAAGCAAATGCAGGCCCCGGTGGGTTCCTCCTTGATACCCAGGGACGCTGGTTCAGACTCTTCGATCAATGCTCCTGCTGATGCTTCTGAGGAGGCTGCACATGAAAAGGATAAGAAAATGCCAATTCTTACCACCGCCCTTGCCTCCCACAGCCAACTGGTGACAACGGAGGCTGATTTGCAGCACCAGGGTTTCCATGATGGTCCGCCCCCATTCATGTGCCTCCGCCCGGATTAACAGTGCGTGAGCACAGTGGTCGCCCCGGATCGCCCCTGACTATCTCAGGTACCATTGCTGACTTGTGACTAACTAGATCTTGCATTTTGGGCAGGTTGCAACATTGGGCCGAGCTGTAAATTTATGGACTCTCCTTTTGGTCAGGTTACAACATTGGGCCGGCAGTAAATTGATATTGATATACCTGTAACAACCATTGCATAAAATGTATAACCTATTCTCTTCTTGTGCGTAACCTATTCTATTCCCCAGCCTATCACTTGCTCATCTTCCTTGAGTTTTTTGTTGTTTTTCTTTTCCCTTCCAAATTTTATGTTGCTATAGCTATATCTTATGGACAACTCTTACAGATTACCCCCTGGCCTCTTGCTTGATACATTATTAGCCTCTTGTTTGATACTTTTCCTTCGAAACATAATGTAGCCATAACTATATCTTACAAAATTACCCTGTAATTCACTCTCCTAACACCATGCTTGATACATAAACAAAACTCATCTTTTCAGGGCTCAACAACTTGCAAATGCCAGCCTGAAGCTCTGATCAAGCTCAAGGCATTATCATGAAAGTATGGTAAATTGGTCCACCTGAATGAATTGGTCCACCAGGCATGAAAACTCTTTGGTACAGTTTTCTTTCTTTTGTCGCCTCCCTTCTAACATATTGTGTACTTGTTCCCTGTCTGAAAATTAACATAAATATTTTCCTTGGTTACCAATTCTAGTTCCTAGCTTGATCCAATTTTTGCTGTTTGACCTCTGTGCCCATCCACTCTTGTGTACTTTTGCACTGAACATTCAATCCCTACCAAACAATGTAAATGCAAACAGATTTATCCCAGAGTTCGCTCCTCACGATAATGACAACAATATTGAACAATCAAACCTTTTAGAGCCTCTAAAATCTTGTGATTACTGCTCCTTAGGTACATACAACTCAATCAATTCAGGTAAAGATATCCTGCCCATTATCCATATCAATATTAGGTGCCTTCCCAAGCACTTTTATACCCTGGAATACCTCATTTCCAAATTTAAACAAAAACCACTCATCATTTTAATAGCTGAATTTTGGCTTGCACCTGAGCTTACAAACTCTTATCACCTCCATGATAACAATTTTGAAAGTTCTACTCCAGAGCAAAACAGAGGAAAAGGGACAGGAATCTATATCAAGAAACATCTCTGTTATAACAGGAGGTATGACCTAGAGTCAAAATCGCTTCAATTCCAATCAGTCACTCTTGAAATCTCAAATATTCTCCCATTCAATCTTACTGTTGGTTCCTTCTACAGATCACCATCGTTTCCATCTGGAATGTTTCTTGATTATCTGGATTAATTCCTGCAAATCTTATCTATGAACAAAAGACAATGCATAATAGGAGGCGATTTCAATTTTGACATCCTGAAGGGAGGCTCCATTGATCACATTGATATCTTTATACATTTACTTGCATCATACGGTTTCAATCCGTGCATCTCAATTCCCACCAGAATTTCGACAGAAAGTCTAACACTTATTGATAACTTTTTCAGCAATGACATATCTACCATAAAATCTTCCTCAGTTCTCATGTCAGATATTAGTGACCATCTGCCCATTACACTCGAGCGTCACTCCCCAATTAATGTTAAGCACTTAGCGCAAAAACCCACCATCTCATTTGATTTTCGTAATATTGATATTCTGAAGGTGAAATTGCCAAACAGACTGGAAAATCTTTCAACTATTAATGATCCCGCCCGCGTCGCAACCTTGATACAATCAGCTCTCGTGGATGAAATCTCCAATCTCTCGACAAGGAGAAAAACGTGCCGAAACACACCTATTCAACCATGGATCTACAGCATTCTGAGATGTATAAACAAAAAACAGATCTTTATAATAAAAATTTCGCACGAAATCTAAAAATGATGAATCCTTGTATAAGAACTACAAGAACGTGTTAACTAATGTCATACGAAATGCCAAAAAACTATATTACCAAAGAAAACTAGAAGAAAACAAATAATATCCTCGAAAGCTTTGGCACACCCTTCTACACTTGATGCGAAAAAAACAAACACAAAAATGAGCTCCCAGAACTATTCGAGATCGAGAATAAACTAGAAACAAATCCCCAAAATACTGCGCATCATTTCAATAAGTTCTTCTCAACAGTAGGTGTTTCTCTGGATGCCTCGCTTCCGCCGTCCACCTCAGATCCTCTTCAATACCTTGAAAGGGACCAAGCGTCCCCAACTTTTCATTTTCACCCAATAACTGAGGCAGTGGTTCAGAAAACCATAACGTCCCTTGGTAATAAGGGAGCTGGGTATGACGGTATGAGTGCTAAGATACTAAAACGTATATCTTCTTCAATCTCTCCCCATCTAACCTATCTGTTTAATCTGTGCCTAGCTCATGGTGTCTTCCCTGATGAATTCATAATTGCATTAGTTGTTCCTATTTACAAATCCGGTAATAATCATCCTTTACAAATTATAGACCCATCTCCATACTCCCTATATTAGCCAAGGTATTCGAAAAAATTGTTTACCACCAAATCATTGAATACTTGAATGAAAATAACACCATCTTTGAAAATCAATTTGGATTCCCCAAAAAGCCACAGCACATTTATGCCAATTACCCTACTATACGATGACATTACATCAGCATTGACACAAAAAAAGTTTCTGCAGTCATCTATCTAGATTTTAGCAAAGCCTTCGATACTGTCAACCACCATATGCTTCTTTCAAAATTACGCTTATACGGCATTCATGGAACTTCTCTAAAACTTTTTTCGTCCTTCTTAGAAAATCGTACCCAATATGTTAAGTTCAACAGAACCATTTCAGATGAGCCGTGTCGAGTTTCTACTGGCGCACCACAAGGAAGTGTTCTGGGTCCGCTTTTGTTCCTATTGTATCCAAATGGCTCGCACAAATGCTCATTGATCCCAAAATTCTATCTTTTTGCAGATGACACGGCTCTCTTTTTCACCTCGAATGAAAAACTAGCCTTGAAAAGCACATCCAGGATAGCCTCAAAGATATAACGACCTGGCTCTGTTGCAACCGCCTTTCATTAAACGTGAAAAAATCAAACTACCAAATTTTCTCAACGTCTCCTCAAAATGATCTAAATATTCAAATCAACAATGAAAACCTACAACGTAAGTTTTGTACCAAATACTAAGGAATCTGTAAATGAGGAATAACAGCCTGATGCTCATATTATATAAAACTTGTTCGAAAATTAACAGTCAATATATTTCGCCCATGGGGCATGATCACGACAGCGAATCATTCGCTGTCGTGATCATCATGCCCCATGGGCGAAATATATTGACTGTTAATTTTCGAACAAGTTTTATATAATATGAGCATCAGGCTGTTATTCCTCATTTACATATTTATCACCATGCTCAAAATAGCTCTCCAAGACATCATTTACTAAGGAATCTTTATTGAGGAGAATCTGAGGTGGATACAGCATATACAAACGTTGAAAACACGATATCAAGAAATATAGGTATAATAAAAAGATCTCAGAACATCCTAAACTCTGGTCATACTCTCCTGTTATACATTTATATGATATTACCAATTATAAATTATGGCCTTCCGATTTGGGACAGCACATATGAATATAAATTAAACAAGCTGAAAGTGCTCCAAAAGAAAATAATTAGAATAATTGACAAAAATTACCGCCTGGCGCACACAAGTCCCCTGTTTAAAAAGTACAAAATTCCCAAGCTTAAAGACCTCATTGAAACATCAAAACTAAACATCATCCACAACTATCTAAGAAATTCTCTCCCTTACTCATTGTCAAAAAATAACACGCGTAGACCAGGACAAAACCATCCGAAACACCCGAAATTTGCAGCACTTAAATGTACCAGTTGCCCAAACAATGTATCGTAAATTTTCATTCTTTATATCTGCCCCTAGAACCTGGAACAATGTAATATGTACCAAAATAAGAAATATAAACGATGTCCCGCTAGGAAGGAGCTTCTTTAAAACGGTTGTCTCTAAATTATACTTTGATAGTTACTAAATGATTAAACTTTCCACGTGGGGATAAGAACAAAGCTATATTCTATAAAATAGAACTCTATTGCAATAAGTTATGGTATGTTTCTTCTTGTCATATGTACCAACTCTAAATACTAACTATGCTGTAACGCTAACCTATGCTGTAAATTTTCATTGTGAGCTTAAAAGTAAAACAAAAATAGTGGCTTAACTTAAGTGATTGCATAAGGTGGTGTTAACACAGGCGCGCCTCCGACACCCCCTCTTGCCCCCTCCAACTCCCTGTGCTTGCTGCTGACACTAACTACTCAACCTTGCCACTACTAACCATGTCTAAAAAAAACCTGTTCCATCCTCCGAGCTTAATAACCTCTTTTTCCCGTGGGAACTGCTGGCCCGGCTCGGGAGCCGGTGGAGATCGGTGGCGTCGTGCGCGCCTGTCGGTCCCGCTGACCTCGAACGGGTGGTGCTGCTTTCGTCCGGTGCCTGGCGGGACACCTGGATTTCCTGGCGCGGCTGAGCCCGCGTGCTGCCGACGCGGAGCGGATAAACCGGGCCGATCCCCGAAGTCGCAAGGCTATGGCGACGGCTGGGGTCGTTTGGCGTCCGGTATGCTACGGAGCCGGTAGCGTGTGACTCCGCTGTGGCCGCCGGGCGGCGCTACTGCGGCCGCTAGGTGGTACTGCTGTGCCCGACAGGTGGTGCTGGGCGGCGCTACTGAGGTGCTTCGGCCGTCTTATGCTGCCCGGATGTCCTCTGCGTCGGTTGGCTCGCCTCAGCTTGTCTGCGTGACTTGGATGAGGCGGCCCCAGTTCTGTGATGAACCATAACCCATGAATTTATTTTACTTTTTTATTTTTTATTCTCACCCGTACCTTTTTATTTTTTTCTCCGAGTGTCTACCATGTATTGCTCACATTCGTCACCGCAGTTCTTGACGCATGGAACTTATACACTGCCATATCTCCGAAACTTCGCCAAAAAATATTTTCGAAGCCCCAATTTCATTATCAGTGTTGCAGAACCAGAAATTTGTCAGGAACAGTACACATCAAGTCATCAGAGCCTTTCAATCGCCACTGCTCCCCTCTGGTGAAGATTCCGCAGCGGTACCACCACTAGCCACAGTTGGGGAGCGCCGGCTCAGGAGTGCAGATGATAATCCCCGCGTCCGAGCAGAAACACTGCTGCCCGTCGTTGCAGAAGAAGCTACCGGGCCGGCATACTCGGTCTACACAGAACGGGGTGCCTCCCCGGACCACGCACGTGCCGGCGATGATGTTGGGTGCTGGAGGGCATTTGATGGCGGCGCACGGGTCTGGTTGGGCCGGAGCGACACATCTGCGACGGTATCCGTACTTTTCCGTGCAGCACAGCAGGTTGCCTGGGCAGTCATTGTCGTACTTGCAGGACTTGGCGTACGCTGGTAGTTTCTGTGGACAGAATCCTGGCTTTGGCCTCGCTCGGGGTACGCAGATTCTGGGCTGGCCACAGACAAAGATGGTGCCAGGCGGACATTTCCACGAGCTCGGCGCACACGGGTCGGAGTTGCAGATGACCTGCGAGGCCGAGCACAGCAGCAGCAGCCCCAGTTGTAGGACACGAGTACCGTTCATTGGGCTGTGAGCGGAGAGTGTGACTGGCGGCTGCGGCCGATGGCTGCTGACGGCCGTACTACGGCCTCTGATGACGTGGCGCTGGCATTTGAGCCACCTGTCCGCCAGTGACAGACGCTGCTAAATCACACCGTGGCCGCAGAATGTCACAAAGGAAGCCGCTTTCTTGCCTTCGTCTAGGTTGAAACATGTTCCTTCACGGCCCAACAGTTTTTTAATGCTCTCAATATGAAAATATCACATACGACTCCTTATTGCATGCTACTCTTTGGGAAACTCCAACAAGTTATTTTACTGAGCATCGTGCTTGCTGCCGATTTCAAGGTCACATTCCACGTATGGCGTGTGCGATGGACGTGTCGAAATGTCACTATGAGTAATGGCTGCAGGCAAGTCTTGCCTCTAAAACATTTTAGAACCATTTGAAATTGCAAGAATGTAATCAGAGAATCCGTCAAGTCTTTGAAAATCACTTCCGTGATTCAAAAAAGAGAAGAATTTGATATGCATGAAGTGATATTTTGATTTCTTGGCAATGACGAGGTTGACTGGATGGCGCAGTTAGATTTTTCTTGTGACGGCGAGGGCGTTAGATAAAAATAACACAGATCCCAGGTCTCCTTACGCTCAATAGATGTGACGTAATATGCTAGGACCATAGGCGAAATGGAAGTACGCTAGGATATTAACTTTTTTTTTTTTTTTTTTTTTTTTTTTTTTTTTTTTTTTTTTTTTTTTTTTTTTTTTTTTTTTTTTTTTTTTTTTTTTTTTTTTTTTTTTTTTTTTTTTTTTTTTTTATTTTTTTTTTTTTTTTTTTTTTTTTTTTTTTTTATGGTTTTTTTTTTTTTTTTTTTTTTTTTTTTTTTTTTTTTTTTTTTTTTTTGAAAAAAGGGGTGGGCGGTTTTTTTTTTTTTTTTAAAAAGGGGGGGGAAAAAACCCCCCCCGGCGAAGGTAAATATTGCACTGACTAAAACCGTTCAGCTGAAAAATTCTGATTTCAATAAATAAGAGTAACACACAAGGGAAAAATACGTTGAGGTTAATACTGGTTGAGCCATTCATATAAGTTACCACCATATTCGGTAACTGGCTATGAGAGATTTCAAGCAGAAAATGCTTAGAGTAGGGGAAATTTTCCCCAATTAGAATTTAACAGCTTTAAAAAGACCCTAAAATTTGGGAAATGTTCTCCGCATGAATGACGACCAGAAACGTAGTTGCTCTGGCCTGTGCCAATCAGCCAGTCAGATAAACTCTTACGCCAGAAGTTGCTAAAGTACATCTCTGCTTAATTCATTCCAAGACCGGTCTGGGCAGTCAGAAGCCAACTTCTCACATCGACCCGGCAGAAACGGCTCGGCCCGACCCCACTCGGTCGATCGACCAAACGGGGTCTGCGTGAGCCCGCCGCAAACCCGATCACTTCGCAATGGACAAAAACAAGCAGCTTCTGGCGAAATCAATGAAGAAGACCTCTCAAGAACCATAACGAAGGAAGTTCAAGTTTAAGGTGTACTCCTGGTTAGCTTAATTGGCTTTCTGATTACTAAAGTTAGCAAATTATTTTTTAATCACTGGATTCGGGAAAAATTCCCAGGAAATGGACTCAGCGTGGAAGAAATTCCGCAGTAACGAGTTCTAGAGGACTTTTAACCGTGTTTAAGTTTATCTCTTTTTGGGAAATCACTGCTTCGCCTGATATCACATTTGACACGTGTGTCACATTTCACATTTGAGGAGTTTTGTAAGGTATCACATTCTTGGCATTCAGCGTGCTTCTAGAGGATGGTTGTATCATCTCATTCTAGTTTTTGTTTGTAGTAAAATGCACGCTTGCCCTTGGTTACATGATTATACGTTCTCCCAGAGTCTCCCATTAGGTACGGTGCCAGCGAAGACAACCTTTAACCTTGTTTGTTCAACACCATTTTCTAGTGTTTCTGTCTCCAGCCTTTTCGGCTACAATAACATAATACAGGAACTTCTTACCAATGGTATCCTACTATGAAATGTACTTAGTCAGGAAAAATCTTCAGCTTTTTAGACATCCAAACACTTCATACAATTTACTCATGTCGCACCTGACACTAACCCACATACCCATTCCTCATTTTCACTCGCTTCCCCTTCCACTTCTCGCTTTTCCGTTGCTGCCATTCTCCGAGCTAGGTTCAATGTAAACAACTGTGCTTACTGGATAGTTCATCCTGATCAGCCATTTCGGCCTCCTTTTCCATTTCTTCGGGCGTCTTCTTCTTTCTCATCAGAGGGTTGTCTGCATCCAGCATCATTGAATCCTCGTCATCCTTCTTCTTTATGTTGTACTGCGAGGGAAAAGAATGACAAAGTCGTTTATGTGTATTGTGTTCCTTTAGCTTTAGAAATCGCACCATCTTATTTATGTGAGGAAAAATATCCAATAACGTATCCGGGTAATCCAGGGACCAATGGGAGGTGCCCAAGTCCGAGGTCAGAAATTTTCATGCATCGTTCTAGGCGCCTGCCGGCAGCCGGTCAAATCACTGCCAGTGATGTGCGAATGTGGCATGGTGCAGGATGCTATTTCTTAGCAAATCGATTCTCTTCGATCCTAAAACATTCTTGAAGGCAATGAATTTGCATTTCATTAAGCCAGAAGTACCGGTTAGCTTCTTTAAATGCAGGTTTGATTTTCAGAACATACTTTAAAGCTCTAATCAATAAAATTCGAAACCATTTTTGTTTGAGGGAGGTCCAAAAAGGAAGGCATTGTATTCAGATTCGCAAGCCGAGTACAACGTGATACTTATATATTAAGAATTTGTATGGCTTTTGTGTTGTCAAGAGGTGTTCATGACAAATTAATCTCTTACACTAAAGATGCTCAGGTGTAGGGCTGAACGGCGTGTTATAGACCGACAATGTTATTATCAATGACAACGGGCTGCTGGGTTCCCTTTCAGTGCAAATTGCACATGCACATCAGCCGAATGTTTACCGGTGTACGAAAAGGACCAAACAGCCCACTTTACATATTTACTTTGTCTCTGATGACTTGCCGCATACTTTCCCTTTCCTCTTCCATCTTGCGGTGTTTGTCTTTCCTGCGCTCCTCCGCCTCAGCGATGGCCTCCTGCCGCTCTCTCTCCGCCTCTTCCTCCTTCTCTTTATCTCCGCCGCTGTCGCCGCCTCCCGGTAACTGACCTGACGACAACAGTGCTCTGCGTCAATGTCTCTGTTGAGTATGAGTGGTGGAGAAACTTCCTGCACGATTTACTTTTCCCCATCTAACCACTGCACTCGTTCATCTCACAACTTCTACCTTATAGTCGCTTTCAACTTCGTTGAAGAGACGTCGTGTGCACATCAAAAGCCTGCTTCAAATATTCGGAATATGTTGTTGACGTCATGCCATATATCATGGTACCTGCGCTGGCAGTTTTAAATGGCGAAGGGTCTTTCCATGTTTAGAAGTAAAGAACAGTCAACCATTTCACACACACGGCGCGGCACATGATCTCTGATCCCCACTTAGATAACAAATACAGAATAAAATTATCTGAAGTTCATGCACGCCCAGTCGTGGTTTTTCCTGATATTTAGTGATTGATATTTACGGATAAATTTTGCTTCACCCGGCTAAGGCGTCAAATGCCCCCAGTGGCGGATCCAGGAGAGGGGAGGGGGAATAAGGCATTTGCCCCAACGGAAAACCTCGGGGGCAAAACTATGTTTTTGCCCCCCCCCAGGCGATCGACCTCCTTTTTTCCATGACTCCATTTTAGTTCATAAGCAAGATCTAGGTGCTTTAACAACAGAACCAGTTAAGTTCAGTGTAAATAGTGGGCCTTGGATAGGAAAACAAATATCTTGAGCCCATATTTTTCACCCCGTTACGTTTTTTCTTCTTGTTCTTCTTTTGCTTTTCGCCTCAAATACCCCAAAATCCTACCGGTGAATCTGTAGCACAATTTTTCTCTGCAGGACGTTATTTTTGCTTTTCGACTTTGGTTTGCCCCTCCCAAACCGACCGGCTAGATCCGCCACTGAATCCCCCCTGGTTGTTTTCCCGGTGGCTGACAAACAGCGGTACAGAGATCTATTATACTTATGGTAGCTGTTCTTCAATATCGTTCAAAATTACCCTCTGAATCTCAAATCAAGGTCATTTCAGGTCAGGCCTTGAGGCTACGCTGCGTGACCTCATCCGCAAATAAGTTAAACCTTGCAGTGCTTCTACAAATTTCCGCCGAGCGCTCGGAAACTTATTTGCGTCATGAAGGTACCTGGGCCTAAATTCCGATGTCTGAAATTTTAAATTAATGATTATGCTCAGCAATAACTGTCACCTCAATATTGGGGCTTCATATCGGTTTAGGGTCACTCTCAAACGGCCAAGGAGGTCACAATAAGGCAAAGAAAGTCTCATAGCGTAAAGGCTGGTCCCCAGTTCAACACAGTAACGTTTCGCAGTTTTGAGGAGGCTCCGTCATTGAGGGGACCTCTGAACAATACAGGATGCAGCGGATACAGTAAACGAAGCCATAGACCAAAACAGAGTTGTCTGCTGACGGCGTGAGGGCTCTGAGATGGCCCAGTAAGTCGTTAAATAGCAACAGAGGTCTTTAGAATAGCAAACGAGGCTCCAAAAACAAAACAGTAGATACTCACGTTTGAGTAGAAGGTCAATAAACTGGGGCATAACGACCCAGAAATCGCAAAAGAGGGCTTCATTATGACACAAAGGAGCAACAAGCCAGTGCCCAGGGTTACGCAGGCAATATTCGAATCGCATACGAGGCCCAGGACACGACAAGACAGTATCGCTACTGACTGCCCCAACGCTGGTCCAGAGGGCCTTAAGCTGGGGGTTTAAGTCATGACTTCTATTTCTATTAAAAGTTGATGATTTCTCATAAGCAATCAAATTTTGTTCGTGTCTCTTCCTTAGCTTTCGTGGGAGTCAAGATATGGTGCGGTGGTCTAACCTCCCCCTCCACCAGGGGGAAGGGACGTGCTCGCATGTGTCACTATAGAGCCAGGGGTTACGAATATTTTTCGGTTCCGGAAATAAACATACACATTCTTAGATATTTCTAGCTTCATTACATTTTACAGATACACGAACCTTGTTTTTCGTTAGCTGCACCTGTTTGCATTGCCGTGCTAATACTTATGATTTACGAACAGGCGCTGTCTCCTACATTAGCGAAGCAAGTGTGAGAAATGAGGGCAGCGGAAATGCAGACTCAGCACGCAGTCTGGCAAACTAATCAGCGCAACTTCATGTAAAGCAGACACAGAACAGCTCTCTCGCAGTTTCCTAGAAGCTATCTAACAATTAAGGCCTGAACGGACTGGAAGGCCGAACGCAAAACGCCCCTGAGCGGGACGATTTATTGGAGCCTCCGGTAGCGGGTAATGGCTTAATGGGCGCTACTAGTGGAACTTCAGCCTAGTGTTGAATAAGTCAGGAGGTGGACTTTGCGAAATGTCGTACATTTAGGCTCCCCGTTTTCCCATTCCTATCATCTGTAAGTAATTGCAGCGAACCGGCGAGTGTTGCGCCTACATTGACACTAGAGGAGCTCAATAAACTTGGCCTCTCACTTTTTGAAAAACTGAGATATTTGATGCGCTTTGACCTGGACAGGTATGCACAAAAGTTTCAGGGTTTCTGGATTGGGAAAGTGCAAATGCCGATATTCTATCTTTTTGAAAAGTTTCTAGGCTCAAGCGTGTGACAGAGTTGAGTCAGAATAACTTTTTATAGGCACCATTCTCTTCCTCGCGTTACGGCAAATCGAATTATGTTGATATGACTATCGAAGTAAAATATACAAATGGCATGACCTAAGGTCAGCTCAAGGTCACCACCTGATCTAGCAACTCAATATGCATATCAATCGAATTGCAATAGTAATCCAAACGTAATGGTATCAAAATAGAAGCTTTATCATCATTTCCCGCAAAGTTATTGACCCAAGTCTAAAAGCTTGCTCAACTAGTCCCAGATGACCTCTCAGAGGTAACAGGTTCAAACTTACCACATGAGCCTGGGAGGGGGCTTAGGATACTACGGTTTAGAGAATATAAAAGTATTCTAAGCTGCATCTTCTTAGTTAGAGCCATTTTTCCACCGATTCCCGTTTTTTCGACCGATTCCCGGGATTTTCATATTGATGACCTAGATCATGATCTCTCCAGTGGAAATGCATGGGAAAACGGGAATCGGTTTCGGAAAACGGTAATCGGAAAACGAGATTCGAAATATCCGATAAATAAATTTTTATATACATTACCAGAAACTAAATCCCCAAAAACCTTAAAGTTGATGTGATCCGTGTGTTTTATGTACTGTTGTATATTTAGGTTTGCAGCGGGCCCACCTTTTAACAGTTTAAATATTCTTCACAGATGGAAGATGCCTGATATTTTGCCGTGATTATTGTTGTGTGATACGTTTGTATTTTCGAATGGTATTGTCATGTTCAAAATGTCCACTTGCTTGAAAACGTTTATTAAATTTACGAAACGGGTCGCATAATGAATATTTATTTACTTTTATAACAATGACAAGAATTGGAGAGATACTTGAAAACTTTCTTAAATACCTAAAAGAACAGTTAGAGACTTAGAAAAAGTTAAGAAGAGACTTGTTACTTCCAAAAACGGGGTCATATTCAATCATGTTTATATATATATATATATATATATATATATATATATATATATATATATATATAGTATACTATTTACTTATTGCTGATGATGTTTCTGTTAAGATACGAAACTGCTCAAATAAATGTCACTTCTAGCAAGTTTATTCTTTCTACGATTTCTGAGCGTTACATATATATATATATATATATATATATATATATATATATATATGAATATAGATAACACTAAAGCTTTAACTTCCTCTTTTGAGCATACACAAAAACATGAGGCCTAAAGTCATTCACAATTTTTTCTTTCTTAGTTTACAGTTGTCATGTATTCCACAGATGGAGCTCCAGTTTGATCGAGTTGCGTGTTAGTTCAGGTGTGTTCGCGGATGAAAGTCTCGGATCCATATTCTGAGATGATCATGATAGCTTGTGCGTAAAGTGGTCGGTGAGGATTTTCTGGTGAGCTGTGTTTGGTGGTGTTGTTCCACGTGGTTCTTGATGGAGCTGGTGGGCCTGGTGCTTGTGAGAGTGAGGCGTCGTGAGGATGTTGTCGTGGCACCGATGTACTTAGCGGC
Organism: Lepas anatifera; assembly: GCA_034440635.1. Taxonomy (NCBI): domain Eukaryota; kingdom Metazoa; phylum Arthropoda; class Thecostraca; family Lepadidae; genus Lepas; species Lepas anatifera. The sequence goes on along the minus strand of JAOTON010000950.1, from coordinate 220,828 downwards.
AAGGAGCCTACAATCCCTAAGGGGCAGTTAGATTGATAAAGTACATTGGCGTGACAGAGGGGTAGTCTTGTCTGATGTGTTGTTGCGAATGATGAGGTTGAAGTTTTTCTATTTTTATTTTTGTAATAGATAGATAGACAGATTTTTTATTTTAGATAGACAGATAGATAGATTTTGTAATAGATAGAAACCCAGCTGCATCTCACTATCTATTACAAAAATAGAAAAACCCAACCTCATCATTCGCAACAACACATCAGACAAGACTACCCTCTGTCACGCACCAATGTACTTTATCAATTTAACTGCCCCTTAGAGATGTAGGCCCTTGCCGCCAAGACATCGGTGCCACGACAACATCACCCACGACGCCCCACTCTACACAAAGCACCAGGCCACACCAGCTCCATCAAGAACCACGAAACAACACCACCAAACACAGCTCACCAGAAAATCCTCACCGACAACACATTTACGCACAAGCATATCAATGATCATCTCAGAATATGGATCACAGAAGCACTTACATCCGCGAACACAACCCGAACTAAACACGCAACTCGATCAAACTGAGAAGCTCCATCTGTGGAATACATGACAACTGTAAACTAAGAAAAGAAAAATGTGAATGACTTAGGCCTCATGTTTTTGTGTATGCTCAAAAGAGAAGTTAAAAGCTTTAGTCACGTTATCATATATTCATATATATATATATATATATATATATATATATATATATATATATATGGAAATGAGATGGTAGTGCGTATAACTGAATACCACTTTTAGATTCCGCTGGAGGGTAGAGGGCGCAATTAGTCGCATGGGCGTAATATACCCAATTTCCCGTACAGCGTAGAACGCTGCCTCCAGCAATCTCTCCAAAAACTTACCCGACAGCATGGTGCGCCACCTCCAGCAAGCTCATCGAGAACTTACTATGAGAGTATTGTATGAGAGAAGGAAAATGATGCAGAACATCTGATAAAATTTTATATTAATCACTCTAGTGATTAGCTTTTCATACGCCGTTCTGTATGAGACTATTCAAATTGTATAGTAAACGGGTAAAAAAGAAGCACTTCTCCAGCCGCGATCTCTTTTTAGGTCTATAGTTTAATCTTTAGTTTTTAATTGTTTTCATTTTCATTTTTACCTATTACTTTTCGGGATGTATACTGTCTGATGTGTTCCACTGTAAATATGTTTTTAATGCTTGGATTTCGCCTGTAAGTGGATTTTATCTGTTGGCGATGCTGCTGAATAAACCAATGAATAGATACAGTTACTGTACCCAATACACCCTTAGAGAAACATATGCAGGCTTTTATCGGCTGGGACACTGTCAGCAAATTTTCCGTCCGAGAAAAAGTGGCAGCGTTGAATCTGTTAATCTACGCACTTCACCGGTGTCGAGCAAGGGAGCGGGAGCCTGCCCACTTAAAATCTTAAAAGCCCCGCCACGTAGTGAAACTCGGAAAGAGGCGGTATAATCCCTGTCTTGACTTCTGCAGAAAATTGTCCACACAATGTCCTGTTTAAATCATTTCTGAGGTGACTATAGGTGCCATAGTGCTCCTATAGGAATCCATAAGAGATGCAGTTTTAAACCATAACGGCTGACAGATAGCATTGCAGCTGTCATATTACGGCTAAGCAGCATTGCAGTCATCTCGTCAACCCCAAACAAATTATGTATCATATGACCGTTCCAGGTCAAATCCGTTCATTGGCCTGCCTGAGAGGTCATGACTCTTACCTGCACCCATATCATTGGTATGATAACTCTCGTTACCGCAGTCTATTTTTCTTCTTGAATATAATGTGATATTACGGCCCAGAGTTTGTGTCGACATAGTCGCTGATACCATACTGAGCTGGGCGGGTCTCCTGATCGAATCGTCTTCAGTAACCCGGCGCGAGAAGCTGACCTCTGCGCCTTCAGAAAATAATGGACCGCCGTCTGCCGAGTCACGTGGCGGCGTACGCTGCGTCAGTACCGCCATCGTGGGCCCTGGCACTCAGCCGCTGACCCCGGGCGTCGACCCCGCACTGTCTGACTGGTTCGGTCAGCTGAATTTCACCTGCCACCACTTTGTGAGTCTCCACAACTTTCCGTGTTTCTCCTCCATTAATCTATACTTAGGTGACGGCCCAGAAACTGAGGTTTTTCCCAAGCACACACCAATGTTCATGCTCATTCCATGTGTTCTCTTTTCCCTGCTCACTTCAGAGTCATTCGTCTCACCTGCTCAATGTCACCGGGTCACTGTTTCCCACATTTTCCCATCAGTCTGAGGAGTTCCAACTTTACCTGTTTGCACCATCATAAAACCTGTTTCCGCTAGTAAGTGGTGTGGACAGTAGACATTATGAGGACATTCCAGCCAATTACAAACACAGCCACGGGTCCGACGGCGTCCGAACACAATGGGTGAACACAGGCACTGAGTGCTGAACCCTAATCATCCCAACAGAGCTAATTATTATCTGCGTGTCATGCTGTGACTGGGAATCAGTCAGCGGCTACGCTGCTGATCGTCGCATTCTGCATTCAGCTATATCTGGCGGCTGGAGGCATAATGGGCTATCGCGGCTGATCTGAGGCCGCGGGCTCCTCAGCGGCTGGCCGGGCTGCCACACGGTGCGTTATGCTGAGCCGACACTCGCGCCGCGGCTGACGCGGCTTCCCCGCTACAGAAGCATCGGCGGCCGGAGCGGACGGCGCGTGGCCGCAGTCCCGCGGACTGCACACCCGTCACGCAGCCGGCCACATCGATTCCAGGCGAACCGCAGCCGGCCGCTGGCTAACCACACGGGACCGGGCCGTCTCCAGCGAGATGTTGTGTGCTCGGCAGATTTTCTACGTGTTCGCACATCGGTAGAGGAGTTTCAATGGCTCTTTCTACGGTGACGCTGTGGCTCCAGACCATCCTTAACACGTTTTTTTTGAGCAGGTACGGATGTACATACATCCATCCATTTTCTTTTCTTTTTGCGGTATGGTTACGCTACATCTATTTTTCATGGTTTTGTTACCAAAAGGTCATGCGTGACCAGCTTGACCAGTCTTTTGAAAACAGGATGGGGCTAAATTTCTTCAAGCACTCAGACAGATTGCATTTATACGGATTATTCGGCTGCATTCCAAAGTGTTAACCACGCCCTCCTTCTTCATAAACTAAAAATTCATATCATCTATCTGGCCTGGCCCTGAAACTACTGAAATCATATCTTGTGACAGATAGCAACGTACTATTGTTAATGGTAAATGCTCACAGTGGTCCCATGTTAAGTCTGGCACACCGGAAGATGGGCTGTTGTCTCCCCTCTTGTTCGCATTATTCATTAACGATCTTCCTTCCAATATAAAGTCCCATTGTTTATGTTTGCAGATGATGTCAAAATATTTAGAACGATAACCTCTTCAATCGATTCGGCGCTCTTGCAAGAGCACTTGTGCAGACTTTGCACTTGGTCTCAACCCTGGAAATTACGCCTAAATCCTTCAAAATGTATATCATTTCGGATGACCCTCAAGAAAATTCCACTGCCAACCACATCTTTCATTCAAAACACAGCTCTGGAACATGTCAATTCAATTCGGGACCTAGGTGTCATTCTTGACGAAAAATTAACAATTGGCCCATATATTGACAATACAGTAAACAAAGCAAACAGGGCCCTAGGCGTTTATTTCGATCCTTCCAAAAACTTAGAACGAGAGGACACTTCAGTCCGTCTTCCGTGCGAACTTCCTACTACGCGCATGTGCGCTCAGTACTTGAATATGGATGTGTTGTCTGGGCAGGTGCAGCCAGGGTACACTTAGAAAGACTGGAGAGAGTACAACATAAATTTTGATTTGGCTCAACCATCACTCTCCACATCGTGCTGCGTCCCACACCCTATCATATTCTGACCTTCTCCAACATTATCACATATCATCTTTAAAATCTCGTAGAACTTATTATGATCTTATGTTCTTGAGAAACCTTTATCGCGGACGCATTGACTCATGTTTTTAGTCAGTTCATTTTCACTGTCCACTCCATTAAGAATCAATCAAAATTTGTCGCTGTTTAGAGTTTCGTGTGCCAGAGTGAACACTGTTAAGAACAGCCTTTTGTAAGGATGCCCCGTGAAGTTAACAGGTTTTTACAAAAATGCCCAACGTCTGACTTCTTTCATGACGATTATTGCACGTTTCGGAGAGAGGTTTTGAATATTTAAGAGCATTGTGATTTAGGGTCTGTTTGAAACCAACACAGTATATTTTTGCGGTGTATTATATTTTATTATTCCGTATGTGCTGTTTTTTATAAATGTATACAATATGTTTTAGGGCGCATTTTTTAGCGATGTGAGCATGATTTTTATTATTCTGTAAGTGTTGCTATCATTCGTGCATGTATGTACATAATTTTATCACAATGACTTCGTCCATAATTGGGAATACCCGTCGACGATTGAATAAATAAATTGAAATTTGTTTTGATTGCATTATGTTGTTTGAACTTCACACTGCTCTAGCGTATGTAAAAAAATTAAGGAGATAACCAACCTGAGTTTTCTTTATTCTGGTGCAGTTTTCAAGATAGCTCATTATGCACCCTAAGACCTCAAGGATTGATGTATTTTAAGATACAAAAACGTTATGGAAAATTTTAGATTGCAACAACAGGCACCAACCAGGGATTTCACAAATAACGTATGGAAAATGTATGCAGGAAACTGTGCCAGAAGCTAGAAAAAACCGTGTAGGTGGTCTTCTATTTTTAACACTAGCTGAAAGCATTCTGTGGGCTTTGTTGCACTGCAAGTTGTACGGTGAACCAGAAGTGGAGGGGCGGCAGTCTCTAACTAATGTGTTTAGGAACCCTTGCGATACCTTCCGACTCCTTGGACTAGTGCAGGATAGGCGCATAGGGGCAGCCCGTGCGCAGGGGCTGCCCTCCCACTTTCTGACTGGGGGCAGTGCCCCCCCCTCCCGCTCCCAACTGTGAGACGAATCCGGACCTTTTCCGTTCACAAATCAAGTGATAGGTCAATCATATTTTACCCCACCAGCGGTGACAACTTTTACCCTCCCCCAACTTGGAAAGAAGTTCCTGCGCATGTGCAAGAGATGTTTGACAACAACAGGCCGCACTGGCTGAGGAAGGTGTCCATGAAGCTGACCATGGGCTGGTTTTCGGCGTAGGGTTCACTGCCGATTGTAGACTCCACTATTCTTATTTATGTATTTTGTAGAGACAGATATGAGAAATGATTTGATCGTGAAACTGAAGAACTCATAGGAAACAAGCTTTATGAACCTTCATGAACGGGAAATGTGTTAAACATTTAGAATTGGAATTATGAATTATTTTTGTGTCAGAAGATTGCATAATCCTTGTCAAATTACCACTGTAACTACTAATAGCCACACCGCGCGACACACTCTACCTGCTGCCGGCCTCATCAAACAGTGGCCCATTGTTTGTTATGGTATTTGCAAACTATATATAGGCGGAAACCATTTTCCAAAAATAGAATGTATGCCAGAATGGTCAAAATTCCCTGGCTTTAAGTTTGAAACAGTGCTTCCACAAGAAAGATAAGCATCGAAATCGTAGTCAGAAGCATCGATATCCTCTTGTCAAAAGTGAACCAAAATATGTGACATGAAGGTAAGCTATCAATTGGCTGATTCGTCATGGAATTCCCCACCTACTGGATTACATCATACCCGTTGTGAGCCTAAAATAGCAGCGGTTCTGCAGCCTAGAATAGCCGTCGTAGTGCTGTTTTAGGCTACACCGCATCTACTGAGAGCCCGACGTAGCCACTGTGTGATGCATTCCACCCACTGGCGGGCTCGTTACATCGTGTTTCATTGTTTGGTATGGAATTTACCATAGCCAGTAAAATCTCCCACCGACACAGCCGGGCGGATACGATGGTCAGAATGGATACGTGGATCAGTAGGGGTACGTGGATCAGTAGGGACACGTGGCCCAATAGGGATACGTGGCTTGGTAGGGATACGTGGCTCAGTAGAGATACGTGGCTCAGTAGGAGTACGTGGCTCAGTATGGATACGTGGTTCAGTGTGGAGACGTGGCTCAGTAGGGAGACGTGGCTCAGTAGGGGTACGTGGATCAGTAGGGTACGTGGCTCAGTATGGATACGTGGTTCAGTGTGGAGACGTGGCTCAGTAGGGAGACGTGGCTCAGTAGGGGTACGTGGCTTCGAAGGGACGTGGCTCAGTATAGAGACGTGGCTCAGTAGGATACGTGAATCAGTAGGGGTACGTGGTTCAGTAGGGATACATGGATCAGTAGGGAGACGTGGCTCAGTAGGGATACGTGGCTCAGTAGGGAGACGTGGCTCAGTATGGATACGTGGCTCAGTATGGATACGTGGTTTAGTAGGGATACGTGGCTCAGTATGGAGACGTGGCTCAGTAGGGATACGTGGTTCAGTAGGGATACGTGGCTCAGTATGGAGACGTGGCTCAGTGTGGAGACGTGGCTCAATAGGGATACATGGCTCAGTATGGAGACGTGGTTCAGTAGGGATACGTGGTTCAGTAGTGATACGTGGCTCAGTAGGGAGACGTGGCTCAGTAGGGATACGTGGCTCAGTATGGAGACGTGGTTCAGTAGGGATATGTGGTTCAGTAGGGATACGTGGCTCAGTAGGGTTACGTGGCTTGGTAGGGATACGTGGCTCAGTAGGGATACGTGGCTCTGTAGGGATACGTGGTTCAGTAGGGATACGTGGCTCAGTAGGGATACGTGGCTTCGTAGGGATACGTGACTCCGTAGGGTTACGTGGCAAGGTAGGGATACGTCGCTCAGCATGGGCACGTGGGGTTAGTATGTATATGTAGCTCAGTGGGGGGACATGGCTTGGTAGGGATACGTGGCTCCGTAGGGATACGTGGCAAGGTAGGGATACGTCGCTCAGTGGAGAGTCTACCTCATGAGCCACAGGCTCCGGGATTAAGGCCTGGAAGGTCCTCTGAATAAGTGTGTTCCGACCCACCCCCTCAACATTGAAAAGAAAAAGAACGCGGAGAAATACACTTATAACAATTTAACACTAGTTTTATGTGTATTTCTGCAGACCAACGTAATATTATTAGAATATGATATTATTATTTAGGGGACTGCATGGATGCTTTAATGAGGAGATTTTAAATACCCTCCAGAAATTTCCCATCGAAAAGGGATTTTCCAGAGCGTTTATAAGCCCTCCATAGCGTCCCTGATGGAGGTTTGGAGACGCTCTGCGTTCGTTGTCCCGTCACTCGCCCCTGTCTGCTTCCCCTGAGCAACCAACCGTTGTGAGATAGCATGTGGGCATTATTCTATGTGTTCCTTATCTGTTGATAGTCGACGACGCTGATTTGGCTGGGTGTGCTGCCGCTGTTCTTTCTTTAACACCCACACTGAAGGGGGTCTGGCACTAACGCGCACTGGAGAGGGGCCTGATAGCCCCCTAAGATCTCAGAGACTAAGAGGCGCAGAAAAACGAGGTTTGGGAGGTGGGTGGGGGGGGCTATGTTGAACTACATCATGACCAATTTTCATTCACCTAGGTCAATATCTTCAAGGTCAAATGAGGTCGTAACGGTCAAATCTTGGCCATGCTGGGGACCGAGTGGAGAATTTCGTGATTATGCGGGAAATTGGCGGGAATAATCTAAATGCGGACCAGGGTCATAGAGAAAAGTTCATAAAGAACCTTCCCTACAGCTTTTGGGTCCAGGTCATTCAGGGTTCATTTACCTATAAGGTCACAATATGGTATACTACTTGCCATGTACAACGTGACTAGCACAATAGCAACTGTTTGGCGGGAAATGGGGATTGACCTTTCCCAATCACCTTTGACGTTGGCCTTTGACCTTGACCGTTGTGTTGAGATACCTTAACTATGACGTCATAGCATAATATATGTCTGACCGGGTAACGCCATTTGACCGGAAGCACTGAGGTCAGTGACCTTAAAAGTACTGATATGACCTTGACATGTGACCTTTGAACTTGACCTTGACCTTTATGTGAGGTGACCTTGGCATATAACCCCGGTTATACGGTGTTGTGACGTCACCACTCGGTCTTCAATGCAAGTGAAGTGGTCCGACCGCGCGATTACGGCGATCCCAAAATGCAGGTCTGACTTTGATGTCTAAAAGTAAAAAAATTTCGACCGATTTTCAAAATTGTTTGACCAATCGACGTGCTACTATATTCTGTTAAATGTGGCCGAGTATTGTTTTTCGGCTACAAGCGGTTCTTCAGCCACCTTGGAAAAACAGGTGGGGGCCTCCGAGGCGCCCCTCCAGTGCGCTCTCGTGTTAACCAATGAACATGTACGGTACCAAACAGGGGTGCTCTTCTCTAAAAATAGGGGGAGTATTTTTCGCACCTGGTACTAGACAAAGTGCTCGAGAAAAAAGTGGAGTAAAATTATCTGAATTTGATAACTCTGGTACGAATATATGTAGGTCCGGGCATATTCTTATGTTTCCATAAAATCTCATTAGTTTGAAATTAATTCAAGGCAGGATTTACTTTCCACTTCGAATAGTATAGGCCTGAGTGGCGTAGAGGCGAATGTCAGTGGACAGTGTTTCTCAAGCGGGCGAAGTGCTTGTGAGTTGGTATCGAATGAATTAAGCCTTTTAAATACCTAATTCCCCAAAGTTGTTTCCCTTTCTGCCACATGCCCCGGGGATGCCCAGGTCATGGGTGGGTCCGGGGCATGAGCCTACAAGGATCGACGACTCTGCGCTATAGGCAGGTCCAGGGTCTCTGATGAGGTGGGGGAGACATGATCGGGGAGACCACCCGCGTCAATTTATTACTGCAAATTCTATCAGTTGGGGGCGCCAAATTCTATCGTGGGGCGTCGAGACTCTTACTTTACTTTTCGCGAGGGAGCCGTGACAATGTCATGGGGTGTCGATGCCCCATCTGACCTCTGGATCCGTCAATGATCTGCGCTCCATGAAACCACCAGGTGGCAACTCCTGAAGCTCTACTTTCCAGCTCTCCCAGTTGGAGGGAGCTGGGGGTCCCCTGTTGGCGCCCCTGGTCGGCAGAGTCACTCATCCTCAAATCATCTGGCCACGAGGGCCTGAAGTCATCAGCCTTTTGCCGTGGGAAATTGGCACGTGCCATCGCCCACAACAACACAGATCCCATTGGACTGGTTCTCACGGACGGCCAAACGCTGTCTGAAAAGCTAATATGGCCGCAGTTGACACTCATTTAACGGAGGAGCTCAGCCAGAAAGCTAGGCATGCCCTGAGCCAGAAAAGTCCAATCAATAGCACCATGCTTTGGGACCTGTCCAAGTAGCCCCTCTTAAATGTCGGTGGCAAATCGCCAAAAAGTTCATTGAACAGAGGTAGGCCACGTAAGGGGGCCTGCCTTCCAATCACGACGACGAAAAATCAGAAGAGGACCAAATATCCTCGCATCCATCAAGAAGACAAGGCTCAGCATGCTACGTTTGAATAGCCGTATGACCCTGGCAGTTGGTGCGTCGTTAAGCCCCCAAGCTACGTTTGAATACTTCGGCCAAGTAGTTTTGATTTAGTATACCCAAGTGACGCTTTTGATTTGACCCCGTCGTAGTAGCAATGTTTGGAGACGAATTTAATCTCTAATATCCGAAGTCATTCATTTCTCACTACTCTTTTAGCCTCCTGGATATAAGCAGACATGAGAGAGCACCTCCTCCTGCCTGTCCAATATGAGAGCATCGCTTCTACCAGCCTACAATGGCTGGTCTATGAAATAGCGAGCCAGCCGGCGTGGTGGGTGATGGCGATGACACCGCTGCCTGCCCGTCCCAGCCTGCCAAATGGACCTCACCGGCCTTCCGATGGAGCCGCCTGAGCAGAGTGCCAAACTTGGCCGCCCAGCTTTTGGCGAAATGTGGAAAGTATGCTGCATCACATATGAGTCCGGTAATATTGAGCGGCGCGGCTGACTTACTGACACCTCAGTACACTTTAACTTCAAGGATGGGATGGCCCATGCTTGGTAATGATTCTTGGTATTTGGTGGTTGCCGCATGGGCCTGCCAGATATATGTATTGACAAATGGTCAGTAAAGTTGTGGTCCTGTTCAAAGGGATAGCAGTGACCACCGGGCACGTTGTGTGATTCCCGTTATAAGTTGCGGTTCTACCTCCTCGGATAGAGAGAAGCGTCATCATAATTGATATTCTGGCATAGCTCCAGCCCGGGAGACAGCAAACAAAGGGGTGGCCTGGCGCAAAATCAAGCAGCAAAGCTCTATTTTCTGGACGAAACTTTATTGAAAATGAAAATGTCAAGCTTTCAAAGGGTTATCGAAAATGAGGAAGCCGCATCATATCCACCTGAAAATAGTTACCGAGCCAACAAAATAAACCATGAAAATAAATGGCTCTCCATTCCATTCTTGACCTTAAAGTACCCTGCTGGAGGGTATGTGTTCTAGCCTGACCTAGCTACCGCCCACGATGCTCGCGCGACGGTGGATGTTCTCAAAGAAGCGGAGGTGCCTACGGTCGCACGCGACTTGAACCCATCTAATGTTCCTCAGATCAGAGATCTTGAAGACTTCTGGGGAATTCCCAAGTAAGCCGTGTACCAGGGCGGCTGGGTGGCGACATCAGACCAAATGCTGAAGTCACGCATTCGACGCTGCGTCCAAAACATCCGTCCAGACACTCCGCGAAAGCTGATGGCGGGGCTTCCGAAGTGCGTGCGGCTGGCAGACCGCCTGGGTGTGGAGCATCTGACTCACTAGTGGGAGTTCGAGAAGAAATGTGCAAGTTATGCGATGGTCAAAAAGTTTTCGAAATCAAAGGAAATACATGACTGTTACAGACGCTCAGATTTTGTTCAATTCCTTAGCTATCACCTGTTATATATCGGTTGAACACCCCTTGATATTATCAGATATTTTAGAAAACGGTTAAATGCCTATTGCCTAAATTTTAATGTCATAAACATAAATATTTTGTCTTTTATAAACTGCTTTCGCGATGAACAAGCTACCTAGGCAGCATATAAAGGTTAGGCATTTAGTTTTTCTTGCAACAACTGGCCCCGTGTTCCAACACAATGCTGGTACTGTAAGATGGCCTATGTTAAAGGGAATATGGCACATTTATAAGGAGATTCTAACTGAGATAGCCAAGTTGTAAAGGATGCCGGAAAACCCGGTACTCAATATATCATTTGTCTTGAATCTCAAAATTTTCATGGAGAAAAGTTAAAAACCTTCCTGAAATGTACCCTAAATGAACCCCAGGTAGGTGGCCACAGTTGTCAGCTGTTGGTATGACGACAGCGCTGGCGTCACGGTGAGTAATCAGCCAATTGAAGCCCTTGAAGCCTATTGAATATGTTAGTAGTTGCCAGATCATGACGTCATCCACAGGCAGATGTTTATTTTTCACCCTAGAGGAACATTGTAAAACCAAAATATTAAACTCATTGTACATTTCCAAAGGCATCATGAACAGTTTCATGATTTTTGGCTAAAAATACCACTAATTAGACTAAATTCCTGGATTCGACCAAGGTGCCACATTCCCTTTGGGTGGTAGGTGATCCTACACTTACGAATGAATTAGAACAGACAATCTGTGGTTACAAACGCACTTCATTTCAACTTAAAAAAACAATTGAACAGTTTGTCAAAAGTGCCACTATTCACTTCGTTGCCTAGTAGGTCAGAAATATGCGTTGGTTTCCTGTAATCAGCCAAACTATTGATTTGTAGATTCGAAGTGGTGGTACAATGCTGCGGAATCTTACATTTACCAGCATGTGATGGATCTGACTGGAATCCTAAGCCAATGCAGTTCTAAGAAGGCGTGCAAAAGAAAAGCACGAAGTTACTTTGACCCAGTACCCTCTCCCCTGTGAACTTAGCACCACTTAACTAAACCAGTAGAACACCTGTATGGGCCAAAACCGCGCGGGCACATGATCCCGAAAATTTGAGGGTAAAACCATAATTAACGAAGATTTCGTGTGGCGAACCTCTGAGAAAGTGATATTTTTATTTTCTACATGTCATTGCCAACGCTAAAGCAGTTTCGCGGATAATTTTTGTTACAATGAAACCTGCATATAGCTCATAATTTAGGGAATACTTCGCTTACAGGGAAAGCAAAGTTATAATTTTGTAGCATTTTGCTTCGCCTTTCTGAATACCGTATTTTATAAGCAACAAATTTCATACTATGGCCTGAAATTGACAAAAAATAAACACTTTCAGAGGACAATTTTTAGTGTAGCAATCTTTCCGCTTACGTTTCTCATCTTTCGATCGTAGTGACGATGTATAAATGACAAAACAACTTCCAACGACCGTGAGAATTCCATTGTCTTAAACTGTTTTCTTATCACCCACCATTTACAAATTATATCCGAAAAGGTGCAGAATCCACAAACTGGCAGTGCGTTGCTCGAACTGGGGCTGCACGTGCTATCAGAGTGTTGCCTGTATCTTTATAGTAAAGATGAGTTAAGGTGCTGACTTGGCTCACTGATACCCACTATTGCGCATCAATAGATTCCGAAATGCACACTCATAAAAATTGTTACACCTCGAAGGGTGGTTGAGTGACACCGTCAAAACCTTTGACATGCCCCTGCTTTTAGACGTGCCACAAGCTTCGCCGGAACTTCACCCATCCCTGATGTGTTGATTCAGTAATTGAATTGATCAGGGTATGAAATGGTGAAAGACCCGTCAAGGTATGTTGCACCCAGAGGCGGATCGAGGACAACACTTCAGGGGGGGCTAGAGAGCTCAAGCCCGCCCCGTCATTATCTCGTAACAACCTTCAGCTATGCATTAACCATAGGCACTCTGACAGTTCGGGAGGGGGGGGCTTGAGCCCCCTAACCTCCCTGTATCCGCCTCTGGTTACACCCTTGCAGACACATAAGCTTTCGTTAGCGTGACGGCTGGGCCGGGCCGAGCCTGACCGTGTCACCCATGCGTGAAATTGTATCCATATGTAAGGAGAGACCTCGTGGGCGCCGCGTCCCCGCTCGGTGGCGATTGGAGATAACTATAGGTCCTATTGGAGCCTTAAAGGGAATGTGGCACCTTGGTCGAATCCTGGAATTTAGTGGAATTAGGCGTACTTTTAGCCGAAAATAATGAAACCTCTCATGATTTCTCTGAAAAATGTACAATAAGCTCAGTATTTTTATTTTTAAAATACTCCCTAGGAAAAGAAATAAATATCTGCCTGTGGATGATGTCATGATCTGGCAACCACCACCATACTCGAAACGCTTCAAGGGATTCGATTGGCTGATGCTCATCGTGACGTCAGCATATGTCGTCACACCAGCAGCTCACAACAATGGCCGCCTGGCGAGAGGCACATGAGAGGTACATTTCGGGTAGGTTTTAGCTTTTTTCTACGGAAATATCGAGTTCCAAGACAGATGATGTATACAGTACCGGGTTTTCCGACTTGCTTTATAACCTGGCTATCTCACTTAAAATCACGTTATAAAGGTGCTACATTCCCTTTAAACACTCATGTGCTAGCAGGGGCTGGATTCTTGACACTTTTGAAACATCCACAGAAAACAGAGCCCCCTTCGTCCTTCGGCAGGAATATGAACCTCATGAAGCCTTGTCTAATGTCTCTGGACCGGAATGAAATCGCCTTGCGCAGCAATATCATTCTGTTCTGAAGCGTGCCTTTAAATGTGCTATTTTATAACAGACTCAGAATTTTCGCAAACGACCTAATCTCTAAAGCCACACTGATTTCATATCAGAGGTGTGGAATTTCCGACCGCTTATAAGCTTCCCAAAGTAATGTGAAAACTTTGTCGTAACATATGCAGGCGTCATGCACACAAACGTATATGTTCCATGTTGGAATCTAGACAAATCGTCTAAAAGAGCACAATCAAGAGTTCAAAACCACTATGCTTATGAAACATGGAGTCTGGACAAAACACATATTGAGGCGTTTCATTTTCCAGTCTGCGTTTTCTGACGTTCGGCCATATTTCCACAGAAATATACTGGTCTGGCAAATATGAAACACGAATGGGGGAGTGTAGACAGGAACGGCTCTTAAATTACGCGAGGCCAGAAAAGGGAAGAAAAAACAAAACTGACTCGTCTGCGGCAGCACGGCCAAAGCTCGCTGGACCAAAGTTAGGCGTGATAGAAAGCACAAGGGCCAAATGGAAAACATTTAGATGATCGATAGTAGGGCATACGTTTATAATTAACCAACAACCGGTGGACTTCACACAGAGAATGTTCAACAGCGCTTAGGTGCGATTGATAGTTTTGACAATATTACATATATCAACTATTTCACAGCGATAGCCTGAACATTGAATTTGGCACGTATCAACTCTTCCATTTCCATGGGGTAAAATGATGCAAAACATATTTGCAAGATGTTTGCTAGCTTTCAGACAACATGTTTTGCATGGTTAAAGGCAAGTTTATCAAAAAATACTTTCCAAATCATTGAACGTGTGGGAAGTCTTGTGTCAACCCCACTCACAATATGATAAGAACATTTTCCAAAGGAAGAACCGACAGCAGACGTGCTGGGGCTTTAGTGATCCACCTGGTGATGGCTTCTAAAATGTGTCGCAACCGGTCATATCTTTGATGTTCTTAGGTACGGTATCACTTGACCTGCAACGGACTGAGGTCAACCAGTTCGAGAAAAACGGATTCACCTGACCTAACAGGATTTTTCTTTCATTTGACTGTTTTAAAGCTCTACTTACTTTGTTCAAGATAATTCCGACTTTACGCTGAAATTTTAAGCGAAGAATAGGATGCACAGTGCATATCATTATCATCTAATCAAATGTTTTGCTCTTCATTTCCTTTTCATATAAAAACTGTAACATCGTGAAGTGGTAACCTCCTTAGCCTATTTACCTATGCCTGGGACATTTCTATATTTGAGAAGTTCTGAATATTTGCTTTCGAAATAGGGCGGATGTGTCTTAACACGCGCATTGACGGGGGGTGGGTACCCGCCCCCCTCGGGTTTTTCGGACATAGCAGAAAAACGGCGGCGCGTAGCGCCGCCGTACTTGGCATACCTTTTTCCTCATCATTTTTACAACTTCTGTGAAAATCTTAAGGTTAGGTCTTCTCAGGTCAGGTCACCAGTACAGGTCAAGTGACCCGACCTCAAAAAAGTTTAAGATAGCATAAGTCGGAGCAGGGTGAACTTATCCGATTGAAACTCATATCAAATAATGGCCCCACCGAGTTCTCTAAAATATGTTCTGGTATTTTTGATATCGATGACCTAAGGTCAGGTACGAGGCATGACCTCTCCATTGGAAATACATGGAAAAAAATGTTTTTTACGGAATAACTTAGTAACGGATGGTGATAGAGCATTTCTTTTAGCTGCATTAGATTCGCCTGGGCTTTGCGGTTATAATGATATGCATTTAATATAATTTGACCCTGACCTGACATCAGGTCAGGTCAAATCCTTGATTTGACCTAGCAAGGTCAAATTATATATCATTCAATTCGGCTTGCTGAGAGGATTCATATAGTTGAAGTCGTTTTGCTCTATCTTTACTTGTTCAGATGTAATGGCCGAAAAACTGAATTTACATGTTATCCCTATGACGGCATGTTTTGACCTCTCGTGACCTTAAACGTGACCTGACAAAAAAATGGTCCAAATGTTTTCGATGGAGAAGTGGATGGGCAGCCCAACACCGTTTACCGTTTTTCGCTACCTACCGTGGTTCTCGAGATCTTAGGGGGCGGGTACCCGCCCCCGTCAATGCAAAGGTGGCTCAGACCCCGTCAATGCGCGTGTTAATATCTAGCACAAAAATGACCGTTTTGGCTAATGTACTTGGATGCCTTAAAAACTGTAAGAAATTGTAAGGAAATGGTGCCCAGGCAAACAAAAATCGCTGGTTTTGCTCTTGGATCATCTTGCGCCAAAGCTTTTAGCCAAGGCGGATCCAGTGGGCAAGGGGGCACGTGCCTCCCTGATCGACACTCGGCTTCTCCTGAAATGGTCACGGCGCCCCCTGAAAGGTTGATGGTGCCCCCTGAAATGTCGCTTCCCACCCCCTCCCCCAGGATGCCAAAATCGGCGCCCACCGAGATAGGATTTGGCGCCCGCCTGATAGGTTTTTCCGGTCAGAAGTGGCGCCCCCTGGCCCGGATGGTGCCCCCCTCGGAAGGTGCCCCCCCGATCAGCAATCCTGGATCCGCCTATGCTTTTAGCAACCACTTTCAACATTAACAAAATGATAAATATATAGGATCGCCTTATTAGGATCACTTGTTTAAGTTCATATTTGGTGCCAGTTCATTGCTCGGTTCACCAAGATGACGGTATCAGCCGCACTTAGGCCGCTGAAGATCATATTGTATAATAACGCCGTCATTGCCATGGCAACAGCATGCACTCCTGGCACGCTGCCCACGAGTGACCGCTGAGTTCGCGGAACCAGCTGCCGTCCAAGTCAGAACAAAGAAGTCACGCAGGAGAACAGGAAGTTGTGCCTGATAACAGGCTACTCCTAGTCATTCCAGGAACTTAAAGGTGCCTTCTGAGTTGGCTGAATAACAGCTGATTCGGAGGTTTCATATTAAGCCTTCCAGGAATCCCGATAGGCCCCCTTCTTTCTTATTGGTTGGAATAACAACACTGTAATCTCATTGGTGTATGCAGGGGCGCAACTTTATGTTTTCGATTGGGGGCACCCGGCTCGAAAGGGGGCCCGTACATGAGGGGGGCCCGTATTTTTTAATGAAAATGTGACCGAAAAACGTATTTTCGACCGTTTTTTTGTCGAAAACTGACTTCAAAGGTTAAATAATAATTTTTAGCGCGCTATTCGTCACTGCTCATGATTTGCACTATTTAGCCCAAAGAGTAGCCAGAAGACGCAATTTTTTAAACGAGCTGCCAAAGCATGTAAGGATATTGGACTATTAGGTGTCTACTTACTGTGTTCGTCGAAGGGGCCGGGCAGACCACAGGAACCCAGAAAACCATATGAGCCCAAAATCTCGGAATCTCGGAAGTTTGATTTGAGCTCCCTCGCACCAGACGGCAAAATTGGGGATTTGTTTGCTCCAAAGTTTGCACCACCTGAAGGGTGTCCGCACCACGAGATCTCGTCAAAAGTGCCATACTTGCAGACTGGGAGGGGCCCGGGCAAACCACAGAGGGCCTGCGCAGATAAAAGGGACCCCGGACGGACAAAACGGGGTCCGCAGAGGCCATACGGAGGCCCGGACAGACCAAAAGGGTTCCGGGAAAACCACAGGAGGCCCGGGCAGACCAAAAGGGGCTCGATCAGACCAAAATGGGCACTAGCAGACAAGGGGTCCGTGTAGACCAAATGGGACCGACCGGGCAGACCACAGGGGCCTGGATAGACCACAGGGGCCTGGGCAGACCACAGGGATCCGGGCAGACCATAGGGGCCCGGGCAGACCACAGGGGCCTGGGCAGACCACAGGGGCCCGCACAGGCCACACAGAGCCCGGTCAGACCAATAGGGGCCCGGGATACCACAGGGGCCCGCATGGCAAGCATGACAGAGGCTGGTTGCAGTTACACGAGCCGCATCCATGGCAGGCCCGTCTGCATCCACAGGGTATTAACTGCTGGGAGTAAGGACCCGACTGCGGCCACCAGGGTGGGGGGGGCGGGCGAATGGGGTGGCCACCAGGTGGGAGCGAATGGAGCAGCCACCCCTTAAGTCCAAGAGCCTCTGAGGACGAAATTCCGCACCCAAACCCTCCTCTCACCCAGGATGCGACGATTGATCGCCCTTTGGGTGAAAAGTGCGCCCTTCGGGTGGCTAAGTGTCATCCTGCCCTCTGAGGCTTTGGCCCTCCCCCCCCCCTTACCCAAATTCTAGATGCGTCACTGGCGGCCATATGGGGCACAGTATTCTCCAAGTCTTGGTATTTAGCCATCAGGGAAGCCGGACAGGGGATCATCACTCATTAGGGATTTAGCCCGACAGCAGCAAATAGCAAACAATCACTTCACTTGCCATTCAACACCGCGCATCGGAGCACGATTTCGATTGACACGAAAAGCCCAAACGTAAAACCCAAATCAGATCCTAACGAAACTTTTCCAGAGTAGACACAATCCGATTGAATCATAAGCATGCCAATTTTACTGTTAAAAGCAAACTTTGTGCAAATCATTCGCCTCGGCGAATAAGACAAGAGATCCAAGAGCATGTCTTAGTTTCCTTCGCGCTGCACTGACAAGCCCGGAAAATTAAGAGGCTACCATTCGCCGGCGGACGATCATTATATGACCCGGGATTTGACGACAAGATATGATACACTTTTTGACAGACAAATTTAAGAAGAGGGCCCAGGATGGATCACATGGGGCCCCGGGTGGATCACAGGGGGCCCCAAGTGGATTACAGGGGGCGGATTGCAGCCACAGGGGGCCCGGGTGGATCAAAGGGGGCCCGGTTGCAGTAACAGGGGCCCCGGGTGGATCACAGATGGCCCTGTTGCTGTCACAGGGGGCCCGAGTGGATGACAGGGGGGCCCGGTTTCAGTTACAGGGGGCCCGGGTGGATCGTAGATGGCCCGGTTTCAGTCACAGGGGGCCCGGGTGGATCGTAGATGGCCCGGTTTCAGTCACAGGGGGCCCGGGTGGATCGTAGATGGCCCGGTTGCAGTCACAGGGGGCCCGGTTGGAGTCACAGGGGGACCGGGTGGATCATAGGGGGCCGGGTGGATAACAGAGAGCCCGGTTGCAGTCACAGGGGACCCGATGGATCACAGATGGCCCGGTCCCAGTCACAGGGGGCCCGGGTGTATCACAGGGGCCCAGGTGGATGATAGGGGGCCCGGTTATAATCACAGGGAGTCCGGGTGGATTACAGGGGGCCCAGTTGCAGTCACATGTGGGCCGGGTGGATCACAGAGGGCCCAGTTGCAGTCACAGGGGCCCAGGTTGGATCACATATGGTCCGGTTGCAGGCATAGGGAGCCCGGGTGGATGACAGGGGGCCCGGTTGCAGTCACAGGGGGCCCAGTTGCAGTCACAGGGGGCCCGGGTGGCTCACAGGCGGCCCGGATGGATCGCAGGGGTCCGGTTGCAGTCACAGAGGGCCGGATAGATCACAGGGGACCCGGCTGCAGTCACAGGGGGCCCGGGTGAATGACAGGGGGCCCGGTTGCAGTCACAGGGGGCCCGGGTGGTTCACAGGGGGCCCGGCTGGATCACAGAGCCCGGTTGCAGTCACAGATAGCCCGGTCCCAGTCACAGGGGGCCCGGGTGTATTACAGGGGCCCGGGTGGATGATAGGGGGCCCCGTTATAATCACAAGGATCCCGGGTGGATTACAGGGGGCCCGGTTGCAGTCACATGTGGGCCGGGTGGATCACAGAGGCCCAGTTGCAGTCACAGGGGCCCAGGTTGGATCACAGATGGTCCGGTTGCAGTCACACGGAGCCCGGGTGGATGACAGGGGGCCCGGTTGCAGCCACAGGGGGCCCAGTTGCAGTCACAGGGGGCCCAGGTGGATCACAGGCGGCCCGGTTGCAGTCACAGGGGGCCGGATAGATCACAGGGGACCCGGCTGCAGTCACGGGGGGCCCGAGTGGATTACAGGGGGCCCGGTTGCAGTCACAGGGGGCCCAGGTGGATCATAGTGGGCCCGGGTGGATCACAAAGGGCCCGGTTGCAGTCACAGGGGGCCTGGTTGCAGTCACAGAGTGCCTGATTGCAGTCACAGGGGCCCCGGGTGGATCACAGATGGCTTGGTTGCAGTCACAGGGGGCCCGGGTGTATCACAATGGGCCCGGCTGCAGTCACAGGGGGCCCGGTTGGAGTCACAGGGCCCCTAGGTGGATTACAGGAGCCCGGTTGCAGTCACAGGGGGCCGGGTGGCTCACATAGTGCCCGGTTGCAATCACAGGGGACCCGGGTGGATCATAGGGGGCCCGGTTGCAGTAACAGGGCCCCGGGTGGATCACAGATGGCCCAACTGCAGTCACGGGGGCCCGGGTGGATGACAGGGGGCCCGGTTTTGGTCACAGGGGGCCCGGGTGGATAGTAGATGGCCCGGTTGCAGTCACAGGGGGCCCGGTTGGAGTCACAGGGGACCGGGTGGATCATAGGGGGCCGGGTGGATAACAGATGACCCGGTTGCAGTCACAGGGGGCCCGGTTGGAGTCACAGGGGGACCGGGTGGATCATAGGGGGCCGGGTGGATAACAGAGAGCCCGGTTGCAGTCACAGGGGCCCCGGTGGATCACAGATGGCCCGTTCCCAGTCACAGGGGGCCCGGGTGTATCACAGGAGCCCGGGTGGATGATAGGGGGCCCGGTTATAATCACAGGGAGCCCGGGTGGGTTACAGGGGGCCCGGTTGCAGTCACAGGTGGCCGGGTGGATCACAGAGGGCTCACTTGCAGTCACAGGGGCCCAGGTTGGATCACAGATGGTCCGGTTGCAGTCACAGGGAGCCCGGTTGGATTACAGGGGGCCCGGTTGCAGTCACAGGGGGCCCAGTTGCAGTCACAGGGGGCCCGAGTGGATCACAGGCGGCCCGGATGGATCGCAGGGGCCCGTTTGCAGTCACAGGGGGCCGGATAGATCACAGGGGACCCGGCTGCAGTCACAGGGGGCCCGCGGTGGATGACAGGAGGCCCGGTTGCAGTCACAGGGGGCCCGGGTGGATCACAGGGGGCCCGGCTGGATCACAGGGGGCCCGGCTGGATCACAGGGGCCCGGTTGCAGTCACAGGGGGCCGGATAGAGCACATGGGACCCGGCTGCAGTCACAGGGGGCCCGAGTGGATTAAGGGGGCCCGGTTGCAGTCACAGGGGGCCCGGGTGGATTACAGGGGGCCCGGTTGCAGTCCACAGGGGGCCCGGGTGGATCACAGAGGGCCCGGTTGGATGACAGGAGGCCCGAGATTGCCGGAATTAGGGACCCGGTTGCAGTCAAAGTGGGCCTGAAAATATCGTTAGGGGCCCGGTTGCGGACACCGAGGTTAAGGGTGGCCCACAGGGGACCTGCAAGCATGCCAGGGAGCCTGGCCTCAGCCAAAAGCTAGCCCAAATAGACCACTGGGGCCTGCAATCGTGGCAGGGGCCCGGCTGTGTCCGCAGGGGCCCGCAACTTGGGATTGGGGGGCTCGTCGGGTCATTGGGGGGGCTTCTCAGAGCATTGGGGGGCTCGAGCCCCCCAAATATATGGAAACTTGCGTCCCTGGGTGTATGATGATGCCAGATTCTCTCAGAATGCTTACTCAGATCCAAGATTCCCAGCTACTACAAGTTAGGTTCACGAGAAGCACGCTATGCGATAATTAGGTTTCAAAGACACAAAAGAACTTCGAAGTCCTTGCTGCATTTCTAATAAGATATAATCACAGATCGGATCCAGGGGGGCGAAGGGGGGCACGTGCCCCCATCGACCCTCGGCGCCCTTTAAAGGTCGATAGCGCCCCCTGAAATGTCGCTTCCCACCCCCCCCAGAATGCGAAAATCGGCGCCCACCGATAGGATTTGGCGCCCACCTGATAGGTTTTGCCGGTCAAAAGTGGCACCCCATGGTCCGGATGGCGCCCCTGGGGAGGTGCCCCCCCCCGATCGGCAATCCTGGACCTGCGTATGTCACAGATTAATAAACTTACATTTATTTAGTTTAGTTATTTAATATTTAGTTTCAAAGCCTAATGTAGCTATATTGATATGATGTCTTATGATTAATTGGTCACTCATTCATGGGAAGTGAAACGTCACTCCTAAGGTTTTGCGCAATATTTCAATGACTTGCGCCCGTAACTGCAACATTCCTCTAATATGGTTGCATGAAGTGAACAACCCCATGAAGTGAACAGATTCCTCCTTTATAAATGCCCAAGAAACTTCGATTATGTGAAGGGAATCCCCTCTACGGTTTTGCAGGGCCTTTCTGGGAGGCGGATACAATTTTAAATGAATCAAAACTCGACAAGTTAAGAGTCATTTACCATAACAAAAATGACCAAATATTGCAGATTAGTGCCAAAACATGCCCTTTGTGCTTTGGATGCTGGGGAAACAATGCCAAACTTGGTAAAGTGTTCCATGTTGGGGATAGGTAAAGGGATTTCCTGGTGCCGATATGACATCACAACATGGCGGCTCGTGACCAGGGGCTAACTCAGATCCGGCCTCAAATGATGTATAAACAATCGAAGGTAGTCTTAGGCATGCATTCGTGTCGTAACCGCCATAGCATCGGAAAGACTGCCCGCCAGCACCGTGACATACCACTACGCGAGTGGTAGTACTGAGCAGAGAGTGCTGGACACATGGCTAAATCAACGTGTCTGTTCACAACACCCGACACCATTGTGCGAAATGAATTGGACTTTGGAAAACGACGTTTATTCATCGCACGACAAGAGAGGTCATACTACTACGCAACCATGATTCAAAGCCAGGCCCAAGAGCACATCTAGGCCACACCTCTTGCTAGAGCACCCCGCATGACAGGGAGCTTACAAAAATGCGAATTTTCATATATTTATGTGCTATCTGAGTAGATGAGCTTCAATGGAAGCACATGCTGCAAAATGGTTGACATTTTGGGGACAGAGCTGATCAGAATGGTCGATGCTGACACTTTCACCTCAATTAGGTAATCCCCACGATCTTTTCTTATGTGAAATTCTTAGACTTAATTAACTGGAATTAGTTTGAAATGCTAAAACAATGTGAATAAGGCATACATAGTATTATGGTAGGGCATTAGTGCCCACCTGGCATAATTCGATCATATGAATCAATATGGCATCTACGACTGACAGAAATCCTGGGACGTAACAAGGAAAGCAAAGCGTGGAAGGACTTGTTTAGAACATTTAGCTTGCCATGTTCTTACAAAATGTTTGTCCATCTCCCCGAACATGTACTTATTTTAGCAAAACGATTCAAGTGTTATCTTTATCAAGACAAGTTTAACTCTATTCACACTCTTAACGCACACATTTCAAACATTTTTTAAAAAAATTTTACACTTGCTTCATGAAACACGATATCACAACTGGAAAGGGCTCCCACTGCAGATGAGCTGTCGGGAGCCATCTCAAGACGGCGATGGGTGGTCCATCCGACTGGGCGTCGCTCGTCCATCGTGCCCTAATACCTGGCCACTCGTGAATTCCAAGTCTGAGCACGCTATTCCTGACTCAGCCACTGAACTGCTGAAACGTACAAGCTGAGCTTTAGGAGGATTATGCAGATTTCCGAACACCCACAAGGTGTCGCTTCTGCCAGCACCAGCGATGTCTGCCAGTGCCAGGGCTTCCTGGCGACCAGCTAAGGGAGTGCGAGTGTGAAGTGGAAATACTGGTACTCTGTCACTGTTCTAGTCATGCTGAGCCTGCGAGGTAGTATTGGTATAACTGACACGTCTATGTAGCTTTATATCTTATATTTGTATTTGATATATTTCCAGATATTAGATTTTTCTATTTTTTCTACCACCGCTTGGCCCTTTTACGCGTTAGGACGTAATGCCGATAAGGGCTTTACGATGAAAAACTGACCGATCACTTTTATCTTTTCACTTTTATGAGTAGATAAGTACTTCCTAAGTAACGAATGTTCACTGATATGTTATCGTTTGACTTCATTTGTGAATGGGACTTATATGAATCTGTTGCTGATGGATAAATCTAAACTAACAAATATAGTGAGGTGAAGAAAAAGCTCGTGTGGGGCGCGGTGTGGGTGGTCAGCGTAGCTGGCTTCCACGCAGCCGACCCGGGTTCAAGGCCGCGGCTTCCTGAACAAGGAGCAAGCCGGCTCCGAGAAACCCTTCCAACAGGAAATAGTTGGCGACGCCGTATGACCTGGCAGTTGGTGTGCGATAAGCCCCATAAATTATTATTATTATTATTATTAAAAAGCTCGTGTGTTTGATTATTCATCAATGGACTAAGAGTTTCTTGAAGAGAAAAAAAACTTTCGCGGTTGGCAAGGCAGATGGAGCTCACTGGAGGGCACAACTTCTAGGTTCCATAAACAAACTCATATTAGGGTATCATACAATTTGTAAAAAAATGTATTTGAAACCTCACACTTTTTCATGGCTTGGATATCATGGCTTGAGTGTATCGCTTCAGCGTCTTGTGGTATGAGGTCATAAACTCTAACCACGCTGGGATATACCAGATCATATATTATTCAGGAAACCTACCGGGGCTCAAACGCAAGCCGAGCTCCGGCTCAAGAAACGGGGACTCCACCTCCGATCCGTCATTCCTACAGCTTTAATTCCGGCGTGGATAATGAGCCACCTGGTATCTTGCCCCTCCTGTGAGCCTCGCTGTTCTCTTTGCCAATAAGCATAGCTATCATTCATCTGACACGGCTAATCACGCGCACAAATCTGGGGCTACTTGGAGCCTTCTACGCTGACCACTCGACTGCAATGATTGGGTGACCTTGACCTCAGAGGCCGTCTTTCCCGGCGGCTATTTTCCACCCGGTTGGCCACGGCTCCTCACCTCGGCGCGCTTGAGGTCTCGCGTGTTTAATTGGACTTGGCCGAGCCAGCTCGGCTGACGGGACCGACACGGGTGGCGCCGAGTCCAGCGCAGATATACCTACCGGCCAAATAGGGTCCCTCTCCGCCTACGCACAGAAAACACACCGATGTAGGTCGCTAAGTGACTTTCTTTTGTAATGGCCAGAGCCAGAGGCCGAAAAATCGGCCAAATCGCCAACAATGTTGATGACAAAAGTAGATCAAATCGGTGACAAAATAGGCAAGATTGCGTATTCCTCAGCGTGGGAAGCTGACGCTCACTTTGCCAATACGCTATTTAAGGCTTAAAACAACACACGGGTCTGGCAAATAATCCCCTTTTGATGCCAAAGCTCAATATTCTTGGTTGCACAAGCTTAGTTTGGAATTTCGTTGGTGACACTTGAAACTGTTTCCGGCCTCTGGTCAGAGCTATGCTCTCCAAAACTTAATTTTTTTTTCGTGAAAGAACGGATCGAAACAGCTGTTCTCTCCAAGACAGGTGCATGAAACGTACTTAAACATCCCTTAGATCGTTTAGCCGCAATCTAGAAATAAATCATCCGTATAGGTAACTGATAAAACCTGTTCCGTCATGTGTTGAAACACTTCTTCCAATAATGAGTTTTCATTCACACCACACAACTGACTTCCAGCCATTTGGAGTCGGGATTTGGAGTCGCAATTCTTGTGACAGTAGCTAAAGAAACGAGGCGCTTCCTTAAGGTTTAAATAAGAATGTAATAAGTTCATTGTCTTTCAGTCTCAACATGATATGATTATTGTGCTCGCACTCACTTCATCACCTTAAATTTTCCTCCTTGGAAATTCACTTCTCGAAACCTTGTCCTCCTCGGAAAAAAATAATTGAAAAAATGGGCCCGGTACAAGCCTATCTCAATCTTGTACCGTTTTTAAACACAATGTATGGTGGAAGAGGACTAAAAACTTCACGCAACGAGCTATCAAGTGGAGTATTTAAACTGATTTTATACTAAGACAAAACCCCGGAGAGATACAGAGCTCAATGTGTCAATCATGGTACAGAAAATTCCAATTCGAGGTTTACCAGCATTCAAAAACATTTTTGGTCCGAAATGACCAGAGCCGAATAACAACAAGCACAACTGGCCGGACCTAATTTCAAGGCTGCAGACACACATCCCCTGGAGAGGGCGGGGTGTGCGGCCGGCCCGGTGCCGACAGCAGTCTCCGGCGCGGTGCTGTCCGGAGGAATCGCAGCCGGCGGTGCCGGCACGCCTCACTACGCGGTCCGTCAGGTCGATACGTCACCCGGCCGGCGACCGCGCGACGCGCGCGACACCCGACCCGTCCCGGCCAGCGCCGCCAGCCGCCAGCAGCCGCGTTAACACCCGGGTACCTGAGCTGCACTCAATACTGACGTCATTAGAGGCCGCTAGTGCAGCCGCATTGGCTAACTGGGCCGGCAGAGCGTTTGGACTCGAATCTGGAGCTCTCAACAAGAGCAAAGGCGGCGCAGAATTGTCTGCTCAGCTTCAGAGAGATCGGCCGTAAACACTGCCTCTGGAGTCATTGCCAGTAATGAAGGTAGGGTTAAGTGTTTTTGTTCCAATTTGTGGAGTGGATTATAAAGTGCGTCTAAAGCTTTCAAACACGTTTCATGGGACGGCAAGTGTTACCTCCTCTCAGGTAACGTGTTACCCTCCTTAGGGTTAAGTAGAAAGCCATATATGCGTTTTTTATTTTGTCCACGAACAAAACTTTCCCCGAGCCTTTGCACATATCCAATCTTCAGACAACTTTTCCGGACACGCACAAACCCAGCTTGTCTATAAATATCGGATCAATATATCCGTCAATTTCACCAGCAGGTGCTCTGACAAGGCTCTATTTCTGGACCCTATGGACCCACGGTCAGCGACCCAGCGGTACGGTTGTGCGCTCGCACGTGAATTCTTCCAAAAAATAAACTGGTTAAAACCCTACCACCAGAGACAAAAAATGTTAAAATCCGAGTACAGGTTTGGTAGGATTTTGGCACCATTTCCTTCACATTTCAGTAAGCATGAAATTGAAACGTCAGGCGTGCAATTTTTGACCTGATACCTCTGAGAGGTCATCTGGGGCTACTTAAGCAGCTTTCCGACTTGGATAAATAACTTTGCAGGAAATAAAGATAAAGGTTATATTTTGATACCATTACGTTTGGATTGCTATTGCGAGTCAATTGATTTGCATATTGACTATGCTAGGCTGGAAAGTGACCTTGACCTGACCTGAGGTTAGGTAATTTTTGGGTTTTGACCTAGTATGGTCATATCATACAGCATTCGATTTGCTGTGACGAATGGAAGCAAATGATGCCTACAAAATGATTCTAACTCAACTCTGTCAGACGCTAGAGCCCAACAATTCTAATCAAACATGCAAACTTCTTTGACCTGTCACGACCTCAATATTGACCTGAGCCAAAAAGTGGCTGTTGTAGTTTCTTCATGCATTTTTATGAGCAATCAACCGGCCTTCGCGCTTTTTCGCTATCCCGCATAGGAGTCGAGTTCGGGGAGGAGGTGTTTGAACACCCCTCAACCATGGCGAAGGCGACTTGAAGGCCCACCGGGGCGGGTGTTAAGTCTGCGGCGGAGAAAGCATGCTACGATGTATCATTGAGGTATTAAAGGGACAGCAATAAGCATCGCTATGGTTTCATCTGCATCAGTTTGTTTCATCCATCTCGGCGTTAGGTACAGAGATGCAGCATATAACTGGTGTTTGTATGTACAATGGAGGCATTCAGGTACAACAGAACCATTTAACACACATCCTATCCTCCTCTAAAAAGGAAATTCTCACAAACCAGCAATCCTGCGCATGATATCAAATTGTTGCACAATGCATAATAAATATAGAAGATCATAGCTGTTAATGCAGCCAGTTAGTTCAGTTCACATAGTCTCGAAGTCGTCAT
Organism: Lepas anatifera; assembly: GCA_034440635.1. Classification (NCBI taxonomy): domain Eukaryota; kingdom Metazoa; phylum Arthropoda; class Thecostraca; family Lepadidae; genus Lepas; species Lepas anatifera. The sequence continues at coordinate 193,302 of JAOTON010000950.1, read as the reverse complement.
GAAGATTCACTTTCTCTTAACCTTCGCCCGGGTGGGGGTTTTTTTAGATCCCCCTCAGATTTTTCCAAAGTGACCGAAAAACGGCGGCGTGCAGCGCCACCAAACTTAATCTAGCTGTTCCTTCATCCTTTTTACACATTTCCTGAAAATTTTAGCACTTAGGAGGGTACAACTAAAAGGAGGCTTTATCGATCAAGTTGAAACTCATACCACATATTGGGCCCACCAGGAGCTACAACACATGTTCCGGATTTTTTATATTGGTGACCTACGGTCATGTACAGAGCATGACCTCCCCATTGAAAATGCATGGGGAAAATAACGAAATGAGCTTTTCTCAGTAAGTATCGATGGAATCAACTTCAAAAATCGTTTACGAATTGCTCTTAGCCCATTTCTGAAGTTGATACCATAAATTTTGACATATGAGCTTTCAAAGGTCACCATAGGACAAATAAACATTTTTCGGTGTTCTTCTACTCTATAAATTTTCAACAAACACAGATATAAATTTTATTTTGTCACCAAAGCGTTTGTATGGTCACTGCAAGTCAAATGATATACAGCATGACTATACCAGGTCAAATTGGGTCAGACTGCTGACCTGATTCAGGTCAAATTTTAAATTGAATCTGGCATAGCAATATCATATATCATTCGATTTTCATTGACGATATGATTGAGATGGTGCATTAACCATGGCTGTATCTTGCTTGGTTTGGAAGTTATTAGCGAAAAAGGAACACTTTTATGCATGGGTGGCTATGGACATTCCCAAGCACACTCCCGATGTTCAGTGACCTGCAGCTCCCTAGGCTTTGACCTGATCGAAAATCATTGCCACTTTGATGAAAGAGCAACTCAAGAGCTTGCGAATGGTGTTGAATTTTGTTTTAGATATCATAGCTTCTGAGATATATGAGGTTTTCTTAGTACTCCTCATACTAGCGATTTTGACCTATTTTGACCTCTGGTGACCTTGATATTGACCTGACAAGAAAAAGGACCGGAGTATTTTCGATATAATTTTTAAAGAGCTTTCTATTGACGTTTTGCGCTTTTTTCTAGCTCTCTTAGATTTTGAGATCATGGAGGTCTTTTTTAGCCCCCACCAGGGCGAAGGTGGCTCGTACCCGCCACCGGGGCAAGGGTTAAAGTGTGCGCTCGCTGTTCGAACACTCACCCAGAATATGTTAAACCTATTGTTTTTGAGCGACACTGGTCGGCTTGGGAGGAGCGGTGGACAAGTTGTCCCAACGCAAGCTCGCCACGAACGTGGAGTAACCGTAAACTTAGCTCATCAAACCATTTTCTTCTAAAAACCATGTTTTTAAGAAGTGCATAACCATTTGTCTCTCTTATCAGTCTTGAAGTTCTACCGGCATAAATTACGTTAAGGATAATCCGTTTTCGTTGAAAACCTCTCAGGATACTACATTGTGCTAGTCTAAACTGTTTTCATTTATGCATTGTATAGACATCTTGAACGTTGGCCATCTGCAGAACTTATATGTTGTTTTTGAATCGTTTTATATGATTTCATTGATTGGCATAAACGAAAAAGATTTCATATGTGGTGTTATAAACGAGGAGCTGTAATTGGGACGCACGATAACCTGTTGCTCATCAACTGCAATAAATAAATAAATAAAGTAAACGCTATGTGGGGAGATGGGTGGCTTAGTGGATAGTCTCAAAATCTAAGTATGCGAGAACAGTTGGCTGCAGCATTGTTATTATGAGCCAGTGGTGTTGAAATTGACCATTATCTGCCAAATTATTATTTTTTAGATCTAAATTCACACGAAAGAATAGATACAGTAATAATCGGAGCTTGACTTCAAGTCACTTAGCAAGTCATCTTCAGCATTCGAAGATGACTAGTAAAGCCCGATTATACATCATTCTTTCAGTGAATTAGATCTAAAATAAAAATAATAATTGCAGATAATGGTCAATTTCAACACCACTGAGCTCATAGTCTCAAAATCTCCTATGCCACCGGTCCGTGGTTCAAGTATCGGCGGAGTCTCTGAACAAGCTGGTCTGATCCCCCAAATCCCTCCCATCAGGGTGGGAGTTGGCGATGCCGTACAACATTGGCAGTTGGTATGTTGTTAAGCCACAACGATTAATAAATGTTCATGTTTTTCATTGACTGAATTGAGCTCTAAGTGGGTTAATCCCACTTAGATTAACCTAAATTACTCCATCATATTAGTATAATAATTGTGAAGAAAATGCTTGAACGCAGACATCCCAAGGAATTACAAAAAAAATTGTTTGGAGTGTCATAATTTAGAACAATACCTATAGCCAACAAGCAGAAGGGAAGGTATGATACTTTTTTCAGCCTCACAAGCATCTATTGAACTGGTTAAAACTTATACTGTAAGTTAAATTACATACAACCTACAGGTTGTTTTAACGCCAGTTCGGGCTTTCATTGGGAGTGCCGCATGTGCTGAACACCCATAACTCAAACTCTGGCTTGGGTGGTCTTTGTGTAATGAGGCACTAGCATTAACTCCAGTTCCCTGGCAGTAATGATACCTTTACTAACCTACTAATACCCAACATGGCGGACAACCTACGGCTAGAAACCAAACAAGTCTCCTTCGGCCTCTTCATCACCAACCCTGCTCTCTTCTCTCTCTCTCTCTCTCTTCCCTCTCTCTATCTCTCTCCCTATTTCTCCCTTACTCGCTCTCTATCTATATAAGCCCCTGCTGGAGCTTCACTGGCCTTAGTCAGAAGATTTCTGGCGACCAGAATTCAGAACTGATAGACCATCAGTTCTGGTCAGCCATAAAAACATGCTCATACTTCAAGGAACAAAATAATTACTGTTTTAAGGCGTGTCTGAGCCCGGGAGTCGACTGACTGGCAGATGGGGCAGCGAGTTTGACGGCGATGCAAAACATACCCATCCAGTGGTGAAATTCTTATTTCACTGATTTCTCTCTCATACTCTTTTTCTCTCTTTTTATTTCCCTTTCTCTCTCTCTCTCTCTCTCTTCTCTCTCTCTCTCTGTCTATTTCTCTCTCTCCCTATAGGGAGGGAGGGAGAGAGAGGGAGAGGGAAAGAAAGAGAGAGAGAGTGAGAAATATATGTATATACATATACATATATGTATATACATACATATATATATATATATATATATATATATATATATATATATATATATATATATACATATATATATATATATATATATATACATATATATATATATATATATATATATATATATATATATATATATATATATATATGTATGAATCATTTGTCGGCTATTATTATTTTGCAGCTTTGGAGCAATTTTCCAAAGCTGCAAAATTATAATAGCCGATAAATGATTATCAATACTGGAGGTACAAAGAAACCTGACTGGCATGAGAATGCCCCAGTAAAACAACTGCCGATAAATCAGTTATATATATATATATATATATATATGTGTGTGTGTATGTATGTATTATCCCTCTCTGCCTCCATTGCCCTCCCTTATTCTCTCTGTTCAGACCTCACACAGGGCAGGCCGTGTAGTTTCGTATATACATAGCTACTGAGCTGGTAAATCAACTCATCCAGTAAACCGCGCTCAAATATCCATGGAACGACATCCGCGCAGTCATTAACATGCGTGCAGAGTAAAGGTACCGAGTTTAATGATGCAAGCCAGTTCTAGTCCCATTCAATAAAGGATGACATTAATGGCGCAGAGCAGCGGACAGCTGGGTAAGATGAGGGGTCCCACCCAGCCGGGAAACACCACGTCATCGCCGTCCTGCAAAAAGCACTGACAGATAATATCCTTATTACCATTGACGGATGTGAAACTATGTAAGCTGGATGAACGGTAAGTTTTTCTGCAAAGTGCTTGAAATTATATCGGTCGAAAGCGCAGATGGAATCAATTGTATTTTGACAAAAGTAACAAGGATCTTGTTTAGAACAATAAAATCCTGTAGGGTATTGACATTAATTTTTGCAAGCATACTACAAATCTAGACTTATAGTCCTTGACATTTCTAAAATTTCTAGCTGCTCGCTTCCTTATTACCCATTATACTTGTCAAAGCGTTCTCGCAGTTGTAAAAGCCATATCGGTTTATTTATTGAATGACGCCGGTCGGGCATTATTGGCCCGTTAAAGTATAATATATTGGTGGAGTCTCGCGCTTTTTATAGATTTTAACACATTTTAGTGAATTATGGACCACAGATTTCCCCATCCGAAGATATTGATGGGTTCCGTAAGTTCAATTATTTGGCTATTAATTTTTAATTTCATTTATTCAAAGGAAAAAAGGCGATACCGACAGAGTAGCTAGCTCAATTTTTCTTAAATGTTTCCCTTTTTAATATAAGCTTTCATCAGCGTTAAGCATCTAAGACAAATCTAAAATGCATAAAAATTCTGCAAGCTCTTTGCCATACTCAACATTCTAAAATGTGTACACAAGGGAAAAAGTGATTACCTTTCGCCTGAATGTCATTTCCTTCCGACGTTTGGTATGCATTTTTCAAACAGCAAATTGCGTTTGAAGGGAAAGCTGCTTCATAAGCAAGTTTTTTTAATTCTTCGGCCGAGAAATGTCATGAATCCACGAGGAAAAGCCAGGGAGGTCCACATTTTATCACTTTTCCCCATCGGAAAGGAACGGGCAAAGTGTGCTCTCCAGGATTAGACATGATAATCCGAAATTTAGGTTCGCGCTGGTGCCTTGAAGGCAGATAAAATCTACCCCATTCATGCCACCGTCGTGATTCTGCGGCTAGTTAAGTCTCCCAATGAACATCTGGGAGACCTCTGGATCGAAGCTGACCATTTGTAGTTCTTTCCCAAACCATTTCTTAGCCAGAAGATGACAGCAGACCAGGCAATGTTAGCCTTGAATCAGAGTTCCTACTAACGGACCACAGCAAGAGGTTCGAGTATGGCATGAGTAGGTTCCGAAATGGATTCCCGATGCGTCTGCGGGTTTCTTACAAATTGGAAGAGAAGCCAAGAAAGATCGGCTGAATCTTGAATTTGAATATAACGAAAAAAGTAGCTTGACTTTTTGGCGAAAACCATTTGGCGTGTTTTAGCCAAGAAGACTGACAGCCTTACCTAAACGTTTTTAATGGAGGCTGCGTAGACATACCCTAAGTTCGAAGCGGTTCGCATTGTGTCTGAATTTTTCTGGTTGCAACGCGCTCTTCAAGGAGGCAGTGACCGAAGTAAAAGCCAGTGGAGTTTGGCACTAGCGTAGTGTGAACCACGTAGTTCCTGCAGCTCACTTACTTGTTACGGCGCTCATGGGGTTCATCATTCCGAACATGGCTGCGGCTCCTCTTGCGTTGCCTCGCGGGAAGACTGCTGATAGCAGGAGCTGAGGGAAAGCTTCTAGAGAGTATGCTCGACAGAAAAGGCGGAGAGGAAAACCGAAGGATAGAAGTATGCTGTAAAGATAGGATAGAAAGGCGATTGCTTGTTAAAGCATCCTCTTCAACACTGCAACACATGGGGTGTGTGGGTCAGTTCCTGCTGTAGGTTCGGTGGATCAGTTCCAGCCGAAGGTTCGGTGGGTCAGTTCCTGCCGCAGGTTCAGTGTGTCAGTTCCAGTCAGGTTCAGAGGGTCAGCTCCTGTAACAGGTTCAGTGGGTCAGTTCCTTCTACAGGTTCAGTGAGTCAGTGCCTACCGTAGGTTCGGTGGGTCAGATCCTGCCGGAGGTTCGTTGGGTCAGTTCCTGCCGGAGGTTTATTGGGTCAGTTCCTGTAGCAGGTTCGGTGGGTCAGATCCAGCCGCGGGCTCAGTGTGTCATTTAGAGCCGTAGGTTTGGTAAGTTAGTGCCTGCCTCAGGCTCAGTGGGTCAGTTTCTGCTGCAGGTTCAATGGGACAGTGCCTGCCGCAGGTTCGGTGGGTCACCTCTTGCCACAGGCTCAGTGAGCGGAAAGAATGTTCTCCCCGAACAGGTCCAATTACTTGAACCAAAATGGCTTTCACTTATTTTGTCTATTCCCGGCTTCCGATGGCTTTCCTGGGATTCCTTTGAATTACGTCAGGATATAATACAATATTATAGGATTAGAACAATACATTAGTCAAGATTTGGAGTTCTTCTAGTACATACTCATGTGTCTACACATAACACGATGGTAGCATATGAACAAGAGTCTAGAAATATAAACTAAAAAATATAAGGCTCGGCTGCTGAAAAAAGTACTGAAGAGTGAGAAGACAGAATACAAACACGCATTTTGAACAATTGCTCTGCCAGGTTGCTGTGCTTCGAGTGATAGCATGTGGATACCTAAGTGTACCGGCACCAAAACAGCACAGCCACCAATCATGTCTGTGTTTTTAGCTTGGAACATTCTTTGATAGACCTTCTCCAGTCACTTCATTTCAGGTACATGAAAATCTGCTGAACTTGGGCCGCCGCTTGATAACGTGGCCGCTTCTTGAGGGGTAAGAGTGCCTGAAAGGGGAAAATGCCCTGAAAAGTGAGACTTTTCTAGTTTCTGTGTTCCATCACAATGCAGTTTGTCACCGAGCGCCCAGACCATGTGTTCACGGGCGCCCCAAGGCTGCTCTCCGGACACAAAAGATATGCAAACACGCTTTTACCGACACAAAAGTTCCACTTTTAACCCCATTTCCGTCAGGCTCCCGGCTACCCCTATTTCCGGCAAGGGGGGCAATATCGGCCCCCCTAAGATCTCGTAATCTAACCGGCCGATTTTGAAACTTCAAAGTGCCATAGATTCCTCTGCTGCTAAACTTTATTTTGAAAAAATCAAAATTTTTATTTTTTAGGAGAAGGTCGTGCAAAATATACAATTTTGGTGTATTTTTTATATTTTCCATAACCCTTGTCTCTGTTGTACGATTTTCACAAAACTAGTTCAGATTTACAAATAATTGACCCAAAATTTTCATATACTCGAGTTACGCAAAAATTCGAAATTCAATGGCAGTTCCAGGACCAGGACTATGGGAGGCAATATATACAACCTAAAAAGTTTTTGTTACGCGGATTAGAAGCTGTCATATACTGCTTGGCATCTTTGACACATAAATAAATGAGAAAAAAGTGAAAAACTCATCAGGGGCGGATGCAGTAAGGTAAAACAGTGGGGTAAAATACATACCAACAATATGCGAATGGTATGCATGAGTATATTAGTCCCTCGACTAGTTGAAATTTAATTTCTGATAATTTTTACCCTCCCATGGCAGCTCTGGAAAAGGGGGTGACATAGGCGGATCAAGGACTCGTCGTGGGGGGTGGGGGTGATTGGAAACACATTTTCAATATACAACGATATTGAGTCGCGGCGGTGATACTGGCTGGGAATATACATTTTGAAAATGTGTAGTGACTTGACACGCCTCTGGTAATCTAGAATTGGGTTATAACTATTTTGAATTTTCATATACCCAATTGTATTCGCCCTGGCACGGCTGTAAGCAGTCTTCTCACTTACTAACGTTTAGTCCTTCTCGATAACATTCCCCCCATTTTGAACTGCTGTAACCGCCCCTGATGAATACAAATAGTGACAATTGTGAATGCACTATCATCTCACATAAAAAATGATATAATAAAACCATATAACTGGTATCAGGATCAGCAGAGACGGCTTCCTTTTACAAAAAACCCATCGCATACCATAATACTTGGCTTGTGGATAGAACCTCCCCAAAAAACCCAGCCATAGCTCCGCCCCTGGTAAATATATAATCTTGAAATTTTCAGTAAACCTGCCTGTACTAGTTTTAGGAAAAGTCAGGAAGTTTCAAAGTTCTATCGCAAGCCGTTTCGGAGATATTCTTGAAAAACCTGAAGGGGGGCAATATTAGCCCCCTGCCGGAAATAGGGTTAATGCTAGCTACCATTGACATGACTAAAGCTCAGGTATTGAAACATCCACTGAAGGTCCTGAGAACCTTCCCCTCGCCATTAGTAGCTTGTGGTGTACTAGTCTACTCGCGCGGCCATTGCTGGAGTCATTGGTATGCTTGTTTTTTTATTCATTGTTTCCATTCATCGCTACGTTGGGGCCCTGGCAGTGACATGCTACAATTTGTAACGGCCATACACAATGAGTCTTTGCATCACATGTGGCCTATCCCATAGCCTAAGAACTGTAAATAAATTGGTATTATAAAATGATATGTTTCGATGATGTGTTTTTTAATAAAAAGATTATAGAACATCTTTCAAATGCAAGTTAAAGTAATCAGATAATACCAGCTGGACCCAAGCAGCTGATGTGGTGCACAAATCGTTCTGTCAGTCTCCAAGAAACTAGCTGATGTCTGCAATGTGTAAGCAACAGAGCCACATGCTACGGTAATTTCGAAGCCACTTCATGTCTGATGTCCTGTGCACTGATGTCTGATCAGATGATCTGATGTATTATGTGTAGACGGTCCGGAGTGTTGCGAGTGTGTAGGCCGAGTGTCATTGCCGAATACTCTCCACTTCAACTCCGATTCCGTAGGACCAGTCCGAAAGTAGGCGTGATAAGCTGGCATGCTGTATTTGAAGGCATCGGCGAAGTCATCGCACCAACAGCGACTCCATGACTAAGTCCGGTCGAGGGACGAAGTCCCGGGACAAATGTCCCGCCCTGGTGAAAATAAAAATATTTTCACCAAAAAGTACAACAGTCAAAACTAACCATGAAGACATACTAGCGAGATAAACAATTATAAATAAGACATCGACAGGAAATCCAAGTACGACGGCGATAGCAGAAAATATATAGAAGCTCAAACTCAGCACAAGTTCGAATCTACCGCAGGTGAAACCTCAATCCAGAGAAAAGGTAAAACACCAAACAATATTAAGATACTAATGAGAAGCTGCTTTGAATTATTTCGATTATCAATTTAAACACTTTCAACTCAGTTCAACTCACGTTCCGGTTGAAGAAAATGGTGCACGATAGAAGACACGCAGGTCCGTCTCGCTCGCAGTCTAGACAGGAAATGAGCCCTGGGTCACCGCATGACCCGGCACCGGAAAATGATTGATAAGCAAGGCCTAAAACAAACTTCCTAAACACGCTCGGAATTAATAACTGCAAAATTTAACTATAACTTTAAATTAGTCATAATACTCATCACTTAAATCACTTCCTAAAAGTCAAATAACAAATTTCCAAATAATGACCGGAAGAGAGGTCACGCCGCTCTGCCATCTGCCGTGTGGCAGGAGCATTGGCTAACAGGTACAGCGCCATCTACAAAAAACGTACTGCACAGCAGTGAGGTACTGCTCACTCGCGGTCGGGTCAAAAGGCGGTCGGATCAAAAGTAGGCTATCTACACTCCATCCCGTCAACGGAAGAAAAAAGGAAATATCGGCCATCCACATTCCACCAGACCAACGAAAAAACAGATGTGAAAATCAGCGCTTTGAAAATTAGACTCAGAATCAAACTATAGCACGATATACAAGAAAAAAACCATCGCGATGACTTCAAACATGATGTCTAACATGCCACAACGCCACGACGTTCACCTTGCTGAGCATTTTTCAAGTTGCGTTATCACCATCGGTCAACAGATCTCTTCCAGCTAAGACCATCAGAGCCAGACCAGACTTATTCAAAACCAGCCTTCAAAGGGAAAAAATGACAAAAAAATAGAAGAGCAGCAAAAATGGTGTAATTTGTCTTTCTACAACCATTAAGGTAAGCTGTGAGGAGAAAACCATCACTGTAGCAGAAACCCAAAGTTTCCGCAAAGCATCAACGGATCTGAATAATAAATGCACTGAGAACACAGTCAAAGAATTATGCTGGCAGAAATGTTTACGGAATAAATCCACAAATCTTACGTAACTGTTCCAGAGTAACCCTCAATTACTAGCAGGCTTACTTTAACCATCACAAAGTATCAGATATCATCCAGTACCCGAAAAAAAGCATCTACCAACCGGCATAGAAAGCGTGTTTCACTTTGCCGAGGAGGTCGTCAACCCATTGAAATTGGACAAATTAACGAAGCAGAATTAAAGCGGAGGTTTACATTGAGTGCAATGTTTTCAACGGTCCACAAAAAATACGCTCACGTATTTTGACCTTTCCAAGCGGTATCAGCGTGATATTTGTCTACCTCTTTGCTAAAACAAAAACAAAAGCTGAAGTAAGCAATTCAGAGCTGAAGCAAGCATCAATTCAGATTCTGAGCAACAGGCATCTATGCTAAACCTTACCTCAAAAACAAATCAACGACTAGTCATTCAGGGCGATAATCCCTGATTTCACTGAATAGACGTGAAAAGGTACGGAGTTATGATTAGGTTTAACCCACAAATTCAAGAAATCATTACGGTGATACGAAACACCGAATTTCACAATAACTCGAAGTGCGGATATTACCCAAGCATTTAAGGTAGCATGAAAAAAGGAAACGAAGGACAGGCACAACATTGACTGAGTAAAAACGGTAAGCTTAGTTCCCAAATCTGTCTGGAGGCCTTTTTGCTCTGGTTGAACGTCTAAGTTCTACAGGTTCAAAGGTTTCATTAACAGGGGTTTGAGGTTCTGGTATGGAACCAACGTCATCTGCAGCTGAAACAGTAGTGTGTTCGGTCTCGTTCTCACTTTCAACATCTGGAGCATCAGAGACAGCACTCGCTACTTCAACCTGTGCAGGTGGATCGCTAATGTTCGGGACTGTTCCTATTGGTGGGGCAAAATGGACTCTGCAATCACAGGAAGCGATTCCGGTGATAGCATGTCTGAAATCCAAATCTTCAAAAATCCTTGCAGGAGCTGCAACCCGTTTGAAGAATCCATTTCTAAATCTTCAAGGGTTCGAGCTTAACTCCAGGGGTTTTACTATTCATGAATAATCAATGTCCCAATGACAAAAATTTTGTGAGGCAGAAATTGAAGGCTGGCCTGGCTGGCTAGAAAGTTTACATGTCTCAAAACAAGCAACAAGTTACCAGAAACTACAAGGTTTGGCATACATGACTGAAACACTACATTAGAAAATGTTCACTCTGAGGAAATATTCCGAACATTGACTCAAACTGAAGAATTCAGCTTCCTCAAGTGAGTTGAACAGTAGATGGAGGTACCGGCGAGAAAAAAAAACATCAGAAGTAGATGCCAAATAAGGGGCACCGACACATGATGCGGCTGAGAGGCACCAGAAGCGATGTCGGCGAAGGAAAACACTAGAACTTGCCGATAATCAGAGAAGCACCAGAACACGATGCCGTCGAACCAGAACGCTGATTCCGGAGAACCAGGACGCTGATTCCGGAGAACCAGGACGACGGGACACAACTGAAACACAGCATCCTTACTTTTCGAAGTTTTCCGCTGTCACCAATTTGTAGACGGTCCGGAGTGTTGCGAGTGTGTAGGCCGAGTGTCATTGCCGAATACTCTCCACTTCAACTCCGATTCCGTAGGACCAGTCCGAAAGTAGGCGTGATAAGCTGGCATGCTGTATTTGAAGGCATCGGCGAAGTCATCGCACCAACAGCGACTCCATGACTAAGTCCGGTCGAGGGACGAAGTCCCGGGACAAATGTCCCGCCCTGGTGAAAATAAAATATTTTCACCAAAAAGTACAACAGTCAAAACTAACCATGAAGACATACTAGCGAGATAAACAATTATAAATAAGACATCGACAGGAAATCCAAGTACGACGGCGATAGCAGAAAATATATAGAAGCTCAAACTCAGCACAAGTTCGAATCTACCGCAGGTGAAACCTCAATCCAGAGAAAAGGTAAAACACCAAACAATATTAAGATACTAATGAGAAGCTGCTTTGAATTATTTCGATTATCAATTTAAACACTTTCAACTCAGTTCAACTCACGTTCCGGTTGAAGAAAATGGTGCACGATAGAAGACACGCAGGTCCGTCTCGCTCGCAGTCTAGACAGGAAATGAGCCCTGGGTCACCGCATGACCCGGCACCGGAAAATGATTGATAAGCAAGGCCTAAAACAAACTTCCTAAACACGCTCGGAATTAATAACTGCAAAATTTAACTATAACTTTAAATTAGTCATAATACTCATCACTTAAATCACTTCCTAAAAGTCAAATAACAAATTTCCAAATAATGACCGGAAGAGAGGTCACGCCGCTCTGCCATCTGCCGTGTGGCAGGAGCATTGGCTAACAGGTACAGCGCCATCTACAAAAAACGTACTGCACAGCAGTGAGGTACTGCTCACTCGCGGTCGGGTCAAAAGGCGGTCGGATCAAAAGTAGGCTATCTACATATGCACCGATTGGGCCGAATAAAGCCATCTAATGACACTGGCCTGAGCTGATCTTGCCGATGTTGCCAGAAAATGAACGGTGTCAGGCAAACCAAACAGATTCAACAGATTCTGCAGGAATGCGAGCACTACCTCAACAATAACCTAGGTCACCCTAAGTCAATGGTCTTTGCTGAAATTTCAAAAGGTCAAAAGCTTGAAAAAAACTTTGAGAGTTTCAAATTCAGCGCCCTACCAATATGTTAATCAGATATAATATAATAAAATATATATGATATGATATGATATATATATATCAGATATAATACAATATATAATCAGATCTGTCGGCATATCATGTCGAATACTTGATTTAATAACAGTCGCCGCCGACAAAAATGTGAAAGGGCCCATGGTTAATCTACAGCCTAATGCTGACAAGGAAGTGGTCCTTCTCAGAAACAAACACCTTCGGATTTGAGCTCCCTGTTATCTTCCTCACATGCTGATTACAAAACCCTTCGATTGTTCTCCAGTTGGGTTGATCTTGACAAATTTTTCGATGAGAAGTGTGGGAGAGGTTGGTTCTGTAAAAGGATTTTCCCGACGAACCTCCTTCTCCGGCGCTTATGCCTACCTCCAATGAAGGACTGAGGTTAACTCGGGCCATTTACCTTTTGGCAAAGAAAAGACCAAAATCAAAGTATTTCACCGTTTTTATACTACTACCAATAGTTAGATATGCGTAAGAATAATAACTATTTAAGTTATCATTCCTCTTCTTCTTCTCAGATCTGCATTCCAGCTCAGGATACATTTTTAAAGCTTACAAAACAATGATACACACATGCACTATGTACACGGCAGGGGTCTTCCTCTAACGGAACCCTCGCGGGACAGCAGTGTCCGCACCCTCCCTGTCAGACGTCCTGGCGTACCAGACGGCGGCGCCATCCCGATCTCTCTTATCCGGCACAGAAGAGGACTCATCCGAAGACACGTGGGGAGACAGTGTCCTTGGAGCTCTTCACTGAACCTGGAGATCAGCTGAAAGGCCGACCGAGCCCGTGCTCCCAATTATAAGGACTCCGGTTGGTTGGCGCAGCTCCCTTGTTAAGGCGAGCACTAGACAGTTTGCCGCTATCTCCAGGGTAGAGAAAAGATGCCATGGAGTTGAGTTCTGATCAGAGGACCTCCGACAATCGGCTTGGCCACTCAACCAAGTATAGAACAGTGGTTTTTTTTAAAGTTTACTTTAACAGACTACTTCTGATGATCAATAACCTTGGTATGCCCCATTTGCTGTAATATGTGATAGACGTTGGCAGCATGCATGCCAAAAACTAAGGAAACGTGAGCATTGGCTATGGAAAACGGGAAAAAGGAAATGTTTTCTACTTTTCCTTCATGGACTTGTAAAAAAGGCCTTAGACAGTTTTGAAATCCTATCTTTAATTCACAGTGGAGAAACCATTAAATTGGACGGATGGAAATGGAAGAGCCACAGTATCATTCCACGTCCCAGAACCTCCCAGCTGAAGTCCATCGAAACCTGGGGATATGGGCTACTGTATTAAGACCGATTTGCTATAGAAAGTCCCAGCTCTCTAGAATGAGGCAGTTGCAGAGTTTTTGGTAACAAATGCGCAGGCGTAGGAACTTTAGATTGGGGGTGGCAGCAGGGGTCACTGACACCTCCCCTCCTTCAATTTTCTGTAGAGGGCCTCCGCGACGGATATGAAAATACCAGCAAATGCAATATAAAACAAAAAACACAAACAGGCCCGATAACTTCTCTGAGAAAGTTCCAGTTCCGTAGTACGCCCTCTGCAAGACCATAGACGGGGAACGCTTCGTTAAAAGACCTTCAAGCCTATCGCACACTCCAAATCTCAATGCAAGAACAGTCGCACGACCTAGCACTGAGCACTGAACAGAAAGGCAGCAATTTCACCTCTGTGCTCACTTCAAAACGACCTTTACACGCGCATTGACGGGGGCGGGTACCTGCCCCTCGGGTTTTTAAAGATAGCATAAAAACGGCGGCACGTAGCGCCGCCTTACTTAACATACCTTTTCTCTTATGATTTTAAACTTTTGCTAAAAATTTAAGGTTAGGTCATCTCAGGTCAGGTCAGCAGTACAGGTAAAGTGACCTCACCCCAAAAAAATAAGATAGCATAAGTCAGAACAGGGTAAACCTATCAAATTGAATCTCATATTACATAATGGACCTTCCTAGTTCTCTAAGATATGTTCCGGTATTTCTTATATCAATGACCTAAGGTCAGGTACGATCCATGACCCCTCCGTTGGAAATACATGGGAAAATTGTTCTAACTGATAAACGTAGTAATGGATGGTGATAGAGCGTTTATATTATCTGCATTAGATTTTTATTGTCTTTGCAGTTCTAATGATATAAATTTTGACATAATTTGACCTTGACCTGACGTTGGGTCAGGTCAAATCATTGATTTCACATGATTTGACCTGGGATAGTCATATTATATATCATTCGATTTGACTTGCTGCGAGGATTGCAATAGTGTAAGTTGTTTTTCTTTATCTTTACTTGTTCAAATGTAATGGCCAAAAAACATAACTTACATGTTATCCCTATGATGGCATGCATTGGCCTCTAGCGAAGGCATTGCGACATTAAATTTTGCCTGACAAAATGACCGAATTTTTTTCTATAGAGCATTAGATGGGCTACCCAACACCGTTTACCGTTTTTTGCTATCTAGCGTGGTTCTTGAGATCTTTTACGGGGGTCTGAGCCACCCTCGTCAAAGCGAAGGTGGCTCAGACCCCCATCAATGCGCGTGTTAAATACCAAGTTCAACAATTTGTTTATAGGATTTCACAATGGTTGATATGTGAATATTAATGTTTCAAGGTTGATACATTGTAACTACCCATAAATTCTACTTGAAGTTGTACGTGACCTATTTTCCGTGCTCATGTTTCATGATTTCTGACTTGAGCTTTTATTGGGGTATGACCCTGTTGCTCATTTAGCACTCATAAACAAATAATCATTAAACAGATATCATTATATTATTAGATATCAGTCCTCACGCTAACCGAGTTGTTCATGTTGCTTGTTATTGCGGAGGAATTTCTCCATCATAGGGTGCAGCTTTGTTTTGTTAGGTCTCGACATAATCAAAGTGTAGTGATACCCCATGTCCTTTGTGGAGTCTCTGCGCCCCAGTCTACTTACAGACATCAATACCGCACCGCTGTGGAAGGCAAGATGGCGGATGAAGCTTTGTATTTTCCTTATCTTCTCCATCTTCTCTCGTCAGCTTTTCCACATTGATATTGGTCGACATACTCAACAGCACAAGCATCCAGATTCCAACCTCAAACGGCTCTAACACACCTCCAACACACGAGCATAAAAATAAATAAAATAATCTTAACAAATATTCAATAAAATTACCATTAACTACAAAATAAAAAACCTAACTTATAAAAAAAAATACAATACATAAACTTAAAAACAAATAATCACTTAATTAAATTAAATTTTAAAATTTAATAAAACAACTCTATAATTTAAAAAACATTTAAACTGCTTTAAATACTTAGATCTTAATAGGTCCATTAACAATAAACACCATACCCACTTTAAAAAAAAAACACAATCACCTATATAAAATCTAATAAATACTTCATAATATTTATTATTAAAATTACTTCCTAAACACAACACAACAATTTAAATAACAAACTTTTAAATTAACTTTAAACTTATACAACTATAAACAAATATTTTAACAAATAACATAAAACCATTATTATACTTTATTATTTAAATACTTATTTAATTGTTTAAATCAAAAAATAAACATAATAAAAAACATTAACTGCTTTTAAAAAAAACAATAAATAATAAATAAATAAAAAATAAATAAAGCATTTTAAAATTTAATCTATTATATTATTACATTTAAATAACAAAATTTACGAATAAAAAACGAGAGATACACTATTCGTTCACAAAACAGACGCATAATTTAAACTGATTTCTTAAGATCGGCCAAGGTCTCATAATTCAAGAGTTTACCGTGGCTGTGGAATGACTATTTTCATGATGTCATGCAAATAAAAGTTGGTAAAATTAAACTTGCTTTCTTCAAATACGTGGTATTTCGAAACAAATTGAAACAAAACAAAACGAAATGTAGTTCCTTCATATTATTTCCGTCCCATGTTTTCTATTTTCAGTAGTTGTCTTTGTTGACGTCATCAAACCGTAATCCACTACGGTGCGGACCTGGCATCAGTCCATCTCAGAGAAGTATTCTAAACCTTCCCAAGCCTTTCGCACCCTGCGACGGGCCGCCAACTATCACATCCATAGACTTAGAATGCGCCCGTGCGACAGAGCAAACGAAGCGTCCGCCTTTAGCAGGTTATGGAAGTGGCAGATGCGAAAATGCCCCTAGATAACAATTCTAGATTCAGTTTGTAGAATTGTAGTTAATCGCGAGCGTTTGACTCAATCTTCGGTGGGTTGGCGAGTTGGATGATTTGAGAAGGTGCAAAATTTTTCACCCACGTTTGATGACAATGCAATTTTGCGAAATTTTGGGAGATTGTTTGGCTTCATTTATAAATCAAACAGTCATTTTGCATACATTCTCGGTGCCCAAACGATCGCATATTGGGGTAGGCGAGCAAACGGGTTTTAGCACCTCTGAAAAAGGTCAAGGCAGCTGCTACCTGAATTCTTCCTGATGGGCCCCGAAAAATAGACCCAATCAAACTCCAGCCCAGGACACTCCCCACACAGAGCACGAATTGGGACACGCATCCCGTACCTAACGCCGAGCAGCAGCCGTCCCTCAGACATCGACAGGCATGACTAGACCGGTCTTCCTTTACTACGAAATGGAAAAAAAACACGGAGAGCCTATTAAATGAAAGGGAATGGTGGGAAAAGAGCCTAACAAGTAATGTATGGAAATACCTAGTGCAGGCCGGTGTGTATGCGCGCCTTACTGGCACCAAATGAGCGGTTTTAAAACTTGTCATAATTGATGGCCCCCTTGGGCTGGGGACCTCCCTTGAGACTGGCCCCCTCTAAAGATACCTCCCACTTTTCAAACCATTCATACTCCCCTGGTCACATTTAGACTATTCAATGATAGTGATGGCATATTAGTTGATAGTGGTGGCATAATCGTTGGTAGTGGTGGTATAATCTTTGAGAGGGGTGGCGTATTCATAGACGGTGGTGGCATATCCGTTCGTGGTGGTGGCATCTTAGTTGATAGTGGTGGCATATTCGTTGGTGGTGGTGGCATATTCTAGCTAAATAATGGAAACTTGTTTATTCAAGAAAATTGGTGACATATTTTTAAGTTCAGCGAAACCTTAGCATGAGCCCTCGCCCCGGTGGGGGGTGTTTGAACACCCCACTCGGTTTTTCCGGTTGCACGAAAAAACGGCGGCGCGAAGCGCCTCTGTACTTCGCACACCTTATACTTGATTAATTTTGCAACTTTCCTCAAAATTTCAAGGTTGAGTCATCTCAGGTCAGGTCATCAGTACAGTTCAAGTGACTTCAGCTCCAAAAATGTCAAAGGTGGCATAAGTAAGAAATGGGTGAATCTATAGGATTAAAACTTATACCACATAATGGGCCTACCGAGTGATACAAAAATATTCCCAGATTGTTCATATCGAGGGCCTAAGGTCAAGTACGGACCATGACCTCACCATTGGAAATACACGGGAAAACAGAAATTGGGAATATATTTGTGTAAATAAAGCTGAGAATACCTTCATATTCTCCAAATCGTAGTATCCTGGGCCCCTTTTCAGTTTCATGTTGCAATTCTTGACCTGTGACCTCTGAGAGGTCATATAGGGGCTAATTAAGCAGTTTTCAGACTTATGTCACTAACCTTGCATGAAATGATGATACATCTTTTATTTTGATATCATTGCGCTTGGATTGCTATTGCGAGTCGATTGATATGCATATTGACTATGCTAAGTTAAAACCTTGACCTGGCCTAAGGTCAGGCCATTTTGTGTTTTGACCTAGTATGATCATAGTATAAATCATTCGATTTCCCGTGACATGATGAGGCAAATGGTGCGTAAACATGATTCTAACTCAACTCTGTCATATGCTAGAGCCCAAAAACTCTACCCAAAATGTTAACTTCTTTAACCTGTCATGACCTCAATATTGACCTGAGCCAAAAAGTGAGTGATATAGTTTCTTTATGAATTTGCATTGGCTATCCACCAGCCTTCGCGTTTTTTCGTTATCCCACATAGGGGTCGAGTTCGAGGGGGTGTTCAAACACCCCCACCAGGGCGAAGGTGGCTCGGAGGCCCACCGGGGCACGGGTTACCTTAATGTTAACGTCAAACTATTATGCAAATGTTATTTTAACAACGGAGCTCCTCACCGACCGTGTGTAGCATGATATATGTATACCATATCTACAAGTATGTACATACATGCACGTTTCAAAATTTGATTTCTGAAAAGTTCCTGGACGTTGCTCACAGCAAGATAAAGCAAAGGACTAAATGATCTCAAGTCTCCAGCCTTCTCATACAATGCAGGAATTTGTTATGCATCATATATTCGGAGGTAGTACAATGAAGTAAACTGCGACAGTATGCCAATGGAAACATGTTCTGATGCTGGTATCCATCACGAGGCGGCTTGTTCTAGCTTAAGCTGCCGAGGTCCGGCTATTTCCCGTTAAACAGCTGGCTACCGCACTGTGGTGGAGCTGAATAGATGTGACAGCTTCGTCTGCTCGTAAAACATCTGAAATGGCCGCCTTCACTGCCGATGTAGCCCATGAGAAAATGCTAATATTCTCCAGGATCTCCATCACCTGAAGAGGTCCAGGCAATGACTTTGCAGCCCTCATGAGGATAATGGAGGTTTCCATTATGCCTGAAGTATCACTGGTCGCTCTAATGAGAGGTTTCAGTAAGCTGTTGCATGGCTTGTGTTGGGCGTCTCCTGTACACTTGTGCTGGAGAGAATATACCATTGGGCAGACATCAGATGATATGAGTTTTTCAGGCAAAGGCTGAGTGTTGGAGATATGGAGGCATAGGTATAATGCAATCAGAAATAACAATGGGCTCAAGTCTCCAAGAACATACGCATGGCTTTTTTTAGGATATGCCACGAGCCAAACTATCTAATGAAGCCTAGGGGATAGCACAGTAGCATCGAGGATGACATACCGTTTAGAACTGGTATTATCATCGTTGCATTAAAACCAAGGGTGGGTGGTGTGAAAAGTCTTCTTTCGGCATGCACCGAAGTTCAGCTATGCAACTGAATATTTTGGTCACCTGATCCATAAAAGATTGGGAAAAAATTTCGAAAGGTTACTTGACATTTATCTTCATATTTTGGCACCAGCTACCTATCCAGCAGAGCAGTAACAGCGTGTGAAATTTGAAATACCATGTCAAAGTGAATGGCATAACAGAAATAAGCATCTGGATAGATAGCATAGAAGATAGGAAGCCGCCTGTAACAATATTGAGAGCAGTTAGAATGTTTGAATGCCATGAATAATATTTCAGGTAATGGTTCATTTACAATGTCATATAGATTTTTGACAGAGGCGGTTCACGCAACTCAAAATGGAGGGTTTCAACTGTAACTGGATTGTATGCTTGCAGAGCGAATACACTGCTTACAGGGCTGTCAGGAGAAACAAGAGTAACCCATACTCCCAATTCTACACTATATGATAATAAGATGTCATAGGCGTTCTTAGGTATTGTTTTTAAGGAGGTTTTGAGTGCAACTAATGGGACAAGCATCCAAGACCAAATAGACAAGAATTCATTGATGGGAAGATCAAGGTGACAAGATGGTTCATAATACTGCAACGGATTTTGCATGGGCGGATAAAGGCTGAGCAGTATGAAAGTACCAATAGCCAAAGAACACCTGCATTTGTCTTTTTAGACATTGACAATAGGTAGGGGAAGTCCGTGCAAGAGTACGCACTTAACTTTCTAAAGGCTTTCAATTTTCTCCTATATGTCTAACAGCTAAAATATTCATATGATTTTTTAGCCTGAAGAATTGTCTATGTATGGTCCATGTTTCAACTCGATGTCTCTGAAAGGAAATCGCCACGAGATCATCAAAAATAAAAAGTCACGTGCGTACTCTTGCCAGAGTGGGTCGGTAAGAGTACGCAAAAGAGGGGGCTGGAATGCGCAATGATACCCTCATGTGGTTTGGGTGCATAGGCCATGTTGCGATTTTTTGTCGCCAAACTAGGTTATTGAATGATTTTGTATTGCTCTCAATATACAAGAACTATTTTGCAACGTTTGGTTTTCCCAATCTGAATTACGGACTCTGTCCCGAGCGAAAGTTAATTTTTCCTATCTCTTAAGCATGCGCACTCTTGCACAATGATCTACTGCGTACTCTTGCCGGACATGCTCCCCTGGGAAGAAAGTCTTCATAAACATGTTGGTAGGTGTTTTAGCGTGAGCTCCGGTTCTGCAGCTCAGTCCCAGTTCAACTTTCCCACTGATGACAGACCGCAATAAAATACCTTTGATAATAGAGGCATGGTCTACAAGTTTACCTAGTTAAGAAATATTACATCAAGGGTGCCCAAAAACGTATTTTGCTCCGTAATCCCGCGGAAACAACAGGATCACGTTGATTTTTTTGTGTGCAGCCTAGGCACTGGCCTTGCTTTTTTATACCAGGGTATACACCATCTCAGTGGTTGCTAAGTAACCAAAACAGCTGCTGCGTACTCTTATCTCCTGCGTACTCTTACCCGCCCTTACCCTATGCACCTTGCCCAATTACTTCTATTTCAAAGTTTTTTTACAGTACACCATTTATCTCTATGTGAAAGATGCCACGCAGTATCTGACGTCTGCTAATCAGTAGCGGATCCAGGGGGAGGCAAAAAGGCATTTGCCCCCCCCGCCTAAACGGAAAAGCTCGGGGCAAAACTGTTTTTGCCCCCCCCACACACACAGCGGTCGAGCTCCTTTATGCCCCGACTCCTTTTTAGTTTATAAGCAGGATTTTGGCGTTTCAACTCTCAACTTCAAACAGAACTAGTTAAGTATAGTATAGATATTGGGTCTTGGATAGAAAAAGTATCTTGAGCCGACATTTTTTCACCCCGTGACGTTTTTTCGCTCTTTACCTCAAATGTCCAAAATTCTACCATCAAGTAATATTATTGTAGCAGAAATTTTCACTGCTTGACATTTTTTGCTTTTCGGCTTAGGTTTGTACCTCCCACACTCAAAACCGCTCAGGAGAACTTTGCCACAAACTTCTCCCATTAGAAGTCAGTGGTGTCTCCCTGTTCTATCCCAATACCTCATTGAGTTCTTTGCATTTTGGCGGGAAAGTGTAAGAAGCCCCACGTATCTTTCGGATGAGAACCCATTGGGGTCATTCTCATGCAAGAGAACAGGCGAGCACCGGCACTCAAATAGATCAATTTTAGTTTCTTCGTAAAGAACGCAAAGAAGGGATAGCGTTCTCGAACTACTTCTCGGGAATGGTCTCAGCTGATTGTGCGCGTGCGTGACGCTGCGGGGCTGCGTCGCCATGGCAACACAACGACGCGACAGCGGATGGTTCATTTGCAGTGGGAAGCTCCGGGAGTTGAGAAGTGGAGCATCTGGCGCCTGTTTTGTTAAGGTAAGTGTGACGGCACTTATTTAATTGGTAACAACTGTCGTGTATGGTAACTAAATGTGGCTACTGGCCTATGGAAAATTTGCATCTTTGTACAAAACTGTGGTACCACCGACACTTTGTGGCAGACCTGGCAAAACGTTTGGATGGGGCCAGCCCTGGAAAAAAATTCAAAAACTTAGTGTTTCTGAACAACAAAAAAACAAAACGCTTTGCGCTTTGAAGAAGGGTCACGGGATCCCTGGCGATGTGCAGTTAGGTTGACTTTACCGTCTTCCTGTGAGAGGCGAGGTTTGGGAAGGAGGGGGAGGGTTGGTTTTGTCCATCCGTCCATAGGCAGATCTTGAATTGCCGATCAGGGGAGAGACACATGTTCAGGGCGTCATCCAGACCTGGGGGACGCCAATGCCAGGGCGGCACAAATATATCCGTTGGGCGCCAAATCCGATCGCGATAGCGCTTATTCTTGTTTCCCGGGAAGGAAGCGACATTTATGGGGGGGCCCCATTGACCTTTCAGAAAGTGTCATTGATCTCTCAGGGGGCATCGATAATCGGTTGGGCGAAGTGGTGGCAAAAGTCTTTAAAAAGTATCTTTGTCCCATAGATCGGTCTATGCATCCCTCATATTCCTCTGATATATCTTTAAAATAAAGCTGGTAAAATATAGCTTATGAACCGGCATCTTAATGCTCAAATAGAACAGACCAGTGGCGGATCCAAGAGGCCTGCCCCTTAGAAATGTCCGAACCCCAATAGTAAATGCATAGCTGGATGCTGTCCGAGGTGCTGGCGGGGCAGGCTCCAAGCCCCCACCCCCCCTCAAATGAAGTCTTGGATCTGCCACATTAACTCAAACGTTTGGGTGTTTTTGGTCCATTTTTCGCGTGTTTTGAGCAGACTCATTTCCTTTTTCAGAGGCAGAACAAGTGGCGGCCATCAAAAGCCTGCTCGGGACTGCTGGGTTGGTGGTTCGTCAAAGCTGAAAATCGAGGAGGTCAGCCTAGTCCTCAGAGATCAGCAGCTTTTAGAGGAGATGCTGGACGTGAGTGGGCCTCACGCAAAGCCCTGTGCGTTTGTGAACAGATATTTTCTTTATCTGCAGACATAAGGGCCTGATCATTAGTTATGCTCCCTTTATAGGGGCGTTCGACCTCCCTACTGACGTCATGTGCCTTCACTGTTTGCAGGCCACATCATAACAATTTTGATCCGTTTGCGTTACAATATAAAGAAAACGCATTGTGTTGTTTTGTCGCCAAGTGAATCTTTAAGAGTCTATAAATATTTGATTGAACACCAGTGCATTGTATTAACTTTGGCGTGATTTTCCATGCCTCACCACACCAATTTCACTTCTTTGGCATCCCATTCTTTTGGAGAAGTCACGGTTACGTATGCCCATTTTCAGCTGCAGTTCTGTGTGAATTATCCGCTTTTTTCTAAGTGCTTAACAATTTGGCTGAGACTCAAACACGAGGTCATGTTTCTGATTAGCTCCACCACAACAGTGGAGCTTATCAAAAATGTGACTTGGCATCCGGCCTTAGACCTAATTGCTAAGTGCTACGAATAAGCGGATAATTTACGTGAAGCTAGCGGCATTCCTCCTTTAAGCACCATATGAAAGAATTTTAGCACGTCTTCAAGAAGAAAGGTAGTCGTTCTCAGAGTAGACGCAGCGTGAAAATTTCGAGAATCTATTACTTCTTGAAAGATGGATACGGCTTCTTCTAGAAAACTCTAAAAACCGGAAAGGGTACTCACAGAACATTCTTAAGACAGCTGAGAACTGTTTGAGTTCTCCTGAAAGAAATAAAATACGTTTCACCGAAGAACATAAAGAAGCGCATCACGTCTCGATATGAGAACCCCTATCAGTCTGGTTGAGAACCCTGACAGGTCTTAAAATTTGCTGTCCGATTATTGATATGGTGCAAGTTAATTGCAAGAACTCTACGGGTTCTCCACCGGTTTTCAGTGCAAACCGAGCGGATAGATCCGACATTGCTGGTAATCTGTGAAAAAAACCTTGAAAATATATATACCTTACCAAATAGTTCTGCCTCCATATTAACCATTGAAATTTTAATATTTCTATAACTGAAAGACAGGTAAGACAATTGTGCATCAATTATCAGTCAAAATATGCTAGCTTTGTGAAAATAAAGCGATACGGTAAAAAGTTATGAAGAACCTTAAAAACAATATGAGAAATGTATATTTTGCAAGCTCCTGCTTATATAAAAAATATTTATTGAAAACTCATCTTCATGAAAATGGAGTTTATCGTGAGAAAATCCGATCCCACTTATAATTTTTAAATTAGACCAGTAAATTTGGATATATTAGAGCGAAGGAAAAGTCTGGTCACCCTGACAGAAAGAAGAGTAGCCAGGAGCCTGAGAGGAACAGTATTAAGGTGATACTTTGCATTCATAATGGTTTGAAACAGAAACATATCACTCGTACGAAAATAAAAGTGATCTAAGTTGTCAACTTGTGTATGTATGGCACATGTTTCAGCTGGGCGCAGTTACTTATTTTACCAGAAATTTGTTAAACAATTTTTACAGTATCCACCACCCTGGGGAATCTATAGCTGTTATCCACAGAGTATGCAAAAAGTCATTGAAATCAAAACCTTCTTTAAAAACTATCGTTATTGCTCCGCACAATGATGTTCTAAAATTTAGTTTCGGAAGCACATTAAAATTTCCAGCTGACTGAAAAACATTTCCTCCAACGACAACTTTGGAACGCTGGGAGAAAGTCTGGTATTTTATTTTATTTTATTTTATTTATTTATTTATATCGCCAACAGATGTATATCCATTTACAGGCGAAGTCAGAGCCTAAAAATAAACAATATGCTACAAGTAAAAGACACGCATCACACATGAGAACACTACAATGAATCACCCTAGGCTAGGATGTTCCTCCCCGACGATAAATGATACTGTTAAAACATGAATTGAAAGCTTAGAGAAAATACTTGGTCTTAAAATTACCTGCTGCGGCGATAGCGTTAGCTCGCAGCAAGTACACGGGTGAACGTATGTATTTTAAAACATTGACTTTAAAACTGCTAAAAGATTCTAAAAATAGGTCGGAACCGGAACATGATAAGAAGGCATTCATTGCCCGCGGATCCGACACAAAAGCCCTGGCCCACAGTGTTCACACGCCCGCGCCGCCCCGCGAAAAGATGACGCGTGCGAGTTGATCGAGATGGCACGTAAAGGAAATTTACTTAACAGAATTTCAGAATCTATTTTTCTATAAATTTTTCTATTTTCAGAATCTATTTTTATAAATATAAAAGACAATTATGCAGTGCGCACACACAACTGCCACTCATCTTTTCCTTGACGTATGGAGGGGGCGGTGCAATTAGTTAAGAGGTGCATACGTTCACTTTCATGGCGCACCCTGGCGCTCTGGCGTAAGCTCTCTGGCGCGTGGAACCAGTAAAACTGCCGTTTCAACGGCTACGCCTGCGCTCCAATCGGCTGACAGGTGCTGCTATGAAGACAGATCTCTGAGGCCACCAGAGGCAGATCCAGGGTTGACGATCGGTGGAGGGGAGGGGTACCATAGTGAGGAGGAGAGCCATTCGGACCAAGGGGCGCCACTTTTGGATGGCAAAACCTATGGAAGGAAAAACCTATCATGTGTGCACCAACTCCTATTATGGGGCGCCGATACACACATCCTGGGGGAACTGACATTTCAGGGAGCACTGTGACAACATTAGAGGGTGCGCCGAGGGTCATTCGAGGGATGGGGTGAGATCAGGTGACCCTTTTCCCCCTGGATCTTCCAATGGAGGCCACTGCTTGATTGCATAGTGTCTCATAAATTGCATGAGAGTAAACAACCACGCCTCAGGAATTTCTTTAATTTTCTTTACAAAACACACACTTATTTCGTAAGACTATGTTGGTTTTTTATTTAGATAGGTTCTGAAAAAGTCTCAGTTTTCCCTACAATTGTGACTGTTCAACAAAGTAATTAAAAAAGCTTGCTAAGCACTTAACACTCAACCTGAAGTAGACCAACTTCTGAGGGCTCAGAACTCTCATTTAAGAACACTTCAAGAACTCCCAGGAGCTGGACTACGTTTCATCTAAGATGCATTTCATTTTACCAAGTCAAGGCCAAGATAGCGTCGGCGACGACGGGCTTCAAATGTGGCCCGTGGTCCTATTTGAAGACTTGGATACTTCAATATTAAGTCTTAGGTATCATATTTTGAATTCATATCAGACTCGATACCTCGTCAAGTGAAGGAGGAGCCGGCTTTCAGACTATTGTCTGCTGGCGCTCTCTGTAAGAAATAAGTTTCAGTGTCAACCCTGACCTCTTCATACCTGTTGACCAGTGACAAATAAGCGCTTACAAGTCACTGTTAGCGCATCAGTTCGACAGGAAAACGCCACGTGCAGCCCGATTTTCCTATCTGTATAACACCACAATCATTCACACTCGCCCAAAACATTCCTTGCCAGCAGGGGCGTGGACTGAAGGCCTCAAATTTGAAACAATATCGATAAACAGAAAAAACTCGCAGGAGTGACACATTTACAAAAGGGCATAATTGTGACAAAATAGCGATCCATGTAGGCAAGATCAAACCCATATTTCGAAATAGAAAGAGCGTGTAGGTAATATAACAGCAGCGTTCTTCAATTGCACAGCGTACATTAGTAATACAATATTGGTACTGTGTTCAGTTTCTACAAAACAGAGACCCCGCGCAGAAAACCCGCAAACCGCTGTCACAGTTGCCAGATTTAACAGCAGCCCAAGGGGCTGATTGTTAGTTTGCAGAAAGTTGTCGCCAGATACCGGAAATGTGACAGTCAATTTTTCAAAATACACGATTGTAGGCATATTTAAGGCACAACGATAACCAATACTTATTAAGTACTCGTCCATTTTAGGTTAAATCATATTTACAGTTGAGTGTCTTCGATTTATGGCCCCTATTTCTTCAATTAGTATTAAGTACGCCTAAAAGCTACTAATAAAGTACTAAGGTGAGAAAATAAACATACGGGCAGCAATTCATAAACTGCACAGCGACAAGACAAGTAGAAATGTTTATGTGATGTAGAGCCTGCAAAAATTAAACAGGCGGGAAGCCACTATTTTGAGGGCATATTCATTAGGTATATTAAGATAAGTGCAGGCCAAAACTACGGAATAAATATTGCTGCCATGGCTAATCAAGATGAATGTAGGCTATTGAAGACCGATGCACTTTCCCATATTGATATCAAGCCTGGTTTTCATTCCTTAGCCTGCTTGTGCCTTAGTTTATTGTGCCCTAGATTGGTAGATAGATTTGGAGCGGAGGAAGTTGGGAGAGTTGGCGCAGCAACAGGCTGGCAACAACAGTGATTCAGGTAGTTTCATGATCAAATTATCATATCAATATTGTACAGATAGCAAATGTGTGCAATGCAGTTCTCCAAAAGTTAACACACACTGGAGAGGGCCGGAACAGTCACGAGGGCGAGTAGACCTTCTTATTCAGAAAATCAAGCAAATCTCAGAAAAAAAGACTTGAAAACGCTGGTGGGGTGTTGCACACCAGTGGTGGTAAAAACGCACAGGACCAACGCATGGAGTTAAGGCAGTTTGACTACATTGATCTTTCTTGGTATGAATTCAATACCTACCTATAGGCAAGAGACATAATTTTACATCTATGCAGGCTAGTTGCCTCAGGTTTTTACTGCAAAAAGCATGACCAGTCAGGTGATGATCGTGAGTGGGATGCAAATTTTAAGCATTTGATGTGTTTATAAAAATGCTACCTAAGGTCCACTTTACCAACACATTTTAGGTAGATTCAAATACTATGTTGACATTGTCATTTTTCCCTTTTGTTGATATGTGAGATAGAAGTTTGGTGGGGCGGAGGAAACTGTGGTTAGGGTTTCCAATTGTGTGTACATGTACGCTCCCATTAATAGGTATGTTCCCAATAATGACTAATTTCATGATAATTGCTACATGTAATCATGTGGAAAAGTACCATAATTGGAAACACTCCTTCCAAAAATCGAAACTTTTTCAAAAAGAAAATGCATGTCATTGGGGAAACTGCAGTCAGAGTTGTCAATAATAGTTATGACCCCAATACTGGAAAAAATGACCCATAATTGGGAGTTTTCCTTCCAAAAACAAAACATGATCTATAAATGAAAACTCAGTTTACTACTTTTATGCTGTAATGGTTTGGTGCTAGAACCTTGTCTGCTGCAAAAAGTAAGGGACAGGTAGATGAGTAGGACATTCAGCATATTGGAAATAGTATTTGAGTATGCAATTATTATTTCCAGCTCTGTGTGACAGAGGAGGCATACGTCGCATTGAGTTTGTGACAGCCAGCATACTTTCTGCACCTCTGTCGATAAACACCATATCAAAAAGGGGATAGTATAGTGGAGAGTGTGTTTGCCCTTCCCACGGGTCTGTTGAACTCTAATGTTATTTCAAAATTCATGACATGAAAAACATGGACATCTAATGGATGTTCTAACACTACTTCGACGTTTCTTTAGGCGTGCCCGGCAACCCCCAACAAGATATAAATCCACACGCGTGCTTGCAAGTGCGTCTAAGCAGTACAATCGATTACGGCATTGCGTGCATTGCGTCGACAAAAAATATTTGGCAGCGCAGCATAGTTGCAGGGAAGACACTGTAGTACAGTATAGCCGCGGGCTAGACACGGGAGTACTACGGCACAGTATAAATGCGGACCAGTACTGCGGCACAGTATAGCTGCAGACCAGTACTGCGGCACAGTATAGCTGCAGACCAGTGCTGCGGCACAGTGTAGCTGCAGACCAGTACTGCGGCACAGTATAAATGCAGACCAGTACTGCGGCACAGTATAGCTGCAGACCAGTGCTGCGGCACAGTATAGCTGCAGACCAGTGCTGCGGCACAGTATAACCGAAGACCAGTGCTGCGGCACAGTATAGCTGCAGACCAGTACTGCGGCACAGTATAGCTGCAGACCAGTACTGCGGCACAGTATAGCTGCAGACCAGTACTGCGGCACAGTATAGCTGCAGACGAGTGCTGCAGCACAGTATAGCCGCAGACCAGTACTGCGTCACAGTATAACCGCACACCCGTACTGCGGCATAGTATAGCTGCAGACGAGTGCTGCGGCACAGTATAACTGAAGACAAGTGCTGCGGCACAGCATAGCTGCAGACCAGTGCTGCGGCACAGCATAACTGAAGACCAGTACTGCGGCACAGTATAGCTGCAGACCAGTGCTGCGGCCCAGTATAGCTGCAGACCAGTGCTGCGGCACAGTATAACTGAAGACCAGTGCTGCGGCACAGTATAGCTGCAGACCAGTGCTGCGGCACAGCATAACTGAAGACCAGTGCTGCGGCACAGTATAGCTGCAGACCAGTACTGCGGCACAGTATAGCTGCAGACCAGTACTGCGGCACAGTATAGCTGCAGACCAGTACTGCGGCACAGTATAGCTGCAGACCAGTACTGCGGCACAGTATAGCTGCAGAACAGTACTGCGGCACAGTATAGCTGCAGACCAGTACTGCGGCACAGTATAACCGCAGACCAGTACTGCGGCACAGTATAGCTGCAGACCAGTACTGCGGTACAGTATAACCGCAGACCAGTACTGCGGCACAGTATAGCTCCAGACCAGTGCTGCGGAACAGTATAGCTGCAGACCAGTACTGCGGCACAGTATAGCTGCAGACCAGTGCTGCGGCACAGTATAACCGCAGACCAGTACTGCGGCACAGTATAGCTGCAGACCAGTACAACGACACAGTATAGCTGCAGACCAGTACTGCGGCACAGTATAGCTGCAGACCAGTACTGCGGTACAGTAAAGCTGCAAATGTGGAGCGCACAGTGAGATAAAGGCGACGTTTCACGACACCTGAGGTCCACAATGTGGTTGCAGCGATGCACTTATGCACATCATGTCATCGCTTTCTTTTGGTGTCTTCTCTCTAGAGAATGTCTTTTCTGAAGGATTTTGGTGGTGCATGCCTGCCTACAAGGCCAAAGATCTCTTCTCGATCCAGGGGGGGGTGGAGGTGCTAAATGGGTTAACGCTGGCACAGCAATACAAACTTTTTACAGAGCCTATAAGAGACCCAAAACCTAGGGAGTCTTGACCCCAACGCCCCGGGATCTCCACCCATACCTTCCTTAGCACCAGTGGCAGATCTAGACTTAATTTCCGGTGAGGAGAGGGGAGCTAGGGCTCTCGAGTCCCCCCGCCACTACCTAGAAAGAGCATCCGGCTACGCATTTACTATAGGCAACCTGACATTTGGGGAGAGGTGGAGGGTTGAGCCCACTACCCCACCCCCCTTATCTACCACCGCCTAGCCCCCATTCTTTATCTCAATCACAAAATACGTCGCATCAGGGCACAATGTTTGATTTTCTTGCGTTGTTGGCACTAATAAAAGAACAAATTCTTTTTGTGCCTAACTGACTCTGAGAATGGTGTTAAAGGGAGTGTCCCACTTTTATAATGGGTTCTGATCTGAGATAATAGATTTGTAGAGCGTGTGGAGAAAACCACTACAGGCATGTTTAATTTCACCCAAAGTTCTCGGTATAAGGCTTCCGCCAGCTTGAAGCTCAAAGTAAATGGGCTTATTACCTTATTTCAAGCCCTGGAAGAGTACCTTCCATATGGTTGCAGAAATATGATTGGTCGTAAGCCCTAAGCCTGGCCCACTCGCTGAAAATATCATGCTAGCGAGTGAACCAGCATCAACATGCCTGCTAACCGAAAATTTCAGGTGAGTAGTCGTCCACTGCAGAGCGTCATTGGGCCGAAATTAGCCCAATGGCTGCAACACACATGACATCCTCCCTCCCCCGTACTTGCCAAAAAAGTATCAATTGTTTTTGTCGAAATCCAACTCTGAAATGCTCATTGTACATTTTTCAGAGAAATCATGGAGACGATTAGGCAAAATTGTTTACGTTGTAACAGAACATGTATGCCGATGCCTCCAATATATATGCTGATACTCTGAAATCTGTATGCTGATGACTCCGAAATTGTTTCTTTACATCAGGCATATGCATAATCGCTTCACCACTGAATAAACTCGGCCACCGTAACGGCATCTGTCGTTCAGTTTTTGCACCAGTGCTTC
Source organism: Lepas anatifera (assembly GCA_034440635.1). Taxonomy (NCBI): domain Eukaryota; kingdom Metazoa; phylum Arthropoda; class Thecostraca; family Lepadidae; genus Lepas; species Lepas anatifera. The sequence continues at coordinate 162,162 of JAOTON010000950.1, read as the reverse complement.
CTGTGCTACATACGAGTTTTTCCATACAGAAATGCTGTGAATGAACCTTTAGAGCGAGCCTATAATCAATGTTCAGGATTTCACTGATTATTAAAAGTGTTATTTTGGTGACGTCACATATTGTTAGAACAAAAAAGGTACGCCTGTTTTTAGCGTATGAAAACGGGAAAATGTTGTTTCCTGATTTTTAACCTTATTTTGTGCTTAAATTGTTCCTTTTAGAGTTTTGACGAAGTGGTCAATTCCCTTTAACCATAAGTGCATAAACTGTAGTGACATGCATGTCCCGACTCATAAAACTAAGCATTAAAGGCTAGGGTATAGCCGAATCTCCCATTCCACAAATTCGTTGGTGTAAAGCTTGAAAGTTAAAGATCATCACAAAAGAAACGCTCGTGCATTCCATGCCCTCAGTACAATATATGAAGCTCTAACATACACAGCATAGTCTTTTATGGTTTAAGGTACGTATTTGTCCGGTTTTGCATGGTGCTGGGCTTTATACACCCTTTAAAATGTATTTCCTCTCTCCTTTTGAAGATATAAGTCACGGGAGCGTCGCCCGTGACGGCACACATGTTCAGTGTCTGACAACTTTGTTTGAGGCCAGTAACACACAGGAAGCACGTTCTCCACCCTCACGTGTTTTCCACGTCAAACTGCGGCCCATCTCCGACCGCCCCTGGTAGCTGCAGCTCCCGCAGCGCCATCGGGGTTTTTGCAGCAAGCTGGGCACGAATTGGTGCGATCACGGTGAACTGTCATCCAGAGCCACAGACCGCAGCTAGAACTACTGCTGATCCGATCGTCCTTCGCCCTTCATCCCAGAGGGCTCTTCCCGATATTTCGGGTGTGCTCATGCAAGCTGACACAATACTGAAGCGATGGTGATAATAATAAGTATGATGATGACTGGAGCTTCGGAGCACTGCAGCTACCGGCGTTGTATGTGCCCGTTTTTATCGGATTAAATCATTTAAAAAGCATCCTGGTTAATTAAAGAATACCATACCGGGGTTGCAGCATTTAAGAAGCTTGCACCCCTCTCTCAGAGGGGTGCATAATTAACATATGAGACCAGACCCAATGTTAGGGTTTATAATGATAATAATTGTTGGGGTTTAACGACGCACCAACTGCCAGGGTCATACGGCGTCGCCAACTCTCACCCTCTTGGAAGGGATTTTGGGGATCAGATCGACTTATTCGGAGGCTCCGCCGGGACTTGAACCCGGGACCGGTGGCTTAGAAGACAAGGGTGCTATCCACTAAGCCACCTCATCCCCAAAATAATGTTATAATAATGTCATAATGTTAGGGTTTGGAGACAGCGTCCACACCATTCGCAAACACTACGGTTTGCACGCCAGCATTGATAGGCTAGTGAAAATTTTCAAACTCTCTAGTACCAGTAATCATAATCTAGAAGAGGTTTGAATAAAATATATTGAATAAGAGAGAAGAGAATAAGAAGAAAAACCAAGAGCAGCTCCAGACACTGTCCCTAAGGGGCCGTAAGGTCAAAATCCTTAAACAACCTGCTGTTTTGGGAGAGGATGATCAGAATTGACTGTTTGGGGGATGTTTTGGGGGGGCTATGGCCCAGATTCTTCGCTTGGGACTACCAGTGTAAGATAAGGCAATCATTGGCTACGTTGGAAGCCAAAAGTTCCAGGATTGAGACAATTGCTCGATTCAGCACCGCAGGCTGCATAAGCTGCCGACAGTGCCTGCACACGCTTCCCGCCTGTTGCACCAGCAACAGGCAGCAGCTTCACTTGGCTGGTCGTGACACTTGTGGCACTTTGAGTCGGCAGAAAGTGAACCGTTACGCTGTTAGATCATCTGATAACTGTCTAAAAGGAACACACACAGCATTTCCTACCGATACTTATGAATATCAGCATCATCATCATCACTTTCTTGGTTGTTTCTTAACTAGGATAGGAAGACAGCAGAAATGAGGAACGATAAGCAGACGAAATCAGAGTAAGCAAGACAAAATCATACCATAAAGCAACAGAACGAGCGGAACCACATGGCTGAGCAAATCAGAATAACACACAAATAAATCAACGCCCATGCGGTAAAAAATTACAAAGCAACATGCAATGGCGAAGCAAGCAAGCTCATAGCAACAACATGTTGTAAGGTGTTTGAACAAAACAAACAATAGCTTGCAGGATAAAAATGAACACAAAGAGAAGTGATGTGATCATACTATGACGTAATTATAATGATCTTAAAGTTACAGGTGATGTAACCCTCGCCCCAGTGAGGGGGTGTTTGAACACCCCCTCGGGTTCTTCCGGTGAGACAAAAAACGACGGCGCGAAGCGCCGCCGCACATAGGCCCTAAATGCCCGTCCGGCCAATATTACGAAAATGCAACTTTTTCTAAATCATTTCCTGAGCACATATACTGATAGAGAATTCTTCACTGCACTTGAAACAGGCATGGAAAACACAAACCGTGCTACGGAAGTCTTTGTAGAGTTGCTTGAAGTAAGCACTGTGCCCACCCGCAGATCAGAGATCTGCAGCGAAAACTACGTACATTTCATTATGCTTAAAATCGACCATGAAAGCAAGAACAGGTCAAAGCATGGCAATACCACTGTTGTGTGAGCCCTTTGCGATGGGTTTAGGTATAAAATAATGCAAAAATAGTTTTGACAACTATTTTATAGACCATTCTCTCAGTATTCTGCATATCTCAAAATTGTTCGATTTACAAATACAAAGAGAGGGATTTAAAACTTGGCCAGCATCGGCCCAGCATAAGACTACCATCAAACGATTCCCCAGGATGTGCTCTACAAGAGCAAGTCAAAATATCTTGCGTCCACTTGCAGCCCCGTGCTCCAGATGACATATAATAACTCAGGTTGTGGGTCCAACCAGGCCGCTGCGGTGCTAACGCAACGCCGTGGGCTACCGAATAGAGGCATGGACCGGCCAAGAATGAGCAATATGAGTTGACTATCAGAGAACAATGCTATAATAAATGCCTAGAAGTGCAGAAGTTAGTTTATACAATTTCAAAGCACTATAACCGTCTAAATTTGTGTATTGGCTGCTGTGTTGACTGTTATCCAAATACCCGGAGGGACTACCGACAACGAACCATTTATTGCATGAGAAATGTTCCTGCTAGGTATGTCAATCTCGGGATTGGGATCCCGCTATTTTCAAAAAGCCTTAATCACGGGATTAGCCTCTCGTGATCCCGGGATTCAGACATTTATTATAACACCTTCAAGCAATGCCGGACAGCAAAAAACGATACCTAGGAATCCTGTTTTGCTGCATAACACACGTTAAACCACATATGGTGAATACCAGTCATACCTTTCATCCAAATGAACGGTCTCCGTAACCATCGGAGTTCCGAGGTGTCCTAGGGTGAAATCGGAATCGAATTTCCTCGCCGTTCCCACTGTCATAAGCTGACGCAAGATGACGCTCGGGCTGCTCAGGTGACCTACGTCCCATAGTTGGCGATACCGCGATATCATATGTAGCGGAGGGTGGGCGGGGGGAGAAACGTACTGACCTTCACGGACTGATATTTTGATATGCCTTGTTGAGGAAACACATGGTAGGGATATATTCTACCCCCTTCTTCTACTCTGCGTGTTAACACGCGCACTGGAGGGGCCTCGGATACTCTCCCAACTATTTTTTCGGGATGACCGGAGAACCGCTCGTAGCCAAAACACGGGAATGGGTCGCATTTGAGAAAATTTAACAGCGCGTCGAATAGTGAAATAATTTTGAAAATTTGTCGAAAATTATTTGATTTATAGGCTTCTAAAGTCCGACCTACATTTTGAAATCGCCGCGACCGCGCAGTCGAACCGGTTTGCTTGCATTGGAGACCAAGTGGTGACGTCACAGTGTCATATAGACGGGATTATTTGTCAAGGTCACCTCACGTGAAGGTCGAGGTCAAAGTTCAAAGTCATATCAGCAATTTCAAGATTATTGACTCCGGTGCTTTACGTGTCCCAGTCTGACGTATATTATGCTGTGACGTCGTAGTAAAGGTAACCCAGGTGTAAGTTCAAGGTCAAAGGTCAAGGTTAAAGATCATGGGTAAAGGTCAATCCTCCTTTCCAGCACAGGGTTTGCTATAGTGCTACTTTAAGTTTGCATAATAGGGAATATACTATATTGTGGCGTCATAGGTCGATGACCTTGAATGACCTAGACCTCAAAAATGAAGGAAAGATTCTTTGCGACACAACCTCTATGACCGTGGTCCGGCCTTAGCTTACTCTCGGCTTTTTCCACGCATTATCAGGGCATTTCCCAACAGGTCCCAAGCATGGCCAAAATTTGACCTTTATGACCTCGTTTGACCTTGACAATATAGACCTAGGTCAATGAAAATTAGTTATGATGTAGATCACCATAGCCAACCCCTAATCGGCATTTCTTAAGCCTCTAAGTTTCCGATATCACAGGGGGCTTACCAGCTCCCCATCCTGTGCGCGTTAATGTCGGAGCCCTCTCCAGTATGGTTGTTAATAATCACTCGAATACCGGTTATAATAGAACATTCCCATGCAGAAAGTGTTACAGTTATACCAAAAAGCTGGCTTAGAAAGAAAAACCAAGCTCAAATACACATTTATGATGCCTCCCGTTTTGTTGTTCGTGGTGACGCTTATGAATTTATGGCAGACCAAGATTGCTGTATCGTTGTTCATGGATTAAATGTTTATTGTTTGCAGTGTTTCAAACTACAATTCGGTCACAACTCATGGCGCCACGACAACATCTGCAAAATATTTTACGGACACCTCGGGCTGGATTAAGTTGCTCCAAATGCCCCTCTTTTCACTGTCCTGATTACACCCATGTAAAATAAAACCTATATGTCGAATGCAAGTTTTATGCGCTGTTCAATTGTCTGTCAAATGAGCTCCTTTGATCAAAAATCGGGGGAATTTGCGGTATTGCGAAGGAGTTTTCCACGAAAAGTAATATTGGCCACGGACGGAGGCATTTAGGGCCTATGTGCGCCGTGCTCGGTACACCTTACCCTTTATCAATTTTGCAATAATCCTAAAATTTAAAGGTCAAGTCATCAAAGGTCAGGTTACCAGTGCAGGTCAAGTGAATTCGTCTCGAAAAAAGTTTAAGATGACATAAGTAAGAAAACGGTTAATAACGGGTGATAACTAAGGAATTGGACAAAGTTCAAACAGCTGCCATTCTTACAAAAATGCGAGGAATTCAAAGAAATTTGGCAAGAGGTATGCTTCTATTGTTGGACTTGTTCACGCAAATTTTTAGAGCTGCACCTAAAATATTTTTGTTTGTTGTCAAAATTTCACAAACCGGCAATTATGCCGTTCACAAAATCATGCAGAAATATGTCCTGCAAAATCCTGATGTCCCTCGGAGCGTGGTTGTACGCCGTTTCCTAGATGTTGGAAGTCCCAAGGTTGACTATTTATAATATTTTGAAGAACTTTCAGGCGAGAGGACACGTAAAGAACCTAAAAAGGCAAAAAACACTCAAGATGACACGAGCTACACGGAGAGCGCTTGCCGCACCGCTGTGGGTACAGTAGGGTGTCACAACGCGGGCAAGGCCGAAAATTTAGAGTTACCCAAGCATACGTGCAAAGTGCTGAAAGAAGGAGTCAAGTACAGGAAACGCCAGAAAGCATCAAACCCCTCCTTGAGTCAAATCAAGGTTCAGAAGACGAGGCTCCGCAAGCCCTCAAGGGGCGATTTCAAGGCCAGGACGGCGCTTTACATTGTCTTGGACGATGAAGCGTATTTTACCTACTCGGGATCCGGAATGTCTGCCACCAGCGGCTTCTATGGTGATGCAGGAGACTGCGTGCCTTAGAGTGTGCGCTACAAGCCTCAGGGAAAGTTCCCAAGAAAGCTGTTACATCCAATTGAAACTCATGTCACATAATGGGCCCACCAAGCGCTATAACATATATTCTGGTATTTTTTATTTCGATAACCTAGGAGCAGATACAGATCACGACCTCTCCATTGGATATTCATAGGAAAAAACAGGAATTTGACTGTATTTGTATAGACACAGCTGAAAATAAGTTCATATTCTCCAAATCGTAGTATCCTGTGCCCCTTTCTAAGTTCATGTTGCAATTTGTACGTGTGACCTCTGAGAGGTCATTTGGGACCACTTAAGTATGTTTGGGTCAATTACTTTGCAGAAAATGACCATAAAGCTTCTATTTTGATAATATTACGTTTGGATTGTTATTGCGAGTCGATAGATATGTAGTTTTTAAAGATAGTATATATATTATTTCGTGGCAAGAATGGACATGTTAGTTCCAGCAAAGACCCGGCCTAAACACAGGAAACACGCCCAGTTTCTAAGCAAATGGTGCTGCGACAATATGTTCCTCCTCCAAGTATTACCATCCACCTAGCTCGGAATTTTTTCACAAAGACTCAACAATTTCGGCGGTGCCATGCACTAAAATGAGCAAAAGGCATGTTGTAGCCTGTTTCTCGTTTTTGTGTAGACCCCATATCCTAACATCATTCGATGTACATCACGTTTGTTTACGCGCTTGCTATACAAACTTTCCAACGAAGATCACTCGTGCCCCAGCATCTGATGTTCCGCCGTCAGCGTCGAAGCAACAGCAGGTTTCCTCCCTGTAAATAGTTACGCGTTCCGTTCTCCGAACAACTAGGTTTACTACCCGGTCACGGTAAAATCCACCCCTGAACATGTATTCCATGTTGCTTCCCGTAGCGACAAACTCGGCTCGGTAGCCGTGTGTCTTCTTCCCAGTTGCGGTTGTGTCACCAGACGTGTAAGCCAACCACCAGACTTGTGGCCATCCAGTTCACATTATTCAGTTCAGGCGGATCTTGCTGCCGAAGCTGCGCTTGCTCCGCGCTGATTCCTTGGTCTTACCCTCGTTCCTGATGTTGTCCACCACTTTGTTCATGTCGCGCTTGATAGAGCCAGAGAGGTATGTACTTGCTCAGGTTCTTCTCTAGCAGGTGGGGACACTGCAGTCATGTGTGGAAAATCACCTTGGCGTGTAACCTGGTGTTAAGAGTCCCCCTTCGTACACTGGCTGTGCGGCGGCCGGCACCGGTCGGTCCGTGACGTCACACTGGCCTGAGAGTGAGGTCAGGGCACGAATCTTTTCTACCGCAGCCGCCAACAGCCGCGCCACCGTACACTGCACCTGGACATTTCTGTGGCCGAGTCCTCCGGAAACGACTACCGTGATGGTGAGGGGCACAGATACGTTCTACAGCATCACGTCCAAAGTCCGGCTGGTGCCTGCGTTTTTTAACTTGTTGGTATCGCTGGTCTTTTGCAGCAGGATGGTCACAATCTTGTCCATCGTCGGCTCGGCATTTTTACCGACGTGCTGGAACATCTCGCTGCTGGTCTGTATGGCCGTGCGAAGCACCTGCGAGCGTTGGTGTTTCATTTGCTTGACGATGGCTGCCGACATGGGCTCGACATGCTATTGACAGCTAGATCAGAAAGGGACCTTGACCTGACCTGAGGTCAGGTAATTTTTATTTTTATCTAGTATAGTTTTGTCCTACATCATTCGATGCCGTAAAGAGAGAAAGCAAATGGTGCCTCTAATAATTATTGGTGCTTAACGACGCACCAGCTGCCAGGGTCATATGTCGTCGCCAACTCTTTCCCTGTTGGAAGGGCGAATGGTGCCTCAAGATTGATTCTAACTCAACTCTAACAGACGTTAGAGCCCAGAAACCTTTCTCTAACATGCCATCTTCTTTGACCTGTCATGACCTCAATATTGGCCTGAGCCAAAAAGTGACCTTATAGTTCCGTCATGAATTTGTATGAGCTATCCACCAGTCTTCGCATTTTTGCACTATCCCTCTTAGATGCCGAGTTTGAGGGGGTGTTCGAACACCTCCCCATGGTGAAGGTGGCTTGGAGGCCCGTCAGGGCGGATCTTAGCAAGTTACAAAATATATTTCAAATCTTGGAAAAATGGACAACAAATAAGGGATACAAAGGACAAAAGAAATAAAAGCAAAACATGGAAAAGATTAAAAATAAGATACAAGGCCAATAAGCATAAGAAATCAAATAAAACGCCAGCACGAAAAAGAAACAAAATAAGCTCGTAATACCAAAGTTATTCTCCAAATACCGAAAAAAGCAGGTCTATATTGTAGTTTGGGCTTACGTTTACGGTTCCCATGTGCAGCAATGTACAAAAAAATAGAAGCAAAAGACCAGCCTGCCGCCTATCTCCGACCGCCCCTGGTAAAAACAGCTCCCGCAGCGCCATCGGGGTTTTTGCAGCAAGCTGGGCACGAATTGGTGCGATCATGGTGAATTGTCATCCAGAGCCACAGGCTGCGGCTAGAACTACTGCAGATCTGCTGCCTACTGTCATCTACTGCCCTCACCCCTCATCCCAGAGGGCTCTTCCCGCTATGTAGGGTATTTAGGGGGCGCTCAGGCAAAATACGTTGTTTTCCAGACCGCGGCAAAGCTGGAGGATTACAGACAGGCCCTCTGCCACTGTTTTTGCACCACCATCTACCTGCATCCTCCATGTCTTGAACGATCCGATTGTATCACATTCCCACTAACTTCCTAACCAACGGTGATGAGTGTGAATCATATCCCTTGTGATAATGTGGCGTCACATAGAGATACAAAGGCACAACTCAGGCGAAATTGTGAGATCTTCTATGGCTCTGGAACCAGTAGGCTTAGGACAAAGATGCTGGTATAAACGCACTTACCCTGTCCCAAGAGATCAAGCAGCATATGACATGGCTTAAAGAGGCCACGGAGTGACCTCTAACTTAGGGAAATATCTAGTGTCGAGTTGGAAAATTTATTTCTAATATCGACCATTCAACTCTTTATAACAAGACGGTCACTAATCTGCTAAAATTATTGTTACATCTTAATTGATGTAAAAGTGATAGATAAAAAGATCTTTGGGACATATGACTTTGGTGAAATCTGACAACTTCATTATTGCCCTGTCCTAATAACGAAGCTTTCCGATTGACCTTACCGTGAGTCCCCTATCATGATTGAACATCTGATTTATTTAGTCTGTTTAGTTGCCAATTTAAGCCCTGGTTATCTTGGTCATCTGTTGAGCAATAAGATAGCTTGAAACCTAGTTTGGGACCCTAGCTTATTTTGTAAAAACTCCACTGATAAGGAGTCACGTAACTTTGACTGGCTTCCAGTACTCGCTCAAAACTTTACGATAAAAATATCCTAGGGCTCAAGCAAGGTGTTTCTTGTAAAGAAACTTCAATCGACTGCTGGGACATGTTAGCAATTACTACCTTTTTTCCTTTTCTCAAAATGATGAACCTCATGTCAATTTGATACTGTTCAAAAAAGTCATGGTGGTGTCAAAACCATATTCTAGATAGCATTTACCGATAATATGGCGCTATCTCTTTTTCATTGGAGGCATCCTCTTACAATGTATTTAAGATCAATTACTCTGCTGTTGGGATCGTTAATAGCTTCATTCTGTTCCAGGCTACAATTGTGATCAGATTCAGCTCCACTCTGTGAACCGTCCCACACGCAGGGAGCCCTGAACTTGTGCCACTTTACATGGGAGGTTTGTCCAACACGAATTCCCACAAATGTGAAACACATAACTTTGCCAAACAGCGGCATCATTTGTAATTCCAATTTGACCAAGATAAGGCACAGTCTTGTTCAGTTATGTCAACGAAACCGTTTAATGGACGACCGGGATCCACTCGTCCCAGACGGCTTTACACAGCTCCGCCGTAACTCACCATGCGCACACACTGGAGGACCAGCCTGTGTTATATTTATCGCTACACGGCAGCACTTACTCACCTTGAAGCCGCAGCTGCACGCTATACGACCCCGAAGGCACGTAGCTGCCCGCCGCCGCCGGCGAGCCGAACAGCTGCGAGCTGCGAGCTGCGCCGTGACCCGTTCACCCACACAAGTGTGGCAGCCCTGCGGCGACGCCGCTCAAGGTCGAACTGATCTGCGCCCATTGTTTCCCCTCCCCACTGCCTGCCTCTAGTCCCTCCCACCACCTAGGCTCACCCGCGGCTGCACTGAAAGGACAGCGCCGCGCCATCAATTCCCGCAATGGAGGAGATAGAAAGCTAGCCTTTAACTCGCTCTAGTAAGCCTTTCATACCCGGTGACCCTGCACACTGCATTATGTATTTTCTCATTGACAGCAGTTCTGTGACATGAACTGCAGGATACTTTAACATGAACCAATTAGGAAATAGTGCAAGGCATCTTGGAAAGCTTGAAATTAAACCATCGATCTGGTGAATTGAAAATACCACGGAACGGCTACTAATTTATGCCAACTTTTGCAGGAACATGTGTCACCTTAACGAGATTTTATCTACGATATCAGCATTATGGAACACACAAGAAAGGTGTCTTTACATTTTGCTTGTATCTTAACTCATCGTTGGTGGAGGAACGGACATTTCTGAGAGGTTGGTACCACCCTTCCCTCGGTCATTGTTTGCTGGAATATGTCAGATCTTCATGCTTGCGAAGGTGCACCAGAGGACAGGACGTGGGAGAAAGCGCTGCGGCAAAACTCCACTCGGAGCACGCGCTTTTACTGTGAAAACGGTAAGTCGGGCGAAAAAATGGCATGTGGAAATAACGTTTGGGACAAGAATAATGTATGAAACCTAGAGTTTCGTGAGTATGTCTTATAAGATGGCTATCGCAATTTTCCATCATAAGAATAAGATATTTCTTTAATACGATTGTAGACGTGTAGATATGTATATTGTAGATAACTGTACTGTATGTAGATACATACGTTCTCAGAGTCCCCTACAAGTGAGAAAACGAGCAGAATGCGTAAATTCACATAATAAGAAGACAGCAGTTCTACTACGGAATGCACACATGTTACGCCGCTTTTATACAATGATATTCTCTTTGAAACGATCAGGGATCGATCACAAAATATCCCGACAACCTCCAAATAATACTGGTCTCTGCTGTCAGTTTCCTCATAAGCACGTTGGAGGTACTGCCGAAGTCAATATTTTCTAATCCAATGTTTATGTTTGGACCAAAGACAAGATTGAGAGTCAGAAGCTTGTAACTGAATTCCTATTTGTCTACGGATAATAACTTAGCTGAATATGTAACAGCAACGGTATTGCAGTTTACACGGCAGTTTAAAAAGGCGCAGCACAGCAAGGCACCTTCAGTAGACACGCACCGGCGATGCCAGGAATGAATTGTTGGGGACCAGTGGTAAGATAGGACTACAGCGCGAAAGCTGTAGCTTCTTTCGGACAATAACTTGCGTTCTTTAAAACACAAACTCCAGTGTTGTTCCAATGCTTGAGTGGATTTCTCCCACACCGCACCCTTGGATTGGTGCAGTTTAACGCGTCTAAGACTGGCGCGCGTCCGGTGAGGATTCCATTGGGTATTGAGACGAGACTGGGTTTGGTGATTTTAAAGAACGCTAGTTATTGTCTGAACAAGTTGCCATTTGTCTACTTTGGCGCAATGCGGACATCATCCGTGGATTAAAGGTAGCCAGAGTATTATTGTCACGCATCCAAATATCAAGAATTCATTCTAAAATACATTTGTATGAAACCCAATTCGAGGTATTGCTACACTATGACCAATAATTTGTGATTTTACCTACTGCATTATTCTGATTCCGATGAAGAGTTGTGTGTGCATATGCAATCTCAGTGTATCAGATTCATTTTGCACCCAGAATTCGAGGAGGCAGACCAATAAACATCACTTACTGTCACATGCTCTTCACCTCAGCACTCTGAAATCTATCAAAGTTATAGATTCTTCAACTATGTGAAACATGCAATTAAAAACCGTAAAAATATTGCACCAGCGTAATTTTTATCTAATAAGAGGGCCGAACATGTGGCAATTCTATGGATACCTCATGTTCTATTTAGGGGTCCATGTACAGACTGCGCAAGAAAAAGTAATATAACCTATAAATTTATCCGGCAAAGTCATGCCAGCTTTCCAGTTCAAGCAAGGAAAATCCCCAGCTACTCGAAAACATTTCTTGTTTTCCAGAACGGGACTTACAGCTTTCAACTCTCCGTAACTCAAACAACTGGCCTGAGACGAGAGGCTTACGGAATCTCAGACCTCGTGAAGAGCGCTCAGCCGCCAGCTCTTTCAGCACTCAAGCTGAGCCTTTGGAGCCGAGCACGTCCAGGCTCAGGATTTTCTATCACTTAAGCTCCACTGGTATGCAAGTACCTACCTGAATTGTGGCATAAAAAAATTGTGAAGAACCCCCGATTTTCTCCTTCTCTTATCTCTTGTCTGTTATCTAAGCCTGTTTAGGTGGACCCTAGATCGGTGGCCAGCGCGTTGCCAGAGGTGTCAAAATATATAATTGGTAAGTTTACTGCCGCGTGATGCTTTGAAGGTTTCAGAAGTTGCGAGCCGAATGGATTAATTTATTGGGCGGCACAGCCGACGACGTGGCTCAACAGGAGTGTTTTCCGCTTCGCACAAAAGTTTAGGTCGACATGTGGGGACATGTGAATCCCGTTTTTATCCCATCACCGTCTGGGGGTCCGATCGGACCCCTCCTCCCAGGTCATTTCGTGAATAATACTGAGCAAATTCAAATGAGACGCCCGTCGCTTTGCAGAGCTCTAGGATGATCCATTTACAACTTATGAACAAACATTGACAGCACATGAAGTCAGGTCAATAATTTAGGAATAAATTTCTAAGGCCATATAAGGCGATTTTTTGTCTATAACTTAATTATTATAATTGTTTGTGTCTATAACTTTTGAATGAAACAAGATACCGCTCAAAATTGGTATCATCGTAATGCGCATAACTCAAGATTTGAATGATATGCAGCATGACATTGAAAGATCATTATTTCAGATTCTTCACCCAATCGCTGGCACTGTCTGCAACTCAGTAGAAACGCACCTGTCTTTTCCCTTCCTTCAATGAGCATTTGACCCAAGCGTAACGTCTAAACATGGAGGCACGCTACGTGAAAGCCAAAAGCAGTTACAGCAGGAAAAATATTTCCCTCAACGTACGCACGTTCCAAAACCTGGGCTGCACATATCCGGAGGCGGTCAAATTTGCACGCGGCGCGTAACTCTGTATACCTGCGCGTATAGAGTCTAGCCGCGTCTGGAGGTATTCAGCCCCAAATCCTCTCCTCGTCAAAAGGTCCTGGTCTCTCTTTACAGTTCCCAGTGAAAGGAGCACCTCATTGCCTCGGGATCCTCACAACGAGTAGGCGGTCTCAGCTGGCAACAGCCGGTCCAGATGTTTTTTGCATAGTGTTGCATTTACCAACTAAAGCGCTGAGCGAGAGAAAGGTCACTGCACGAGCTCATTGTCAAAACTTAAGATGAAAAGAAGCTCTGGGAGCTTATATAAGTCATTAACTGGCACATGCAAGTGCGTCTATTATACCAAAGGTGATTACTCACGCCTTTAGCGATGCAATTGGCTTCCTGGAACCAAGTGGTAATTATATTTTCTTTTAAAATGGTGAAATAGTCTGTCTATCAGTCTGAGAGATTTTGGTCCATAAGAAACATTTTCCAAGAAAAAGTGCATAATATAGCCACTGAGTACGCAAGACATAAAAATAAAACTGAATGGAGTCGAAATAGGAAAATAAAAAGTGGTTAAGTACTTAGGTGTCCTGGTAGATGATAATTTGAAATGGGATGCTCATGTGACCAACATGACAGCTCTGATTAGTAGCAATCTGGGAATAATGAGTAGAGCAAAATATTATTTAGAATCACGAGAAATTATTCGTCTATATAATACTATTGTGCTACCATACTTCAATTACTGCGCAGTTGTATGGGGAAGCAATTATCAAACCCATTTGGATAAGTTAATGAAACTTCAAAAAGGGCAATTCGAATAATTATTCGAATAAACTTTTGTACCATCCAACAAATTAACTTTTTGTTGAATTTAACTTGTTAAAACTCAATGATATTATTACTGAACAAAAACTTATCATTCTATCAAAATTTTTAAGCCAATCACTACCATTTGCCATCTCATCACTTTTCTTTCAATATCATCGTCCTAAAAACACTCGATTAGTACAACATTTTCTATTCCTTTGGCAACAACGAACTACATATCATTTTCAACATCATGTTCAGCTCCAAAAGCGTGGAACCAGATAATATGTCCGATTTTTCCAAGTCTTGATGACGTTCCATTGCAGAAATACACCTACATTAACGAAAATCATCAGAGAACATTTTAGGAACCAGTATCGATCCCAGGAGAGGGAATCAATAGAATAATATACTAGTAAATGGATTTAGGTAAAAAATCAAGCTGTCAGGTACTTTCTTTTTTGTGATCCTTTTTCCATCTCGCTGTTTAGTTTTCTGTTGTTTTTTTAGTTTTCTGTTGTAATTTTCTGTTTAGTTCGCTGTTTAGCCTTTGACTTACCAGCTTTTTGCATATCATGAGTTTTTTATTTAACCCTGAAAAGCTTTAATCCACTAATACCCATTTTAGAGTACCCAGGTATTTCACGAATGTTACTAGTTCATCTATTCTTTTCGAGGGAGACTTGGGGAAATACTCAGTAAACATCTTTTGTTTTCATCTGTAAAGCAATTGATTAATGGAGCGGGGAGTGGTGCGGCTTTCAAATAAGATATTAACATACCTGCCCCAAATTTACAACTGAACAATTTGTAGTTAAAAACAATAAAACCTTTTTTTATTTTCCACCATTTGAAACCATGGATAGATAGCGTGTTAGGAAATGGGGCAGAACGTATTCCAGCTCAAAACTAGCACCAGAATTTCAATGGTTGAATGAAAACAGAGGCCACTGACCGGAAATTCTGAATGCTGGGCATATGACTTTTAGCGTGTAGGAAGAACAAATAAACTTTCCGAAATTTTATAGGCTTGATGATGAAATTGACTGAGCCCAAAAGGAAAGGAAGGCACCAGAGTGCGTCAGGGGAGCAAAATATGTGCTTAAATTTCGGCAAAAAAACACAAATATTCGAACGTTCTACTATATAGACACCAAGGTGGCAATACGAGTAAGACCAAATTTTAGCTCAAACTTCTAGCGCCCGGGGCAAGGAGAGTTTGCTGGTCAAAAACTCTGAAAATTGGGCGAGCTAATGGACTAAATGACGAGATTCAGAAGTCACTAAATACTTACCTAAGTTTTTGTGAAAGTGGGACAACCTTCTATACAGGGCAGTGCCTCGTACGCACGCGCGTGTAGAGGGGTGATGTCAAAGGCGACCGTTCCCGCTCCAATCACCCCAACACATGCGATAACGTTTAAGGCCAGCGCTGTAATGCAGCAATAGTTAAGTGCACAATAAACTCCATTCCCCTTCCCGGCTTTCCGGTGAAGACATTTCCTGGAAATTCTGAAAGCCTATCTAAAATTGACTGGCATGCCAATTTTAAATGTTTGAGATGCCCACCAGGCCAAGACAATGCCAAACATTCGTGGGATGTTTCCTGATGCCCTTCCTTAAGGTCGCTCTTCAATTGTCGGCTGTAGACTCAGTATGGATAAAGTGACCATATCAGATTGTCTGATGATACTTTTCAAGCACACTCCAGCCCACTAAAATTACCTAAAATCTCCATCGGAAGAGTATCTCTTGTTCTAACCAAAAGTCGCACTCTATCTCTTTAGACTTCTTTGTGCTCCTCAGGCCTTCACCCCTTTCCCTTAGTAAAAGTCCAGGACGTCGACAAAAACAAACTGAAACTCACGTCCACAAACTTTCTCACGACACATGATTTTCTGATGAGACAGTGCGACTGAGATTTAGTGCTCGAGAGTCTAAGACATGTCCCAATCAAAACTTTTGCCTCAAAACACACTGTCTGATAACAAAAACATTCGACAAGAGTATCAGCAGTCATGCAATCTGTTGGCTCTGTGCTGAGGTTAGCCTTCGCTCACGTAATTTTAAAAGCCGTTCACTACATCGGTTCCGAGAGGAGTCAGAACAAATTTCTAACGTCACCGAAAATTTCGTGGAGAAAATGGTTGCTGAATCAACTACTTTTAATATAGGTTAACACGCGCAGAGTAGGGGTCCTAATGTGGCCCCTAACCAACTTTTCAAAGGTGGCCGGAGAGCCTCTAGCCGCCGGAAAACACTGCTTTGCTGCATTTTAGAGGATTGATGAGCGCGGCTAATCGTGAATAAATTTTGAAAAGCAGTCAATAATTATTTTACTTATAGGCTTTCAAAGACGGACCCATATTTTGAAACCGTCGCAATTGCGCGGTTGCACCAATTCGCCTGGACTGTAGACCGAGGGGTGACGTGATAACGTCATATAATTGGGCTGTGTATCAATGTCACCCACATAAAGGCCTAAATTTAAGTTCAAAGGTCACAGGTCAAGGTCGTTGACCTCTGTATTCCGACCAGATGACAGTATTTACTATGACGTATGTAATGCTATGACTTCATAGGTCAGGCTACTCAATGTGAAAGTCAAGGTCATAGGTCAAGGTCAAATTTTCTCCTAAAAAAATCAGCCCTCATTTCTCGCCAAAAGCCTGTTATACTGCCAATTATATTGTTCATTATAGGGAATATGTCATATTATTGCGTGATAGGTCACTGGCCTCTAACTTCTTTCGAACAATAACTTGCGTTCATAGAAATGAACTATTTCTACTAAAGAGGAACTGCCAATCAAAAACCCTTCTTATGGTTGAATAAAATGGAAGCTGAAACCTGGCTTTTATTAAGCCAAAAACATCATCTAAAGGCACTCGTGCACTTGATGCCAGCGTTTTGCAAGCGGACAATTTCACCAAATTTTAGGTGGAAAGATTCACAACAGGTTCACAAAATACCACACTTTATTCACAACAGATTGAAATACGTTGTGCCTTTTTTGCTTTTTCCTTTAAACCTCGGCCCGGTGGGGGTGTTTGAACACACTCCGTCCGGGTTTCCGGCAGTACGAAAAAACGGGGGCGCGAAAGCCGCTGTACTTGGCACACCTAATCCTTGATCAGTTCCGCATCTTAAGCCAAAATTTTAAGGTTGGTTCATGTCAGATCAGCTCACCAGTGCAGGTCGCCTCCAAAATGTTTTAAGGTGGCATAAGTAGGAAATGAGTAAATATATCGGATTGAAACTTATACCACATAATGGCCCCATCCAGTGCTACTAAGTGTATTCCGGGATTTTTATATCGATGACCTAAGGTCAGGTACGTGGTCATGACGTCTCCATTGGAAATGCATGGAAAAACCGGAATTGGGCTGTATTTGTGTAGATACTGCTGAGAATACCTTCATATTCTCCAAATCGCAGTATCCTGGGCCTCTTGCCAGGCTCATGTTGCAATGTTTGACCTGTGACCTCTGAGAGGTCATCTGGGGCTACTTAAAGGGAATGTGGCTCTTTAATAAAGTGATTTTAACTGAGATAGCCAAGTTGTAACGCAATATGCGGAAAACCCGGTACTCAATATATAATTTGTTTTGAAACTCAAAATTTCCGTGGAGAAAAGCTAAACACCTACCTGAAATGTCGCTTCCCTAGACAGGCGGTCATAGTTAGCAGCTGTTGGTGTGACGACAGCGCTGACGTTACGGTGAGTAATCAGACAATTGGCGCCCTTGAAGCCTATTGAATATGGTAGAAATTGCCAGATCATGACGTCATCCACAGGCCGAGGTTTATTTTTCACCCAAGGAGAGCATTTTACAATTAAAATATAAATATCCGCCTAAAAGTAAAGCATGTAGAAATAGCCCATTGTACATTTTCGACGGAAATCATGGACGTTTTCATGATTTTTGGCTAAAAATACCCCTAATTGCACTCACATGTAACCCACCTGTTACCCCAAATGTAACCCACATGTGCCCTAGACAGGCGGCCATAGTTAGCAGCTGTTGGTGTGACGACAGCGCTGACGTTACGGTGAGTAATCAGACAATTGAAGCCCTTGAAGCCTATTGAATATGGTAGAAATTGCCAGATCATGACGTCATCCACAGGCAGAGGTTTATTTTTCACCCAAGGAGAGCATTTTACAATTAAAATATAAGTATATACAACTAAAAGTAAAATGTACAAATAGCCCATTGTACATTTTCGACGGAAATCATGGACGTTTTCATGATTTTTGGCTAAAAATACCCCTAATTGCACTCAATTCAGGGATTTGACCAGGGTGCCACATTCCCTTTAAGCAGTTTTCAGACTTGGATCAATAACTTTGCAGGAAATTATGATACAAGCTTTTATTTTGATATCATTACGTTTGGATTGCTATTGCAATTCGATGTCTTTGCATATTGACTATGTTAGGCTGGAAAATGACCTTGACCTGACCTTGGTTCATGCCATTTTTATGTTTTGACCTAGTATAGTCCCCTCATACATCATTCCATTCGCCGTGACGAGGGGAAAGGATGGTGCCCAAAAATGTATCCTAACACAACTTTGTCAGACGCTAGAGCCCAAAAATTTTCCTCTAACATGTTACCTTCTTTGACCTGTCATGACCTCAAAATTGGTCTTAGTGAGCCAAAAAGTGGCCGATGTAGTTTCTTGATGAATTTGTATTGAGATTGAGATTGAGATGTATTTCGTCAATGGTCCACACTGATGTGGCTTTTCACGATGACACGTCGCGATGTAAGACATGAACAGTATATACAAAATGCCATGGATAAAAGCAAAGTAAGAGCTATAAAAACATAGCAGCCGTGATCATAAAAGCAACAATACATCACACATACATACTCACTTAGACTTTCACACATTTATACGCATCTTCACTACCGAGCAATCAACAAGTCTTTTAACGCAGCTCTAAATGGTCTTGTCCTGTCAAAGTCGAACTCGTTAAAAAGCCTGACACCGCGATAACATAGTCGTCGTATGCCCGCTTCTGTCCTGATGCGCGGTAGAGTCAGTTGGTTTGATCGTCGTGTGTGATGTCCGTGTGCAGCGGCCGCTCTAATTCCGATCGTGTTGGCAATGGCCGACGGCTGCCCAATCTCTATGGCCTGGTACACTGCACATAAAGTGTGATATTGCACTAGTTGCTCTGCACTGAGGCATCGCAGTTCAGTAAGTACGGGAGATATGTGGTCGCCTCTCCGTTTACCGGTCACCACCCTCGCACCAAAGTTGATAATTGTTTGGATTCGTCGGGTTTGCGTTACATTGCAGGAGCCGTAAATGCTGATGCAATACCGTACGATTGAAATCACGAGCCATTCACTAGCTTTAACGTTTTTTCGCTATCCCGTATAGGAGCCGAGTTTAAGGGGGGGGTGTTTGCACACCTCCCCCACCAGGGCGAAGGTTGCTCGGAGGCCCACCGGGGCTGGTGATAAAAGACAAGACACGCAGACATAGGCATAGGCAGTGGCATAGGCAGTGGCTAGAGGGCAATAGAATTGAACCGGACAGGACAAGGAAGAAGGGAGGACACGACAGTGGTGGACCAGAGGCTGAAGTCGGACTGGTCAGAAGAGAAGGGAGTGCGAGTGCGGGTAAGCAGTGAAACACGGCTAAACAGGCCTAAAGATACAAGGACATGGCGCTGGTAGGCAGTCAGATGATAAGGTAGGCAGTCAGATAAAGCCGGGAAAGATGGAGAAGAGAGGAAGACGGGACACTGAAGAGCAGTCAGATGGGGCTTGAAAAGACATAAGAGAGGTGAGGGCAGGGTGAGCATCTAGACAGGACTGAGAATGAGAACCAGAGCGGAGGACAAGGCACTGGTGGGCCGTCAGACAGGGAGCAGAGCACTGGTGGGCATAGATATTGGACTGGGAAACGAGAACAGGAGGGGAGGTACCGGCACTGGTGGGCCGTCAGACAGGGAGTAGAGCACTGGTGGTCATAGATATTCGACTGGGAAACGAGAACAGGAGAGGAGGTGCCGGCACTGGTGGGCCGTCAGACAGGGAGCAGGCACTGGTGGGCCGTCAGACAGGGAGCAGAGCACTGGTGGGCATACATATGGAACTGGGAAACGAGAACAGGAGAGGAGGTACCGGCACTGGTGGTCACTCAAAATGAGGCAGGCCGGGTGAACAAGAAGGGGAGGGCAGGGCACTGACTGGCAGTCAGAGACGGTCAGACAGGGAGGAGAAGAAGGGAGGGCAGGGCACTGGTTGGCAGTCAGAGACGGTCAGACAGGGAGGAGAAGAAGGGAGGGCAGGGCACTGGTTGTTGGTAGTCAGAGACGGTCAGACAGGGAGGAGAAGAAGGGAGGGCAGGGCACTGGTTGGCAGTCAGAGACGGTCAGACAGGGAGGAGAAGAAGGAAGGGCAATGAAGCTTCAGATAAGGATGGACGGGGCAGATAAGAAGGGAGGACATGCCAGTGGTGAGTCGTCAAGTAGGGCCGGACAGGAAAGAGAGGAAGAGAGGGCAGGGCGCTGGTGGGAAGTCAGACACGACCGGAAGGGGCAGATTCGAAGTGCGGGTGAATACGGCGCTGCTGGACAATCAGATGGAGACCAAAAATTTATGCAGGTTAGGGTAGGGTGTAAAATATAGCATTACATATTTGGATGCTGACGAATAAAGTGCAACTGCCCCGGCAGTGCAGGCAGTTTGGATGGTGGTAGTTAATATATGCAATTATGAGAAAAGAACCACTGGTGGGCACCGGGCCGTTCGATGGTGGGCAAAATGCCCACCAGCTAGTAGTTTGAAATATGCCCTGAATGGAAGCACCAGGTACCAATGTAACACCAACCTAACTTTAGCACTGCATCAATGTACCAATGTAAGGCCATCCTAACTCGAAATAAATTTCTGACCTACATTCATGATTAAAACACAACTCTAGGTATGTTTAAGGCAAGTAATACATTTGATTTGATATATATATATATATATATATATATATATATATATATATATATATATAGGTAAAACATACATATATGTATCAAATCACTTTACGACAAAGCAATGCTACGACAATTTCAATAAAGTCAACTTCAAGGACGTGTCCTTGTTTGGTGCGGATAATGGCCCCAGGCACCTTTTATATGTTTAGGCGAACTCACAAACCATAGGCAACATTTTTAATTGCATGCTTGGAAATATTCCCGTAAACATGCAGTGGGTAATTTCAGCTTTATGTGACCAAAATTTGCCGAAAATGGTAACATATTTAATGGTTATATGGAGTCACAGTTGGACAAATAAGGAAATGATAAGTCCTGGGGGTGGGGAAAGCGTGGTTCAGTAGTAGACATGGGTTGGATGTTTCTGGGGCACGGGGGTTGGGGGTTTGTTTGTTTGTTGGGGGTTGGGGGTTCGGGGGGTCAGGAACCTCTGGATTTTGGGTCTCCCATAGGCTTTGTATGGGGCTTGTAATATCGTGCCAGCGTTAACTCATCCAGGACCTCCCTGGGTCGAAAAGAGATCTCCAGCCTTGGTGGTAGAGCACCTTCCTCCTGAGTCACAGGTCTAGGGTTCATACCCCGGCAGAGTCTCTGAAGAAGCTGATCTGATCCCCAAATCCCTTCCATGAGGACGAGAGTTGGCAGCACCGTATAACCCTGCAGTTGCTGCGTCGTTAAATCTCAATAATTATTTTTTGTAAAATTTGAGAGCGCTAATGTATTTGCCTGATTATGATAATACATATGTTCTTGAGTACTGAGATACAAATTCTACACTTGTGGTTAATTTCCAATTTGAGGATAGCATCACCACATTTGGCCTTGTGACCTGACCTGAGATTAACGGAACCCACAGCTTTGCAGGAAGATCTGAAAATGATCCGGCATAAGGTATATATATATATATATATATATATATATATATATATATATATATATATATATATATATATATTTACATATATACGTTATGCCGGATATATGTCTTGGTATATATAACGTATATACCAAGTACCACTGACGGATGCAAGGTGGATCCAAAGCCAGACTACTTTACTTACAAGGTAGATCCACGAGGAATACTTTGTCGCCAACGTGACGTCACACAATTTGGCACCAATATGGTAGCAGTAGCTGATGCATAAGCGGCGCGTTTAGCTCAACAATAGAAAACAACAAACAAAACTAAGCTGACGGTGGTTTAGACACTCGCGGCTGGGGAGGGTTTGATTATCATTAATATGTATTCTTTTTCATGCCGGGACGAGCTAGAACGTGGGCAGTCTGCAAAATAAGTGTTTCTGCCGATGTTTCGTCTAACGTGAAGTGCTCGTTTAGACCGATTGAACTTGCGTTAATTTTTTACAAACCGAACGGTCCCTGATGATGCGAGAACATTTAAAATGAAGATTTAAAATGAAAGAATAAATATTTCTACGGCCACCACATGCTAATATTTGTATATTTCCGTCAAGCGCATTACTATTTTTCAACACCAGTTGGATCGTATAACTCGGGCTGCTTTGCTTCTTTCCATTACTTTGGCTTTGCCGCATTGTTGTTATGGCTGAGTGATATGGTACCAATATGGTATCAAGGTATCGAAAAGTATCCTTTGCCATGGGAGAGGGAGTCCTCTAACCCGCGCCCCACCGGGGATCCGGTGCCACTTTCGCCCCAGCAGGGGGGCATCGATGCCACTCTAAATCCGAAAATATGGGGGTTATTGCAAATCTGCAAAGTGCATTAGAAAGCCGACGTTAATTCAGTGAGAAATCACTTCGTATGTTTAGGCGCTCAGGTCAATGGTTTGACCTCCAGAGGTCAAGTTAGGTCAAGATAGGCTATTTTCACTCAAATATTGAATTCTTAAGCAAACTGAGCATAGCTCTTATGCCATTAGAGCTATTGAAATCTGGTTAAGTAGACTTGATAGGAAAATGCTAAGAATTTTTCCGCTATGTGGAACGTAATGAACTCCCACCAGTGGTTTGACCTCCAGAGGTCACCTCGTGACCCAATTTGACCTGAGGTCACGAAAGGTCAGAAAGTGACCTTGCCCTATATCAAATGAAAGCCAGTGACAAGACATACACGATGATATTTGATTCAATGCTCTAGCTTAATTAGGTCAAAAGTTATTGTCAAAATATATATAAAATGTATATATATATATATATATATATATATATATATATATATATATATATATATATATATATATATACATATGTTCGTATCTCCTTCGACCTTTGCAAACAACTCAAGATTAAGGTAAAGGAACACACTGACAAGTTGGATATTAAATATATATTCAAAAGCAAGCACACGGACGCGTTTCGTAGCTTCTTCAGCGTGTGTTTGAAGGGTAGAATTATCCGTTGACGCATGAAGGTTTCTGTGAACTCAGGTGGGCTAAACGTGGATAATATTTGCCAATATTTTTGATATTGCAATATCTCCTCTCTTGAAATTTAGATTTTCTTTTTGTTCAATTAGGGCCGACTCCAAAAACTTTCTTCTGTTTTTTGGTAGACCTCTGTGGAGAATTTCTGCATTTTTCCAGTTTGGTAAGTGGTCAAAATGTTCGGAGCGTATTACAAATGAACTCGTGGTTTTATGATTTCTAAGGTCTGATTTGTGTTCGTAAATTCGTTTTTGCAGGCCGCGATACGTCTCCCCGTAGTAGAATCTTGTGCAGTTTTGACATGGAATTTTGTAGACGATGCTGTTCTCATTGCTGTTTTTGAATCCTGCTTCTTTTTCATCGTCTACAAAATTCCAAAATTTTGTAGACGATCCTGTTCTCATTGCTGTTTTTGAATCCTGCTTCTTTTTCATCGTCTACAAAAATCCATGTCAAAACTGCACAAGATTCTACTACGGGGAGACGTATCGCGGCCTGCAAAAACGAATTTACGAACACAAATCAGAACTTAGAAATCATAAAACCACGAGTTCATTTGTAATACACTCCGAACAATTTGACCACTTACCAAACTGGAAAAATGCAGAAATTCTCCACAGAGGTCTACCAAAAACAGAAGAAAGTTTTTGGAGTCGGCCCTAATTGAACAAAAGAAAATCTAAATTCCAAGAGAGGAGATTTCGCAATATCAAAAATATTGGCAAATATTATCCACGTTTAGCCCACGTGAGTTCACAGAAACCTTCATGCGTCAACGGATAATTCTACCCTTCAAACACACGCTGAAGAAGCTACGAAACGCGTCCGTCTGCTTGCTTTTGAATATATATTTAATATCCAACTTGTCAGTGTGTTCCTTTACATTTATCGTTCTGTCAAATGGATCTTCAACAACTCAAGATTATTTCTCTTCTGTGAAGGCTTCCTACAAGATGTGCTTAGTTTCTACATCTCATCTTGCTGTGAGACATATACCAACATCCCTTCTCAGCAGTGATATAATAGCTTTGAGGTGCTTTTCAATATTTATGGGTGTTTCCATAACTTTTAGCAATCCATGAGCAACCATGAAATAATTATGTTCCATACGCCAGGTTGCATCCAAATTCAACTCACCTTAAATTGGAAACCCGAAGTTTTGTTTTCATATAAACAAAAGATTTGCGTGAAAATAATAGGAGTTTAATCTGTTTTCCCGCTTTAGAAAGATTTTTGAATCACTAGGGAAAACTGCACGGTGATTATTTGAACCTAGTAGAATAAGTAAAAAAGTATCAACACGTACGTCGAACTCGGGGTTCGTGTTCATTTCAACTGATTTCCAATAGCCTTGTCCCGGTGAGTCCTGGATCACGTGTCTATGGCATTACCAGGGGACTTGAGATGGACGTCGGGGTTCTTTGGACTCGCGCAGTTTCTGTTTGGGGACTAACTTTGCTGGATCTGGCAGCGCCGCACTAAGTGCGAGGACGGCTGCTGCTCTGCCCCGCCGCTCTCCCTCGGGGCGGCCCGCAGCCGGACCGAGCTGAGTGGGTATATTTCGGGCAGCAAATCTTCCCTTGGGAGCCAGGTTCGAGTGTTTTAGCGCTGTAGCCGCTGCATGATTCCTGGGGTGACCGAGGCGCTCCGTCGGTAGGCAGTCTGTGGCGAATGCAGGCAGTCACTGCCGCCGTCCGTGCCTTCTTCTGCGGTCTGTGCCATCTTCTGCCGTCAGTGCCATCTTCTGCCGTCAGTGCAACTTTGGAAAATGCAGGATCGTGATACCAGCTGGCTGTCTGAGTCATCTATGACTTGGATGCAATTGAGTTTTCCCAGCCTGGATGCTACTTTCGACGTCTCTTACTTTGGAAGCGCTATTCTAGAATGTTCTTTAAGAACTCTGATTTTTCTAGACGATCAAGTTAAGCAGAAAACAAAGAACCTGGTTTCAGGGATATCCTTTTTTGTTTGAAATTCTTTTTTAGGCTTTTGTCTCCTGGAGCGGAAGGGAGTTATTGTGTGTGAGTTACAAGTGTGAGTTATTTCAAGATTCCCTACAGCAGCAATGTGTAGCAGTACATGTAATACTTGGCATTGACGGATCCAGGAGTAAATTTTGGAGGGCGCCAAAATAAATTTTCGTGGGAGCTAAATCGAAGAAAAAAACACACAAAAACATTGTATTTGAAAAACGTCAAAAATTTGGTCCTTTTGGGGGCCAAAAGATAATATTTTAGGCTGTGGTGGGGGCCACGGCCCCTTTGGATCCAGCCCCCAACCACGAATCAGGAGCCGCCTTTACTGTGACGTCACGCTGGCGACAAAGCTTTCCTTCACCCAATAGGTCTCATGTTAAAATTCGTCGATTTCAGCCAGCTCTCACAAGAACAGTATGAGTCGAAGGGAAAACATTGTTCTTTCTTCACAATTCTACATCAAATTTGTTTTCGTAATTGACCATTTGAAGGCGATATTGTCAGTTTTTCTTAAGAATAAGGGCAT
This sequence comes from Lepas anatifera, assembly GCA_034440635.1. Taxonomy (NCBI): domain Eukaryota; kingdom Metazoa; phylum Arthropoda; class Thecostraca; family Lepadidae; genus Lepas; species Lepas anatifera. The sequence goes on along the minus strand of JAOTON010000950.1, from coordinate 136,306 downwards.
TCAAAATTGGCTCTGCAAAGCTGCTTAACCCTCGCCCCACAGGGTCCATCGATGAACCCCTAAGCTTTTTGATAGCAGAAAAACAACGAGGCGCAGCACCGTGGTTGAGAGCTCTACCTCTTACACCATCATTTTTCCACCAACCCTGAAATTTTTTACACCGGGTCGCCCAAGGTCAGGTCACCAGGCGAGGTCAACCAAGGTCACCTCACTTCAACTTTTGAGCTCTATAAGAGCTACATTTCGAAGTCGATCGATTTGAAACTTCCTACACTTCATGAACCCTCTAGGGCCTACAAGCTGTATATCCGGGATTTGTCGATTTCGTGACCTGAGGTCAAGTCATGAGGTGACCTCTCCCATTGAAAAAGCATGGGAAAAAGCTGTCTTAAGATCTAAAAGTCACAAAAACGATTGCAAATGCTCAGCCTGCTCAGAAAGGCGTTCTTGGACACTCTTTCACGGATTCCATATATATATATATATATATATATATATATATATATATATATATATATATATATATATATATAGATCAAGAAAGCGGATGGAAGCCCACAGGCACAGGAACAGTGCCCTGCCTCAGGATGGAAGCCCACAGGCACGGTAGCCTGCCTTAGGATGGAAGCCCACAGGCACGGTGCCCTGCCTCAGGATGGAAACCCACAGGAACGGTGCCCTGCCCCAGGATGGAAACTTACAGGCACGGTACCCTGCCTCCAGGTTGGATGCCCACAGGCACAGGCAGGGTGTTGCAGCCTCAGGTTGGATGCCCACCATAGAAGGGCTGTGGTCCACGCCGGAGTACGGGACTATTGGCAGGACAGGCAGGTGTGAGCTTTACTTATTTTTCAGGTTTAGACCGTTGACTTGATCTTTTTTGTGAGGGTGCGAAACGTTGGCAACCTCTATCCTATCGTCAGCTATGTAGGAGATTCATCCTGGAGCCAGCCACCTCAACCGTAGCAACTCTGTTTTAAATAAGCCAATAAACATTTGCAATAATCCTTAATAAATAAGCCAAGCAACGCAACATCAAATACTTTAAATCTAAATTTCAAGCCAAGAGCCTTTCATCCTGCTCGTGCGTTCCAAACGTTTGTTTTTTCATTTCAGAGAAATTTTGGTAATTGGTGTCCCAGGGCCCATGCATCATGACTACGCTTTGCAGCCAGAAGCCCCCCAGTCTCAAGAAAAATCCATGAATCAGCCGACGAAATAACGTCACAAAAATATAATCTGCCAATTACTTATTTTAAACGTAAGGCTCATGTCTCATCTCTAATCTTGGAAACATCGATATTCGGAATTTTAAGTTATTTTCCCCATATAAAATATCTTCATATATAAAAAGAAGCTTAAGAGGAGGGTCAAGAAACAAGAGTTCTATCAAAGTTTTTTTCATATGTTGGAATTGCCTGATAGGCACACCTTATTATGAGTTAAATGACATTCTGCTACACCGAAATGAGTTGATATTCATAATGGGAGAAGTCGGTGAAAATTTTTAATTTAGAGACCTTTGGATTTGAAGTTTCAAATCAGTTTTGTTTGATTGCAGGCCTAGAAATAAACAGCCATTGCACTATATTGGCTATCAGGCTACTACTCGATCGTCCATACTGAAGCTTTGCCACAAAGGAAGTGGCTTTCTGTTGCACGATATTGGGTCCTTGCCGAGGATTTACCCTTGATCCCAGACCGAGAGATCTTCTAGCGAACCCTATCAAAAACATATCAGCCTAGAGTATATTGAAAACGTTCCGAAACGAACTGATTCTCCGAGAGGAGAAAACCCTGAATTTTCATCGGGTTTATATTCCACTTCCGATGTCATTTCTAGCTCTAAGCAACACATTTGGACTGCGTTTTTCTCTATCTAAAGCGATTGACCTTTTGGAGAAGCAGCAGAAGCTCAATGAACTTTAATTAGTTCTTTAAGTATTATGTTTGAAACACAGGAAAAAGGCTAGACAGCATTGTAAGATTAGACTGATTTCTCTTAAACTTCAACTCGCTTACCACCATTGCATTCGCTGTTTGCGAAGTCCTTTTATGCTCGTTCAAAACATTGAAATACATGAGCGCTTTCACCTAGCGCCTGTTACAGACCCAGCAAGATCCCTACTGACCTACTCTCCTCATTTAGACGGAATACTATGCCGCATGACACTGCCACACGCGAGGGCTTACAACGCGGATGCTTGTACTTTGCAGCCCGCTCAATGGTCGGAAACGGTTAAACCGATACCGCTTAAAGCTTAAGTGATTACATGGGTATATTCAACAGCCAGAAGCCCTAAGTTCACGCACCTGTAGCTCTATTATCCATCAGGGTACGATGCGTGACTTATAATGCGTCACCTCTCATTTATGGACCAGTTAGAAAATACGAGAACTTCTTGGGGAAATACATGGGAAGAGAATACCAGGATATATCTAGGATACATCTACCCAGAATGTATATCCTAAACCCAGGATATATCCATGCAAACCACAAATATCTGTGGGAAAAATGATAAAATAAGTGATTGGAATCAACTGGTCTACAAAGCCAGTTCCTGTGTGAAAAGATATCACCTTGTTTTTAGCCTTAACTGGAGCCCATACGGCGTGCCTCTTTCCCTTTCTACGCCACGAGAATCTCATAGCATCACTTAATAGAACCGACACTAAGCGTTGTCAGTGCCGTCGGTGCCCCTATTGGGCCACCCTGGCATGTTCTGGACCTCAGCTAGCTGGCGCTTATAACACATGTTTTCATTCGACACAAAAATTATTTTTAACCCAATTATTGCCAGGGTGATGATTCTACCCACCTCTTATATTTTCATTGATATCTCCTAAACAACCTGCGAGGTCTGGAAATTGTCTGCATTTTCTCTACACCGAATTTGGCAATGTCCTTACCTGGGTGGATCCATGTCTTTGTTTTTAGAGAGTACATATTTGCAAGCTGGATTTTACTCTGTACAGCAGGTCTTCTTTATGGATTATTTTACTTCTCTAAAAAGCACCTTACTAAGGTATAAGGTGCACCCGAGCGAGTGTTTAGACCACCGCGGGTAAAAATGCTGAAAAACGTAAAAAAATCAATTCTGACTTTTTCATGGATACACACACCCACGAATATATTTTCCGTGGTTTCCCATGATTCTTCAACCTTGTTTGGGTGATCTCCATCGTCGGACCTCCGTTTCAAATGGATTCGTTGCGGGAAGCTTTTTCAGTGCATGGCAAAAAAATTATATAAACCTTGCAAAGACGATTTACACAGGGTTTTCAAAAAATCCATTCTGAGCGTTGCATACTCAAACTAAATAATTTTGCATTCACGGCAATGTCTCTGTTGCTTAAAATATATCTACGTCTCAGAAAGAATGTTGTTAAAGCCAGTGTGCCGTACATTTTTAGCCTTGAATAAATGGGCGCTGTTTCAGAGCTGTCTTAGCTTAACAGTCATTATCCAAATTCACAGGCATTCCGTGACTCCCACAAATTAACTACGGTATCCCGAGTGGTGTAATAACCGGCCTTGTGGGAACAAATCGATTAGGAAAATATCGATTTCCCATTCACTGTAAATGAGCTAATCACTTGAAATATTTCGGTATCTTCTTTTGGCTGAAACTCCCTTGACAAAACCGAAAAGTTGCCGCTTCTGGTTGAAGTGATAAGAGATTCTGAGAAAGCCTGCGCAGCTGCTTCACTTTCCGCGATTGCATGTCATTGCCTGATATCGACCAACTTCCTGTCTCCGCCACTGCCGTGCTAACGTATTACGAGTGGTAGGGGATGAGGGCATGCGTCCCCTAGCTTCTGACCCAGAACGATACCCACCTTGGTTTCGGGTTTCATGATACACAATAGTTTTAGGCATTTTCAGTTTTAGTTTACGCGATATAGCCTCAGAAAGGTAAAGTACCGCAAAAAACGATGAAGTTTCGAGTTCCGATAGAAGTTCGATGCCCTTTTCCCCACACAATACGGAGTATTGTATCACGCGGTTCTGTGTCGGGTATTGTTCCGTTAGCAGGTGGCACTTGGACTGTGATTTCTAGGACGGTTATTAAATACTCTTTTGTCGTAAACGCCGACCCGTTCCCCTGTCCATCTTCTACCGTCGGGCCAGGGCCCCGTTCCTCTCCACTCAGCAGAAAACTGCGTCGCCAGTACTGATTTTAGCAGACTCAGCATGCATGCAAAAGTGAGGCAGATATTCAAGCTGATACAGGAAAATTATAGACTACAATGTATGAGAAGGCATAAAAAGTGTATTTCCGAGTGTATGGTTTACGAAATTGCTATTTTCATGGACAAATTTACGCTGAGTTTCTTGCAACGTATGTAAAGACAATGCACCAATCAGCGGCTGCCGTCCCCAGCTACGCATGCCCGCAGGGCACAGAGGTGAGAGAGGTCAGGGATCGCCGGGCAGGGGTCAGCTCGCTGATGCAGAGTTGGGCATACCAGCACGCTTAGCACGACATGGTGGGGGGAGGTAGTATACCGAGTTGTAGCCCACACGTGTGTAGCGGTGAGGAGGACGGTGGTGGGTTATACCAGTGGTTTCCAGCCCTCGTGATGGATTGATCCCGTGGGAGCAGCGAGAGGACTACATTACGCAGCCGCTTAAAATGAATGCCGATTTATTTAAAAAGTGACGTTGCTAATTTCGCCATATGTTTGGTAGACTTTTTCACAACTTTTATCTGGAGCTTGCGATAAAGTGCCCACTGGCGGCGATAGAAGGCTTATTAACTATTCTTAAAAAATCGGAATTCCGATTTTTTGCAGACATTTTGCTGATTTTTTGGAATTTCCAATTTTGCATTAATTTTCTGTCAATGCCTAAATAGCTTGTAAGAAAAAAACAGACACCAGTTAAGATGTACCTAAAACGAATACATGACACGATTATACATTTTTCATGCTCCCTCTCACAGTTTTCACTAGTTTTTACTTTTCTTTTCTTCAAAATGTGTGTTAGGTCTAAGGATAAGTTGATTTAAGATTGATTTTCCAAAACTAGAACAGTTGATTTAGAGGTATGGGGGATTAGATACACCTCTTACCTCCTTGACAGGAAAGGAACCACTGAGGAGCCTGACCGCCATTGCAAAACAGAACAAATGTAAAACCCTAACCGATACAAATATAAAAACCAATAAGAAGGTGAAGTACTTTCGGCGTTGTCCATGCAAGAATAGCCAATGATAGCCAGGGACGTAGTCACGAATATCTATCCATGGGGGATAGATTTCAAGGGGCCTCCTATCTCTGACCCCGGCCGGGCCCCACAATGGGGCGGAGCCGATGCTCAGTTTTGCTTTAAATACCGTCGTAGCCAATCTTTTTGTACTGTTTGCTATCCCCATTTATTCGGCTGGGGGCCCACAAAGTATTTCAAGTGCCGCAACTATAAATCAAGCACGTATCGATGATGCCAGAGACCTCTCCTGATATAAGAGAGGCTAATGTGTGTTACTACTCCATCAGAAGAGGCCTCCTTGACCTGTTTAACGGTCTGACTCCGAAAAATGGGAATAGCAGTTGCTGCTGACATAAGAGCTTCGTCTTCAGTTTAGGGGACCTCCTTTACCAGCTCGTGGGCATCCATACATTCCAGGGACCTCATTTATAAGTACAGCCAGCTATCGGTGGTGCTGCGGACCTCCTCTGCCCAAATTGAGGCCTCCGCCCGGCACTTACTTTGTCAGACAGGATTTCCTTGAGCTGTTTTGGGGTCTTTCTTTGAAATACTGAACAGATAAGCTCATTTGGCTGATCTTAAAGGGCCCCCTTCTATTTAAGGTGCCTATTATGCACTTTATTGGCCTTTAATAAAACTGAGGCTTGTATAGATGACACTGGGGGCCCCTCTGCTCTAAGCGGGCCTCCGAGTGCCATTGACTTTACTTGACTGGGCTGCCTGACCGGTTCATGAGCCTGGTCTTGACATCTTGAAGAACATTACCTGCTGCAGCAGGGCTTCAAACGTCCTTTGCCGTTTAGCGGCCCTCATTTATAAGCCAGCCTGCCTCCCATGCACATCAGGGACTTGAAATGTGCGTAGAGTACGCATCAATGACAATGGGCATACATTTGCCTTGAATGAGGCTCCTCTCGCCATTTAAATCGTCGGATGGGGCCTCGTTAATATATGTAAAGACTTCTATTTCCTTCAAGCCGACCTCCCCATACCGTTGAAGGAAGCTCCAATGTTAAATAGGTAATCGTACGATCCTGCTATTACCACACTTATAGTTTGTCAGGCTCCTGATCTCCAGCATCGAAGGACGTCTTCTGAGTCCAGTGGAGGGCCTCCTTAAATTGCATGGGGGTCAGGCCCCACGGAATTGTGACCATGGAAGCTGATGGTGACACCCCAATGGCAGTAAAATCTAACGCTACGAATTGCAAGACAAATTATGTTTCGAAAATCATACAAGAGGAAGATGAGATAGCGGGGATGACACAATTAAGCAGGATGGCTTGACTTCAGGACTTTCTTCCCCATCTCCAATTTGTGACATTGCAAACCAAAAGACAACGTTGGACTTTGACGAGATAAAAATTTGTAATTTTTGGTGTATGGTTTTCGAGTCGTGTAACATCATCACAGGTCACAACAGAACGACATCGTAAATTCGAAATTTGGAAATTGGAGCACGCAGGAAATTCACACACAGCTAATGATGACTCCAAAATAGATATTTTTGGTAGACTCCGCACTAATTGTAAGGCTTTAATCCATCCAAATAGTTTGTTTTCCTCAGATCTGAAAATCACATCGGAATCCTTGGATGCACGAGGACCTAAATGTCACAGACTAAATAAGCACCCTCGTATTAGGCTATATGATTTATATACAAAATTCTGCACGTCAGCTGAATACCTATCCTTGGCGACAAAAAAAACTCAGGGCAAAAACAAAACGTTCAATTTTCTTTCGAAATCAAGCAGCGAAATTCAAATTTGAGGATTTCATCATTAGAGGCCATTTCAATTGTCTGGAAGATCAGCCCATGACCATAGGCATCAAAACTGGGAGGGGGACGCGGGATAGAGAGATGTAGAGTAGGGACGCGACATAGAGTAGACGTAAAATACCACATGGAGTACAAAATTGAAGAGATTTTGGCTGTAGACGAAGAAAAAAACCAGCGAGGGGATACACTTCCACTCACAGTTAATGCCCCTCCTCTCACTTTTTGGCCAGTAGTGGCCCAGTTGCTTGTGTCGCGGAAAAGGTCAAATAATAAAGAGATCAATTCTTTGATGTTTTGGTAATTTTATTCTTGCCTCAATTTTTATAAATAAAAGCTAACTGCGTTTATAATATACTGATCAGACCACGTGTCTTTGAGTTATGAGGCGCTGAAGATTAGTGCCCACCGTGACCTCGTAAAAATGTATCGGTCTTAAAGGGAATGTGGCACCTTTATAACGTGATTTTAACTGAGATGCCCAAGTTTTTTTTAATTTTATATTTTCAAATTCCCCTACCCATTATCAGGTAGGCAGGAGTGCCCTTCCCTTTCCCGTGTGCCCAATTGTAGGTTGGCCTCTCACCGAAAAAAGAAACTAGGAATCGTTAGCAAGAATGGTTGGCTGAAGAATTTTCTGGGTCACACCACTCCCCGCTATATTTTTATGTTGTTTTCTTAATCATGATACGCTTATGAAAAAAGGGCATCCTCCTACCTTCAGCATTAAATCAGGTATCTCCTTGGACACCACGCAAGACCATAAGCAAGCTTGTAACGTTTACATGGTGTCCAAGTTGTAAAGCATTCCGGAAAACCCGGTACTCAATATATTATTTGTCTTGAAACTAAAAATTTCCGTAGAGAAAAGCTAAAAACCTACTTGAAATGTATGCCAAATGTACCCAAAGCAGTCAGCCACAGTTGTCAGCTGTTGGTGTGACGACATATGCTGACGTCACGGTGAGTAATCACTTAATTGAAGCCCTTGAAGCATATTGAATATGGAAGTAGTTGCCAGATCATGACGTCATCCACAGCCAGAGGTTTATTTCTTACCCTAGAGGAGCATTTTATTAATCAAAATATTGAGCTTATTGTACATTTTTAAGATAAAGTATGGATGTTTTCATGGCTTTTGGCTAAAAACACGCCCAATTACTCTAAATTCCAGGATTCGACCAAGGTGTCACATTCCCTTCAACCTTGTCACCGCTGGTTAGAGTATTTTCGCAGCTGTGTTTAGGGTTCAGAACTCCTACCGGTGGAGGCAAAGCTTCAAAACTTGTTAAAAATACTTACATTCTTACAAGCTGAACTAAAACTTCTCATTCTTACAAGCAGGAGTGTGGTTTATATCTCTGGCGATGCCTAGGCATCCCGCAATAAATGGTCGAACTAGTGTTAAGATATCATTCAAATGTTCATGTTTTCACTTTGTGGACCTGCTATTGGTTTCATGCAGTTTAACTAGCCTGTGGGAAGGTGTAAAAACTCTTGGTGTTATGATATCACCTTCTGATATGGCGGTTATTGGCATTGTTTTATATGTAGGCACCCCCAGTAATTTAACAAATAACACCCCTACCTACAAGTGACTGACTATGGACTAGAAATCAACATTTTTGAGGCCAGCGCACATCCAAAACTCTCAGCTCTGAACTTGAAATTGATCCTTAGAAGCGAGCTGAGAACACAAATTGTGTAGTTTTTAAATTCACTCTGAGTTGCATACACTGAAATATAACTATGGTTTTACGTTTTCCCAATTTTCTCTATGCATTTTCAAGAAAGGCTTTGAGGTAATGACTGGTCCCCAGAAGACCCAGTCATCAGCAGTGAACATCAGACCAGCAGTATTGGCTCTCGGACCGGGATCAGCGCTACTGTTAAGCCAGCGTCAGCAGCCGGCGGCGGCGGCAGCGGAGACTCACCTTCGGCATGGCGAGGGCGAGGACGAGCACTGATCCGACGGCGTGGCGGCGGCGGCGGCGGCGGCGGCGAACCGCGCGGACGCCACTCGCGCGCATCGATTGCCGGCCCGCTCCGGAGAGTAACACCCGTCCGGGGCCGCCTGCTCCGGCCGCCGGCCCAGGGCTTCCCCGCAGCTCCCCGGAACCGCAGCGTCGCCCCAAAACACCATATACTTATACACCATTCGGAAGCTGAAAACGAACTGACTGACAAATAGGAACTTTTTGTACGCTCATCGAGGGATGTTCACAGCTTCCTTTGTATAGATTTTGGCTTTGACCATTGATTCAGAATCTTCCGGGTATATAACTATGGTTTATTGCATATCAAATCAAAGCTCACGGTTCTGAGCGCAAAAATGCTTCAACAGAACCCACGCGTCTTAGGGAAATTCATCGACTCATCCCTTAAAGTGCGAAAGAGTTTCAACTCTGTCATTAAGGTGCCAATTCCATGTTATTTATACAGTGTTCGCCTTTAAGTCTGCCGTGCGGATCAGGTCTGAGCTCACATGCTCGACTTTGATTACTGTCGTCTGCCGAGTAGTTTGGTTCCAGCCGGTTTTTACTTTTCACATCGGTTGAGGGAGAAATTGGATTGATGCCAATAGCTATACTTACAAACATGGGCGCCAAAGCGGGGGACGGGGGGACGCGTCCCCCCTGTTGGCCGACCAGAGGGGACGTCCCCCAAATTTTTGGGTCAATGAATGGTTATTAATGCTGTCAAGTGCCGAATATACTAAAAATTCGCCTCCCCGATCAGCACCAGCCCGAGTCCGTCCCCCTGCGAAAATTCCGTGGCGGCGCCCCTGCTTACAAACCAGAAACCTATATTTTGTGCCAAAAATACTCCCATTATTTGTTCAGCGCCTGTGAAAAGGCGAGTTCTCGGCCGGCGGATGCACTGGTTCTCTCTGTCCGTGAGTGTTCCTGTCGGCAGGTATGGGTAAGTCAGTGTGGGCTCCATGGAACAGCACTCCAGTGCTTCTGGGGGCACCTGAAGCTGGGCGGGGATTATGCACCTCCGGTACAGTCACGGACATTAACGCAGTCCTCCATCGAGCCAGACAACTGTTTTTTTGTCTACCGTTAAAGAATCGCAGCCTTCTTAACAATGAAAATAAAGCTCTGCTTTTAAACATAGCGATTGACATCAATCGATTTGCGGAAAGCAAAACCAGCTGGCCCCCAAAACACTCCGCTGAGAACCGTAACAAAGACGAGCATGCCGGTCCAGACGACAAACGTTAATAGTTTGGAAGTCGCGCCTTAACGAGAGTGTTGAAACTCAGCGCTTAACACGCACAGTGGAGGGGGTCCTAAGGTGCCCCCTCCACCTATTTTTCCAAGATGGCCGGAGAACCGTTCGCCGCCGGAAAACGCTACTTAGCCACATTTGAAAGAATTCATTAGCGCATCAATCAGTGAAGTAATTTTTTAAATCAACCGATGATTTTTTTACTTATAGACTTGCAAAGTTAGACCTATGTTTTGAGCTCGTCGCAATCGCACGGTCGCACCAGTTCACCTGCGCTGTAGACCGAGTGGTGACGTCATAACCTCATATAATCAGGTCATAGGTCAAGGTCAGCCCATATGAAGGTGAAGGTCAGTGTCAAAGGTAACAGGTCAAGGTCACTGACCCCAGTGTGCCGGTCAGATGGCATTATTCAGTATGACGTATGTTATGCTTTGACTTAATAGTTAAGGCTTTTCAAGGTCCAGGTCAAGGTCAAGATCATGGTCACAGGTCAAGGTAAAAGGTCAAGTTAAAAATATTTTTCAAGGTCAAACCCTCATTTCCCGCCTAAAGGCTTCTGTAGTGCCAGTAATATTGTAGATTATTGGGAATATGTTGTATTGCTATGTGATAGGTCATTACCCTTGAATGACCTTGACATAAAAATTTAGGAGAAAATTGCGTGGGATCTTTTCTCTATGGCCTTAGTCCGCTTTTGGTGTATTCCCGGCCTTTTCCGAATCATCACGGTATTTCCCAACAGGTTTCCAGCACGGTCCAGATTTGACCTTTACGACCTAATTTGACCTTGAAGATATTGACCTGGGTCAATAAGATTTTAAAAAAGGTAGATCGCCATCGCCCCCACACACCCCCATGGGCGTTTTTCTAACCCTCTAACCCTTCTAACCGAGATCTCAGAGGGTTGGGTCACTTTAGGACACCCTCCACTGCGCGTTGACGCCAGACCCCTCTCCACTGCACGTGTTAAAGGGATGTTTTAATAGATTCCCATAACACTTTTTTTCGTTGACACATTTGTGTTCTCAGAATCGTGAGTATTTATTTGACATGAAAAAGCCAAAGTTAATTATCCCGAAGGATTCAAGTCACTGGTCAAACCAAATCTCCAAATGTGGATATCGTGAAGAAAAAATACTTAATACACATATACCAATGCATATATGTTTTGGGATCAGCTCGTTTTCAGCTTTTAAGCGATATACATATTGTCGTTTGAGGCGAAAAAGGTGAACAGTGCCCCGGCCGGCCTCCCGGCAAGCTGCCAGCCGGTGTCGCCGGCCGATGAAAGGCGCTGTGACCGGCGTCCACTGCGGACGGAGACTGGCTAACGAGGCCGCGGTGCTCAGCTGGTGCTGCTTGACTGCAGAAGGAGCAAAACTGCCAGTTAGACTGCTCTCTGCAGTTATCCCATCAAATGAAGGCAAGGTGGGTGAGACTGTGGTGTTGGGGGTATGATGATCTGCTACGCCACGGTAACAAACATTCAATGACGGGGCTTTGTTTCTCTGTGCTTGTCTCTTATAGACAAATAATACCTGCATACTCCAATTTCCGGAGCTGGGCGGTCAGCTACTTAAGTCTGCTAGATATAATATATATATATATATATATATATATATATATATATTTAAAAGGTAAGCAGCTTTCCTCAGCTTATTTTCAGGAACATCATAAAAATTTTGGGTAGCACTTAAGTAGTAATAACGGTTCCAGATAGCTGATGTAGTAGAAGTACCGATAGCGGTTTAAAAATTTTCGTAGCTGCGCCCATCTCTGTGAATTGAAACTCAACTCATCAATTCTAAAACACACATGGAAACAGCAAACATAAAAAGTCGAGTCCAATGAAAAATAACGTCACCTGTCGCTCATTCGGGACATATAAAAACAAAAACGGCGTATGAACAGAAAGTGGTCCACCGACGACGCAGAAGTTGCGTGTAAGAGCTAACATAACACAGTGTCTAAAACGCGGCAAAATGAGACAGCAAACATATTGTGTGTAGTGATTGAACGTGTGCAATACAGACCCAGACGTTAGTCCTTGGTGTTAAGTTGAGCCATATTAGGGCTAAATCTATAAAGTATTAGCAATGAAATAGAAATACAGTTCGAGGGCATGACATTTTTTTTCTGAGGCAAAAACAAATACATGGATAGTATATCTTGGGGAAAACCTATAAATGCATAGAGTTAAAGTTTTTACAGCAAAATGATATAATGATGTACACTCTGTGTATCATCCAAGTCAGTGTATTTGTTATTTAACCACTGAAGAAGAGGCCGTGCCCTAGAAACGTCTGCCTATTTCCTTGTTTATTCTATATAAATTGAACATTAACATTCTGTTTCGCTGTTTGCCGTGCAACTACCTTGTTCGATTTTCTACATCCTTGATCTTTATCGTACTTTGATAGTTATCCTACTACATCTCCTCCAGTCACTTACGCTCCCACGTGTAAACTGCAGCCCTTGTCGTGAAATAGAGCAGCGAGTGTCCAACTGGTCCAAATCCTCTCCGAAGAGCCATTGAGTCGTTGACAATCAACTCTTAACTGGTAGAGGGGCCTGAGACAAGGGTCAAACCTAAATACATCATATTTTATCCCATCCTTATCCCGTAATATTTTTTCAAGTTTTCCTAGGCTCAAAGGGAACAAAAGGGTCTAAGGGAACACATTTGAATAATTCAATTATAAATTGCTTTCTTTACCGGACACTTTTGCTTTTATTTTGCACCATTAGCCTATTCAGTGTCTACAGCAAAGGACACAATAGCCGGTACAGGGGCGGACGCAGACCCGAGTTTTGGGAGGGCCAAACCCATGTCTGCCCTCCTCCTGGGGGGTGGGAGCGAAGATTTTTTGCTCTACAGACCTAGTGTAAACACCTTTTTCAGTGCTCGACAGACCTAGTATAAGCTACCTCTCCAAGTGCATGATCGCTCTCCGGGGGAAGGGGTGGGAGCGAAGATTTTTTGCTCTACAGACCTAGTGTAAACACCTTTTTCAAAAATTTATCCAGCGTTTGGGGGCCAAAAGATAGTTTGCCCCCCCTCCAGGGCTTTGCGGGGGCATGGCCGGAATGGCCCCCTGCGTCCGCCAAAGAGCCGGTATTAAAAAAGGAACAGATCTGCAGTCATCTATAGCCAGCAACGGGGTGTGAATGTTATTACTTTGAATGCCATGCTTGGAATATCAGAAGTCATTTAACCTTTACGTTGAGTGCTTGATCCCGAAAATATCTGTTGAGAGACGGTTCCCTGAACAAAAGATAAAGATTCCAACGTCTCTCGTGAAAATTATGGCCAAGGCTCTGATATTTTCTCAGCCATGATTAACAGGCTCTGTGAAACGCTCGGCAATCACTTAACCAGACATTTTTCTCAGACATATACGGATTTAATGCATACAGGCCAATGACATACCGTCCTTGTTTGGCACTGTAGTCAGCTGACGTCCGTGGTTCAACTGGGCACGGCCGGCGCGACGGCGGCCGAGCGGAAGTCGGCCGTCGAGAATTTCTTTGATGTCAATGGTATAAATGGAGTGATTTTAACTGACACAGGCTATAATTATAACCCAAGGTGACATTAAAAATATTTGCTATTTTCTAAATACTGGCATTAAACCATATTTCACGTTTGAACCTAGTAATTGAAGCAAAATATGCGCATTCATAATCGAAAGTACCAAAACCACGTAGATTTTAAAGCGGTCCAAGCGAGACAAATTTGTTCACGCAGCGCGTCCAATGGCACGACGTCACTTTTCAAAGCGTCCCAAGACGCCACTTTCCCCAAGATCACCTCATACCAGCACGAGACCACAAGAAAGAAGGGGTACGATAGGGAGTGAACTTTTGCCTTTTTTCTCCACAGCCGATTAGTTCTGGGAGAAATGAAATATTGATCAAGTGTTTTATCGGTATGCAATATCTGTTTGAATGCCATATAAAGGTGCCACATTAACATGAACATAAGTCCAATTTTCGGTAGATCATTTTCCTGTTTTGAGAATTTCGTGCGTTTTATAAAATTGTGTACATGCTGACAGGCCCTAATATTTGGTTGCACACATTTTCTATTGAAGTAAGAGAGCCAAAGATATAGCAACAACAAAAAAAACGGGTAGGCTGGAATAATGTATTTATTCTTATTCAGAATGATGACAAACGTTTTTGAAGTAGGTATTCAAGAGCCTATTATTCTCATTGAAGGAAGATTGTTCTCTAGGAAAACGGATAACCAATTCCAAACAAAAGCTGGTCCCAATGTAAAAATGTGAGGTCGTTCTAACGTGAAGCATCCACCTGCAGCCCAGACGAGAGCCGCTCGCACGCCGCTTGGTGCCTGACAATGCAAATGCCTGGGGATACAAATTATGTACGCATGAGAAATATATTGAAGAGCTTCAAATAACTTCTGGCAAAGTAGTGCTACGGGCAGATCGGCAACTGCACGACCCGTCAAACTGTCGGAGCGGGGCAGCCTGGAATAGAAAGCGCTTCATCCATCCGTCAAACACATCCGACAGTGAACGACACAAAGGCCTCTTAGGAAGAATTGGAAAGGAGGCTGTGAATTTTGACTGTTTTCCCACACGCGGCACGAAACCAACGAACAGTGGAGCCACATTGTTTTGCTGTCTCTCAGATACAGACATTATCTGTGAGCAAAATAGAAGATATTCTGTTTTTGAAAATGTGTGGCCTCAGTGCCGGTTCTAGCACCAGCCAGCGAGAGATGTACACTATCAAAATGTAGCCCGTAAGCACAGCACAGCCGGCGGCGGCCTCGGAGATATGGTCTTACAAGTCCCCACATACGTGATCTGTATATTCGCCTCAATGTATCTGACAAGGCTGATCATGTAATTCTGATAAACAGAATGATAATGAAATGAATCAGATCAATTCAATAACCGTCCAGGGATCAAACGTACCGTATTTGTTAGATTGTTGTCATAACATCACACTACATAAATTATGTAGTGTGAGAGTATTATTGTATAGTTTTATATGTAGTATTATGTCATAATACTCTTTGGGGAATAACGAAAAAAACATATCTTAGGTCATTTAGTGTAAGAAGCTAAATTTCAGTTTTCGGGTGGGGCTTATCGACGCACCAACTGCCATGGGGTCATATGGCGTCCCTAACTCTTTCCCTGTTGGAATGGTTGCTCGGGAGTCACCTTGCTCCTTGTTCAGGAAAGCCGCCGGGCCTTGAACCCGGGTCGGCAGCGTGGAAGTCAGCTGCGCTGACCACTCTTCTACCGCGTCCTCAATTACATTTCATTTAAACTCAGGACAGGATGTTAGAAAATGTCTTAAAACGCCTCTGTTACGCATCATGTGAACAGCTTATATACTGTTTTTATGTTTTATCATTTACTTTTATAGCAGACATCGTACAAGTCCAGCAGTGTGCCGGAAAAGAGCTCGCAACGTCGAGGCTCGACTGCAGCGGGACTGTACCAGGCATTTTAAAAATTAGTGGGGGCATTTTGTCGGCCAAGTGTCTTCAGGGCTCAAGGCCCCATCTTGAGGGGTTAATAAAACTTACGCGTTAGTCAAAAAAATGTTTCCAATTTTGTGCTATTCTATGTCAGAGATTATAGCTGCTGCCCAGGGCGCCAGTTTTTCGGCCGAAAAGGTCAAACCGAGTTAAAAAAGGCCAAGAGGCAAAATTATATTTCCACTAAAATAGCCAAATAAACACCACAAAATCCAGATTTGAGCTAAAACGACCCTGGCGGTAGTCATAAACCCACAAAAAACACTGTATCACTGTTTAAAACAATTGTGACAGTTGATATTTACTTACGCAATATTTTAGCACACTACCCACCTAAGGAAGCCAGGGTCCCTTTCACCCCCCATGGCCATCGAACGATTCATGCGCCCCAGCACATTTTAGCATCATCAATCACCCTCCTCTACAATGTTTACCAACAGTTTCGATCTCAGTCAAAATGGGAGTAAACCGAAATTTATAACCAGCGGCGCGGAAGGCAACGAGGAACCCAAAATCGAAAAGTTTTGGTACTAACGTGGAAAGTTTCTGTCAGCATCATGTTGAAGTTGGCGGCCCCTTCACTTTTCCGGTGGCGACACTTATGTATGCTACCACCTCAATATAAACAAATGGCTAACACTTCAACCTCCACACTAGCAACCAGTCTTACGCACTTGACACCCGTGTCCCATCTAATCCACGAACAAGCTCTAAGCGCACAACGACTGCGTGAAATGAGGCATCATGCAATGTCACGGCACTGGCTGGGTGTGGGCTCCCGGTCGAATAGAACAGGATTTTTATTGTTGTAGACCAGCGTTCATCTCCAGCGTTGTGATTAGTTGATGCTGAGGCTGCTTGCCGGGATTTCTGTAACTACGCGCTTTGTTTCGTCTTCGCACGATGGAGTAACAGTCACGGCTGGAAATGGTTAACACAATGTTTATGGATTGCCAGTTTGGGACCAAAAAGAGCAAAGTTATAATGATCGGGTGGTGGTCTGTCTTATTTTCGTTAGGCGAGCCTGTTTTGGTCAATTTAAGTCATCTGTCTATTTCACTGGGGGCCAATTTCCGGGCACTGGGGGGCATTCGGCCGACTGGGGCAAATGGCCCCCAGTTAACATTTAAAAATGGCCTGGACTGTACGCCTTCGTGTTAAACTCGACCCCGGCAGTATGTTGCAGGCGGCGGGTGTGACGGCGCGGCTAATATGATGGCGACTTCGGTATTGGACGCGCTCGGGCGCCCTGTTCCGACCAGCCTGCCGCTGCCGTCCCGGTCCCCACCTGATCAACATACTTTGGCTGCTCTCCAGCGGCAGCTGCCACTGCTGCAGCCCGATCGGTTGCGGGAGTCGCCGGCGCCGTCCGACATCGGCCCTCGGCAGTTCCGGCGGTGTTTAAGACCACGCGGCGTCCCGGCGCGACCAGCAGCCAGCGTAAACCACTCACTGCCAGCCGACCGGCGGTCCCGAGACGTCCACCTACCGTAAATCCCTCTGCGGCAGAAGCAGCTGTCGTGGCCAGCGCCAGATTAGTGGCGCCGTCTGGAGGGGGCTGTGGGGTCCGTAGCGCACCGTCCGCCGGTCTGACGCCACAGAGGGCCAGCGGCACCGGCACCCGTTTGCCGGTCTGACGCCGCAGCAGGGCCCGGCGCACCGTCCGACGGTCTGACGCCGCAGCAGGGCCAGGACGGCGCACCGTCCGCCGGTCTAACGCCGCTGCAGGGCCAGCGGCACCAGCACGTCCGCCGGTCTGACGCCGAAGCAGGGTCAGCGGCACCGGCGCACCGTCCGCCGGTCTGACGCCGCAGCAGGGCCAGCGGCACCGGTCCGCCGTCCGCCGGCGGTCGCCGGAGACGGCCCGGGACGCTGCGCCGCCTGATTAGTATCATTCAATCGACTTCGTTACCCGAGATAAGGCAGCCGCCTGCTGCTAAATTTGAAATCGAGTTAGACTGGCTTGCATATCCTAGCTATCAGCGACGGGGGAGATTGCAGCTCGGCTGCCGCCTCGGAGCCGTTGGACAGCACAGGCAGCCCATTGGAGGCCGCCGACGCGTCGGCGGCGTCGCGATGACGTAATGCATGCGTCTGGCGGACGAGCTTCAACAATTCTGCACATTCAGTAACATCCGCATTTTAAAACAGAAACAAGTTCAGGAGAACATCGAGTTGCTGTATTTAGTCAGGGCAGCAATCTGTTGAGAAGCAGCAGCAGCAGTGCAGTGAAGTGGTTGGATAAGGTGCAACAAATATGTGGGAAGTTAATGTGTCCCAAAGTCGACCAAGTTGCAAAAGTTGGAAATACCCTTGTTTTCCCCGTTGTCTACGGCCTGAAATGAAAGCATACAAAAATCAGGCATTAAAATTAGTACTTGACTCCCCAGCAAATCCTTTGCAATTTTCCACATAATATTCAATGGAGACTTGAGCGCCTAAATACGAAACCGTTTCGTACTAACCCTGCAAGCTGAAAGAACAGCGTCTTTGTTTCATTCACCCAATATTGCCACCCCAAAGTGTTTAAATCTTCGTCAATTTCAAGCCGTATTATACACTTTGTTCCTTAGAAAATGCGACCTTCAAAAAGTTCAAAGCATAAACTACAAGGGTACTCGAATTTCAGGTATCAGATGCCCGCTCAGTTTTTGCCCACGCAAGCATTTACTGATTTATTATCATCAATACAAGAGATACATATTAATCTGTGATCTATGGAGCTGGCATAAATAAATTGGTAGACATTTACGGGCTGACAACCTCCAAAACACACTAGAATCTATTTGAGCACTCTGCCTTAATTAACAATAACCTAACACAGTATTAGGTGAAAGGGAAGCGTAATATTCTGTAAACCTCAAAATTTTGCGCGATAGTTTAAAATATTTCAAACTTTGAATGGCCACCATCAGGTTAGCAATATTCTTAGCTTAGCTTAGCTTAGAGATATATAAATATGTATATTCATATTATGGACTTATATTGATTGATGACGAGAGTTTGGGCCCCATAATTCTGTATATATTCGATAGCATGGGTCGCTGTGGTAATTTGCATTCAAACACAAGTTCGTGACATTGGGACCGAATATATTAACTTTAAAATAATATAGGTGATAACTTCGATTAAAAATCTAGTTTCACCTTGAAAAATCGCATCACGAAGGTTAAACTTCCTCTCTTCTTCCCCCAGCTAGACACACTGTTGAGCAGTTTTTTCCTCGACCGCCTTGCACCCAGGAAAGGGAAGTAAACTGGCCCATGTTGGCATTAAAGGGAGTATTCCAGTTTTATAATATGTTTTGAACTGAGAGAGCAGTTGTGTACAACGGGTCGAGAAACCACTGTTGGCATATTTACTTTCACCAAAAGCACTCTCTGTATAAAATTTCCTCGTGCTTTTAAGTTCAAAGTAGGGGCGGGGGGCTTACTACCTTATTTCAAACCATGAAGAAATCCTTTTCCATATGTCACGTGATAAATGTTAACACATAGCATGGCCACGCGACCTTACATGTCACAAGCCTCTGCAAGCTGCCAGACTTGTAATTACACGCGATACTTAGGTCAACCCAAGGTAGGAAGACAATAGGGATATCTTGGTTTGTAACAGTTGGAGGCGGGAAAAAATATGGTTACCTGATTTTCAGACATATTTTGACCATAAATTGTCCTTTTAAGAATTGCGAAATAGTGGTCTATTCCCTTCAACTCGCGTCGCTCGGACCAACAGTCATAATTTTTTGAAGGACCTTTCTTTGAGCTGATCACGTCGGTGGCAGTTCTACACCGGGCGTTTTGGTCGGGGTAGGAGGGAGGGGTAATGGTACCAAAATTAGTGAGAGACATAATGTATCTGGAGAAAATTTTCCCAAACGGGAGGGGAAGTTGGGGGACAAATGCCTTCCCTTTGAACCCACCACTGGATCCAGTGCTCTCCAGCGCGGCGGCGCATCTGGAGGGACGGCCTTGCACTGACCCATCCAGGAGTTCTGATTTGGATTATTTGGGGGAGTGGGCGGCTCATGGACAGAAGCGGCGCCAGGTTTCTGCGAGTCGGGAACAGGGATCGTATCGCAGGGTCACCACAACCCGGACCGGAGGGAAGAGATGGGTACCGACGTTTCAGGAATGTACGGATCGCATTGCCAGGGTAACGCTATTCACATCGCAGTCTATAGGCTGATATACCCTGTGGGGAAGGAAGGACATGTTTGAGCTCGCCCATCATTGTGAAAAGACACAAACAATGTCCGGGTTAGGGACGCAAAAAGATGAGGGAAATTGTGGGTTCCAAAGCAGCCAAACATTCTAACCACACCAATTGCTAAAAAGCGACAATTTTAGAAACCGCCTAGATGATGTTGCGTGTAGCTTCCAAGCCGTTATAAGTGGCCACAGGTCAAGAATAGACAGACACTACATTCACTATTCGACATAAGCGTTGCGTCGCATATCGTGGAAACCTCGGGTAATCCTATCGCTGCACGTGTGAGCGTACAAAGATGTTTATTACACTGGGAAAACAGTCCATTTGGGGGGTTCTCGTCGGTGCAGGGGCATGTCGGAGCGATTCCTTCCACGTGCCCGCCACAATACCATGTGAGCGCAGCACAATCTCCGGGGCCCGTCGCTGCGTGGCGCTGTCCCAATGAGATAAGACGGACAGGGCGCGTCAGCGCATCACGCCGGATGAGCGGAGCTGAATCCCTGTCACGTCAGCGGACAGTGATATACGGAGCGGCATAGCAACAGTCTGCTCAACGTTTCAGGTCCAGCAACAGACTTGCCGTCAGGGTATTTTGCAGACAAAACAGCTAAACCACAGCATTCTAACACACATCTCGCCTTCTTGTCCTAGAATCCACGCTTAGCTTCACGTCAAACGTTGGAATTATTATTTATTATCACTGACTTACTTATTAGAACAACAACTCTCGGTTTATTCACGTGCAGTGGACAAGCGTTGGTTGAAAGCTAGCTCAACACTGGAACTGGTTGATGGATTTTTATGGCACGATCAATTCAATCACTTCTTATCATCTAACCACTCTAGTGAAATGAGAGTCTTTGGGGAATGACCTAAAACTCAATGTAATTGATAGGTTGGCGGCCGCCGAGCAAGCAAAAGGTTATTTGCTTATGCGAATGACAACGGGAACAATATCCCTGGGGGAAGCTGCGGCAAGCTGATAAATGACATAAGATCACACAAGTATGCAAAAAACGCAAAAGACAAATGACGAGCTCAAGGCAGCTAAAAGCTACGATGCTGTTATAGGGGATTACAAAGTCGTTACAACTTTCATTAAAATGGCGCTAAGGCTAAAGGAGGACTGAAAACCAAATGATGAGAAAAAAGCGGAAACAAATCTGCAAAATGTATGGAGTCTAAAACGGGGAATCCGAAACACTAGAAAGCCAAAAGAGGGATTCCTACAAAGTAAGAGCCAAAGGAGATAAAGGCGATCGAAAAGGTAAAAGTGGCCCTTCAGTCTTGGGCCATCATCAGGCGAGGTGTCCAAGGAAAATCAAGGCCATTTCAGGCTTAAAGAGCAGCAGGTTTATTCTTTCTGGGGCAAGAGCCATTCTGCTCTTTGTTGAAGATCGTCAATACCCGCTAATCATGGCTATCACACCGAGCAAGAAGCAAGAACACCTTCTAAAGAAGGTACTTTGCCGTGCAATTTCAATAGCTGCCCGGCTGAATCCTCAACAATACCGAATTTTATTTCAAAGATATAGGTACCTATGTTGTCAGGAAAGATATTTGCTTAGTAAGTTCGATATATCACCAACACCATCGTCAGCAGCAGCATCAAGGTTGAAAAGTACAGAAACCTCGCGAGTCTCGTGAATGAGCAATAAACTGACAATTTAGGTTCAATTGAACCACTTTAACTGTCGGCGCAGTAAGAAAAATCATTGGTTTTCTGAAATTCTGAAATTCAGCCTTAGCTCCAATAGGATAAGTGGCACATTATCTCTCATCCTATTTGTTAAAAAAGCAAGGAGACAAGGTAAACAACAGCACTAAAGCTACACATTTACCCAGCCTTTAGGAATGATCACACTTCTTACCCATTCGCAAAAAGTGCTTACCGTCTGATTGGCGTTCCGGGCGGGCCATTTCACCATCACCGCCACTCCTGATTACTCGTCCATGTAATGCACAAAGGCATGGTTTTTGCCAGCCTACAGGGGCCCGTTATCGCGTATCTCGTTATGAGTACGTATGACCGCGGCGGAGGCCACAGCGTAAGCTCGATCAAATAGACAGAAGTGCAGAGGCGACAACCAACAAATCTCGAGCAACAAAGCAGCCTGCCCGATGAGGTCGACTTTATTTCACAATTTAGGCGTACCGTTTTTAATGATCTCATTGTATGTTGATAAAGAAGATGCAACGTGCGTAAGAGTTCAAAACGGTGCGATCTATGTGTGAGAAGGCAGCGTGATAGGGATCCGCCTGCAATATTTAAAACCTTAGAAATAACTGCACAAATAAATTAATAGAGTTTTATATCAGTTCTTTCGAACGCTCACTGAGAAAAGTTTCATTATCATAAGGATCATTTTTTAATAAATACGTAGCCCCTATTGATAATCATTTTTGGGATTTAATACCGAGAATCCGAGAGCGGGCAGCGGGCCAGCTCGGCCACTTGCCTGCCATAAGCAACAGGTGCAGTACAAAATAGACTGCCTTTCCATGTAAATCATGTTTTTCTGGTGCGTTTTAAACTGTTTTCATGAGGTGACGTGTTCATGCCGTGCTGGGTGTAGAAGCATAACTCCCGACCGACAGCACTGCATAGATACAGGTCGGAGAAACTTGTCACCAACCGTGCGCCCGATGCAGTGCAGGTTGCGGCTTATGAACATTACTCGGAATGAAATAAAAGTACACCAGCACCACTACTCTTATCTACTGCCACCTGCTATCATTTCTATTGATTTTCGTGAAATAGTGTTAGCAAAGCCAATAAGATGGGAGAATTGATGGCGGCCGTGGAATCGGCTTTCAGCGGCCAGTCTCGCCACCACATTGGCCGGCGTCAGCTCCGGCAGCTGCGGCTCCACGCTTCCCGAGATCCATCGCCAGCCCTGAGTTATATGTTTACGTGAGAAAGCCTAGGATGAAATTGTGAATACGCAATGTTCGAGCTGGCAACTAGACCGTGGCCCCTTATCTTGTCAGTTTGCACATGCCGGGGTGGGCAAATATTGCAGCGGCGGCGGACGCTGCTCGGAAGCTCGTCGCAGCTACGCGTTCCGGCTGACAATTCGCTGGCGGGGCCGACCCCAGCAGCGGGTCTAACGAGGTCAGTCCCGCCATCAGCGAGCCTGAATCGGCGCCGCCGCGCCGGAGGCACGCCGGTATTCCAGAATAACGCCGACCTGAGAGTCTCTCAAGGAGCGCAGTTCGTGCCGACGTCTGGCGCGGCGGCCCCGCTCCGATGGCCTGAGAAGTGAGTCACAATCACCCGGGCGGCATCTTAATAAACAGAGCTGCTACAATGCGAGGAGGAAGGGCCTTCGCATTGGTAGAGTCAGCGTCCGATTATTGACACATTCTGTACCCACCAGTACACTTCTATGTCTGCTGTTTTGTACAAGAGATATGTCCAGCTTTGGTGGCACCAGGAATTTCATAAGCCACTCAACAGTTTTATGAGCTTCTTAAAGGCTGAGTTAAAAGGTTGCAGAGTATTTCCCGCGGAATATTTGAGACGGCTATCCGGGACACCACGCAGCCAGGCGATCAGAAAATAATAGTGCCAGAAAGACAAGATAGTCTTCGCTAACAACTTGTTCCCAGAGGTGTTCAATAGAAATATCCCTGCGGAACAGGACGACGAATGTTCACGTTCAAAACTCGTAATCAACCGTTCTGAAAGACCACAAACCATTTGCTTGCCCTCCAAAGCAGGCGTCCCTGCCGCCCGATCCCGTGCCGTTCGCCAAATTTGTGACCGAATTCCCATCAGCTCCCCGTCTTGTCGGCTCTCGACGCCCGCAGCATCGCTTAGTGTCACTCTGCCGCCAGGATAACCACTTTGGATCAGCGGCCGCTGTCACGCTGCACCGCACTGCATACCAGCCGTGACCGGCGCGGCGGAGGGCGGGGCAGTATCTGCGGAGTGCGGGGCAGGGGTGAACATCTGCCTAGCACGGGGCAGGGGTGAGGATCTGCTAGAGGGGCAGGGTGAACATCTGCCTAGACGGGGCGGGTAGGATCTGCCTAGGACGGGGCGGGGGTGAGGATCTGTGTAGGACGGGGCAGGGGTGAATATCTGCCTAGGACGGGGCAGGGGCGAATATCTGCGTAGCACGGGGCAGGGACGAATATCTGCGTGGGACAGGGCAGGAGTGAACATCCATCCGCCTAGGGCTAGGCGAGGGGCAACGGCAAGCACTCACACAGAAAAGGGACAGGAATGAGAACAGTAACAGGGTAAAAACACATGGCGACATTTGAACTGGCTACGAGGTACATATCTGAGAATCCCTAAGCATTTTACCACTTGAGAAAAATCTGAGGTGAGCGCCACTGCCAGATTTTTTAAACCACTACCGCTAATTCCACTACCTGGACATGAGCTCCCTCCTGAGCATTCCTCGTGGCACCAATGGTGACAATTGGAACACTGTATCCATATTTCGTTCTGTCCGGTTACTGGTTCACCACAAAACATGCATATGTCTTGGTCCTTTTCTTTTACGGGCTTTGGTTTTTCCCAGACTTCGTTTTTCTGACGGCTGAGCGTTCCAAAAGACGTCACTTCAAGGGTGAGCTTATGAGCACGGTAGAGCGCTGGGCCCGAACCCTTCTGGTAACTTCCTTAGGGCTGGGGCGTGGTATTGCGAGAATTTGCTCCCATATTTTCGGAGTTAGAGGAAGCCATCAATGGCCCCGGTGGGGCGAAAGGTGGCGCCGGATCCCCGGTGGGGCGCGGATTAAGAATCAACTGCAGGGAGCTGTGCAAGTAGAAGGAGTGAGTGATGGCAATTGATTCGGATTTACATCAGAATTGAGATTGACCAAGTCTGGAACTCCCTCCCAATGAATAGAATGAACGGATAAGTAGATGAATAAAATTAACAGCATAAATAGCATGGCAAAGGCATTGTCCTCGTCTTCTGCCGAACAAATTACCGGACAGAATAGCTTAAGTCCGCAGCTCTTCGGTTGTATGTTCTTACAGGGCTGGAACTAAAAGATTACGAAATTATTTTGGTGAGAGCTGCAATAATGAAGGCATGAAGTCGACAAGAGCTGGGACACCCAGGATAGATACCGGGTGACTAATGAACACTTGTAGGTATGAGGCAGCACGTGCATTGGCCTTAAGTATGGCGTTTAGTGCTGTGCCCAATCAAGTTTTATTGGATCATTCAGAACTGACAATTAAAGGAATTAGCCCCTGTTCCAGAGTGATTGATAGGGAAAAACGATAATTTCTGACACCTGAAGCGCAACACGTGGGGTAGGTACTTCTTTCATAGTCGAACAATTTTGGAGCTCTGGTGGCCCATTTGTAACACCTAAGATGGGTGGCTGCCTTAAGTCGAGCCGAGCAATATACAGAGAGGAGCGCTCACTCGCCACCACATTCATTTATTACGCAATCGATTTGGTCGGTCGTAAAATTGACGATCGAATAGTGCAGACATCTAGCGAGGGTTTCCGGAACTAAAAGTTGAACCAGACTGATTGGGAGACCAAGTCTGGTATATGCCGAGCAACTTTGGCGTGTTACCGCCAGTGCTGAGCCGTCAGCCTGGTCTGGGCTGAGCTGTCAGCGCCGATGTCAGCAGCCTTGTCAAGCTGAGCTGTCAGTGCTGCCCCGGCTGTCGAAACATTTGACATGCCCTGAACAGATACACCAAACTTAATATTTTCCATTGATTATCTACTGAATCGAAAGATCCGCAACTTAAAGGGAGATACGCGAAAAATTATTGGCTAGATCAAAAGGTCACAAACAGTTTTTCAGAAGTCCTATTTTCATTTTTTGCGAATTGGGCCTCCAAATACCTTAAAATCGCTCTCAAAGTCAACATTTCTAAACTACTTATCGAGAATTCTCACTATCGATCAAATGACGTAGCCTCGGCTATGACCATCAATTTCTCGAAGATCTATGTCATATCTGTCCTAAACAGTGGTGCAGATCCACGAACTATCACAGAAAAAAATAAAAAACAGCATTCCAAAACTATATTGAAACATAAATATAGGACTAAGTAAATCACAATTGACCCATCAGAAGCCTAGGAATTCTCATACCGGGGTCACGTGATCTTTCTGACGCAAAAGTTTCATCATCCTGGCAATTTTGTGGAAAACGACTGAAGACCCAAGGTGCGAAACGACTGAAGACTTGATTAATTATTTTATGCTAAATTTCTAGGGCAAGCTGATGCGCTTTATAGTTTTTAAAGGCTATGGAAAATGAATTCAAATACAAACACAGGAGAACAAACATTCGTTTAAGAAAAACAATTATTAAACTTTAAAATCGTTTTTGAAAACATTGAGATGAAGAGCAGGTTCACGCCTTTTACCGGTGGGTGCCATTCATATATTTCAATAATAGGTGAGCGACCCCCAAAAATTTCCCAACATACAAAAATAATTGACAGTGTTTTAATCAAGATTTTTTTCAAATAGCAAGCAACCACAATACCATTTTTTTCGCGTATCTCCCTTTAAGTCCGATGCTTCGCTACTTGCAAGCTCACCAAATGGTAGCGAAGTAGCCGTATCATTTTCTGTAACCAAAAAGTAGCGGAGTAGCAGGTAGCGGACTCAGAATTTAAAACCACTACTGCTACCGACAGCCTCTTAAGGCAGCCCCCCACCCCCCTCCCAAGAGATGGTGATTGAGGAAAATATCTTCTGCATCAGAAACTTAATTAGAAGTAGATTAAATGCATATTTTTCTGGATAGCTTTGTTGCATAACCTACCATGAAAATGTTGATTTCACATAATGTATAGTATCTGATTATTCTAGCACCATCCATGCTGGTTTAAACACAATGTTATGGTTAAACTCACTCACGCCAAATAAAGCGAATGAAAGGTGCTTAGCCTTATATTATCATTCCCCTTCGTTCGCTCGCTTGTATGAGCAACAACTGTCATCGAGAGCTTCGGATGTGCAAGTTTATATTTCTTTTTACCCAATTAACTGACCAAAAATTCGATGACGATAGACAGATGCAGTCACAATAAAATAGTTCAGAGGAGAAGCCAAGTAACTGTCTGATCCATATTCTCGCAGGAATCTAACCATCACAAATATATAATACTTAAATTGTTAACGTTTTGCTTAAGCGTTTTGTTTTTCGCAACGGTGAAAGAGCCTCTTTCACCGTTAAAGCGACTTCTCGCCGGAGGCAGAGGTTCTAATCCGCTCAATGGATGTAGGCACTCCATTTAAGTTCAATTTCAGCACTAGGCCCTCACCAAACCGATAACGTCTGTCGAAGGGATTAAGTGAGAACCAGTGAAAGTGCCGTCTCCATCTGCTTCGTAACCTCTGGCCGTGCTGGTAAGCGTAAAGGCCCCCTTTACGGAGCATTAGCTTCGTGTTGCCTCTAACACGGAGTTTGGTTGATATATGGCGGAGAGGGATGAGTGGGGTAATTGACTTGGCAATTCCAAGGGTCGACACTGACACCTGTAACTGGAAAATGTTCTCAAAACCAAACCCACTGATTGCTTGATTTAAGTGTCAGTTTATGTGTCAAAACTCGTCCACGCGGACCAGGGATGAACAGGTTTCTGACAGTGAAGAACTCTCCTAGTTATCACAGTCCGTAAGACAACTGCGCGTGATTGACGCTGTCGAACGCACTAGCGCTTTGTTCCAGGTCGTCTACGTCTTAGCATGGAAACAATCACAAACTTACCCTCTGCTGCAAAACGCGTGCAACCTGCAGTACCCGGCCGGCGTGGGGACGTCACCCTCTGCCCCGGCCGACCACGCGCGGGGACGCCACTCTCTGCCCCAGCCGACCACGCTCGGGGACGTCACCCTTGCCCCGGCCGACCACGCGCGGAGACGTCACCCTCTGCCCCGGCCGACCACGCTCGGAGACGTAAGCATCTGTCGCCACCAACCCCGGTCGACCACGCCCGCCGTACACGTGTTTGGCGATACATGTAGTCACGGCACAGCGGCGGCCAAAATGTATGCACTCTCGAAACGTGGTAATATTCAGGATTGGGAGGACATGTTTGCCACCCTTCCGGCAGCTTCCGGTCATACGAATGTGCGGATAAATTGAAATTTTTGTCATTTCCTACCTTTCTTGCCATTCATATTTGTTTTTTGGCGCTTCATGATTGCAGACTAGGCAGCAAAATGCGGTAGATCCTTTTGTCGTATGGACTGTGGAATTAGGTCGCCTCGTGCAAGACAAGCCTAGCTACCATGGCTGTAGAGTGCCAAGAGTGACAGACCACGCTTCCCTCGCACTGTCTCCAGGCAGTGAAATAATTAAAGAGAAAATCAGCTTCTGTGTGTGTTGCACTATCTAGCTACCTACGGACTCTACGTCAGTCATAGCTTTCCGCTGCTCAAAAACATGATGGAATGCATTTCAAACACAGTCACAGCAAAAAGAGAAAGCAAAGTTCCCCGTACTAAAAAGTGTCGATCGTATGTACACAAAGAGTTAGCATCCAGTACATTCCGGTCCATGAGATGGGTCCTGAATCAGGTTTTCTTTCTCAGAAGGGGCTCAGGGAAGGCTCAGAGATGAAAAGTGCTCTACCCACCATTTTAAAGGACAAATCTACTTCAAAAGGTACCCAGCATGACCTTTATGCTATTGGTCGACACCTTAACTGCATTTGCCACACAATGAAGATGTACCTAGCCGAGGACAGGCCGATGCTTTAATCGTCAGACCTCACTTCCTCTTTGCCCCTCTCTTTTTCTTCTTCATTTCCTCCTCGTTGTACTCCTCGCCTGTGTAGAGCTGGTACATGAGCGGGAAGGGTGCGGCCAGCCGCAGCGGCAGCAGCCCCGGGGGTGGCACTGCACGCCCTCCTCCCTGGTCAGCTCCTCCGGCGGCGTCGGCGGACACTCCTTGCCTCTCTTTTTCCTCTTTGGCTTCGGCTTTCTCGCCTTCTTCTTCTTCTCCGGCTTGGGTGGCGGTGGCTCAGGGGAAGGTTCGCGAAGCACCAGGGGGCAGTTGATCTTCCACTCCAGACGGTAGGGAGTTTCGCACAAGGTCCGCCGTAGGAGGGCGCGCACGAACGAGCTTCCGAACCTGCAGGCCGCCCAGAACCCAGTCAACAACACTAACATCCCGCCCCCGTCACTTTTACCTGCACCATACCGCTCTCAGCTGTACCTTACACATCTGCGGTGGTATACACCCACCTCTGCCAGCAGTACCACACCACACCTCTGCCAGCAGTACCTACACCACACCTCTGCCAGCAGTACCTACACCACACCTCTGCCAGTGGTACCGACACACCGCCACCAGTTGCACCTACACTAAACCTGGGTTAGTTAGAAGTACACATCATACGAACCAAGTACAAATATGTGTCAGACGCACACCCATGCTCACCTCAGATGTCCCTGTCTACACCCCGTCAACGTCAGGTAAATCTACACAAATCCACAGGTACAAATATGTGTCAGACGCACCTACACCACGCTCACCTCAGATGTCCCTGTCTACACCCCGTCCACGTCAGGTAAATCCACATCGCCCGGCAACACGTCTTGGCAGAATGAAAACCAGCAGTCAAATTTCATTATTTTTTAAAGTAAAATTTCATACCATAACAGCACCGTGAACGAAGGCACTTCACACCACGGATACAGCACTTCAGCCAACGACATACGCAAAAATTGGCGCCATAAGAGCCAGGATGTAACAGGAATACTCTTCCGATGGACAACATCCATAACGAGAAGACGATTTTTGGGAAAGTCTTACTAGCATCCCACAAAGACGAGCTATGGCTTGTTCTGCTGGTTACTTCGGTCGACCAGCGAATTTCTGGTCACTCTAGCTGTGGAAGCGGGTTTTTCGCGAACGCTCTCAGCACCTATCACTGTCATATGATGCAGTGTGTGGTGAGATTGTAACTGTGAATAGGTGTTTTTACCACCGTTGTGGCTTGCCAGGTGTCGTTTTTACTGTCCATTTTAGCTGTTTATAGTTTTAGCCCGGATTTAAGGTTCAGTGTTTCTCTTCCTTACCTCACTGCAGTTTATTGTACTCCACTTTTACTTTTATTGTACCTCTCTTTTACGACAACATACCACACTGTTTATTATCTAATCACGAATTTGACTTTTCGCCAGTTTGATTTTCTACCTGTCATTCCGTAAAATTTCTTATTGGTTTTAGTATGTGACTTTGCCTATCAGTGGGGCGCTCCCGTTGTTAATTACAATACACATAAATAACACTGTGACATTTTTGCCCTAAAAACACAGCGCTGTCACAATAACGGCCGTTGCTATCCGGATTTCATAGCCTCAGCCTTTGTCCCTACGGGGCGGTGAGTGAAATGAGCCGTATAGTACAGACGATACGCTCTTCCAGTACCAGCGCGCTCCTCGGGCCGACACCCTGTCCAGTTTCAAAACGGTACGGATTTCCTGATATTGAAATATGGTGAATTCGCTGTGTCTATGTCCTACTGAGGGCCTTGCAGAGAACGAGGCGGATCATTTTCTGCTGCCTTTCTTTTAATTCTTGGAAACGGTATTACGTAAACATCACAAACTCGCCTACTAAATCATTGTTAGACCACAGCTCCCGCAATCCACCTCACATCCACGAAACTAATCAAGCATTCTGGATGAAATGCACGGTACCTGCAAGTTTTACATCTGTTCAGAGAAGACCCAGGAACTTGAATCGACTGGGGTGTATGCGCGGTATTGGGTACCGGGCACATCATCTGGGCGGAGGGCGCTGGCGAAATTTCGGCACGTGCCTGGCCTGCGTATCGACCGGGGCCGCTCTGGCTGAATTGATGACCGGACCGGCCTGTCCGACCTCTACTCACACTTTAGCGAGGTATTCGGCAATGTCTGACAGCTGACTGATGGTCATCAGCGGCCGGCTCGCCGACGGGTAGTCCTCCAGCTCCGCCAGCAGTGAGCGCACCGCATTCGGCCGCTTCTTGGGATCCTCCTCTTTTGAGGCTGCCTCTGGGAAAGGGGACGAGTCTGTTGCTGCTGGCACAGACGCTGCTACTGGACGACCAACCAGTCCCATCTGTCATTCATTGTCATTGGGAATACTCCCGATTGCGGTGAGGTTGGGAAAATTATTTTAACTCTGGTCGCGGCGCGCGAGTGTGAGGGCCTGTTCAGACAGCTTGCACATGCGGCGTTATCACATTCTGGGGCAATACCTACAGGCAGGCGAGGCTTTTCAAGGTCACCTCAAAGTCAGAACTTTATAATACCAGCATTGTCTTGTATTTGCGTTTCGTCTGAAGTCTTTGCTTTAATCAAATATACGTTTTCCGAAAGATACTGCTCGTGCGTTACTGAACTGATGTGGTTCGCGTATGCCTGTTTGAACTCCCACTCACTAAATATGTGAGACGTGCGTTTCCCGTGGATCATTCCCAGCAAAGCAGAAATGGCCTATTTGTGGGCTAATTTACGCTGCCTATCTCAGAACGGTTCAGCCATGACAATGATTATGTGCAGCTCCGCTCCAATTCACCAGAAATACACATCAAACAGCAGGGTTCGGCCAAATCCGCCATTCCACCAAATTTGGTCACATTGTAATAAATCATCCATTCTCGAAGACGCTGTTACACAAATAAAGCCAACTGTCCCCAGAGTCTCACTTTGGCCAAGTTGCAGCATTTTGGGTAATTTTGTATTTTTTTAAACGCTTGTCCCTCTGGAGGCAGAAGATCACAGGGACGTGCATGTGTTCCGGTTCCCACAGATTTTGTTAAAAAGGTTGTGGTTAGAATGGATCTACCGACACGAAACCTTTGACGATGATGGGAAAACATCATGACAACTCAGAAGTGCCTGCCCAGAAACATACATGCGAAGAATCTGCCCGTTTAAATGGACTGTTATACGCCCGAATCTAGACAGGAGCCATGGTCGAAGGGGCTAGCAGAACAGCAACGAGTAACATTCCGACAGGGGAAGAGTGAGCAAAGGCTGCGGGGGCTCGGATATTCCTCCTATCACTTCTCACGGCCACTGCAAGGAAGAATATGCTCGGGTTCAGACATTCCGTAACGATCATATTACAGTATCAAGTTCTTATCAAGTTAAAGGTATCCGTTCTTATAAAAAATGAGAGAGCTGACTTGATTGCCTTGCAATGTTCAAAGCCTCAGTTTTGAAAACAATAGTGTAACAACCAGTCGGGATATATAGCGGACACTAGCAAACGAAGCGGCAGGTCACAACCACCGAGTTTATCTTCCTACTCCCTCCCTCTAGTCAAGCCGTGCACGTTTTGCTAATATTACTCAATTACAATGACTCTGGAAAACAATGTGACAGTATATCTCGCACTAGAAATGTGCTGGTTAGAGGGAGCCGACACGCAGAGGGTGTTCCACCAGGACGGGGGCTTTTTAACAAGATGGCGTTCTAAGTACACAGTAATGGGACGCTTCTGGTGGACCAACACGGACCAATCAGCGCTGCGCAGGGTTTTTGCCACCGTCTCCCAGAATAGCACGGAATCATAGGTTGGCATCGGAAACGCCGCGCTGAGCCCTTTAAAGGGAGTGTCCCACTCTTATAATGGGCTTTGAACTGATATAGAAGTTGTGTAGAACATGTTGAGAAATCACTACTGGCATATTTAATTTCACGCAAAGATCACTGCATAAAATTTCCGCACGCTTTTAAGTTCAAAGTAGGGGGCTTACTATCTTATTTTAAAATATGAAAGAATAACATTCCATCTGGCAGCCATGCCACACGATAAATGTTAACAAATGGCATGGTCACGCAACAGTACATCTCGCAAGCCGCCGCACGCTGCCAGATTCGTGATTACACGCGATGCTTGGAACAACCCAGGGTAGTAAGGCAAGAGGCGGTATCTTTGTGTTAAGTGATTAGATGTTTAAAAAACGTGATTTCCTGATTTTCAGATCCGTTTTGTCCCAAAATTGTACTTTCTATAATTTCGACAAAGTGGTCTATTACCTTCAAACAGCAATGAATCGAAAATATCCCAGGGCATATTACCCCTTTTCAAACCATAACCTGCACTTAAATGGAAATTTGAGGACAATTTCCTCGAACTAACACTTTTGCAACGTGTGTTTATAAAGAGCAGGCAATCGGTTACAGGGACAAGCCGATGTGTGATTCCAGGGAAAAGGGCAATGGGGCGCTGGGCGGTCCTCCCCATAGGCGGACCCAGAGGGGGGCAAGGGGGCACGTGCCCCTCCCCCGATCGACCATCGGCGCCCCTTGAAATAATCACGGCGCCTCCCTGAAATGCCGCTCCCTCCAGGATGCGAAAATCAGTGAAAATCAGCGAAAACAGTGAAAACAGTGAAAATCAGCGAAAATCAGTTCAGCTTTGGGCATAAGTTATCGTTTGAAGCAGGCTGTCAATAAAGAGCGAGACATTGAGGAGGTGGCGGGCGTACTCTGATTCCAGGCTTACTAAAAAAATTTCACCAACAACTGGCGCGGGACCTTTAGGTACTGTGGTCAGAACCGTCGCTCACCTCCGCTCGGCATGTAACGACTGTTAAAAAACTCGGGTAGTATAAGCCAAGGACCAGAAGCCAAATCTCCTTACATAGTCAGGCGGTACGGTCGGCAGATATCCGAACTGAAAAACAACATCTGTGAGCTGCTTCCTCAAACAACGATAAGAAGGCTGAACTTGGAAAGTTGGCTGACCACAAACTGACGGAAAAAGCAACGTCATTGTGGGCTTGAACAAAACGTTTCAGGCACTTACGTTGCATTATGATACGAAACAATTGTTCAATTCCCCATTCTCCTTTTCAACAATGCACTCTAAATACTTATGAGCGTGGACTGAAATCATGTAAAAACTTTCACCAATGGCGGATCCAGGATTTCATGGGGGGCGGTCTAGGGGGCTCGATCCTCCCCGTCGTGCCTCGGAGCAGCCTCCAGCTATGCATCTACTAAAATTTCGGGGTGGAGGGCTTGAACTCTCTAGCTCCTTGCATCCGCCATTGGTTTTCGCCCAATATCTAGTGAGGTGCCAAGTAGGGTGGATTGAATGCAACTTTTTCGCAAATCAACTTCCGCGGGCTCAAAACACGTGCGCGTGCATCGGTAGAGACAAGACAACACGATTGAAAAAAATGTTCTAGATACCGCGCAGAATCGTTTTAAAAAGATTTCTTCGCCGTCAGGCGTCGAAGTCTCCATTCATTAAGCATGACACGAAAAAATAGCACCAGCGCCGGACCCATAGCGGCGCGAACCACTTAACGTGTCGCACGTGAATAATGGCTGAGAACACGATTTCCGGAAGGGACAGCCGGCGTCCCGTGTCAGTTGGCATCCTGAGACGCGATCAGGTCCAGTGCAGAATGGAGCTCAGTAAAGAGCGAGCGTGTCGAGATCTGCAACGCCAGTGTGCTGTGGGTCGTGATTCGGGCGTAGTGTTGCGCGCCGAGCGAGTTGACCGCGACGTTCAAGTCGTGTAAGTGTTGCATACGTAGGCTTATAATCTGGGATCAAAAGACATGAGCAATCCAGGACCATCGACCAGGCAAAAACACACAGCAGCCTTCATTGAAAACACGCCCTGCTGCTCTTCCAAAAACCAGCTACCATGCAAAATGGATGTTTATTCGTTCTACGTAAAGAGACACGCGACAAAATGACGAGTGCTAGGGAAAGAAACCGACAAGAATATAGGTCACTGAAGTCGTTAAAGATGCTATTATTGAAACATGGGATAGAGCTAATCTCATCAGCTGGTCGGACGAAGGGGATAAGACGAACATCATTAGCGAAGACAGGATTGTTCGAACATCGAAAGCATAGCTGGGATGGGTTTGGACCTCAAGAAGTGGTGCTCAGGGCGGAAGAAAGGTAAATGTAAAAAGTACATAGGTAAAATGCAGGCTTACGATGGCTCATTCGACATCATGTGGTGCCGGTGTGACATTAAAAATACTGACGTTCCGTATGCCCGATGTCCCGCTGCCAGGAGGGTCCAAGCCAAAGAGGTGGCTTTTCTGGTGGCTCAGAGAACAGAGAGGAAACTGCACATAGCAGGCATTGACCGGAAAACAACCGGGAAAACATCCAGAAAAAGAAAAGAGGGACGGGAAAGAAACAGTTGGACAAAAGGGCGTACAACAGAGTTCAAAGGCAAAGCAGCTCAGAGACATGGACACAGACGTGGAAGAGAGCAGTGAGGACTCTGAAATGGATGGTGTGGGGGAGGCTGGTGCTAGCTATTCCGATTTGCTCAGCTCTGATGACGACGTCTGTGGTAGTGGAGGACAAAACCGCCGACAGCTTCTAACTTCGCGAATGTATGATCGGCATGGTACCTCTGACCGCCCGCTCGGCTTGCGAACGCAGCTCTAGAAGATTATGGGATAATCACACACAACAGCAAGGCTGAGCTGGTTGACCGCAATAAAATCCGGCGACAGAGAGACAAATGGGGTAAGAAGGAAGTGGACGAGCTCAAAGAAAAACCGACGTGATCGCCTGGTGGGATTTATTATGATGGTAGGGAGGATATAACGCTGAAAAGAGTGGGTAACAAGAACAAGATAGCCAAAGAACTACATGAAGTCGTTGCTGAACCAGGCCACCGGTACGTCGACCATGCGACTCCACAGCGGTGTTATCAGGAGGATTGAATTGGGTGTTGGTCGTCCTCACCAGCAAGCTATTTGCGGCATACACACCAACGAACTGACGCTCAGCTGAAATTATGGTTTAGCTGATAGTGTGCTTAAATGGTTGCAAGTACAGGGTTAGGAAGACTCGTATTTATGTTGCTACATAGATGGTGTGAATCACAAGTTTCCGGACATTGCAATGCAATAACTGCAATAATCCTCGATTGCACGTATCTCTTGTTACGCAAAACTGAAAACGTGGCCAAAAATGTAAATATTTTGCACCTCTAATCACGAAATTGCTACTGACGGTTCATTACATAATTAAATCTTCAGTGTTATAGACATGCATACACTTGTAAGCTTGGCAACGGTAGCCGAGAATTTTGGGGAATAGCGTGAACAAGACTAATGGTGTTATGCTCTAATAACAAGGAAAAAACTTATGGAGACTTCAACGCTTGGCGAGGCTAAGAACCGTTTCAAAACGTTTCGTGCGTGGTATCTAGAATATTTTTGAAAAATGTTTAGGTGCGATTTTTCGTCTATTAACATTCACGCGCACGCGTTTTGACCCCGCAGAAGTTGGTTTATAATTTTCGATCAACCCTAGTGCCAAGGCGTTTGCCAGCCTAAGAGTAAAACATCTGTATATACAGGAGAGTATAAAATATCCAAGGTATGTACACCAAGACAAGTCAAGCATTCGAAACACTGTTATTATATTCGACTAAATTTCTGGTGTCACAGGGAACCGTAGATTTCCAAAAATATCTGACGTCTCCGTAAGCCATAGCTGGAACACATAATCAAGAAAAAGCTTCAAAGCTGGGTGCGGGAAGGCGTTATCATTCAAAATTTTCATTTCCAATTCCTCTGCACAAAAGCGTGGTAAAAGCAAATCGAACCACCTGTGGCTCAGGTATAATCTGAAACAGATGTTACAAACGAGCTCATGAATGAAAAATGAAAATGAAAGCATTTCCAGTGCCGAGAAAATAGCTTCCTGGACATTGAGTTACACTTAGGTTCACTGCCAGGATAGTTACCTCTGTAAAATGAGAGTGCAAACTTCATCAAGCGGAGAGTCATTGCCATCTGCGCAGGGGAAAAGTTCTGGGGCTCAGCGACGGGCGGCAGCGCCGTTGACCTGCCTGTCAGCTCTGTGACGGCGTTGGTGAAGTAGTCCACTTCCCACTGTTGCAGCCAGTCGTGCGAGGCTCCCGAGTATTGCAGGTACTCCACCAGCAGTCTGCACGCAACAATATACCCAGCATCAACACGAGACCACGAGGCAGTGGCAGCGCCAGTTCTGGCAGTGAAGGTAGCAATTATACTTGTCTCGGAACGCTCGGCTAACGAGGGACGTGTCAATCGGAAATTCTGCTCAAAACACGAGTTCGGTGTAGGTACTGGAGGCAATGGCATACAAGCAACAATAATCATTATTGTTCAATTTTGATTTGATCAGCGCAGTCTATTTACAGACCCTGATTTATCAATGTCGCACCTAGATCGGAATGATGGCTATTTTTGACTAGACGCTGAAACTACCAAAATTTACGCGTTGAATTGGTAGTTGCTCACTCGTCTGCCTAGGTTTCTAACACGCACAAGATACGGCTGCTTGCGGCGCCGCTCAGGAACAGGTGTCAACTACTGAAATATTTGTACCGCAAAATATTTACGAAGACATGGAAAAATAAGGTTCACACAATGATGAATCAGCGATAAATAAAGCAAATTGCCATGAAGAAACTGGTTAAAAGCATTGCATAACAAATTAACGATTTTACTATATATTTACGAAAATAACGCCCGACCCTTCCGATAATATCGATCCTCGTCTTCAAATTGTAGACCAACCCCTTTCATCTCAGAATTTGTTTTGTGGTTTTAGGGCGCTTCAGCGTCTAGGCTATCTCACCATCTCATCTGTGTTTGTAGTAGTACCTGCCGCGTCCTTGCATTGTAACACAACCATTGTTCCCAAATTGTTCCCTTAAACCACATTGTGCACTGACGAGCGTAGAACGTTTTCAAAGATGGCAAACCTACCGCGCCACGTCCTTCGCCGTGCCTTCTTTGAGCAGTTCAGCCGCTTGAGCATCGTCCACGACGCAGAACTCTGGCGTCAGCGCCTGCTGTACGTAGCTGTCAGGTTCTTCCGGCGAGGAGCGTCGACTGGAGGCAGACGGCATGGCTGGAACGGCTCACGCTGCCCTCCGCGACGCAGCCGTCGATAACGATGATAGGGATGATAGGGAAATGGTATCGTATCTTTAGCACGCGTGGTAATGCGAATCTATTGGAAGAGTATATTGATAAATTTACTGCTAGATTTACTGAATCTTCCTTCTTGAACCAGTTATTCGAAAGCGCGTGATGTTATATTTTCCAAACTCCTGATTGTAGAAGCAGCTTATAACATACATTTTCTCTACTTCCTTACGAATCGAGTGTAAAGATCTTTGGTAACTAAAAAGTTCGTCAAGTTATGGCCCACCGCATGTGGCTATCTATATGAGCGGACCAACCTCAGTCTAGCTACGGACATTAGCTGCTTGGGAGGAACGAGCACTTAGACGCTGAAACAGCGGGCGTAGGTGGAGAATGGAGAGGCCGTAAGCCTGGCTTCCGGCCCGTGACTGGATGGAACATAGTTTAGCACATCTTTTACATCGGCTTCAGGCGGCCATCACCCTTCCTTCGCCCACACCCTCACAGGAATTTCTGGATCCCTTACGCCCTTCATTGCATCAGTTTTGGTAGCCGGTCCATACGTTGAGCTCGCACCAGCCATACTTGAAAGACTACAAATACCCGAATCAAACACAAGGTCACACATCTGTATCTGCATTTGACGCACAGCAGCAGTCAGAGCCAGCCAAGGCCGCAGCAGATTCCCTCCCGCAGTTAAAACAGTGGATAGGCATTCAGAGACCCACAGACCCGCGTATAACGTGTCGGCGCCGACTCTACCGACGTTTGACACCTGTTGGTGCTGTTGGTACACTGCAGTAGACACCACACGAAGCCATCGGTTGACGCTAGCACAATTTGAACATGCTCATGAGGCTAGTTAGTCACCTCACTCCAATATAAATATACCGGGCAGACCCATCGCCCAATAAATATTTCAGCTTTCCGACCATCGACTATTACTCAGATTCTTTACCTCAGTGCATGAAAGTACAACGTTGGAAAAGGCCAAAGATGACCACAGCCCAGTCTATAGAATATACAAGCCGCAGGATCATATCGAGTGAATAGGACACCTTTGTAGGACATTTTGAGCACGTCGATTTGTACAGCCGGTGAGAAACACCTGCCTCATCGATAGTTCAGCTAGAGACTCCATCACAGTAGTTTGCAAATCGGAGGAGCTGGGCCTTATAGCGGCCTAATTCGACGGTTACGATTGGACGATAAACTGCTGAAAGGTGAGGTTCACCCGAAACGGATGGCACTCTGACGTCGGGAGACCGAAATGCCAGACACCGATGGCGTCATCTCGTGGTTAACAAGTACTGTGGCGTATAAGCTAAGAATTGTTGGGATTTGGCGACAACAGCCGAAATTATACGGCGTCGCCAACTCTCACCATGTTGGGAGGGAGTTGGGTGGTCAGATCAACTTATTCAGAGGCTCTGCCGGGACATATGCCCGGGACCCGTGCCTCAGGAGACATGGAGCGTAAACGTTAATGGGTATGGAAAGATGAATAGTTTTTGAGGCGTATTCCATGTCGCAACCCACTACGCAACGAAATTATTATCCAAACATTTATTGTAGTTGCAGTAACAAGCCACTTATGAAAACAAAACCCAGATAACCTCCAAAACCTGAAGCATTATTATATGTACAAAAGTTAACTGAAAAATTCCTATTTTGATGTTGCAGCATATAATTCGACAAAATAAATGCCACCGAACTCCAGGTACTGCATTGTGTCCGCAGCTTTCACCAGAGCACTGGTAAGTACTTTTGATGCACTAATTTCATCATTTCTAAAAAGGTGTCCTATTCTGTATCATACCATACGCCCGCCGGTCCGGCACATTCAAGGAAAGGGTTCTTTGGAATTGGCTCTCGACGGACGGTCACACTCCGCCTGTGTAAATAACGGACTGGAAATACGCCATTTGAACTACTGCCTCAGACGGACGTCTCCCACGACTCCCCGTGCCATATATCAGCGGAGCACCGCGGCGCCCGGCTGCAGTCTTTCGGTACGGTTATCACATAATGACCCTTGACCAGCACAAAGCAGTCACTTTAAAAAATCACCCCACAGAAGTATGTGTCCGCACTGGATCGCTACCATCACATATCGCTGGGAACTCTGCCGCGGTCGGACTCGGCGGGCGGCGTCGCTCCCGGGCGGCGGCGGTGGCGGGGGCGGGGGCGGGGGCGGCCGTCACACCCGCTCCCGGTCCAGAAACGAGTACCGCTGCAGACCCAGCAACTGCAACACACCAGCGGCGCTCAGGCCCGGCTCAGGCCTCGCCAGGACTGAGGATCGAACACGGGACATCCAACTCGAAAACTGAACGGGTTACAGAGATCAGATAAAACCGATGGAGAGTTCTCAGAAATGTCGTCGAAGTTACTTTGGTCAGTTTCATCGGGTCAATATTGTAGTCATCAAAATTCATCAACAGGTGGAGTCACTAAAACGACGTTTACTCGCAAAGCTTTATCTCGAAATTAAGAAAAACATCACGGTAAATCCGTTAACAAAGCTTTAGCATCCAATGCGGTGACGGGTATGACCCCATAAGTCACCCAAATGGTAAATGCTAAAAAGAGCTCCTCAAACTAAAAAAACAAAAGAGGGCGGGAAATATGCAGAGAAAGGCAGTGGAAACCTTGTTCAAAACACAATAGAAGCTGCCTCAAAAAAAATTAAAAAGCTGCTTACTTTTTGTCCCGTCAACACTAAAGTCACTATAGGTCAAGAGATGTCATAATTGCTGAAACGAACCTCGTTTATCCCAAATATTTTTCCACAAGACTATTTGAAACCAAACTGCGCTTTCAGTATGTTTCAATCAGCTTCGCGTCAGGTGGAGGGCTATGGCAATGAATCTCGGTGAACATCACCAATTTTAGAAAATATATTTAGGCTTCAATATCATGCAGGCCCGATTTTAACGCCACCTGTCTCGTGTAAGAGGCGAGGAAGATGATTGTTTGGGGTCCATTCGTAGGTTCTTGGAAGGAGAAATCGAAGCAGAGCCTGCTACATTTATGAAGACTTAATCAATGACTCAAAATTTTTCATCACCTCAACACTGATCACAGCATAGTGACTGAATGGCTCTGATTATAACTCAACTCAGCGCGTTGAGTTGACTCTGACTTAACCCAAACCCAGAAGTGAGTACACTCAACTCAGACTCAAGCAAAAATTGAGTCGACTCTGAGCCAACTATCTCCAAACCGACCACAGCGATTTTCTACGCTGGTGTACCGTCTAGGTGGCGAGGCTGATGGAATCTACACGAACGTGAAAAAATGATAGACAAACAAGTTTCGTGAGCTTTTCTTCTCTGTAGGTCAGGTCAGGTCTACGAGTTATGACGTCATTTCTAAACCAACGTAAGGCAATTTTGTTCTTCTAAAATGAGGGTGACAAAACCACGGTGTAACTCGGCTTCTAGAAGAGCTAGATCACATTTCTATACATTATTCAAAAGATCTTTAAACTAAAAATCTGCATACTGTCATCCATTTTGAGATCCGGCAATACCAAGGTCATCAGAGGTCACCAAAGGTCACGGTTTTCGAAATTGTGTGTATGAGGTTTGAACGAAACAAGATACAGCCTTAAGTTTGGTATAATAGTAATGAGCATGACCGAAGGATTCGAACAATATAGATACAGGACCGAAGGTCATAACGTGCCCTTACACCGCATATCATTTGCATCCTTGGGTCAAGACAAGCACATTGATGTCTTTTGTTTTGTTCTAGGTTTAGTGGTTGCCGGGTTATACGGGATTTCCTAAATGGGTCTAAATTTGACCCATTTTTTACCCACTCTGACGTCACGGGTCTACGGATATTGTTCAAGCGCAGCTACAGAGAAGAAGACGGTAAAGCGCTTCCAGCGTTTAAATTTTTCGTATCACTTTCGGTTTCCGAAATCGTAGGGGGTTTGATCGGACCCCCTCCCAAGCGGTGGTGCGTACGAAAAGAGCCCAGACGGTGGCGGGTTAAGGAAAGGTGTTACAGGGGGACTGAATAGTCCTATAGGGACCCAGAAGCCAACAAAATTCGTGCGGGATCAGCGATATAATTTTACTTGACACTTCAGGGCCAGATCAGTCTTGAATCTTGATGCCACGCCTTTTCTCCAGAGACTCCTGCTTGCGTGTCACTGATCTATCATTGTAGCCCTTTCGCCAATGCCAGTTGAATGATACATGGTTTTATCAAGTCAGGTCGATTCAAAGGCCGACTTTACCTCGGGTTAGGCCAGGGTCATGAGGCGGCTTACTGTCATATCGCATACCAAACAACTGAAAATAATAAATAGAACTACTCTGTCCAGTTCTATTTCGTCAGCGATTGGCTTCAGTGTCGCCAACTGCTTACGTGATCTGGGATGACCTTTCAGAAGTCACCTTCAGAAGTTTGACTCGATCCTTGGAAATGGGCCAAAAAGTCATGACACTGAAATTGTTTAACTGATTTGAGCAGTATCTATTGGAAAACAGGTTTCAAGATGGACCTACAATGAGGTGTTTGGGAATCTCGCCCCGGGTATATATCTATATATCATTTGTTCATGTTTATTGGCCGTCTATACTGTATTTGAAGCGCTTTCTAATGGACTCACCGCTATTTTCTATAAAACCAGGCTTTCTAAATCAATTGCATCCTTGTGATATAAAACGAGCTTCAGATTACCCACACAAACTAAGGGAGACGGGTCAATTTAAGCTGACACATCACCAGGGCCAAGGTCGCACATTTTCAGTGGCACGGCTCCTCAGTTGTCGGCTGTACTACTTTAAGCAACCACTGTCATTAGGTGTCAGTTCTGTCAGGCCAGACCACAGAAGCAGTACATTACACACAGCAGACAGCTACCACGTCCGACCCCAGACCCCACCCTGCAGCGGCGCCGAGGCCCGCGTCCCCACCTGGAGCGCCGAGCTCTGGCTGTAGTAGACCACGGCGCCCACCAGGTTGACTGCGGCCGCCAGAATGAAGACGGGGAACCAGCGGCCCTGGGAGGCGGTGACCAGGTCGGCTGTGACCGGCCCGGCCAGAATGCCCGGGATCGTCGCCTGGCGTGCACACCGTCAAATGTCACCGCCGCCCCCGGCCTAAGTAACACCGTAACTGTCCGACCGGGCATCTCCATTACCGCAGACAGCGCCGTAAAAATGTTATGAGGCTGCCAGAGTGGGGTCCGCCACCTTATTCCACACTGTCGCCTCAAAGAGACAAGACAGCACCATAAAACGGCGCTGGGCAGGCCGTCTCGTCCGTGGACCTAATCACAAACACCATGCTGGTGTGATGACACGACAGTTTAAGCGGACACAAGTTAGATTCTGTCCGGAAAATGCATCTGTGCTTGGCCCAATATCAGGATTCTCTAAGACCGGTAAGACCAATAAGACTGATGCACCAGCAATCCCCATGTGTTGCTGAACGGACAGAGCACGCGGGGCTCAAAGGGAGGTACCGATAGTTATGTTCAAAGCTTTGAACTTACGTACAACGGCGTTAAAAAACAGTGCAATGCCACTACCTCGTTATAAGAAATGGTCCGTATCGAACCCATAAGTAGAGATTGACGTATAACTGGAGCTTTTGTACTTTTTGTATGCGGAGGTACGGATCCATATATCTTTGGGGGTGGTAGGGCATCCCAAAGGAAGCGTTCAGTGAGCATTAAAATATCGCTTAAATTTTATAATTTTCATTTTCAAGCCTTTAAATTGTTTCTATCTGGACAAAAGATATCCGTGTGGGGGCTAAAATAACGATAATATTAAGCTAGTTCTTGTTGTGTGGTGATTATTGACATTGTTGCAAATTTTGGCACCCACCATGATTTTCGGAAATCCACATTCCTGCTGGTATCACATATTACCCTGCAAACTATGGTAAGGTGAGATGAAAACGAGACCATGTGCGGCTTTTCCTTACGCCTTCATTCTGCCAATCTATAAAAATAGCACAGAAAGGCACGACGGAAACACATGTCCAAACAGAACAGGCAAGCACACATCCATATCCTTGCCACACAAAAGCCTTTGCCGATGTTTTCAAACAAAAGGCCACGCATCCCTCACAGGTAAATGCACGATCAAAGCTACTCGGCATCACCAGCCTCGATGAAATAAAAGCCGTTCTGTATCGACAGGGGCTGAACGATGCCCGGGCGTGAAAACCAGCGATCGACGGAGGCGCGTGGCCGACCGTGCCAGCCCTAGCGGGGCAGCCCGACTCACCAGCGTGTTGGAGATGGCGAAGGTGACGCCGGCGTGGTTGGGCGCCACCTCGGCGTGGTTGCTCAAATGCCCGGCCGAGTTGAAGGCGCAGAAG
This sequence comes from Lepas anatifera, assembly GCA_034440635.1. Lineage (NCBI taxonomy): Eukaryota > Metazoa > Arthropoda > Thecostraca > Lepadidae > Lepas > Lepas anatifera. The sequence goes on along the minus strand of JAOTON010000950.1, from coordinate 92,132 downwards.
CCCATCACGATCGACACCAGACTGTCGGCAGAGGGTGCCAGTGAGTGCCACCGGGTACCGCTCATAGGCGAGCAACCGGCGAGGCGGGGCTGCAAGCGGCTGAACAGCGGCAACTTGGCTGCCCGCACATACCGAATCAGATGGGTCACGGCGGGAGACCACGTATCTACCTGGAAACGTACGCTGCCACTTTCCATGATGTACCTAATACCAGCGGCCCTCATATCAGCAGCCCTCAGGCCAGCCAAGCTGGCGGGTAGGCTATATTACCAGCAGCGGTGACGGACCGGGCGGCAGGCTATACCACCAGTAACGGTGACGGACCGGGCGGTAGGCTATATCACCAGTAACGGTGACGGACCGGGCGGTAGGCTATATCACCAGTAACGGTGACCGACCGGGCGGCAGGCTATATCACCAGTAACGGTGACGGACCGGGCGGTAGGCTATATCACCAGTAACGGTGACCGACCGGGCGGCAGGCTATATCACCAGTAACGGTGACGGACCGGGCGGTAGGCTATATCACCAGTAACGGTGACCGACCGGGCGGCAGGCTATATCACCAGTAGCGGTGACGGACCGGGCGGCAGGCTATATCACCAGTAACGGTGACGGACCGGGCGGTAGGCTATATCACCAGTAACGGTGACGGACCGGGCGGTAGGCTATATCACCCGTAGCGGTGACGGACCGGGCGGCAGGCTATATCACCAGTAACGGTGACGGACCGGGCGGCAGGCTATATCACCAGTAACGGTGACGGACCGGGCGGTAGGCTATATCACCCGTAGCGGTGACGGACCGGGCGGCAGGCTATATCACCAGTAACGGTGACGGACCGGGCGGCAGGCTATATCACCAGTAACGGTGACGGACCGGGCGGTAGGCTATATCACCAGTAGCGGTGACCGACCGGGCGGCAGGCTATACCACTAGTATAGCGGTGACGGACCGGGCGGCAGGCTATATCACCAGTAACGGTGACGGACCGGGCGGTAGGCTATATCACCAGTAACGGTGACGGACCGGGCGGCAGGCTATATCACCAGTAACGGTGACGGACCGGGCGGCAGGCTATATCACCAGTAACGGTGACGGACCGGGCGGTAGGCTATATCACCCGTAGCGGTGACGGACCGGGCGGCAGGCTATATCACCAGTAACGGTGACGGACCGGGCGGCAGGCTATATCACCAGTAACGGTGACGGACCGGGCGGTAGGCTATATCACCCGTAGCGGTGACGGACCGGGCGGCAGGCTATATCACCAGTAACGGTGACGGACCGGGCGGCAGGCTATATCACCAGTAACGGTGACGGACCGGGCGGTAGGCTATATCACCAGTAACGGTGACGGACCGGGCGGCAGGCTATATCACCAGTAACGGTGACGGACCGGGCGGTAGGCTATATCACCAGTAGCAGTGACGGACCGGGCGGCAGGCTATACCACCAGTAACGGTGACGGACCGGGCGGTAGGCTATATCACCCGTAGCGGTGACGGACCGGGCGGCAGGCTATACCACCAGTAACGGTGACGGACCGGGCGGTAGGCTATATCACCAGTAACGGTGACGGACCGGGCGGTAGGCTATATCACCAGTAACGGTGACGGACCGGGCGGTAGGCTATATCACCAGTAACGGTGACGGACCGGGCGGTTTGTTTCGCTGTCAACGGCTTAGGAGAGGCGACTCACATGAGCGCGGCGGGCAGGTTGGTGACGGCGCAGAACAGCACCAGGAAGACGGCCGGTCCCACCAGGCCCACGGTGGTCATCAGCCGACGCACTGAGAGTACCGTCCACTTCTTCTGCGTGATGAGCCGGTCCGCCAGGTGGCCGGCCGCTGCCAGCGCCACACACGACAGTGTCAGACACACGAACTACAGCGGGAGCGATTTAGGCGCCACAAACGGACGATTTAGGTGCCACACAAAACAGTGTCAGACACACGAGCCTTAACGGGAGCGATTCCAGCACCACGCTCACGACAGTGTCAGACACACGAACCACAGCGAGAGAGGGGAGCGCTCATTCAACACCCAGTAGACGTAGAACTGTGTTCCATGCATTCTGTATAATTTGAAGTTATTGAAGATACGCGAAAGAAAGAATAAGGGCGTAGCAGCGAAGGCCCAATATGTGCTCTACTGTCATGCACATGTGATTCCTTCTACCTTCGCATAGATACAACAAATGAGGCCAGCGTAGCAACGAGGTAGCTGCTGGAGTGAGTTCCTGTTAGGGTTACCCACCGACGCCGACCGCCGAGTTGACCAGGTAAAGGCACAGCCGTCAAGCTGATGGACTCGGTGTTGGCGCCCAGCGTGCGCGACAGGTAGGTGGGCAGCCAGTGCATGATGATGTAGTTACTCCAGTTCATTGAGAAGTGGGCCACGTAGATTGCCCAGAGCGGCCAGTGGCTGATGAACTCCACCCAGCGCACCTTGTCCGAACCAGACTGCCGAGACGGGGACTTCTGAGTCAGGGGCAGCTACCAACGGCCCGACTGTCGAGACGGGGACTACTGAGTCAGGGGGCAGCTACCAACGGCCCGACTGCCGAGACGGGGACTTCTGAGTCAGGGGACAGCTACCAACGGCCCGACTGCCGAGACGGGGACTACTAGTCAGGGGCAGCTACCGACGGCCCGACTGCCGAGACGGGGACTACTGAGTCAGGGGCAGCTACCGACGGCCCGACTGCCGAGACGGGGACTTCTGAGTCAGGGGACAGCTACCAACGGCCCGACTGCCGAGACGGGGACTACTAGTCAGGGGGCAGCTACTGACGGCCCGACTGCCGAGACGGGGACTTCTGAGTCAGGGGCAGCTGCCAACGGTCCGACTGTCGAGACGGGGACTACTGAGTCAGGGGCAGCTACCAACGGCCCGACTGCCGAGACGGGGACTACTGAGTCAGGGGCAGCTACTGACGGCCTGACTGCCGAGACGGGGACTACTGAGTCAGGGGCAGCTACCAACGGCCCGACTGCCGAGACGGGGACTTCTGAGTCAGGGGCAGCTGCCAACGGCCCGACTGCCGAGACGGGGACTACTGAGTCAGGGGCAGCTACCAACGGCCCGACTGCCGAGACGGGGACTACTGAGTCAGGGGCAGCTACTGACGGCCCGACTGCCGAGACGGGGACTACTGAGTCAGGGGACAGCTACCGGTATGGCAGCACCACCCTTGCGGCTTGCTGAAGCTACCCGCAGAGTTTATTCGGCCCAATGGCAATGACAGCGAGGGCCACGGCATCGCTACATGAAACTTCCCTTCAGCTGTTGCAAAGGAACGCAGAGATTACCGTTCTCCACTGTTTTGGAACACTTAAAATATAAGAAAATATTTGCTGAAAATATACAGTACAGACCCCTTTAAGAATGTTGATGTCCCGCGCCCATGGGTGGAAATCCGGGGGGGGGTTGGGGGTCACGAACCGCCCCCAGATTTGGGTCTCCCATAGCATTTATATAGGGCTTCTATTGCCGTGCCAGGGTTAATCCACCCAGGACCCCCCCTGGATCGAGAAGAGATTTCCAGCTATGGGTGCGCCTAACCATGAACCAAAATATCACAGATCCTGTCTAGTTTGAAGTCCGGAGGACCTAAAGGAGATTACTGCAGACGTTGGGGTGCCAGGGGCTGTTAAAGCGCCACGAATAGGAGGCGACTGCGTGAACAGAAGCCCTGTCCCGTATGAAAGCCCGGTAGTCAGCAGCGCCTCTTGACTCCACCTCCAGTAAAACGGCACCAGTCCAACAGACGTATCTCGTATCTTCTTACTTAACGAAAGAATGGTGGGTGGAATTTTACCTCTCCGAAAAATGTCAGGCTGCTGCTGTTGTGCCGTTGTCTTTTTCCTAGCAGCCCAGCAGCAGGCCGCAGTGGCGGATCTAGCCGGTCGGTTTGGGAGGGCAAACCAAAGTAAAAAGAAAAGAAAAAACGTCACGCCGTGAAAGCTCCACTACAATATCACTTGCCGGTAGAATTTTGAGTATTCGGGGCGAAAAAACGCCACAGGATGAAAATAATGGGCTCGAGATACTTTTTCCAGTCCAAGGCCCAATATTTACACTGAAATTAACTGGTTCTGTTTAAAGTTGAGAGTTCAAGCACCAAAATCTTGCTTATAAACTAAAGAGGAGTCGGGGAAAAAGGAGGTCGATCACTCTGAGAGGGGGCAAAACATAGTTTTGCCCCGAGCTTTCCGTTTGGGCGGGCAAATGCCTTTTTGCCCCCCTTGGATCGATCCGCCACGGCAGGCCGTCAGCGTGTAAAACCCCTAGGACCGGTTCTCGGGGAGAGGCACATCCCTGTCACGTAGGCGAAACACTGCCAACTGATTGGTGCTGACGAAACAGAGTGGGATACATACATGTATACAATGGCAGAGGCAGGCGAGCTGCTTCTATTAACGGCCCCATACACAAGCTTAGCTTCAAGGAAATGTAGCATCACTTCATTGGGAATTGAACTGGGCGAACCACAAGATAGAGCATACCGCTAACCCAGTTTGACATTTTCCTTGTCGCAGAGCTCACCGTTTACGAAGAAATACGATGTGTTAAGAAGGGACCTGCAGCGGGCACGCTCACCACTGAACAGGTGCGCGCGGTCGTTAGGCGCGTAGGTGGAAGGGTAAGGGAGGTGTGAGAGTGGCGCGTTCAAGCACAGAGGTACAACCATGAAGCGCTGCTGTTCCGTAAAAGGTAAGTCCTGGGAGAAACGAGAGGATAAACCAGGGGATGTCAGTATAAGCTGCTTGACTGGTGCTCAGTTCATACTCCACGAAGCTGCCATATTCCCTTTCACTGTTTTGCGTGATTAAACCAGACATAGAACCCACCCAGAAATATCAGCGCCAGCTGCTGCTCCCTCCCGCCAACCCCCCGCCGTTGTATGTGCCTCACCCGTGACATGAAGCCCTCGCTTTCCGGGTCGCTACTTCTTGGATAGAAGACGCACCAGAGGGGTAACCATGCCAGTCCCAGCACGCCCAGTAAGACGAACGACGTCCTCCAAGGCAGATGCGGACACAACTGCCGGATACAGCGTCGCCCATGAAACACACTTACACACGTGCGGACACAACTGCCAGATACAGCGTCACCCATGAAACACACTTACACACGTGCGGATACAACTGCCGGATACAGTGTCGCCCATGAAACACACTTACAAACGTGCGGACACAACTGCCGGATACAGCGTCGCCCATGAAACACACTTATGCACGTGCGGACACAACTGCCGGATACAGCGTCACCCATGAAACACACTTACACACGTGCGGACACAACTGCCGGATACAGCGTCGCCCATGAAACACACTTACACACGTGCGGACACAACTGCCAGATACAGCGTCACCCATGAAACACACTTACACACGTGCGGATACAACTGCCGGATACAGTGTCGCCCATGAAACACACTTACAAACGTGCGGACACAACTGCCGGATACAGCGTCGCCCATGAAACACACTTATGCACGTGCGGACACAACTGCCAGATACAGCGTCACCCATGAACAACACTTACGCACGTGCAGACACAACTGCCGGATACAGCGTCACCCATGAAACACACGCACGTGCGGACACAACTGGCGGATACAGCGTCGCCCATGAACAACTTACGCACGTGCGGACACAACTGCCCGATACAGTGTCGCCCATGAAACACACTTACGCACGTGGGGACACAACTGCCGAATACAGTGTCGCCCATGAAACAACTTAAGCACGTGCGGACACAACTGCCGGATACAGCGTCACCCATTAAGCAAACACTTCCTAACGTGCCCCCCCCGTTTCTTTTAGAGGATAGGTGCTGATAGGAGTCCAGCTGCTGCGGTGAGAATAATTCAGCCGAACCGTAAAACGCCTGCTCTAGTAATGAGCACCGACTCTTGTGCTGAGCAAATACCAACACCTCTCTTTATCAAACTGGAAATTGGCCGGGCCTGTCCACCCCTGGTTGTGGTTGGTGCTCACCACGGCCGCGGCCGTCTGGCCGGCGCCCCCAGCGGCGATCAGGTAGCCGAAGGCGCGCGACCGCTCTTCAGCCGGCACGTGGTGCGCGTACACGTGGAAAATGGTGGGAAGTCCTGCCAGCAGGGTGCAACAGTGTCAGCAAGTGCACCAAACTCCCGCAGCTTAAGTCAAAGAGCCATCTCATCAAACAGACAGTGCCTGTCCGGTCGTCACGAGCTACAATAGTACGGTTCGACAAAACAACACGGCGAGCATGGAAGTTACTACCGCTAAATACAGATTACAGCCTGGGAAACTGTCTTTGCTGCAACATCAATAGCTGCGGTCAGCATCAGCCCCGGCGCGCGCGAGCGAGCTTCTCACCGAGCCCTTCCCCGAGCCCCAGCAGTATGCGGCAGATGACCAGGGCGGGGATGTTGTGCGCTATCAAGGGCGTGAACACGGTGCTCAGTGACCAGAGCAGGACAGCGAACAGCAGCACCGAGCGGCCGCCCACGCGGGTCGCCAGACCGCCGCCGATTATCTGCCGACAACAGGCCAACTTACATCACCCCTCAGCCGACAGACGGACAACTCGTGGCGGCTGCCACTAGTAAAGACCGCACACCCATCACTGCATCAGTAAAATATAACATTCACAAAGACCTTCTTTCTACCTCGTATGACGACCCTTGTGTAGGCTATCACACATGCGCTTGATCATTGTTTAGTCTGAAGCTGATCCAAAGCTGATCGGCACCCAAGCGGGAGGCGGAATAGGTCCCAATAAGCTCACCTGGCTTGTGAGATATCCGAGTGCGAAGGAGGAGAGGACCCAGCCCTGCCAGTGCAGCGACCAGCCGAACTCGTCCGTCATCGGGATGATGGCGATAGGCATCAGCACCCGGTCCGCCGCGTTGATGAAGTTGGCCGCCGAACACAGCGACACGATCATCTTCACCTTACGAGACGAAGCGTTGGCCGCCATTTCCGCCCGATGCTTTGATTCAGTTGCTCACAGAATTGTTACATAGGAGGCCACTTGTAAATGCAATATGCAGAGTCTATACCGCTTACAGCTCAGCATCATTTCCTACTTGTTGGCCTGCCAAGCTTGGTTCATAACGTACTCATAGCCACACAGCAAAAGAGTGACAGATTCTGTTCTGCTCCTTCAGAAGGCTCAGGTTGATGGCTCTGATAAAAACAGCTTGATTCCTGCAAAAGAGATGTTACACTTAGCACTTGATAATACAGTAAAAATTCAGTCTGAGCTATTCTAGCTCTGCCATCAAATGTAGTGACATTGAAAATATATTAGAACTGTATTGAGAATAGCAAGTTATTGTATTGTCTACTGATAAATGTTGAATGGATGATGCACCTTACCAGTCCGATTTTAGGTGAACACTTGGGTGAAATGCAATAAAAAAGGAACTGGTGCATCTTGTCGCCATTCCCTACCATCATTCCTTGCCTTTTCTACCTGGACAGTACAAGGGCATAAGGGAAACAACTAGATTGTTTGGTAGATAAGTGGTGAAACGATGACAACATGCAATGTAAGGGGGATGAATGGCTGCAAGAATACTGGGGGGGATAATGGTTACCATTACACCCTGTAAGAAAGGATGGGTGAGTCTATTCTCCCTCCTTTGTAGCAGATTTGTGTGAAATTTAAGTGACTGGCTGTGTAAATTTGGTTAGGGAATCACAGATGATTATTGTACATTGAGTAAACCCACTTTGCAGACTGGATGATGCCTAGATATAAAGAGCCATTGAAACTTTAACTGCAAAGCTTATGCTTGTTTCAATGGATACTCATAAGCCAAGATACCTTTGAAATATGTTAAATTACCCCACATTAGGGTACATCAGTGCTTAGACACAACCCAATCTGCAAAGTATTGCACTTTCCACAAATTATTTATGCTGTTAATGGTGCAAATTTTAATACCCTAGTGTGAATTTATGAGACCAATGTGAGGTAGAAAGCACTGAATACTGATGCAATCACAAGGGACTAAGAAAAACTGACTAAAAAAATACTTCCAAAGCCATGACACAGATAAGGTTCAGTGCACTAATTTTGCTGCAAACAGGTATGTTCTTGAAAGTAAATTTTACATAATAATTGGTGAATTCAAGATATTTGGATGGTCCCAATTAAAACAACAGAATTTTTACAGTTTTTTCAATACCCACAGTCAGATTTTAGTAGAACATAAGGATTGCATGAAGAAGAGCTTTTTGCAATTATGTCCCACCAAAAGCTGAAATTTTCGTTTTAATGCCATCAATGCAAAATTATGGCTTCAAGATGATGGGCCCCCAATTTTCCTAAGCAGTGAAACACCATCATACATAATACACACATAATGCAGCTGCTCTATGCTGTAGGTGCAGCCATAGTCTGACCAAATCACTTATGGGCTGTGGCATCCTCTGGAAATTTTGGTAAGACTTTGCATGAAGAGGAGAAACTTAGTTCAGTACATATTAACTCTGGCGAGATTTGATTAATTTGTATTTAAGCCATGTTGACATTGCAAAAGTTGCAGTGCAATTTTGACTAATGATTGCAATTTTTTAAATGATTTTTTCTTCTTTCCTCAGTGATTACTCAAACTGATTGCTGCCCCAAGTACTAGTTCCTCCCCCAAGAGCCCCCTCTGCCCCAAGCTTGACCAAAAGCTGCCCCAAATCGGTAGGTCTACCCTGAGGCTGCCCCAACAAGATCTCATCAAAATCTGCCACATTCTGCAGGCTGGCTTGCTCCTGTCCCCAAGGACACTCACACTGTCGAGATCTTGTAAAAATGACATACTTTGTACACCGGAATTTACCCCCTCACCCAAAAGCGAAACCCATCCTGCTAACTGGGGTTGCTGGTGTCATAGGCGGATCCAGGGGGCAAAGGGGCACATGCCCCCATCGACCCGGCCCCCTGAAAGGTTGATGGCGCCCCTGAAATTTCGCTTCCCACCCCCAGGTTGCGAAAGTCGGCGCCCACCAATAGGATTTGGTGCCCACCTGATAGCTTTTGCCGGTCATAAGTGGCGCCCCCTGGTCCGGATGGCGCCCCCGGAAGGTGCCCCCTCCGATCGGCAATCCTGGATCTGCCTATGGCTGGTGTCATCACATCCTGCACCCAATTATCCTTGTACTGGACAAGTCAGCAGGTAGCACACAAGTCCAGCAGACGACAATCGGTCCCCTGCAGCCAGTGTGCAAAGTATGGCATTTTCGACAAGATCTCGTCGGTGTGAATGCCCTTGGAGACAGGAGCGAGTGGTGCGAATTTTATAAACCTGGTGCGAATTTGTGAGGCTGGTGCAATGAAGGTGACACCAAAAACCAAGCATATAATGGCTTAATGGTCATAAAGGCACAGGAGGGCACCTTATAAAAAGTCCTTAACTAACTAACTAATAAGAGAGGTAGCATTGCATCGTCTGGGTAGGAATGGATGAGTTTTTCTCACTGGTATATGACAGATGGGTGTGAATTTTTAGTGACTGGCAGTGCAAGAATTTTAGATGGCTGGTGCGACTCGTCTGGCCTGCTGCCATACTCTGCAGACTGGCCCTGCAGGGGGATTACATCATGTGGGTACCTAACCAGGACAGTTGCATTTTATCTCCCCGATTTATTGTGGTTGGTGCAAATTTTAGGTGGCTGGCAGCCCAAATTTGTGCTGGAATTCTAGATGGCCAGTGAGTTTCGTCTGGCATGCTGTCATACTTGGCAGATTGAAACACATCAATGTAATAAGCTCAAGGCACTAACCAATCACAACAATACATGGAGACGACACACCTTCACCCAGCTATCGAAAAAATTGTGAGACTTATAATTAGGTACTAATAATAATTCACCGATGATAAGATAAGAATAAATATTGAACTGGCTTCAATTACCCTCCAATACATACACACCACAGTATGTATGCTGTCGTGCGTGGTGCGCGCATTGCGACAAATAAGAAGGAAATCAGCTTTACCAGATTGTAAGTTCTTTACGGTTTATGGCAAAATACTTCACAACCTCTAGAATGTCAACCCTTATATTAATTACCGAGGGCGAGGGGTGGGGGCCATCGCGCTCCGCCTATGCAAAATACACCTGTATTTGGGCGTACGCTTCAGCACCGGCTCATGGGCTGAAATGAAAATGACAGCTGCCGCATCTTGACAGCCGCCAACCCGCTGGGAGCATGATGACCTAAGCAATCACCTAGCAACGCATATCAGGCGGCAGTGGCAGATCCAGTGGGCTAGGGGGCCTCCAAGCGGCAAGCCCCCTCCTCAAAATGTCTAATCCCCTATAATCATTGCATATGCGAATGCCTGCCTGAGATACTGGCGGGTGAGGCTCGGAGCCCCTAGCCGCTACCGAAATGAATTCCTGGATCCGCCACTGTCAGGCGGTACAATTTCGCATAGCAACCGTGTATTGATGATGGGGGTGTTCTGAAGCAGGTTAGGGAAACGGGCATAGGCAGGTTCAGAACTGCCGATCTGAGTGGGAGAAATATGGCAATCAAGGGGCCCTGCAGCAGCGGAAGAGATATACTTAACACGCGCATTGACGGGGGTCTGAGCCACCTTCGCATTGACGGGGGGGCGGGTACGCCCCCCCTAAGATCTCGAGAACCACGGTAGGTAGCGAAAAACGGTAAACGGCGTTGGGCTGCCCATCCACTTCTCCATCGAAAACATTTGTACCATTTTTTTGTCAGGTCACATTTAAGGTCACGAGAGGTCAAAACATGCCCGTCATAGGGATAACATGTAAAATTCAGTTTTTCGGGCATTACATCTGAACAAGTAAAGATAAAGCAAAACGACTTGAACTATATGAATCCTCTTAGCAAGCCGAATCGAATGATATATAATTTGACCTTGCTAGGTCAAATCAAGGATTTGACCTGACCTGAGGTCAGGTCAAGGTCAAATTATATAAAATGCATATCATTAGAACCCAAAGCCCAGGCGAGTCTAATGCAGCTAAAATAAATGCTCTATCACCATCCGTTACTGAGTTATTCCGTAAAAACCATTTTCCCATGTATTTCCAATGGAGAGGTCATGCCTCGTACCTGACCTTAGGTCATCGATATCAAAAATACTGGAACATATGTTAGAGAACTCGGTGGGGCCATTATGTGATATGAGTTTCAATCGGATAAATTCACCCTGCTCCGACTTATGCTATCTTAAACTAATTTTTAGGTCGGGTCACTTGACCTGTACTGGTGACCTGACCTGTGATTCTGGCCTAATTCCTTAAAATCTCTTACAATCGAATGTAATATGCTATAAAATGATGAGGGAAAAGGTATGCAAGGTACTATCAAACCTAGCATACGCGCCACCGTTTTTCTATCTATCTCCGAAAAAACCACGAGGGGGCGGGTGACCGCCCCGTCATCATTGCGCGTCAAGTTAACAGGCGCGGATCCAGGAGCCGGAGCACGAGGGGGCAAGCGCCCTCCCCTGGGCCAGCCGCGCGCCCGGCTTAAAGCCCCAGTGACGTGGATAGTGGGACCTACTACTTTTGACCATAAGGTATTCGCCTGTTTACCGCAATCTTGGATCCGAGTATGCTAAACACCCGCCCCGGTTGAGGGGGCGGAGTCACCTTCGCCCTGGTGGGGGTGTTCAAACCCCCACACCCTCCTCGAGAACCACGGCTCCTTTGCAGGATAGCGAAAAATAAACGCGAACATTTTTGGATAGGTCATCCACTAATCCACAAAGAAACTAATTGAACCATTTTTTAGCTCAGGTCACATATTGGGGTCATGACAGGTCAAAGAATGCGTGGCATAGGGATAACATAAAGTAGTTTTTCAGGCTAAGTGTTTGACAGAGCGGAGTCAGAATCATTTCTAGGCCGGATTCGAACTTACCTCTCGTTACGGCGGAATCGAATGATGTATAGTAATTGACTATACTACGTCAAAACATAAAAGATTTGATGCATAGGTCACGTCAGGTCAAACCTAGCATAGTCAATATGCTATAGCAATCGACTCGCGAAAGCAATCCAGCACGTAATGGTATTAAAATAAAAGCTTGGTCATCATTTCCATCTGTTACGAGTTATTTGCCCAAGTCTGAAACCTTTTCTTTGCCATAAGGTAGCCTCCAGATGACCTCTCAAAGATCACAGGTCGAATAATTCCGAACATGAACCTGGAAAGGGACCAGGATACTACGATTTTGAGAATATGAAGGTAATGGCAGCCTGTATTAATACAGCCAAATTAACTTTTTGCCCTTGCATTTCCAATGGAGATGTACTGATCCGTACCTGACCCTAGGTCATCGAGATAACAAAATCCCGGAGTATATTTTGTAACACTCGGTGGGGCCATTATGTATCCATAAACTTCAATCCGATAGATTCACCCAATTCTTACTTATACCACCTTCAAACATTTCTGAGGGGGGCGAGGTTACCACCTGCACTGGTGACCAGACTTGCATAGGCGTGGATCCAGGATTGCCAAATTCGGAGGGGGCACCTTCCTTCGAAAAAGGCGACCGACCCGGACCCTAGGGGCGCCATCTAATAAAAACCGGCAAAACCTATCAGGTGGGCGCCAATCCATCGGTGGGCGCCGACTTACGTCCCAAAAATCCGGGGGTGGAAGATCGACCCAATTTCAGGGGGCCACCATAAACATTTTCCGGGGGCCGAGGGTCGATCGGGGGACGTGCCCCACCTTGCCCCCTGGATCCGCATATGACAGACTTAAGATGACCGAACCTGTAAGTTTTGGGGAAAGTTGCGGAATTGATCAAGGATAAGGCGTGCCTAGTACGGCGGCGCTCCGCGCCGCCGTTTTTCTTCCGGAAAGACCAGAGAAGGGTGTGTTCAAACACCCCCACAACGGGGCGAGGGTTACGCCGATCAAATAAATTTACCTATCCCCAACCCCTACCGATCCGGTCAGATATGCTGGCTCTGCGTGCAAAAGGGTATACCCAACCTCTTCTTAAACTAATATTCTATTCGGGTTAAAACAAAATACATATTGTCATTCGGAAAATGACAATTCTCTATTATAGATACTCAACTTACTAGTTGTATTATTCAAAGTTAAAACCTGGGGTCTAGCAGACGCATCGAGTGTTTTGTGTCTGGATATTATCATTGCCTTACTTAGATGAGTAATAAATGCATCCTTCGACCAAATTAACTTGGTACAATAGTGGTAATTCAGAACACTGAGCAATTTTCTTGACATCGGCAGTCATAACACCCTGAATTCCAGAACCTGAAAAATGGCCTGGTGGCCACCCACGACAGCGTTTCTGACCACAGTGCGCTGTGGGCATTTCAGGGCGCCGAGGGCCGATGACACACACTGCTTCTCCCCAGTCGGAAAGTATTGGGATAAACGAGATATCAGACGAGTATTTTTTCGGTATGCTTTATCACATGACTCTCTCGGCTGAAATCCCATTATCAAGATGCCACATTTTCTTCAACCAGTCTAGTAAACTCCAATGACAAAGCAGAGCAGAGTCAGAGGATGGACAAGTCAAAGCAGAGGTCTCCAATGACCGTCAATGGTCGCAAATAGTATTTATAAATCACAATTTCTATTTGCCACTCTAATTTATTTTCCCTCCAGTTTGTCTAAGGCCTACGATTAAACGAAAAGGATATCAACGTTCGCTTATAGACGTTTCTTAGAAAAAGTCACTTCAAGAAACACAGAAAACAATAGTATCAACAATTCATCAATCAATAGATCAGTACCAATAATCACAAAGGATGAGTAGCCTCAATAAAATCTAGGCACCTTGCGAAAATGGTAATAACCCTGATGATAAGACCTGTTTATTTGTTCGCTCCCGTATACGCCAACGCTCTGTACCCATTCATTACGTTTACATCCATGCAAGCACGCAACAGTCGCAAACACGTACACTAATGCAAGCACACACACGCTATCACAAATGGCAACAAGCTCACGCTGACACTGGGAGCGAGTCCTCACGACCTCATGTAGCGCTCGATGGCGTAGGAGAACACTGCGAAGCCTCCGGCGCCCAGGGCGCCTGCCCTCAATCCGGCTGAAAACACAAGCACCCATCACGCACCGTTTCACGGTAGCAAACACATTGCTCATTTAACAATTTAGCGAGAACTGGGCCTAACGAGAAATTTCCAACATAATTATTTATCACCGTATTACTGAGAAAAAACCCAGGAAGGCTCGAACGCCAGCAGGAACAAAGGTTACAAGATTAAAAAGATAAAGGCTAAAAAAGTAAACAAAATTATATGTGACAAAATCTAAGGCGGCATTCGAATGTAAACCTGGCGTGGAGGCGATGTGGGCCAAAGAACAGCCGAAAGTCCTTCTTGTTTGAACAGTTCCCATGGTCATAAGCACTCAGCATGGATATTAGCGCACTTCACACGTCTTCCCTCGACGTTGCCGCTGTCAGACCAGGATTACCCAGGATGGCATCTCTTCCAGCTAGGCTGAACACTAGCACACCGTTACAGCCTCGGGACCGGCGCTTTACAGCTAGTCGTTTCAATGACAGAAGAGTTCCAAGAGAAAGGCATGTTCAGACTAAAAGCGTTTCAGGACGTCCGTCTACTTCGTCACAGGGTAATGATTAAACGGAGGTGAGCGGGTATGTGAAGCCAGTTTTGGTCTGGTTTATTATTTTGTGGCTTTGACGGTGGCTGTGGGGATGCAGTGTCGTCGGGGAAGCGTGTTCGCCTTCCACGCTGCTGGCCCGGGTTCAAATCCCGGGCATGCATTCTGTGCAAGCCACTTCCGATCCCAAATTTCCTCTGTCAATACGGTGAGAGCTGGCGAAGCTATATGACTTTAGCAGTCGGTGCATCACAAAGCCATCTTGCACACATCGGTTCGACTACAAGAAACGAAACATTTCCAAACGAAAATATCCCTCACAAGCCTTGGCGGCAGTGCATTTCACGACAAACAGACCAATTGGCATTTTTGCCGTTTTATCGTGGAATATTGTCGCTACCCAAATTTTCAAAGCCGGGCATCTTCAAGAGTTATTCGCAGCGTAACTTGGGGGACTTAGTTTGTACTTGGGAGAGGGGTTTTGCAGTGACAATACACAATTATAGTTGAGAGGGCACTCACCCCTGAGTCCGATGAGGCCTCCTGTGACGGCACCGGCGTAGGTACCGTTCCGAAGGTCGTCTTTGGCTCGATACTGCCGGCACAGTGAGCGGCTGTAAACCAGACACCACCTACTCCGTGGCAGAGTGAAACCATTTTGGGACGTGGAAGCCCCCGCTAATATTTTGGGCTCACTTTTCAGCCACCCGCCTGTACCAGGTACCGATAAGAGAGAAAAGGTACCGCGGTATTCATAATTTACTTTGGGGTGCATATATTTTCCCTCTCAATAAGTTACCATGTCACTAGTTATGTCTCTCCGGAAAATTCGCTGGAATCAAAGCCTATTTTGGTAGGCGAGAGGAAGGAATGCTGACCTCAGAATGCAGCATTTCTTCAATTCCAGTAATAGACAACACAATCCAAAAGATATCTGACACAAATATAGGGCCTGTTCCAGCGCCTCCTTAAACCTGATCTCACCTCCCCAAAGTTTCTCCAACTTCCTCTCGCCCGGTCCAGCGCCTCCTTAAACTTCCTCCAAGCTCGTCAAAGCTCATCTCAATCTAATCCAACCTCCTCTCAAAAGAAAGGTGGTTTTTCAGAGGAAGTTGGAGGAGGCTGAATTGTGGCGCACGAATTTCAATTGATAAACTAAAATAAGTTGTTGTACAGAGAGAAACGACGTTTGTGGGCAGCTAAAGGTTTTGATTCCGTTGTTTTTCTGCATACCACTTTCACTAAACTGCATTAAATCAGCATCAGAGGCCTTAATCAAAATTGATTAGTTTCTTAGCTTTGCCACGCCCGCCATATTGACGCTGATCAGGCGCAATCAGCTGATATCTCATCCAATCTCATCCCAAATCGTTCCAGCGGACACCGGTTTTTGCGCCTGCTCCGACTTACTCCAAGCTACTCTTATCTTTTTGTAAGGAGGCGCTGGAACAAACCCATAGTACAGAGCGTACAAAGCACTATAACTAATTCAACTGCACCTGTTCGTAAAACAACTAACGAGAACCCAGCACAACTTTTGTTGCACTACACAACACGAGTGGTTCTTAACATTTTGAGCACCTAATCAGAGCGAAATTAACTTTAGTAGGATGCTTTCACCATTCTAACGCTCAAGGACACAACCACCACGTCACCACTATCAGCATCATCATCATATTTGGGGTTTTAGGGCACACGGACAACATAGGTCACATGGCGCCCATAACCATACATAAAACATATCTATACAGGTTTAAACAGATCAGGTAGTAAAACCAGGCGTTTTAGTCCTAAAAAGTATTAACACGCGCATTGGCGGGGCTCTGAGCCACCTTCGCTTTGACGGGGCGGGGGGAGGGAGGGTACCCGCCCCCTTAAGATCTCGAGAACAACGCTAGATAGCAGAAACGGTAAATGGCCTTGGATAGCTAATCCAAATGTCTATAGAAATGAACCGTTTTTGTCAGGTCACATTAAATAATTAAGGTCACTACAAGCCAAGGCATGCAAGCATAGGGATAACATGTAAATGAAGGTTTTCAGTCATTACATCTCAACTAGTAAAAATAGAACAAAACAAACTAGACCAATGAAATCCCCGCAGCAAGCCGAATTGAGTGATATACAATATGACATTGCTATGTCAAATCAGGTCAAATTCTTTGACCTGACCTGAGTTGAAAACGAATGAGTTTGACCTGAGGTCAGGTCAAACTGGAACAGTCCTAGAAGAGATTCCAATGAGGGCGACCGCCCAGATATCGCATTCTTCCAATCTCGCAGTCCCAATAATCCAGCAGAACATGTCGCAGTGGGCGAGTCGGCACATCGTGAAAACTCGGGTGGTTCACCTCTGCCCAAACGAAAAGAACAGGTAGCGTGTGTGTGGACAGTTCGCAGCCGAGAAAGAGCTACCTCCTCTCTCTCCTAGACCCCACACCGTCCAATTACCACTACCATACCTTGGGTTTACGACCTCTCAGCTTTGTACTTCTGGGATCCTCGTCCTATCTCCGTTGCCAATGCTCCTCAACACACTTCTTAAAGAGAAGGTACAGGTCCAAAATATGCGAAGGCCGGGGGAGCGGCACGTTCTCCCGCAGCCTTTGCAGCTCTGTCTGCTCGCTGGTTTCCATTGATGCCACAGTGGCTTTGTACTAAGACAATCTCTACACTTTTATCATTCTCCCTTAAGCTGTGCAGCTTGTGCCTTACAAGCGTCCGGAGCTAAGAGGATGGTACGAAAATTTGATCCACTATTTGTACTCCACTATTGCAAGCGGTCAAGGCCAAGCTGAAGCCGTCTCTGAGCTGCAGCAGTAGCAGCAGCAGAAGCTGTCACTCATACTATAAAATCGTCAACTAGAAGCGCGTGACCTATGTTTGTAGGCAGTGTCAGGAAAAATCATTGATCATGACGGAGGCTATAGACATCACGGACCCTTGGACTATGCCATTCTGTTGTTGGTACCGGCTCGATAAGACGGAGCTGGTATCGGCCCGAGAGTTACGCAAATGTGAGTGGATTTACGGGTGATGCGAGCGAGCGAGCCGTGCGAACTCGCGGTTGGGGGAGTCACCAGCAGGTACCGCCAGCTGGTGCTCAGGCGCGGAGCAGAACCCCGTCCACCACCCCAGGCAGGAACCAGAAGCGGAGAGATCGACCTCCGCCGCCCCTCGTCCCGTAGGGAGGGGAAGGGGGGCGGAGGAGGCAGCACCTCCAGCTCGGAGCCCGGCAGGCGGGACAACGGGTTAACACCAGCCCCATTCCCCTTGCCAGGCGGACGCTGACAAGGACCTGATGACCTGCCTCCGGTGACATCCTGGGAGGGACTGGGGCCCCGACGCCCCACTGCACCCCACCAGCGACCGAGCTGTGGATACTCAAGGCAAGCAGGAGCACACTCACTCCCTGCTACCCGCAGATACACGTCGGGCTAGACATCGCAGACAGTGGATAGGAGTGCAAAGAAAGGATCAGAACATAGCCAGCACGAGTCGAAAATTGCGGCAATATGCCAAGTGTTAGTACGTCTTAATCTTACCGATTCTATGCAGCATTCGATTCCAGAAAACATGAGCCCGATCATGCCAAAGTTTTTGGCGTACTGAAGCATCGCTCCACGCATTTCCAGTAAAACCTGCCGGTAGCAAAATCAGTGTAAGGTACTCACACAACGCATACTAGTATGTCGCCACGTTCTGGTATAGTTTTAGGCAAGCGAGCCATTATCACCGCTTGCATTTTGGAAGGCATGGCCTCCGGTATAGGTATAACGTCGGTATTTGTGTCAGAGAACTGAGAGCTGGGATGAGAAAACCATTTTAACACATGGGCATTTGGCGTACATTTAACGCTCAATAGCCTTACCTCCCTGGCTGTCTGCGTCTTCAGGTCGGCTCCGGTCACTGAAGGGTTGACACTGGAGGTGAAGAGGCCCAGAGCGGCTCCCAGACCAAACCCTGAACACCGGAACCACATCAGAGCTCCAATTTGGGATATTTGGGTGAAATTCATAGGCGGGATGATTGCAAACCTCCGGACCAGAAAGCTCTATCAATAAGAAAAAAGCAGCTGAAAAATATTTTACCCTGATCAAACAAGACAAATATTAATCCTACGTTTGCATCAGTTCATCCAAGAATCAATCACTGAACACTGAGAAAACTCCGTTTGGTCTCACGGCAACCTCGATAACTTTATAAACTACGCAAGAGCACCAGCATTTCCGGCCGTAACCAGACTCGGGTCCGTGAGATAGTCAGTAGCTCCAGACGGGACACAACTACATCCTCGCTGCTGAGAACAAACGCAGAAAGCTACCCACAACACTAAGCGAAGTTACGCTGGAATAATATATACACTGTACAGGATAGAATGTTTAACACATATCTGAAAATATGAAGTACATCGAATACGCTTACAAATACAAACAAACTGAAAATTATTTTGCATGGTTATGGATTATCACCCGGAAATCAGGTATTGGTAGCACGTAGCGTCCAAAAATTTATGAAAGATTCACACAGATTTCATAGCGACTCCTAAACCCAAAATCTGATCATATTTGATGGCTCCGACCTCTGGCGGGGGCGTTGGCGGGTGGTGTGGCGCGACGCTGGTTGTGATTGATACCGTTAACCCGAATGGAATGTTACTGGGCTAGGCCTCGGGCGACTGTCTCGGCGGAGATTACTGTTTTTGAATGGAGATGCGAGAGGTACTCGATTTAAGCACTTAGGTGCTTTGTACCAATCAATGAAATGTCACGTGTAAACTGTTATTATGTTAAATATATGTCTGTCTGTCTGTCTGTCTGTCTGTACTTATTTTCCAGCTCACAGCGACTGGCCAACAGTCCATGAGGTTAGCGATGGCGGCCTGCCTGGCTCAGGGAGCCGACACCCGTCTCCGGGGCGGGAGCTCCCGCATGCCAGGCGTGGGAGTGGCCTCTCAAACCTATCAGAGGCCCAGCTGCCGCAGCCGCCGACCACCACGTGGCGCATCACAGAATGACACTGGACCATTCGCGGCAGCTTCTCCGACAAGGGTCAGCTGCCCCGCAGTTGGTGCCAGTTAGGTAACGAATGGCAAACAAAGTTATGCAAGTACACCCCTTTCTCCGTTCATGAACAGAAGGAACTGGGGAGAAGGCGCAAGCTGGTGACAGCAGGCAGGATTAGCTCTCCCGCAAAGACACCATGTTGAACTAAATTTAGGGGGAAAATCAGAGAAAATCACGCCACCGGGACCTGGCCGCATTTGGAAAGAGATAACCCAGCCTCACATTCCATGATCCAGGCTTAGAATATAGGAGGAAAATGCATTGGGGCAACGAAGAAACCACTTACAGACAATAATTGTCGTCTGCAAAGGCGTTCTGGCGAAAGAGAACCCAACCCAGGGAGCAACTGCCTATCGCTCTGCGTAGTTGTGGAACACCCTGGACCGATACCATCGGATGGTGAACCTTTCGCCAGACGCTACGTAACGTATCCTGGCAGTACAACGGGAGGATCGACACTGTGCCGGCTGGCGACACGTAATGTGAGCCAGTGCACCACTTCATAGCCTCCCGGGATGTTCACTAATCCCGAGGGCTGCAGGCTCCGACCTTAGGCCATGGGTGGCGGGTTTCTCCCCTAGTCTTTCTCTACCTCCAACCCTGCCGTGAGGGGCTCCAGTTGAGCAGTCCGAATACGTTAGAATGGAGCAGACTTTTCCCAATGGCACCTCACACTGTGGCATAGTTGTTACGCATAGGAGCCGGTATAGCACACCGCATCGTTATTTATAGGCCTATCGACACACGAGCAGCCAGGGTCAGCAGCGCCACTAACTCTTTCCCTGTTGATACATTTTAGGAGCCAAATCACTACTTGTACAGGAAATCTGCCAGCCTCAAACAGGCCAATCGCGGGGAAACCTGGGGCGAAACAGTACACCCTTTCCACAAACGGGAGCTTCTTCACTGTAGACATTGTAAGAGGGTATTTCTTAGCACGATCACTTACAATGTCCATAGGAGGGTCGCCACATAAATGAGATTCTTCAGGTCTGCAGGAGAGACACCTGACACTATTCTCGAAATTCTTTGAGATTTTAACTACAAAACCCCGCAGCAGAGACCGCTCAAAACAAAAAAATATAGTCAGCTAGTAGATTAGTATATATAAAATATATGCTAGATAAATCACTAGCACAATACATTCTTAGACCACTGGATGCAAGAAGCCTCAAAGGGTTGAGGAATTGGGTCAAATAAATAGCTTTTGACCTAGAGAAAAATGCAGATCTTCCTTAGGAATAGCTGCCCTAAGCAGCATTAACTTCAAATAAGCTTATGTTGCATTTCCTAGCACACACAACCAGGCTCTAAAAACAATGTTTACCGTTAAAAACAGCCTTACCTGCAACACCACTTAACGTCGCCTTAAAAGGACAGCTCTCAAAAAATGCTTGAACCATCTTCTCTTCTTTTGTCTTTATATAAGGGGGAGTGAGAACAGTTGGAACTATCAAGTTTTCTTTATAGCGGAATGGATGCAATACCATGTACTTGCACACATCATCCATATTTTGCAAAGAAAGGCCATACTTTGTTAGAGCACTTCTTCTCTGACCATTGTGTCTTTCAGAGACATCATTATTTTCTAGGTCATTTGAGTCGAATGAGGAAGCCATGACAAAATTTAGCTATCTTGATAACAATTTAACGGTGCTCACATCCAGTCACATAACTCAAATCATATATATATACCTGAAACATGTGACAAAATGGTTATTAGTAGAGAACTTATGTTGCACAGGCATCACAAAAAAGAAGACACTGATATATGAGAGTAGCAGGAAGCAAGTTTCTTTCCTTCTCTGGTTATATTTTGGACAAATCTCCATCGCAAAAAGAAATTAATGGGACTGAAATGTAATTAGGTAGGAGTGATTTCATTTGACATCATCATCACTTTACGCATGTAGCGTGAACTTTTACTTCTGTATAGATCCACAGATGGCGCGCGTATCGAGTAGGCAGCGTGGGAGGAGTGCAAATGAATAAAGTGAACTGGAGGAACGTATTGTGAGTCACGCTACATGGTTACCTTTTTTGTTTTCTCTGTGATTGCGGGTGACAGCACAAGCTGAAGAGCAATTGGAACGGTTTTCAAATGGTAAGGCTACTCGAATTTGTAAATACTTTTTGTATCTGACACAGGGCCATTTCCGGTGTCTATAACATGGCGCCATGATTGTAAATGGTGGTATGTCGCGGTTGGGGTGCGGATATGAATTGCATCTTACCGTATACACAATCAACCAGATGACTTCTAAGGATACTGAAATGAGTCTAAATGCCATGAGAAATACACTTTTCTGCGTAATTACGCCTGGATTCGGTTGAGCTCAGGTTTCAATTAAGTAAGGGCTAAAACAATATTTTGGACCTGTTCCATCGCCTCCTTTAACCTGCAACAACTTCCTCTCGCGTATTCTAGCTTGAATCTTTTGTAAGTATCGTATCGTAAGCTGTATTGAGTTCCTCTAAAGCATTATCCAGTCTTCCAACCGAGAGGTGGTTTTTGGAAAGATTTTCCGGTTGGCTCAATTCTGGCGCACCAATTTTTGTCGCGAGGCCAAATTAAATCGTTTTACAGCGAGTGATGCATGTAGCAGATGGCTTTTGTTATGATTGAATTTTATTTGTGTCACTTCTGATATAAAAAATGTGTGTGAGAGGTCTAAATAATTGATGTCAGCTTTGCTATGCACTTGGTTGTGACACATTGATCAGTCATGAATAGCTGATATATTTTTCAATTTTTTTTAAACTCGTGATTCTGGTAAATCATTGGATGCAGCTTTGCACACCTCCAAATTCTACAACCTCCTCATTTTTGCATGTAACAACATCTTCATGGCTGGGATTGATTTTACTAATTTTCCCACTTCCAATTTCTGTAATGTCAGGTTTACAATAGCAAAGACTCAAGTGTTAAATGTAAAGATACAGTCTACTCTGGAACCAAAATGTGATTGTTTCACTGGAAACTTTCTGATACTGGATCTGTGACAGAGGGTGATTACAAAGTTTGATAAGTACTGTTCTGATCTCACATTACATTGCTGCTCTCTTCACTGCTATCTCTTTCTCCTTTGTTGTATCTATGTTTTCCTGATTTATAGAAGAAAATAGCATCTGGGTAGGAGACAGAACAGTTTACTAAAAAAAATTGAGATACAACAGGAGTGATAATAGAGACCAGGATAAACTGTTCTTTGAGAAAAAGGCTCTGACTATGATCTGACAACATCAAGTTTTAAGAATCTGCACACAGCCTGTATCATTCATCAATAACTACAATCATACTTACACTCTTGCACCTTACACTCATGCATTACATAGGTCACTAAGCCCTCACATCTTGAAAAACTAGTATCAAGTGCTTTAAAAACTATTTTTGTCGGGTAGGGGCCTAGACTGCTGGTCTGGAAGAGAGCTGCGATGTGAGAGTTGGAAATGCAGAAGTCCTGTTTGCTGCTGCACTGATGTTGCTACCAGCTGCCTGGTGGTTTGTGACAGTACTCAGTCACATCCTACATTAGTGTGCCATTGGCAGGCTTTCCACCTTGTGGATTAATGTAGAAGCTGAGGTGCCACCACCTCTGGAAGATGGTGCTGCCATAAGAGCTGTGGCAGCAACCCCAGTGGAACAGTGTTGATGGCTCTGCCTGTGTGGGGCAATGTGGACGCGCGTCTTGTTTCGGGGCATAACTGGTCCTCCACTCCACCTCATCATACCCAAATGGATCTAACTGTTGCTGTGGAGGACCGTCAGGTTGTGGTCACTGCCTAGGCTATTAGGCCGACCACCGTCCCTTTGGACTGTTCTGTCTGCCTGTAAAATTTATCATTTTATTATTATGTCAAATGTGAGCGTGGATCGACCCAGTGGAGCCCCTCGTTGTCATGGATATGAAGCAAGAATGTCTGTCATAGATTATTCGAGCTGATCTTCAATGGTTTGGGTCATGGTTTCTGTGGGATATCCGTTATGCAACTCCAGATCTCGCACGGACGTCACCATTCCCATGTGCTGTTCTGCCACCTGTTTCCTAGTTACTTCCATACATGTATTCAGGTATGCAAAAAACATCCCAAACACAATACATTACAGAGGGAAAACACTTGCCAGGTTTGAAAGAAAATGAAGTACACCAAAATTCTAACATTGGAGAGTGAGGAAATACACGGGGATGAGAGAAAAGAGAAAAAACAAGATGGTGATTTCCGGTGTGCCGGGGGTGAGCGGGACGGTAGCCGCGTGAGGGGCCCCCGAGAAGACGGGCGCGGAGCAACGGGCATGTACGGAGGAGGAAGGGGGTGGGGGCAGCGCAACGGACGAGCGAGCCACGGACGGAGCATAGGAGGCCGACGAGCGGGGGGGACAACGGACAAGCGAGCCACGGACGGAGCGCAGGAAGCCGATGACCGACGCGTATATATGGCGCACATAATTCTCGAGCTCAAATATCTGGTCGATTCTGGGGACAGGATTGGGCGCTTGGCACGTTTGCGACATTGTATTACAAGAGAGTGCACGAGCACGGTGGCGGCTGGGGGAAACGCGCGGGTGCGACTGTTGGTGTGGGACAGGGAAGGAGGGGAAGTGAAAAGGCCATAAGGATACAGGATCCATCGGCTGATGGATCAATGAACTGCCGGCAGCAGGTAAATACAGAAATTTGTTTTCCTGGCGTCAGCAGTGCAAATGTAGCAGCTATCATATCAGTAGTAGTAGTAGATTATGATAACGCTGCCATAGCGGAGACAGCTTCTTAAAACCGTGGGGGTACATGGGTGTCATAAAAGAAGTATAGTTCAATTGGAGCATGTGTTGCCGCCGCTCACCGTTCGTTTCTGGTGCAAGTGAGAGATTCCCTTTGGTTATTATCATCAATGCTGTTCACGCTATCGAAAAATAGGTGGTCCGCTATCTATTTTTATTCCGCGGTCGGTAATTGATAAGGAAGTTGTGTGCTTCCAGGCAGTAAAGCAGTAGTCCATGGACTACTTAACCTGCTACTGACTGGAGGTCTGAAGAATATGGGGGGGGGGCGGCAGAGTCTGAGACGGGGTGGGGGGATTGAACGCTCCTTTTCTAACGTTGCTTTTAGAAATCTTGCTTTTCCGGGCATAATTTCTTCCAAAAAATCAGTCTTTATAGTAATTCGAGATGGGTTAGCAATTCAGCCTGGGTTTGCAGTTAACTCTGAAAATTTGACACACCCTAACCACATAATTAACCAGACTTACTCCTAAACTTATCACACCTGAACGCGGAGGGGTCGCTGGAGCTCCTTTTGGGGGACAACTCGGGAAAAATCGTAAAAACAGTGTTTTCTTTTTAGAAAATCGCCCAAAATTTCGCCATTTTGGGGTGGCATGGCCCCTCCACCCCCTCCTCTCCCTCTCTCTGCGTCCGCCAGTGCCTGATCGTACATTTATCAGATACCTACACCTATCTAAGCATGGTGCTGGTTGGCTATTGCTTGGTTTTCCGGCATGCTTTACAACTTGTCTATCTCAGTTAAGATCATGTTATAAAGGTGCCACATTCCCTTTAAGATTGAAGCATTGGCCATGATCATAGCATTGTGTTGCTGTTTGAAGTAACCTACTGAATAACGTCTGCTGTTGTACAAACTGCCCTTTTCTGAATCAGGAACACTGGGAAAATATGAAATTGAAGTCCACTTGCATTATTCAAATTGCCCTGGTAGCGAGGAGGATCAAACAGTCACTCCTCTGCTGAAGATAGGGTCTCTTGGCTTTCTGTGAAACGAAAGAAATGCAAACAATGTGCATGTGAACAGCTAAATTATCAAATTTTAGGAGAACTTGTGTACCAAATGAAACGTTTCAAATTTTCAATCAATCAACAATCAAAACGTGTATTTCACAAACACATACGCACATATCATAAAGACCCGTTTGAAAAAGGCGAGAAACGTGATATTCATATCGTGTCCCCAATAGCCGCTCCCGCCCTCCATAAAAAAACTAGAAAAAACGCTGCTTGGCATAATGGCACTAGGGTCAGTCGAGGACGTCGATCGCTGACGGGTCATTGTACAGATAACATGGACAATTATCGGCATTCCCGCTGCTGATCCACAAACTGCACCCATCCCGCCTACCAAGAAATCATTACGAGTCAACGGTAGCCTAAAAAAATGTCAGATCAAAACGCCGAAACATCTCACTGCGACGGTAATAGAACCAGACAAGGAGAAGCAGCTCAAAAACACGTCAGGATCTCCACCCCCACGGCCAACCCATATCACACTCTGACAAAGTGAAAACCACAGGCTCACTACCTGTCGCCCCCAAGCGGCCGGCCGGCCAGCAGGAGAACCACAACCCGCCAGCTGCGGTGCTCCTACCAGCCGTGAACGTCCCCACCGCCAGCGGGGGGGCGCACAAGGGACTGGCGGGTCCCCGCACGGACCTCCCCCGCCGCCAGCGAGGACGCCACGCCGCCGCGACGCACGGAACACCACGACCGAATCTAATGAATCTAATGAAAAATAATTAATGTAATGAATCTAAATGAATCGAAAACAAATTTAAACATTTCAAAGCAAGTGTTTACATGCTTATTTATTCTTATGTGCAATGACCATGTCAATGTTGAGTATTTGAATAGGCATTTAGGCAATTTTTATCTTTCTTTAAACTAGCTAGTCAAGACTGACAAACATTATTTTCCTAATCAGACATGCATGCTCACATGTGAGTCTACTAGTGAATGTGTGCAATATGTTCAAACCTTAAGCCAGATAATTTTAACATGTCAGATTTAATTACAGGTTCCTGTCATTGCTTGGCTGCCTCGTTTGCTGATGTGCTCGGTCATGATTACTCAGACAGCTCCATAACTCTATAAGAATATGAAGATACAGAAGCAAAGTGCAGAAAATCTATATATCATATGGTGTGCAACAAATATGACACAAGTTCATTAGATTTTTTGTGCGTTTTGGTTAGCGCATACCTATGCTAATTGCCATTTCATATTACAAAATGGTGTCTTTGTTTCAGGCAACCCAGGCTGGTCCTCTCTCAGCAGAGGAGCTAGCACTGATAAAGGCAGCCGTAGCAGCTGCAGCAGCAAATACTCCCCAGCCAACTCATGTCATCCAAGTACCTGCCGGAGGTCAGTAGAATGCCTCTGCCGGCTCTAAACCAAACTAACTGCCGGCGCGGATAGTTCCGAGCTGGAGGGAATGTGGGATCTGGCCTTTTCATACAATCTTATGTTGGACAGTTCTTTTAATTAAACAATTAAACAAAACCACATAAAACGAGATTTCACGTCAACGTATGCCATTTCACTATACACCACCCCATACCAAGCCAGCCCTCGATCACGAGCCACCAGGTGTGACGTCATATGGGCGCCTGCAAATGCCTTTACCTATCTAACATTGAAAACTTTACCAAGTTTAGAAGTAATCGTCCAGCACCCAAAGCGTGAAAGGCCTGTTAGCGGCATTAATTTGCAATCTTTGGTGATTTTTGTTCTGGTAAATGACGTTAACTTGTTGGGTTTGGATTACTTTATCATTTTATTGGACTACGGAAAAGACCTTGTTAAACACAGAAGAGGGAAATCCCTATACAAAGCTAGTTTTTGAGGTCTAGTGGCATTGAGGTAAGTGGCATACAGCCCCAACCACGAATCAGGAGCCGCCTTTACCGTGACGTCACGCTGGCGACAAAGCTTTCCTTCACCCAATAGGTCCCATGTTAAAATTCATCGATTTCAGCCGGCTCCCACAAGTACAGTATGAGCCGAAGGGAATACATTGAGCTTTCTCCACAATTCTGCATTAAATTTGTTTTCGAAATTGACCATTTGAAGGTGATATTGTCAGTTTTTTTACAAATAAGGGCATTCAAAGTTGGCTCTGCACAGCCGCTCACCGGGGACGATCGATGCCCCCCAAGGTTTTCGGGATAGCAGAAAAACGACGAAGCGCAGCACCGCAGTTGAGGGCTCTACCTCTCACCCCATCATTTTCCCACCATCCTTGAAATTCTTTTACCCTGGGTCACCCAAGGTCAGGTCACCAGGCGAGGTCAACCAAGGTCACCTCACTTCAACTTTTGAGCTCTATAAGAGCTACATTTCGGGGTCGATCGATTTGAAACTTCCTACACTTCATGAACCCTCCAGGATCTAAGAGATGGATATTTGGGATTTTTCGATTTCGTGACCAGAGGTCAAGTCATAAACTGACCTCTCCCATTGAAAAGCATGGGAAAAAGCTGTTTTTTTATAAATTTTGCCCAAGTTGTTCCCAGTTCGACTGTTGGAGTCGGAGTCTCACTAAAGTCATCAAGGGACTTGTAACGGAGACCCCGACCCCACCACCCGAACGAGAAACTCCCACAAGGACGGGTTGATTTAGAAGCCAAAGTTTAACGTCCCACAAAGCCTGAACGATGGACACAAAGTACCCGCCACTCTCCGTCAAAGCGAAGGTGGCTCAGACCCCCGTCAATGCGCGTGTTAAAGGGCTCCCTCTCCCATGGCAAATGATACTTTTCGATACCTTGATACCATATTGGTTCCATATCACCTAGCCACAACAACTATGCGGCTAAGCCAAAGTAATGGAAAGAAGCAAAGCAGCCCGAGTTATAAGATCCAACTGGTGTTGAAAAATAATAATGCGCTCGACGGAAATATACAAATATTAGCATGTG
Organism: Lepas anatifera; assembly: GCA_034440635.1. Taxonomy (NCBI): domain Eukaryota; kingdom Metazoa; phylum Arthropoda; class Thecostraca; family Lepadidae; genus Lepas; species Lepas anatifera. The sequence continues at coordinate 63,737 of JAOTON010000950.1, read as the reverse complement.
GTGACCGTAGACTTATTTATTCTTTCATTTTAAATCTTCATTTGAAATGTTCCCGCAGCATCAGGGACCATTTGCTTTGTAAAAATTCACGCAACTTCAATCAGTCTAAACGAGCACTTCACGTTCGACGAAACATCGGCAGAAAGCCTTATTTTGCAGACTGCCCACGTCCTAGCTCGTCCCGGCATGAAAAAAGTAATACATATAAATGATAATCAATCCCTCCCCAGCCGCGAGTTTCCAAACCCCCGTCAGTTCAGCTTTGTTTGTTGTTTTCGATTGTGGAACTAAACGCGCCGCTTATGCATCAGCTACTGCTACCATATTGGTGCCAAATCGTGTGACGTCACGTTGGCGACAAAGTTTTCTTCGTGGATCAACCTTATAAGTAAAGTAATCTTGAGTGGCATAATGCCGCCCCGGTAGCTCAGTTGGTAGAGCGTTGGGCTCCGGCCCGCTGCTCAGAAGCATGCAGTGACAGTGCATGTTCAGGCTTGGGATCGGTTCCCCTGAGACGCTCCGGCGCTCAATAGTTTGCCCGACGTAGGTCGGCTGGCAACCGACTGGTGAGAGGGTGACCTGAGCGGGATGGCCGTCCCTGTGCTTTATGGGACGTTAAACTTTGGCTTCTAAATTATCCCTTCATTGTGGGAGTTGCTCGTTCGGGTGGTGGGGTCGGGGTCTCCGTGACAAGTCCATTGAGGACTTAAGTGAGACTCCGACTCCAGCAGCCGTACTGGAAACAAGTTGGAGAATATATATATATATATATATATATATATATATATATATATATATATATATATATATATATATATATATATATATATATATATATATATATATATATATATATATATATATATATATAAATGTGAGTTTCAAACATCTCCCCACCGGGACGAGGGTTAAGGGCTATTTCCCCAGCACTGTAGTGCGATCTGTGCTAAAGTACTGGTGAAACATCACTTTAAGGAGCCAATGACCCCATTATTATCCTGATCAGTGTCCAATCCGGATCGTACTTTGCCCATGAAAACTAAGTCAAAATGTCATGGAAGTCGTGATCGCTATATCCGGAGCTTCAGCACCATCCTGATCGCTTCTCGCCCATAGAAGTTAAGCCACCATATAAACGTTAGCACTTTCACCAGCACTTTTTTATAAATTTTGTGCAACTTGTTCCCAGTACGGCTGCTGGAGTCGCAGTCTCACTAAAGTCATCAAGGGACTTGTCACGGAGACCCCGACCCCACCACTCGAACGAGTAACTCCCACAATGAAGGGATGATTTAGAAGTTTAGAAGAAGTTGATTAGAAGCCGAAGTTTAACGTCCCACAAAGCACAGGGACGGCTGCCCCGCTCAGGTCACCCTCTCACCAGTCGGTTGCCAGCCGACCTACGTCGGGCAAACTATTGAGCGCCGGAGCGTTTCAGGGGAACCGATCCCAAGCCTGGACATGCACTGCCACTGCATGCTTCTGAGCAGCGGGCCGGAGCCCAACGCTCTACCAACTGAGCTACCGGGGCGGCGTTGGGCTTTAGCACGGATCGTGAAAACTTTAGCACAGATCGTGCTACAGTGCTTGGGGAAATAGCCCTTGATGGAGTAAATTGGCAGTCCGATACGGATTTCATTTTGGCCATGGAACCTAGGTCAGTGGAACCTAGGACAGGAGATCATACTGCGAGATCTCAGAGGCTCAATGTCCCACAGACTCCTAAACAAACGTCGAAGTTAAAATCCATGAATCGTGGGAAGGATGCAAAAACGGGCTTGGGAGATTAGAGGTCGAGAGCGTCGACTTGATGTCACAGATTGCCCGTTCGAACTCCCAATCTGACGCCGCCCCCTGTTCCCTGGCTTGCGCCTGCCTCGGCTGGTGCGGGTACCGCGTCTGGCGCGGCGCCAACTCCCCTCGCCCGGTGATTGGTCGCTGGCTAGACTGCCGCTGGTGGGGCGGGGCTACGTCTGACCCGACCCGGGGCTGAAGGTCGCGGCCAGTGTGCGGTGCGGAGAGCATGAGGGGTGGCGCGTTGTTGGGAGGAGTGGAGCGAGGGCGTGACGGGGGCGAAGAAGAATGTCAGCAATCAAAGGAAGAGTCAACATCAGACTTTCGCAGTTCAAGCCGGGGTGAAACGGATTCACCCTGCAGTTATGAGACAGAAGCAGGCGAAAATGTCCAGGTACCACAGAGAACGCTCATCAGACCAGGTGAGGCTTTACGGGGCGGCACGGAGCCGCTCGTTCACTATGAGGTAGCGCAAACACCAAGAAGTTGAATCTCTCTGATAGGAGCGGCCCAGAACCCCAGCAACTACCAGCATGGCGGGGCATAGGCGACATGGCAACCGCGAATCTACCAGACGATTCCGCCCCACGTCTCAGATTTCAATGGAAGACCCCAGGGATACTGATACAAGCTGCGACAATGTCCTAGTCTCCGTTGCAACAGTGTGATCAGATGGGGCAATGGATCGGGATACATCGAGTGGTGCTTCCATTACGCTGTGACTTAGTTTCCATGGTCTTAGTCTAAGTTTCCAAGGTCAAAATAGTATCTGTATCGGACCACCGACCAGTATACATCGCGCAGCCCTCGAGTTCACCAAGTGTGATTTTCCCAGCACTTAAGCAAGGACCATGCTAAAGTGCGGGGAAAATATCACTGGATGGACTCGATCGGCAGTCCGATCTGGATTGCATTTTGGCCATGAAGTAGTGTCCTGAAATTCAAGTATTTTAGTGGAAAACAAAATTTGTCATCAAGAGGTAATCAAAGCCTCACTCGCGAAACTAATCTTAAAGGGGAAGAAAACGAGTTTGAGGTACATGTTTTGTTGCGGACATTGCGGAATCATAAAAATGGACTCACCCCGTTGTTAGGTATTTTGTGGCGTGTTCCTCCCACAGCTATGTAATACAGCCTTCCACCACCACCACCCCCTTACCAGAACGCGGTCGGAAGAATGCAATTACGGCTGCAACGTCTCAGCCCGGGAACAAGCTATCACAAGCGAAATTTGAAACATACCAGAACGAATTGTCAAATCATATTTCCCTTCGAACGTCTAGGCAAGATTTTAGAATCGCCCCTCCCCTTGGTAGTATATAACTAGTCTACCGCGAACAAAGCGAATATATCGCTCTCAATGTGGTAAACACTTTTTGGGACTCGCTTGTAGCCCTTTTAGCGCGCAACTTTCCCCCTCATCATTTTGTTGCTACCAGATTACCGGTATGAAGAAAACATTACTTTAGTTTTTTTCGAAGGAGGCGGTTGAATCGAAAAAGGATAGGTTTTCGTCCAGTTTTGATTTTTGGGAAATAATCCTGTTGGGATGGAATACCGGTTCTACTTCTATATGAGGAGCTTAGCATAAACGCATCTGATAATCATTATAATCAACACCTGAAGGGTGTTTCCTAAAAAAACCTTAAAGACGGACAGAATTTTTGGGGCGAATTTTCATTTGTCCAACACTGGTTAGTAAATGAAGTCATACTTGATTTTAGCTGCGAAATTTAGATAATGTTTCGGGGTTTCCTAAAGAAGTGTTTCAAAATTACTCAGTATTAATATCAAAGTGATTTACAAATGCTTTAGATTTTCAGTCTACCTGTACCACATTATCTTTCTAGTGTTTGGGTGTTCCCACCCGTGCATATATTGAAGAGAAATGAATCTCCAAAGAGCTGCGACATTTCCCCTGCACCTGCGCACCTCCGATATTACCCTTTGCTTATGAACCCAGCAGCGGCGGCTCTGGGCCTTTACGACGCACCGACTGCTGATGTGATGTGTCGCCCACTCACCTTGTTGACAGGGTATTATGGGGGTCGGAATTACTGATGCAGAATACCCGCCCGGGCATTCTAACCCGGGCCAGCGGTGTGAAAGTCGAGTGCTGCTCGCACGCCCCCCCGCATCCCCTTCTTAGCATCCCGTAGCCCCATACCCTTAATGTATACCGTGGGGGAGTTCGAAAATGAGCTGAAAGTGCATCCACAAACGTGAAATTGTATATTTCCGTTGAAAGACTGGCATGAACGTGGAAGTAGGATATAGATTATCACTAAAACGCCTGCAAAAACGATAGGCAGAGTGACCGAAGGTAGTTAGATTTGTGTTCTTTTTTTGTAGATCTTGCGATCAAACTGCTAATTTTGTTTGCACTACACAGGTTAAGAGTAGTTTTCCTTGAAATTTATTGAACAGCTATGGAAATATTTTTGTGGCACTTTAGTAGCGCTGTATAATGCAAAGCACCGACAGCGTAGTAGTGGTTACCGGTTTTGCGATTTTGAAGAGGTAGCGCAAGTAGCGGTGGCGGTTTCAGCTGACTAAGGCTGTGGAGGTAGCGGTAGCTGTGTCCAAAAATAGGTAACGCTCACTTTTGCTGACACAGCCACGGGCTTGTTCGAACACGATTCGCATCGTGTATGGTTTCCCACCGTTGACGTCATGTGATAAAAAGGATCAGTTGGGCTAAGATCGACAGTCAAGCGCATACAAGCACTGGCAAAGTAAGGTTCACGGTTCTTATGTGCCTAAATGCTACTCCTCAAATGAGGCATCTAAAAACAGTCCAGAACAATGAAAATACCCAAGCGTTAAACCAGTCTGCCTTTCTTCGAGGGGGCAACAGTCATTTAAAATATGGGCTAAGATCTATCTGTTTGGGATCTGCCTTAGACTGTAAAGATCCAGACACATGTCCATTCCTATTTAACATAGACACGCTTAAAACTGAGCTGCCTTCGGCCAGCCTCCGTACGAAGAAGCGGCATATTTTGGGTGTATTTTCGCGGAGGAAAAGGGCACAGCCTCCCCGACCCTAAACAAAGAACTTAAAATAACCACTTTGTCGAAATTCTAAAAAAGACTTTTTGGATAAGATAGGCCCGAAAATCAGGAGCCCACATTTTGTTTCCACATCCAATCGCTCAAAACAAAGTTGTCGTCTTTTGTCTTGCCACGCTGGGTTGACCCAAGCATCACGTTTTATCACGAATCTGGCAGATTACGACGGCTTGCCACATGTAAGGTTGCGTGACCATGCCACTTGTGAAAATTTATCACGTGACATAGGCTGCCAGTTGGAAAGGGATTCTTTCCTGGTTTTGAATAACTTAGCAAGCCTTTGAACTTTAAAGCGTGCGGAAATTGTTTACAGAGAGCTGTAGGTGAAATATGTCAACAATGGTTTCTCGACACGCTCTACAAAACTATTATCTCAGTTCACAACCCATTATAAAAGTGGGACACTCCCTTTAAATGGGTCGAGGTGTGCTGCGTGCTGTGGTAGGGCGCTGACCTGAGCCGCGCGGTGTCGGGCAGGCGGGAGCGGCCGGACGGTGCAGCCGCTGCCGTCGCAGACCAGCCTGCAGGAGCTGGGCCGGGCTGTGCCGCGTGCTGTGGTAGGGCGCTGACCTGAGCCGCGCGGTGTCGGGCAGGTGGGAGCGGCCGGACGGTGCAGCCGCTGCCGTCGCAGACCAGCCTGCAGGAGCTGGGCCGGGAGCTGCTGCAGCAGGCTGCCGATGGCAGGGTGGACAAGGTGCGCCAGCTCATCAAACAGGGCGCGCCCTTCACCACCGACTGGGTAAGTGGCGGGTCCGACCACTGGCGCTGTGTCGCCGGCAGGGCTGGGTAAGTGGCGGGTCCGACCACTGGCGCTGTGTCCGCCGGCAGGGCTGGGTAAGTGGCGGGTCCGACCACTGGCGCTGTGTCCGCCGGCAGGGCTGGGTAAGTGGCGGGACCGACCACTGGCGCTGTGTCGCCGGCAGGGCTGGGTAAGTGGCGGGTCCGACCACTGGCGCTGTGTCGCCGGCAGGGCTGGGTAAGTGGCGGGACCGACCACTGGAGCTGTGTCGCCGGCAGGGCTGGGTAAGTGGCGGGACCGACCACTGGCGCTGTGTCCGCCGGCAGGGCTGGGTAAGTGGCGGGTCCGACCACTGGCGCTGTGTCCGCCGGCAGGGCTGGGTAAGTGGCGGGACCGACCACTGGCGCTGTGTCGCCGGCAGGGCTGGGTAAGTGGCGGGTCCGACCACTGGCGCTGTGTCCGCCGGCAGGGCTGGGTAAGTGGCGGGTCCGACCACTGGCGCTGTGTCCGCCGGCAGGGCTGGGTAAGTGGCGGGTCCGACCACTGGCGCTGTGTCGCCGGCAGGGCTGGGTAAGTGGCGGGTCCGACCACTGGCGCTGTGTCGCCGGCAGGGCCTGGCATGGAGGGCCCGGCTGAAAACGCTGTTTGTCATTGTTTTACCCCATGTCGTGTGGCGTTGCCTCTTCTTTTGAGAGCTGGCCAATAGATTTAGTGTCTTTTTGACGATGGAGACTTCACTCTTTCCCAGTTGATACGTATGTGAACAGGGGAAACTAGGAAGCGGGGTCGTCCACCCTTCCATGCGGGCGTGACAAATATTCAGGACTTGTATGCTGGTTGAAAGTATTTTTGAAATCCGTGTGGTTGCCCTTACAGTTTTCAATGTTTTCTATCAATGTTAGATGATCAGTGTGAGTTTTTTCAGCTGGGACGAATCTATATTTAAGAAATTTGGCTTATTTATCTATATTTGCGTAGTAATCATTTTACCAGGTTCATGCAATGTCTTTCCATATCTTAATCCTTTGCTAATTCAGCACAACCGTGACCTGCAAGTCGGTGTGGACTATTTCTGACCCATCCGTGTAGTACTACAAAGATATGGTTACTACGCGGATATGATTTCGGAAATGTTAATGCATTTATAACTAAATTATGGCTTGTCACATACTTGAATGCGGGGAAACAGGCCTGGGTCCGCTGTGAAAACACGCAGCAATTGAAAAAGTGGACTCGGGTTTCCGAAACTGCATGGATGTCTTTTTTGTGTGGCCCCTGAATAAAAAGCTTGGATTGTGGAACCTCAATTACCGGGTTTAGCTGTAGAATATGCGGAGTAGCATTAAGAGCGATATCGAATAGGCTAAATGAAACGCTTATGCACTGAACAAAATGATACAATTCCTGAGTCAAGCGACCTTTTTCATATCAAGTCATTAAAAAGAACACCCAACAAAAAGGCGGGTCAACACTAACTGAAGCTGTCTGGTTCAGCATGAACCTTGCTCTCTGCAGGGGGCGAGACGGCGGTGTTGGTCCAAAATGGCAGGCTCCGTCGCCTCTAACCGGTGCTGCTGGCACCGTTTGGCATACAATCGCATTCCACACCAAATTTTCCTGCTACCATTATTCACATTTTCGCAATGATTTATATTCATGGATTGAAACAATGTTGTTGATTCCCGCAATCTTGCACCATAAACCATAAACCATTTATTTTCCATTTCTACACATGCAACCGAATATGAACACTCACGATTGGTACAAATGCACAGATTGTGTTGTAGCTTAATCTTCTGCAGGATGAGGTATCGGCATTTGAACGACTTTAGTCTTTACTATGCACTACCGCATTGCACGTTAAGAATCCCCTCGCAGTTATTTCCGTACAACTATCCGGATTAAAGTGACATTTGGGTCGAGAAGCCTCCACTGACTTAGCTGATGATCAGTGGCTGATAAAAGTCACGGGTATCACGCATGAGTGGTAACAGGACTGCACATTCGACGCTGTCAGAATTCGATTTCTAAGGCCTCCAAATGTTCAATGTTAGAAGCCATGGTACGTTTTATCTCAGGATGTCTTTTGTCAAGTAAGTATTTGGGTGACATTTGTCGAAATGTAGTATATTTCGACTAAGCCAATTGCATTATACCGAAATTGAATGGCCCTTGGCTGCTATCGCATCACCACGACTAAATAGGATGATCCTAATAGAATAGATACACACGTCGTGCCGAAAGGCATGAGGTTGTGGAATAATTCCTTCTTTTATCAAACAAGCTTGTCCTGTGCTTACTTCGATTATACACGTCTCGGATCGACAACAGGTGTATATAATCAGGGTTTTAGCTGGTCGAAGGTGGCCAAAGGTGGCCAGTCTCCTGTGATTGCCGACCCTGGTGCAGAAAGGCTGAATTAGAGGTAAAGTGCCTCCATTGATTCGTCGTCTTCGTTCAGTAGGCCGGAAAGGGGAGCGGCCTCCTCTCTCACGTTCGATTCGCGGAGAAATAGAACAACGCTGCTGGGTGCGACCATCTCACCTCCCTGCCAGCTCTGTGCAGTCTGTTGCTGTAAGATTGTACCGCCCGGACGAAGGAGAGCCTTTTGAGAAGAGTGCATGGATATAAGCCTCTGAGCGGTCGTTTTCCACGCCAGCCAGGGTGCCACAGGAAAGCCGTCGTTCAGTACCCATGCTCCGTACATCCTACCCTCTAGACGTTGTTTGCCTGGTCTCTGGCGGAGAAGGGAGGTGTTGCGCGGTACTCGGAAGTGTCCGCCCTTGATGGTGCGCACGTCGTAGGCGTCGATCTCGTAGTGCTCAGAGTTGGGCTGCGTTGCGACGATAAGATCAGCCAGTCCGTAGATGGAGTAGGCGGACAGCAGGGAGGGCTGGCCGTCGGCCGACCTGTCGAGTGCGTTGGTGCGGTTCCAGCCGCCCTGGCTGCCGCTGCTGACCAGCAGCGTCCAGCCGCCGCCGCTGTACTCCATGTCGCAGAGCAGCCGCAGCGTCCTGTTCCGCACGCCTCCCCAGTACACGGCCGACTGGGTGCGCTGGTAGACGCTCCGCAGCACGATGCAGGTGACGGCCGGCAGCGAGGTGCACACACGGCCTAGGCACCGGCCCGCCCCCTGCTGGCAGTCCTCGGCCTGCTGGCAGAACTCGTCCCGCTGACTGCGGCCGGGCAGCAGCCGATGCTGGGCGCTGCTGGGCAGCAGAGAGGTGTAGGAGCCGACTCGGCGGTACAGCCGGCAGCTGCCTCCCACGTGACTGACGCTGGCACAGCGTGGACGAGCGAAACACAGCGAGATGCACCAGCAGAGCGTGTCGGCTGCAGCAGGGGAAGGGGGTCAGAACCGGCACAGGGGGAGGGGTCAGGACGGCACAGGGAAGGGGGTCAGAACCGGAACAGGGGGAGGGGTCAGAACCAGGGGGGGGTTAGAACCGGCACAGGGAGGGGCGGTTAGAACCGGCACAGGGAGGAGTCTAGACCGACACGCACCACTGAGGGTCGGAACTGGCACGCACGCACTAAGGGTCAGAACTGGCATGCACACACGGGGGAAGGCGTCACAACCGACAGGGGGGGGTCAGAACCGACACGCACGCACTGAGGGTCATAACCGGCACGTACGCAAGGGGGCTTGAACCGACACGCACGGGTCTCGATAATACTATTGGGGGGGCTCGGGAACAAAGAAAGACTGTTGGGATCAGTAGCCTAAGTGAAGCATAACCTAATAGTCACCGGGTCCCGCTGTCGCCAGCGGAGGTGGAGTTACTCGCGAGCTTGGTTTTGAAATGGCCGGTGAGACTGAAGCATACCTTTGCAATGTATTCGACAACACCCGGTCAATAAGCTCAGTAAAAAGGCCCGTCGTATTTCCGTATACCAGAATCCAGCTCGGTCAGTCACTCTGGCATCGAAATAACTTACTGACACCTGCACCGCTGTATTGCATTGCCTCCTGCAGTGTGTAAAATGCTGCAGGAGACCACCAAACTTGAATTTCCTTGTCTCAACAATGCTGTCATTTCAGAATCATAATATTTGAATTGCAAAATCCTTGTTTGGTACCCTTTTTGTTATCTTAATCTGAGCTTTTCTCAATATTGTCTTCCCTTAAGGGTCGCATGTAAATGGCTGAGTTACTTTGAAATACCATTATGGTCGGACGTTTTTGGAACGGGTTGTATACGCAGAGTCCAACGCTGTTTTGCTGTGTGTATATAACAGTGCAAAATCTCGGGAGGATGATGCTGTAAGTTTAGCACGTTAGTCGATGACTCCGTTCACCGATATCTTTGTTTTCTGGGGTCAAAAGTGGTGGAATCTAAAAACAGAAACATCGCGGTTGTTTTCCCACCGTTCATCATTGGGAAAACTGCCGATTGACCCCGATCGACCGATGTCATCGTTCTCGCTTCACAAAGATGGACCCATCTTACAAAAAAAACTGTCTAAAATGATCCGGAGTTGGAATGAAGAAACTATGAGTTTTGAGGCAGGAAGATGCTGAGGGACGTGACTTGCAGTGTCAGCTGGTTGACCTTCCGCTGAAGTCGTCCACACTCCGCCGCTGCGTGTAGGGCTGTACGAGAATCTAGAAAAAGCAGTCTGGTGGTGTCGGTGGGATTTGTATACTGCCTTGAACAGTACGGTATGGATGTAACACATCTATGCAGGTGTCGCTGGGGATAGGGTAGCTGGTCGGACTGACCCCTGGCGCCGCCGCCGGTGCCGGCGATCTCTCCCTGCTCACCTGGGTACCTTTCGGACTGACCCTTGGCGCCGCCGCCGGTGCCGGCGATCTCTCCCTGCTCACCTGGGTACCTTTCGGACTGACCCCTGGCGCCGCCGCCGGTGCCGGCGATCTCTCCCTGCTCACCTGGGTACCTTTCGGACTGACCCCTGGCGCCGCCGCCGGTGCCGGCGATCTCTCCCTGCTCACCTGGGTACCTTTCGGACTGACCCTTGGCGCCGCCGCGTGCCGGCGATCTCTCCCTGCTCACCTGGGTACCTTTCGGACTGACCCCTGGCGCCGCCGCCGGTGCCGGCGATCTCTCCCTGCTCACCTGGGTACCTTTCGGACTGACCCTTGGCGCCGCCGCCGGTGCCGGCGATCTCTCCCTGCTCACCTGGGTACCTTTCGGACTGACCCTTGGCGCCGCCGCCGGTGCCGGCGATCTCTCCCTGCTCACCTGGGTACCTTTCGGACTGACCCCTGGCGCCGCCGCCGGTGCCGGCGATCTCTCCCTGCTCACCTGGGTACCTTTCGGACTGACCCTGGCGCCGCCGCCGGTGCCGGCGATCTCTCCCTGCTCACCTGGGTACCTTTCGGACTGACCCTTGGCGCCGCCGCCGGTGCCGGCGATCTCTCCCTGCTCACCTGGGTACCTTTCGGACTGACCCCTGGCGCCGCCGCCGGTGCCGGCGATCTCTCCCTGCTCACCTGGGTACCTTTCGGACTGACCCTTGGCGCCGCCGCCAGGTGCCGGCGATCTCTCCCTGCTCACCTGGGTACCTTTCGGACTGACCCTTGGCGCCGCCGCCGGTGCTGGCGATCTCTCTTGCTCACCTGGGTACCTTTCGGACTGACCCTTGGCGCCGCCGCTGGTGCTGGCGATCTCTCTCTGCTCACCTGGGTACCTTTCGGACTGACCCTTGGCGCCGCCGGCGGTGCCGGCGATCTCTCCCTGCTCACCTGGGAACCGTGCAATCTCGTCTGCCTCAGGGAGCAGTCCTGTGGCGAGCGCTCCAGTGAAGCGGTCGTCCTCCAGTGCCTGGCTCAGGCCGAAGGTCAGCAGCAGCAGCCACCGGAACCGAACCATGATACTCGCGGCCTGGCAGCACCCACACTGCTGGCCTCGCACGGATGCAAACCTATTTCAGAGAAAATGGTGACCTGCTCGAACTTATATCAAAAAGCCATTGTTTCGCCTGGTCAAAATAAAAGCTATTGCCACAATGTCATCGCCAAACGGACATTGCTTCGGCCGTTGCATTGTACGGGATCAATGCGCAGAGCTAGTCAATGAGTCCTTGCTGCACTAATGGCGTGCCCGTCATTGCCTGTCCTACAATGTCGCTTCAATAGCACTGGCTGCTGACGCGAGCCTCGGCCGATTTGTTGGTCGCAGGTGCCAAGGGCCCTCTGTTTCGCGCTATTAACCTCGCTTCCAGGGAACCCCATAGCAGTGGGTGTGGAGGCGGGCGGTCGGAAGCCCTGACGGCTTCCCAGGCACCCCTGTTGTTCTCTTCGGCCGGCTGACGCCTGAAGCTGGATGATTGATGGGTGCCGTTTGAGCCATGGCGTTGGGTTTTTAACGAGGTATTCCATTTTTAAACCGCTCTAGTGGGTGCTTTCGAGCCGTTCGGCAGCCTCGTCCCCTCACCATTCAGCGGCAAACGGCCATGCCCGACTGACTTGTCCCGTGCTCAAAGCGGCAATCACGTCACAGTGCAGTGGAGGGCTGAATGGAAATGCTGACTGCCAGTCGTTTCAGTGACAGATTTACGCTTGTTTTCTATTTTGTAGTAGGTTCCTGAAAATGGCAGACTTTATGCCTATGTTTGTGGTCCAAGTTTTGGGATGTTCCGCTTACAAGTACAGTCTCTGTTACTGCTTACAAGTATGCAGTTCGCACACAGCGCATTTTGTTTCTTGTGACGGTTTGTGCGATCCCTCAGGCTGGTGTCTACCAATTGAGTGTGTCAGATCGCTCATTTCTTTGCTGACCGTTGGAAGTTAGATTGCTTATCTTGCTATATTCTAGGCGCTCCAACAACGTTCCAAGTGTCCTGCTGGGTTAGCTTTCCGAGAGAAGAACGGTCTGAGATTTTGTGTGAAAGCTAACATTTGCACGGCAAGTGTTTCTGAAACGAAACGGTTTCTGTAGCGTGTTTCAGTAGCTGTGACACGCTCCCCACGTGCCCCCATGTACCGAATCTTCCGGGCCGGGAATACTGGCGCAAAGCATACATTGCCGATGCAGTGGCTGAACTTAATGAGTGTGGCACCTTTTTAGAGGGATTTGCAGAAGTGACGAGAGCAGTTGTCTCGGCCTTGCAGGAAAGGTCCGGGAATGATGCTTTGTTTATCCCAAAGATAGTTTGCTGTGAGTCAAGTATTTCCAAAGCGGAATTCGCCTCGTTGCGTGCCACCGAGAATATGCAATGAAGCTTTCCTGGAGATAGTGTATTTTGGACCTGCGCAGATAACAGTTTGGATCGGAGCACTTCTCCGATAGCTCAGTTTAAATCCCCTGAAGGTGTCATATTCCGTTTAAGCCGGACATGAAATGCCCCTTGACGGGTTCACTCGCGAGCTTTATGCGTCTAATCCCAGAGTTGAATGTCTTGCAGGTGGTCACTCAAAAAAGCTTTGAATCAGAAAATTACTAACAGATGAATCGTGAAGCCTGTATTTAGGTACCATGGAACAGCTGATATCCCGCAAATGTTATTTTCGAACGAATGCATTTGTTGACCTGTTCTACCGTGTCGCACCCACATAAATATAGTTGTATCCTTGGGCGGCTGCTGTTACGCTCCCCCCCTCTCCTCCAGCCGCTGCTAGCTCGGGGGTTCCGTTGTGCTGTATGCGTGTTTGTGCGTAGCCACCGCCCAGTGCGACCCTGTGGTGGCGGCGTGTGACGCGCGCGCTGGTGTCTGGCTGGCAGCTGGGTACGTCTCCGCTGCACATGGCTGCCATGTACGGCCACTACGAGGTGGCGGAGGCGCTGCTGGAGGCAGGCACCTCGCTGGACCCGCGCACCAAGGTGGACAGGACGCCGCTCCACATGGCCGCTTCTGAGGGCTTCGCCAACATTGTGGAGCTGCTGCTGAAAAAGGAGGCTGAGATCAACTGTAGGGACATGGTGAGAACGGCTGCTACGGACACAGACCAGAGATCTGTGCAAGGGGATTAATTATAGGCTTTGTTCTTATTAGGACTGCCATCCCATTAGAGCAAAAAAACTGACTGGTTGGCTGGGCGGACGAGAATGGTTCCAAATTAACACCAATGACAATAAACTCAGCATTTGTAAAACAAGGTTTTAGCATATTTTCCTGGAAAATGTGGGGCGTCTGCCTGCTAAGCTGGAGACCAAATGCTGAACTGACAAATTTGAACGACCCTTTCCCAATATCGAGTGTCTCCGCGGGGATGTTCAATGGAGGATTTCGGGTCGATTTCGTAATCCTAGGGACATACAGTTTTATTCCGAGAATTAGCCTCAGGGCATGTGCTCTACCAAAAATGTTTGGACCAGAGTGAAATGTGTCACAGAAGGCTTCAAATTTAGCACCTCTTGTTTTAAAAATGCCGTCAAAGTACATATTTTAGCCTTTATATATGAATTTATCAAATATTACAGAGGAAGTCGGTAAATGTTCTGGAACATTTACACCAACTAGAAGAAAAGGCCTGAAGAGACTTTGGATGACGCCTGGTCTGCTGTCTAACCGTAAAACAAACTTTATGTTAAGACATTAGCCATGCGACAAAAAGTTAGCTGCTGAAGTTTCGGATCATGAAAGTATGTATCAAAGATCATTTACCCTCAGTTGTTAAAGGGTGTCAAAGAAGACGTTTGAAATGAATAGAGGTAATTGTAAAAAGACCGGGCTACTTTTAAATGAGGAGAAAGGGAAACGTGAAGAAATGTATTTAATTCGCTGTCAGTTTTCCAGATGACGAACGTGCTGTTCATGACTTCTACCTACCTAATTAAATGGGTATTGAGCTTAGTATTGGGGACCTGCATGGCAGTGTCGTAGGAGGGTGTTGTAGGACGCTGGGAAGAGGTGTTCGCTGACTCGTGTGACTGTGGTGCCGTACTTAGGAAGGTGTTGTTGGACGCTGGGGAGGTGTCGGCTGACTCGTGTGACTGTGGCGCGCTACTTTGGAGGGTGTTGTTGGATGCTGGGGAGAGGTGTCCGCTGGCTCGTGTGTCTGTGGTGCGCTACTTTGGAGGGTGTCGTTGGACGCTGGTGAGAGGTGTCAGCTGAGTCTGACTGGTGCGGTACTTAAGAGGGTGTTGTTGGACGCTGGGGAGAGTGTCGGCTGACTCTGACTGGTGCGGTACTTAAGAGGGTGTTGTTGGACGCTGGGGAGAGGTATTCGCTGACTGTGTGACTGATGCGGTACTTGGAAGGTGTTGTTGAACGCTGGGGAGAGGTGTCCGCTGACTCGTGTGACTGTGTTGCGGTACTTAGGCGGGTGTTGTTGGACGCTGGGGAGGTGTCTGCTGACCCGTGTGACTGTGGTGCGGTATTTAGGAGGGTGTTGTTGGACGCTGGGGAGAGGTGTCCGCTGACTCGTGTGACTGTGGTGCGGTATTTAGGAGGGTGTTGTTGGACGCTGGGAAGGTGTCGGCTGACTCGTGTGACTGTGGTGGGCTACTTCGGAGGGTGTTGTTGGACGCTGGGGAAGGTGTCGGCTGACTCGTGTGACTGTGGTGCGGTACTTAGGAAGGTGTTGATGGACGCTGGGAAGGTGTCGGCTGACTCGTGTGACTGTGGTGGGCTACTTGGAGGGTGTTGTTGGACGCTGGGGAAGGTGTCGGCTGACTCGTGTGACTGGTGCGCCGGCAGTTGAACATGACGCCGCTGCACTGGGCGGTGCAGCGCCGCCACATCCCCTGCATTGAGTGGCTGCTGCGCTGCGGCGCCGACCTCGACGTCGAGAACAAGTTCGACAAGACGCCGCGCGACATCGCCTCCGACGACGGAAAACTGCCAATCATGGAAGTGCTGGAGGTGAGCCCGCGACAGCTGTCAAATGGCCACCGGCTCCAGTCGACGCCCGTGTCTGTGGAAACCGCACATTTGATGGGGGCGAGCGCATCGATTCAAGGAGCGGGATGAATGAAATGCGGTTTGGTTCAAAACAGGTGGGGCCAATCAATAGCGGACGGACCAGGTGTTCAGTGGGAGGTATCGCGGCCTGACCTGTGTGCTGTGTGGTGTCAGAACTACGAGGTGTACCGGGCGGATAACCCTCTGGTGCGGACGTCTGCGGCGGCTGCTGCGGCCACGGAGGAGGCGGTCAAGAGTATCCTGCCGGATCTTGGTGCTGGTCCGCCGGTGGATGGGATGCTGTCGCCGGACAAGCCCGCGTCGCCGCCCACCCCTCCGCCACCGCCGCCGCCGCCCGAGCCGTCCGCCGACGCCGCCGCCGCCTCCACTGCCGCCGCAGCCAGCCTGGACCAGTCGGGTCAGTACACTCAGCCCAGAGCGCGGCCCCGCCGGAGATGGCGGTGTGCTCCTCCCGACAGCACGCCTGTGTTTGGGGTGGGTTTCACCTCAAGGATGACTGACTGCCCTTTTCCAGCTGAAAAGAGCATTATGCAAGAGTGGCCGCGGTTACCTGTCCGGGATCGTGGTGGTCCGCTTGATACAAAGTGGCATCGTCTCAAGAGGATTGTGCCGTGATGCATATTATTCATCTATGGATGTATTTTCTCTCCACGGGATCCGTCCCAAATATGGGCGATATAAAGCCTTAGGCACCGAAACGCCCTAAAACACCAACAACAAACCAACCTTATTCCAAGTCTCTGACATGATAGTGGGGACGGGGCTGTGCGCTAAATATTTAGCTCATGTAAACCTCCATTCCCCTGCGTCTTCATCCGAGCTATCGATTTATCTCTCCTTTGCGGGTTGATCAGGGCAATAAGACGTTAGCTTGATGGGATGGGGTTCCTTTGCACACCTCGCTTTTAAGCTCTTAAACCTTCCCATCAGTTGGGAAGAGCATGCGGGAATTATTCCTCTGGCTTCATATTTTATTTTTCTCAGGACTCACTATTAACGAAGCAGCACCAGTTCAGGCGCACGCCCTCTCTGGGCCTAATGACTGGTGGTGGTGGTTCCTCGTCTGAGCGACGCCACTCTAGAGGCGATGGAGTCGGCGCCCGTTCTAAATGGCCGCTGTTCCTCCACAAACGAAAGTTCTGTCACGCATAAAATATTCAACTGCAGGTGTCTCGGTATGTCCTATCCCATGGATATCCGAGTTTAAATCCCATCATAAGGGTGCTGCATTACATTTTGATACATGTTATCGTCGTCGCGGGTGTTAAAGGGAGATACGCAACAAAAAATTGTATTGTGGTTTCTCGTCATTTGAAAAATCTTGATTTCAAAACTGTCAGTTATTTTTGTATCTTCGGCAAAATTTTTGGAGGCCCCTCAACTATTATTGAAATATGTTAACGGTACCGATAAAAGGCGGGAACCTGTTCTTAATCTTTTAGTTTTCAAAAGCGATTTAAAGTTTAAATGTAATTATTTTTGTAATTAAAATGCCTGTTTTCCTTTATTTGTATTTAAATTAATTTTGCATGGCCTATAAAAACTACAAAATGAATCAGTCTGCCCTAGAAATGGTACACAAAATAATTAACGTCTTCAGTGGTTTCGTACCTCGGATCTTGAGTCGTTTTCTCCAAAATTCCCAAGATGACGTAACTTTTGCGTCAGATAGATCATGTGACCCAGGTGTGAGAATTCTTAGGCTTCTGATTGGTCAATTGTGATTTATTTAAACGCCTATATTTGTGTTTTAAAAGAGTTTTGGAATGTAGCTTTTTAAAATAATTTTTGTCTGCCATAGTTCTGAAGTTCTACATCACGGTTTAGGACAGGATCTCATTCTTGAGAAATTCATGGTCATAGCCGAGACTACGTCATTTAACCGAGAGTGAGGATTCTCGATAAGTCGTTTAGAATTGTAAACTTTGAGGGTGATTTCAAGGCATTTGCAGGCCGAATTCGCAAACATGAGAATAGAACTTCTGAAATAAACTCCTGTGACCTTTTGATCTAGCCAATAAATTTGTTTCGCGGATCTCCCTTTAAAATGTGCTCTGGCAATAGAGGTCAGTTTCGCCTATGAGGTACATAAGTTCCCATAATGTGGAGAATCACGAGAGAAAGTAATTTATTGAGCTTTATATTTTTTGCTCACTGTATTTTGTAGTTTCGACTGCCGGTATTGCTGATATCTCGCTCGGTCGAACCTTGCAGTGAGAAGGATCTGTGAAAATATTGTCCACTTCCTATAGAATAGCTGATACAGGCAACGAAAACATGTCCTAAAGCGACTATCTCAGTAGACAACGTAAACAGAGGGAGGGCGAGGGTTAACCTGTGAAGATAAGAGGCGTGTGTTGTACTTGTGTCTGATGCAGTTCTGAGACAAAAACACCGCAGCCAGTGTTTTCGGACGACCAGACGCCGCTTCTTTTTTACTCTAGCTCCGCAAAATTGCCCACCCGGGGCCTGTTGTTTCAATATAAACCGTTGAATCACTACAGGCGGATGTTTCAAAATGACAGTGGCGGTTGGCTGGGGATGTTCCCACGAACTACAGAAAACAGCTGATGTGTGTGGGAGCAGCTGGCCGATGTCTGTGGTCTGCCGGCTGGAGCGTTGCTGGGGTGGAGTCCCACCCCGACCTCGGTGGGGTCGCAGTGGCGCCGTGCTAGTCTGGGCAGTTGCGGGTGAGCAGTGGCTGAGGGGGCCGCTGTTGCAGTGGACGGCATGTCGACGCTGGCTGCCATGGCCGAGGCGGCGGACGTGGCCCGTCGGCTCGCCGCGCCGCCGCCCCCGCCGCCGCCGCCCGGCGCGCCCTCCCCCGGCGACGACGCCGGCCGCCGCGCAGGTACCCGCCGCGCCTGCCCTCTGTCAGTGCCGCCTCGTGCTGTCCACACAGATGTCGCAGCTGTGGTCCCGAGTTGAAGTAAAGCCGTCTGCACTGTCTGTGGATGACGCACGTTACGCGGGCATGCGGCGGCAACTGTTTTCATTTGCCTTGACTGCCGGCTGTTTTCCTGGCTAACGGCCGTTTGCGACGTGAGCCGTTTTCCTGAACGGTTTCAGGCCTCGGCAGCGTCCTCTGGTCGGGTGTTGGGTAGTTGGCGGGGGGGGGCTTTGTTTCGTCAGAAGCATGTGAAGCTGTATCACAAGCATGATGTGTGTAGCCCATGGGTACTCTGAATAACAGCATTCAGTGTCACAAAACAAGAGATTGGCACCACTGGGTGTGTAGGGGAGTATTTATGTAACAATCTATCCGTGGTTGAGTGAAAAATTCAACAACGTAGAAAGCAATCGAAGAGAATGCATTTTGTGCTCATACAGGAATTTTTTCGTTACAATGCTTTATCTTTGGAAAGTTATGCTGTAAAAGGAATACCGAGCTTTGACTTACGTCGGTACTTGATCAAATCCTGTCAATTGGGAGGAAATATGTTAGTGCAATGCAAGAAAGAAACAATGAATATTGGGTATTGGAGGGAATAGAAAATTGGACCTCTGGCCATGATCAGTGAGTGGAGAATCATACTTTCCTTGGCGTGGTTCTCCGCACTAAAGCCTGCTTTTTGGGACACTGAAAGCATTGCTTGCCAGTAGTTGGTGGTGTAGTCACTTTGCATTTTTTTATTCTTACGTGTCGGAATCTAACTGTCCTGCTGGTCGTAACAGATAAATCAGTTGTATTGGTGATGTTAGTGTCAGTCTGCATTATGTTACACTATTTAAGGGATTTGAGTGGCATTCCCTTGCATTTATGGAATGTGACCAGATCTTTTGTAAACAGTATGTATAGCGCTTATATACTTAAATGAATGGATCAATTGTACCTTAAATGACCAGTGAATCGTCTATTGCATACGGTTGTCAAGCCTTCTTGCCAACTAACGAATCTGCAGGTGCATGCGAACTTTCCAGGTTGAGTGCAGACGGGGTGTATTATGGATAAATTATCGGCGCAGAGCTGTCCACTGCTCCAGCAGTTTAATGCTCCAACACCTGTTTCAGGAAATATGCTACGCCACTGACTTCCCTGTGTCGACAGGTATGGAGCCGCCACTGACTGCCCTGTGTCGACAGGTAAGACGGAGGCGCTGCGGCTGCTGGCCTCCCACGGCATCACTATGCTGCCCGTGGACGATGCGTCGACGGTACCTGCGGCACTAACCTCGGGCAAGACCATCTCCCTCACCGGTCAGTGGCTGCCCAGGTGTCCGATTGTGCAATAAGCCTGTCGCTGAACTGTTTAGTCCTGTGGTGGCTGTTTTGGTGTCGTGGCCACTGCCACCGTTAAACTCTCTGACCTGCCGTGCCCTGACGCAGCCGCTGGGGCTCTGGCCTTGGGGGTCACAAAGCCGGCGGCGGACTCGGCGGCGGCGGCGGCGCCCCGTACAGCGGACGCCCCCGCCGTCCCTGCCGCCACCGCAGCCTCGGCGCCGCGCACTGCCACCGCCGCACCCGCCGCCACCAAACCGCCGTCACTGCGCAACGGCAAGGTCTCCAAGATCATCAAACTGACGCCGGAGCAGTTCGCCAAGCTCACAGGTGGGTGGTGGCGCGTCTTCCTCCGCGCCTGCCACAGCTGTCATTAGGCTTGAAAGAAGACATCGAGCTCAGCTATATAGCCTCGGTAACTGAAGCGCCCTAAAGGCACAGCACGGTCGACTGACACCCCTGTGTTGATCCCCCTCCATATAATCGATGGCCGGAGGCGGCCGCGCATGAGTCTTTGCATTGAAGTTTGTGTTTGTTGCATATGATCTTGATGCTTTGCGTTTGGTTCCTTTTCTGCTGAGACTTTCATGGAGACATCTCTGTTTTGTTTCGGTGGTAACAGAAGTTCGTGAAATGATAGATTGCTTAATATGCTGAGAATTATTAATATCTTGAATGATAATAATATTTCATCAAAGTAAAAACAGTCATCCCGATGGATTAGTTAGTAAAGTGTTGGCCTCCGGCCTGCTGCGCAGAAAACCGTGCGGTGGCAGCGTACTGGTGAGGGCTCGGGATCGACTCCCCCGAGACGCTCTGATGCTCAATATTTGCCAGACGTCGGTCGGCTGGCACCTGGCGGGGCGGCCTTCCCTGTGCTTTGTGGAATGGTTCACGTCATCAAATCAACCCGCCATTTCGGGAATTGCTTGTTCGGATGGTGGGATTGGGGTCTCTGAGACTAGTCCCTTGATGACTTTAAAGGGACTTCGATCCCAAAAAGCCAAACTCACAATAACTCAAGCAAACTTTGTAGAATGATCCGCTAATTTTACTCGTATCGAAATAAGATGAATGAATAAGTCAAGCACATACCCTGGGTCATGCTGTTTCTACAGAAATTACATCCATCAAACCCATTCAAACTATTTCGGCTTCGGACAACTATCTCGGCTTTGTGCCTGCTAACAGACTGTTCGAAGCTCTGTGGTCAGGGTGTACTGAAACACTATGAAACAACTTGGGGCGCATAATTTGAGGTCCCGAGTTAAATGTACTAGTCCATGACTATGTGCTGTGTAAGTGCGGAGGCCAGCCAACCGGAAGGTGCGTTGCCGCTTTTGAGACAAATGACAATGCAGTTCGCCGCAGTGTTGTTAAAGTGTCCTGAATTTGAACTTGGTTGCAAGTGAAATCGTCTTGTTACCTTATCAGAAAGTAAGCTCGTGGTTGGGACGGTGTTTGTGAGTGTGGCGGCGTTGCTCGGCTTCTGTGACACCCTTCGTTCTTTGAGGGGCGGTGCTGCTCGGGCACTGTGGCACCTCTGTTCTGTAAGGGGTGGCGCTGCTCGGGTTCTGTCACACCTCTCGTTCTATGGGAGGCGGCGGCGCTGCTCTCGCTCTGTAAGGGAGGCGGCACTGCTCTCGTTCTGTTAGTGCGGCGCTGCTCGGGTACTGACACTCCTCGCTCCCCCGACAGCTGCCAGGCCGGCCGGCGCCGCTGGGAAGACGCCGCTCAGCCTGAAGCTGCCGCTGGGATCGCTGAAGAAGGCAGCGAGACCGGCCGAGCCCGGCGACAGCCCCGCCAAGCGCTTCAAGTTTGTGTCTCTGGGCGCCCCGTCCGACCCCAACGGACGACTGACGGTGAGAGCCGCGCCCTCCACACAGGGGGCACTGCTGCTACCCGCGGCTGTGTCCAGTTCACTGAGTGACACTGGTATATGGCAGGACGGTGAGCCGCGTCATCCACACAGGGCACTGCTGCCACCTGCGGCTGTGGCCAGTCCACTCCGGAACATGGCTGCTGGCGCTCCAGCCGTGGAACTTTCGTTTCATCTTTTCTGTATTAGCCAGTCAATATCTCAAAATGAGTTTTGCATATGGGTTCGGGGTGGGAAATTCACGTCTCAGTACAAGTGTTTTGTTTGAAAATTTAAGAAAATTTATGCACGGTGCTCCCTGTAAGAGATGTTGCCATTTGCATGCTGAACGTTTAAATTTTTCCTCTCAGTAATCAATAATTGTTGGAATGGCACAGATAATGACGTTCCGAGTGCTAAGTTCATTTTATCTTGCGTAGTCTGAGCTCCTTTAATGACTTATGCCGGGACTCGAAATTACTGCAAGATCGGAGACTTTAACATTCTACACTAGTCACGGTGCATGGTTGTCTTACCAGGCGAGAGCTATTCAGAATTATTGTAAAAGACGTGGTGCTTAAACACTTGAGCCTGCAAGGACTTAAGGCTCCCCAAATATATGCTCTAAAGGCCTGCGAACCTAGGTTAGGAGTCTTGCTTGATTTATTATTGGGGGGTTGGGGTATGTCGTGTAGTCAGGTAGTGTAGCTTTGGATCTAGATGAAGAATCCGAACGATCCGGGAGCCATTTCTGATCCCAACTCAACGACGTCGCATTTTGTGTACCCAAGGTTTATTTGAAAGATTTCCGAACTGAGCCGAATACTACATACTATAACGGATATTTCTATGTACTCGCCGTAAATACCGTCAGGCCGCTCAACGTCATAGATAAATAAGGATTCCAAGCGTGCATTATCGGGCCATTTCGGTGGGGGACATCCCAAGAAACACTCCTATACGGCGGCCCTAAAATGTCAATACCACCCAACAAACAGCACAAACCAGCGTCACATAATGTTTTCTTAATTAATTAAATGATCCGCCCAAAAAACCACGGATGAGGGTCAACAAATAGAAAAAACAACCAGGAACGGGAAAAATTCACCAAAGGAGACATCATCACGAAGTTTTAAAAACTGTTCAAAAAAACGAGTCCACAAACGTTGTGGACTTGATCCTCATGTTAAGACAAGAGCCCATACAATACGGGCAGGGAAATATAATGTTAGATATTCAAGAGCGTGGAAAATCTTTCAGCCATGGTGTACTTGATCCCCTCCACAGGGGATCATGTTCGGACGTGTCAAGAAAATACGTCCTTCCCCTGGGAAGGACTTGTTATCGGTGTTCTTAAAATTGATAAAATACTCGCGTTCTGATATTAAAAGATATAGTGGAGCATGATACGTTCATTTTGGCTGCATAATGTGCTCATTTTGATGCACCTGGACCATATTCTGTGGCGCAGGCTAGAAGAGGATAAACATAATAATAATGTATATTCACCTTTCGCCCACTATCTTTTCGCCGCTTATTTTCTTCTTCATTCTTGTTGTATTTCGCGTGTTCTTTTGTGAACCACGTCAAGGAAAACACTTGAATACTCTAGTTTGAAGTTTGAAATACTCTGGAAATGCAACTTTTCAGAGGAGAAGTAAAGAAGAAGTTCAGTGAACCCAAAAAAATTAGGACTAGAGATAAAAACAAGCTGTGCACATTACCGAAGGCTGGAAATCAGAATAGCCCCAGGCAAGGTGGAGCAAAAGGGACGGAATTTATGAAATAGAAGACAGAATGAATACGAAGCCGAACGCTGTTGCTACTCGGTATCTGATGGAAAAACGCTGTGAAGTCTGTGCACTTCGCCCTTTAGCTGTGCTACGGCGCCCCTGTGAATGTAGCGGTCTCCATTTCCCTCGGCTGCAGCCCTGTTGCAGTTCTGTTCCGTTTGTTCTTCTCTGTCTGGGTCTGTTGTTTGGCCTTTGGAACCGGGCCGCCAGGTACGGCCCGCAGCGGCGCCTAGTGCCTGCCGGGTGCGAGGCTCGGACTCCAGGCACTCCACCTGATTTATGGCGCTTTCAACGTGTTTTGTTCCACCACAGAACGCACCGGCTATTTGCATCAGAGAGAGGCGTCCTACCTGCCCATGGCGTTCTTGTCGTCACCAAATTTCCTTGGCTGTTGGCTCTATTTTATTCATTATTCGTCGAGTAAGTAAGGTGACACCCACAACAAAGTCTAATTTAAGATCTGACTAAACCTATCTGTTCGGCATGCTATATGGCCCCGGCTGCCGAAGCGCCCTGAAACCCCAACACACACATTATTCGTCGAGTGGTACTAAGCATGTGTGTGATTCAATTTTTAGTGGAAGGTTTATCTTACTTCGGACGGAATTCTCTATAGCCAGTTAGCCACATTTCTTTGGGAAGAGTTTATTAAAGGCACTTTGTGAGACAGGAGCTACATGGCCATGGAAGTTCTGCGCGTTATTAAGCCCAAATAATAATCAGCCATTATCCGTGAAGGTGAGTCGCCTCCTGTGGCTCCGTGGTGGACTGGAAGAGTGTTGGGCGGGATTTTCCGGCTTGCCAACTGCAGACGTAGCCGGCTGTCGCCTGAGCCCTCCGTGTTCGGAGTGATGGTGGACGTGGCGTCAGCCGACCTCAGAACCAGACCAGGGGCTGATTAGCGTTCTCTTGACTGATGCGTTGGCGACGGGGAAACGCAACGCGCTAGCCTGGCATCACGTGCCCTGTGCAATGGCATCATTTCTGGATAGTCCTCACGAAGGCTGGGTAATCCTCTTCGGCTCAGTGGGACGATTCTCGTCCGCGAGAGTTTGTACAGCTGCTTCATACAGGCTTGAAATCCACTTCTTTCCCCTTCCACACGCAGGGTTTTGAACGTTTTGGTGAAAGTTTATGCTTTTCACAATTTGATCTTCCTCAAAATGTCTTCCGTAGCAAGTTGGGCACAAATTAGTTGTGGGGGTGTGCCACAAATCGTTGAGTTATGGCGACCGTCAAATTTTATAGCTGAGGAACACCGAGAATCGAGAATGTGTGTGGGCGTTTATAGAGAGATCACTGTCGGTAAATGTCACCGGCTCTCGGCTGCGGTTGTCTGTCTGGGAGAACGAGGCTAAGCTTCACTGCTAGGTGCCTGAGCCCACGCCTAAGTAGGCCAGCTCGTCGATATCCTGGACACCCGAGAGTGCTGTGGGAGCTGTTTCCAGCGCTGCCGATGACACCTCTCTCCGTGTCCATCGCCGCGCGGTGCGTGCACGCCAGGGCGGCGAGGCGCGCTGACGCCGGGATCGGCGGCGGCGGCCGGACGCCGGTTCCGGGGGCCCGCCACTTTCCCTGCACCTCCTGGCTGGCTGCGGCCAGCCGACCTCACCACGAACTAGGTGAGCTCATTGCGTCCCAGATAGACGTGCTGAGCTGGCCCCATTGCGCGCTGGCCGGCCGGCCGCATGCCGGCAATGGGTACCCGTTAGTTACTGGCGGCGGCGCACTGGGCCGAGCCCGGGGGCCGTCGGCCGCACCATCTGGTCGCGCGCGTGCCGATGAAACGCTGCCAGACGCGGCGGCTCCCCGCGGCTGCCGACTGTCGCCGCCGCCCGGCCGGTTACCTGCGCCCCCACCAACGGACCAGCTTCAGCCGCGCATCTCCGGCGCTGGATGATATACGTCCTGCCGGCACCAGTGGCCGGGCGCGGGTCGGTCGGTGTTTTTGTTGCTATCAATGTTGAGTACCTTGCGCTGTTTCCGAGTATCATGGCCGCACACACATGCCTGAGGCCATCGGACGGCGATAGCCCTGTGTTCTCTATTGAGAGGTGTAGGAACTTTCTACTGCGCTGGAGTTGAAACAGCGCTGCGATCGTGATGCAGGGCGGTGACGCGGCCATTTTACGCTGGCTGCGTCCGCTCTGCGGCGACCTGCCGCCCAGACGCTGCACAGCCATTAACCCTCCAGCAGAAAGTGGCCCATTATTGCTGGTAACGCGATAAGTCGCGGGCAATAAACCCCGAACCGTAATTGGATGCAGTTTAAACAGCTTGAGGTGGCACTGACGTATTGCACATGTCGGCTGCATCCCTGCTTTTTTCTGTTCAGTACTTGTTTCGCTTTTTAGAGGTGTTAAAGAGGGGAGGTATCGTGTGTAATCGTCGCGTATCTCACTGAAGTACCCTATCACTTGAACATGATTTAAACCAAGTGAACTTCTCAGGTGTCCCCCGTGCTCCTGCGGTATGGTGGCCGTGCCCACCTCTCCCGAGGCTGCCTGCTCCGGTGCCGCCTAGTGACGGTATGCCCCGGCCGGCAGGTGGGTGCAGCGGCCCTGCCGGCCTCCTCGGACGCCGTCAACCCCGACGGGAGCGACACCGCCGACGTGGCTGCGCTGCGGGCCCAGCTGACCGCTGCCGAGCGGGAGGTCACGCGGCTGCGCCAGCTCTGCCGGGAGAAGGAGGCTGAGGCCGAGCGGTGCCGACGCCTGCTGGCGGCGGCCTCCGGCGGCCAGTCGGCGGCGTCCCTCTGACCTCCGCCGGTCCTGCCGCAGCCTCCCAGCCGCTACCGTACCTGATGTCACCCCGCCCGGCCGGGCGCTGGCCTGTTTATGTGAGGACCGCATAAGGCGCCACCCGAGCGTTGCAGTGTGACTCATGCTCTCATTCTGTTCAGATGTATGCCTGGCGACCATCCTTTGCACACCATTGTCGGAGTAATGGTGCATTTGCAAATGTCTTACCATATGTGAATAAACATTGTGAATAAGCATCGCGAATAGACATTGTACATACACATTGTGAATAGGCATCAAGCGAAATACATTCAATCATGGAGAAAGCAAGTTTTTGCTCGCTATCCTTTTCGGAACCACATGTGACGCGAAGGAACTCGATCGTCTGTTGGGTGCGCCAGTGCATCGCTCAGCACGTGATAACTAGCCATCAGGAAATTTGGATAGCATTCCGGTCGATAGCAAACCCCACAGTCGCAGTTAAATGTGATTAAAAAAATAGTCCTCCTGACGTTGTCCCACCGTAAAAACATTGTCCTGACTATGCGGTTTCCGCGCTTAGTCTCAAGAGGTCGCTGTCGAAACGCCAACAAGTGATGGTGCATCTAAAGCTGCGTTGGTGTGAAAAATTGTAGAATATGTGGTCGGTGGGGGCTGCCGAAGTCGCCGTGTCAGAAATGAGTAGCTCTCACGGCGCCTGGTTGTGTTGTGCGGAGTGAAACTGCTCAGGGGGGCTCTGAGCGCGCTAATGAGCTGCGCGACCTTCGCATGACCAGTCGCCGTTCCTTCTATGCACGCGGAAGACAAAGCACGCTGCGTCCGCTGAGGCTTGGTGACAGATTAGGCTACCAGTCAGAAATCCAGACGATTGCAGATGACACCCGGGAGTGGTAGTTTTCCATCTCCGAGGGCGACGTGGGCTCGCTGGGCGTCGCTGGGCGTTATACATGGCTGTAGTTCATCTGAGCTGCGCGTTATGTTTTGGTGTTACTCGTTGCTAGCTCCTTTGGCTTATATTTTGTAGCATGCCCGAAGACTTAGGGTCTATATTTTACTTTTCCTTTGTCGTATTTGTTCATTACGGCTACTTTCTCGAACCCAGTTTCCATGTGAGAAACTCTAACCTATTTAAATTTGATGCAAGGATAGGCATGGGGATATCTGGGAAACTAGTGCGGCAATCCAATGCCCGTTTGAGCGGTTCAACACCTTCCTAAATATCGCCGTGGTTTTATGCCTCTTGTATCTTGATAATCATTTTTGAAATGATAGTCTGTTTATGAGTACATATCTAGTAAGTTTGGATGAAATGTCGACCAATCCAGTCGATCACTGGCCGAATTCAGGGAGATTGCAGTCCCTTTGTGAAATTTAGGTCTGATTGAGGTACCGTGTATACCTCATTGAGTAAAAAAAATCAAACTCGCGACTGGTGTGTCGGTTCTAAAATAATTGCCTCGTGTTTTATTGTAGGTGTGATATTAAACAATGACGAAAACTAGCAGTTATAAACGAGTTGTGCGAGCAAAATTCCGAGCAGACGTCACAAAATAACATTTTTGAGCACTGTCTAGAAATTGTATCAGTTGTGACATTCACCATCACTCATCGAATGTTGTACATGTCATTTCTCTATGCGAAAATGCTCGTAAGAGACAGGCACAGTAGAGAGAGGAGAGAGAGAGAGAGAGAGAGAGAGAGAGAGAGAGAGAGAGAGAGAGAGAGAGAGAGAGAGAGAGAGAGAGAGAGAGAGAGAGAGAGAGAGAGAGAGAGAGAGAGAGAGAGAGAGAGAGAGAGAGAGAGAGAGAGAGAGAGAGAGAGAGAGAGAGAGAGAGAGAGAGAGAGAGAGAGAGCGTTCATTTCCAAACAAATTACAAGCTTTCTCCACGTCATACCCCGTAGTCGAACACACATAGCTTGCCATTTTTTTGTTCACGTTTTTCACTCTTGGAAATATTTTCCCGGATCCCCCACCTCCACACACCACTGTCGTCGCGGGAACGTCTGCAAAATGGGACCCTTTGCTGACCATTTTGCCTGTAAACTGGAGGCCAAAAATGGTCCCCAGTGTCATTCTGTCTTCAGTCCCTAGCCAAGAAAACCACTGAGGCAGCATCCCTACTCTCCCAACGTGAAAACTCACATATCTCCAGCCCAGGTGTCACTGAAAGACCTATTTTTAGATAGCAAAATGTCAGGGCCGACGGAGCTGCGCAGGAATCCCCCAAATCATTCCAGGTGCGCATGGAGCACTAGAGAGGGTTGATAGGTGTCATGCTCTAGGCTCCGGGGGCTACTCCAAAGTGAACTCGTAGTCTGCAGTATGTATCGCAATTGCTTGTGACGCCAGTCCCGGAACTCTTCGTTAAGGCCTCGTTACTTACAATGCCACGCCTAGTGCCATCACCTGACTCAATGGGATTCCCGCCAGGTCCTGCTCCCATCTCCAGGCAGCAGCGCGGCTAAGCGCGTGCTGTCCCGTTCTGTTGCCCCATCCACCTCCTGCGAGAGCGGGCCGCGCCTCCGCCGCCTCCCTGAGCACTCCGCTCCTAGGTAAGAGCTTGGCGCCTCATCGAAGGTCGCTGCTAAAAAGACAAACAAATGGCTTCATGAAGTACATTCCTCTTAAAAGCGCCAAGCTACAAGTTTTCCGAGTTTCTGATAAATTTTGATGCCACCCTGCTCCCTGAGTAAATAGCTCGAGGAAGTCCTCGCCGTTTGTACGAAATTTATTCTTTTACCTCTAAGAAACATATACGTAAAAATTGTTGTAGTGGTACCAGTGAAGATTGACCGAAAAGCCTCGGTGTTTTTGGTTTACCCGAAATCTTGATGCAATTAAAATTCAAACTGGTAAGATCGTGTCAGGATGCTCTGGTTGTACGGAGGAGGGCAGTGTGTTTGCGCGAGCGCAGAAGTGGCCTCCACACCTAGTTAGCTGCTCCGCCAGACATGATATGGGCCGGTCGTGATCCATTTGTTACACTGCTGGCAGACCGTGCTGCCGCGGTGAATGCACGAGGAACCGCAGCCACACGCCATCTCACCATACCGACTCCGTCCCCAAACGCGCTCTCAAACAACAATGCACCTCAAACGGTGCGCTGGATTCCTCAACGAGCCGCTGTCTCTTCCGCCCAGGGTGTGCGGTTGGGCAGAAGAAATTGACAGATCGTAACTTAAACATTCTCTCCAGGAAATGAAGGCGAGTGATGGTGCGCCGGCGGCGGTGCCGTTGCAGGCTGGACCATCAGTGAAGTAGGCTCCCTGCCGCCTGCCCGTGTCCGCTGTGACCGAGTAACCCACTGCCGGCGGCGCCGCCGTAACGAGCCACCCGGCCGCTACATAACAGTGCCCACCTGACCCCTGCAATGATGGTGCATATGTGAATGGCCCGTCTGCGCCCTCACCACATAATTAGGTGAAGTGACCGCTCAACCGCATTCTCCGGCGCGCGCGCCGAGAAGGAAGTTAGAGGTGTTGAGACGGGGTAAGGATGAAGGGCGCAGGACAGCTGGCACCTGCGTCCGCGCTTCTTGTATCGGTATTTCAGGGTCTTTACTTCACATTTGGAGTATGGGGAAGTGAAGCCACAACGCGGTCGCCATAGTTTCAGTTTGCCTGAGCCAACAATGCCAGCCAATACATGTATTATGTGTTCCGGGTTTTGCGTGCGGATACCACGAACGCGCCTCGGTGGAACCATTTCCCGATGGCAAGCAAGATTACCACGAAGATCAGCAACTTTACCTCTAGGCTTCTTTCTAGCGAGTCATGATTCTTCGGAGATACATTAAGTAAAGCCGGATGATGCCACCTGACTTAAAAGGATGCAATCCATTTACATCCGCGTAGATTGTTGATTGTCTGGGCCGTAGTGAAAATGGGACCAATGTAGCGCTCCACACCCGGTCGGTACCGAGCCAACTGTCGCCAGCTGGTGACTGTGCTAGCGCCGAGACAGATAGAAATAACACTCAGGAACCAAGTCATATTCAAACCGGGTCGGATTTAGGCATGCTAGCTATTTACCTGGAAGAAGTTTCACGTGTTAAAGCCACGGAGCGGAGATGGCGTGACCTTCATTCCAAGCTGGCGCGGTCCCGGTGTAGCTCGGTGGGTAGAATGTTGGGCTGTGGCCGGCTGGTCGTAATTCGTGCAGTGACAGTGCACGATACCCCTTAGACGGCTCTCGGTACTTTCCGAGCTGGGCTGGCAGCTGATTTCTGAGAGGGTAACCCGAGACTTGTCGGTCGCTTAGCAATGGCGTTCAAATGTACCAGTCATTGCGACAGTGGCTTGCTCGTATGATGAGAACGGGGTCTCTGAAGCAAGCTCATTTAGACCTTTGCTGGGACACATCCCAAAAACTAAACCTGCAACAATTATAATTCCGTAAATCTAGAATGTTTTGTCTGTTTTATACAGAATGACGTGACCTGTCATTGGGTACGCAAACCTGTTGCTCATCAAACCGTAATACATGATAAAATAAAGGATAAACAAAACAATTTACGCTCTGAGCATACAGATGCATGCGCTGGGTGCTGAAATGTCTCAGCGATGTAGACCGGTCTAATGAAGTGGTGACTATGTGCATTATTCTGCTGTGATGAAGATCATATTGGATTCCTCGGACTTGGAGTGCGAAATGACATCGGTATTTCCGCATGATTTTGAAGCGCCATCGTCTTCAGTCCTGCTTGCCTGTCGGCTTCCGTCAGTGATTTTGCTTTGATGGACCTGATTTCACCCGCCCCCGGTTAACAGTCAGAGCCCCCGTCAGGACGTGTGATATAGCGCTGCACTTTCCTTCGCTCGGATCTGAAAATGCGAAAGTTTTGTTTTTTACGGGAAAACATGAGAAGTCGACTAGCTTTTCTACCTGCTAATAGTATCGCTATATAGCCTTGGTAGCCAAGGCGCTCTAAAACAACAATATACGCATTCAATGATTTAGCTCTGCGAGTCTTGCAAAAAAGGAATGCATGAGCATGAGTCATGGGCACCGGCAAAAATTTGCTACCTGGAAATGCCGACAGCGAAACCTGGTAAGGTGTTCCTTCCTTCGACTAAGCCATCCATGATTGATTTTCTGGACCCCCGGTATTTCCAACCAAAAAAAAAACGCAGTAAAGTTGACCTTATCCAAACGCCGAAGACCCCACGCTATGTAAGGCCTTCGAGCCATGCATTCCTGGAAAATTCAGAAATATTTTAGTAACATGGAAAACTCATCGGTGGCGCAGTAGAAACTTAAGATAATGCAAAATCACATTTCAAGCGTGCCGCTCTTATCAATCGTTGGACACATAAATTGCTTAATCCCCATTGACTATAAGGCAAAATAAAATGGGATGAATACACTTCTGTTCCACTTCAACTTACTGAAGGATACCTATTTTCTTGAGTGGGGAAGCGAAACTTTCTGGACATTTGTATTGCATTCTCTAACTCTTGAGGCATTTGAATGGTGAGCCGAAGAGGCCTACATCTGAAGTGTTTGAGTGAGACGGATGGGATTTCGTATGCATATTTATATAATTTAGTACTCCTGTCTTTTTCTAATCCCAAGTATGGAACGACCCATTCCTCTGGCTTTGTGGGGCAACCAGAAATATACTGCATGGTGCCAAAACAGCAGTGGTCGCAGCTGCAAGCCTTGGCTGGTCCGAGCGGCCATAATGGCGAGGTTTGAGGAGAATATTGACCACTTCGGGAGCCGTGCTTCACGGCCCAGGCTCAGAAGTTTTCAGAATACCGTCAAGCTGCAGAGAATTGAATTATTTAAATTAGTGCCATGGGTACATGTGGATGAAACCTAGCCGCGTGCTTGAACTGCAGGTGCTTTCTCAGATGTGATGTCTGATCTTAAGAGTGCATCCCAGGTTGATGATCGTAGCGAGACACGATGACTCCATTTCAGCGGCTCTGAACATGAGAAGCCAGTTTGGATCAATTCCACACCCAGCCTCACCAGCTGTCTGCGCCACTATTGGGTGGCTGACCTGCCTGTGCTGGACACGGAACAGGGGTGTGAGTTTATACCCCTGGGGGTGCCCGGGCACCCCGAACGAAACGCTGAGTTCATGTTTAGAAATGTTATAAATAAAAATTTTTAAATCCTAAAAATACAAAATATTTAAATTAACTTTAATATAATCGTTAAGTTTTGATAAATTTAGATTGAATTAAAACTTACGTACGTATGCTTAGATGTTTTTATACTGGCAATATAGTGTATGGATGCAAACATAATCCTAAAATCCTTGAGCCGTGCAGTGGTTTTTTCTGCGTCCGGGCCTTCGTTGAAAGGCTGGAACCGAACACAGCTCAGGGATTTTTCCAACTTTGATTTCTGGGATGTTCACCAAGGTCATTGGCTTTATGCATAAGCGAAAACAAGTCGGTAAAGGTATTTGCGGAGCCCCTGTATCATGATTAAATTTTCGACTGTTCTTTCCATAGCTACTTGCAGATGTGACTTCACTTTTCCTCGAATTCATTTGACCCGACCAGTAGCCATTCCTGTTGACTCGATCATTAGAATAGGACCATTGTGAAGTTAACCACGACCTGTGACCTCAGACAACCTTATACTTTGTGCCCGCACCAGACCGTAAAGATTCTAAGCTGCCCGGAGCACGCTGCAGCGCCTGACATATTTTCGGGACGTAATAAATATGCCACAGACTCTAGTGGGTCACAAGGCGGCCAGTGGCCACTGATTGGGTCATTGAGTATCATCCCCTGCATTGCAGATGCATGTTTAGAACGTTCCTCTGCATGCTTCCCAGGGTGTTTAATCATAATTTATTTTTCCGTCACGGCTTTAGGTGTTTGATCTGTATAAACGAGGCAAGTCTCGGCGTAAAACCGAACAAAGTTTATTATCATGTCCAGTTTTAGCCTATGGCGCAATATAAGTTAAAAGGAAGGGCTAGGTCTTAGAAACTTAAAGTTAGATTTCAAAGGTAATGGCTAGATTTTCTGACGGGACATTAGAAAAAATAACCGCAGCGTGGTGTCATTTGAGAGGAAAGATCCTGGGCCGGGTACTGCATGGTAGAAGTTATATAGTTTGTTTCCTCAATTAATAACAAAATTCGATTGAACATACGGGCTACCTCAATAGTTTATAGAACACTACAAAGCACACCACAATTTGTATGCCCTTGTGTAGAAACGCATGGTGCTTTGGGCTGTTCAGGTTTTGGTTCCAGAGGGGACAGTCCGTTGTCAGTGGCAGATTAATCATTTACTGTGCCCCTTTGACCATGGTGATGCTTATGCTCCGAAAGGTCACCTAGGGTCATTACACTTCAGTCTATAACTTTAATCAGAGCGGTGATACAGCTTTCGTTTAGACTTCATAGTGCTTGTCTTATAACTATAGGTCGACTGATACAGAGTGTAATTTTGGGCTGGGTCAGTTCGTAGATGCGAAGACAAATGTGCCTTAATGGAAGCTCCAACGAAGAATGCGCTGCGAGGACCGCTGCACCGAAACAGCATGCTCGCCAACTTCAGGTCACTTTTCTGACCAGACTGAAATATTTGAAACCCCGCCTGAGGTATGATTAAGAAATAGTGGGACATTCTTTGGAAACTTGAAACCCAGGAGAACCACCTTGCGGTCAATGAAACCCTTTGAAACCACTCAGGTCACCGCGGCAAGTGTACAGACGAGGCTTTTTATGTGATATATATATAAAAATATATACGTAGAAATAAAAAGTCAAGATTCGGGTATTTCGATACCATGTTTTGAACATGATGCTCATTTGCAACTGTGACATGATTTTTGCGCTGTGACGGTACGAAGATATGAGGTGACCTTAAGCTCACGGTAGATCAGGTTATTTTATGCTTACATAGTACCTACTCTCGTACTCAATACTCGGTTCCCGTGGAGAGAGGATTCCAGTCGTTTATAAATCTGGCGCCGCCTTCTGCTCAGAAATGAAAGCCAGAAAGCGACAATTTCCACCTCTGTGAGACTCTGTACATATGTATATGAGGCATATGAGACATATGTCTGATCATCTTCTTTTTCGGACCTGCTGTGACCTTGAGATTTAATCTGAACTGTAAGGTGATGGCCATGGTTCTTATCAATGTGCAATTTTACGCTGCTCCGCCTTTTTCGATCATGCTCCGCAAACTTACGCTGTTTCGGTCTTTTCTATAGCTCCCATGGGAAACCGTTGTAACTTGAGGCCAACCAAGATCGAATTGACTGAAATATTGCGCACTTACACGGAGCCCTGCTAATACCGGGAACTGGAATGCCTGATGAAGATTGCCATGCCATTCATTGCTGCCGAAATGTGGGGGCTAGCGGAGGCCTAGCCACATTTTTTATCTGGAAACCTCCTGGTGTTGGCCATCTGAAAGCTTTGCGAACAGTGTCAGCAGAAAATGCCCGCGAGCGTAATTATGAAAGCAACTTGAATATCACGTATATTCTATGATGTGTCATTCACGTTTAGTCCTCAACATTTGCCCTTATCATGTCCTTTAATTAGAATCGGAAACGAGGTCACAACATGGCGCTTAATATCATGAGTCTGAGAATGCCCCTTGAGACGAAATGTTCGAAGGTGATTTCAACACTCCCTCTTCACTCACACAAGATGTCCGGCAATATGCCCAGG
The DNA here is from genome assembly GCA_034440635.1 of Lepas anatifera. Taxonomy (NCBI): domain Eukaryota; kingdom Metazoa; phylum Arthropoda; class Thecostraca; family Lepadidae; genus Lepas; species Lepas anatifera. The sequence continues at coordinate 29,037 of JAOTON010000950.1, read as the reverse complement.
TAAAACAAAAAAAACTTGCGCTTGTTGATGAAGAAAATCTGACCTTGTAATGCTTCTCCTTGCATTTAGGTAGCGCAAATAGCTACGACCCGGATGGATGGGTGCAGTGGAAAGGAATACAGAATAATTATAATGAATCGGTCCTGGAGTAAAAAAAAACGGTTGTCATTATTCGGATAAGCTGACAGTATGATTAGCTGTTAGTGCGGCCGCCGTCAGTGTGAAATGCTGGGGTGTACATTCCAGTGAGGCAGTTACGCGGCCGCAGACAAGGGCCCGCCGGCGCTCCTGCGTTCGCCAAGCACACGCCGGGAGAGAATGTGAAGCGATTGCGAAGTGAGGCGTCCGGTTGGAGTCGGACCGCAAGTCTGCAGCGGCCGCCGCCGGGCTGTCTCTGCAGCCCGGCCCGTCGCACTTTCGCGCAGGCTGGCCCGCCGCCGTCTCCGTCGACTCCTTCGCCCCCGGCCAAATGGTGCGCGATCTGTACCTAGCGACACGGCACGCCCCGCGCTAATTCGCGCTTCACCCAGCGGGGCCGTTCCCACGTACTTAGCACTGCAGCTGCACTTTGCAAATCCACCCGAAACGAACTTTGCGGGAGGGAGGGAAAATTTGAACGGAATGTGTTAGGTATATTAAAAGGGATTTTGGCGCCTTTATTAACATGGACTTTGGCGCCTTGATGCGAGTACAGACTGTTCAGACTGAAGTATAAATGCTCCAAATGTATTATTTCCGAAGCCACAACCTACGGTACCAGAAACAAAAGCCCTGATTTCTCCCATGGAGATAGTTGACACCAGTTTAAGAAACCATTGATAGGCATGACATTACGAGTGCTGCCGGACGGTGGATTGGTAGGGTCCAGCTAGTTTTGATCAAATTCGGTACATGGGGCAGTCAGTAGGCATTCCTTATTCTAAGCGATTGCTGCATTTATTTTCCGTGGACATTTCAGCAACATTGATAAGGCCGGGGCGTCGCCGCGAGGGACTTATGCCTAGGGCCGCCCCTCTCGAAAGTAGGGGGGGGTTGCCTCGCACTTTTGGCTCAGTAGGGTTATTTAAACGTTTATATGCTCTAAAATTGGTAAAATGATCGAACTTAGGAACAAAAACTGTATTTCTGAGACTAATATGTGTCAGCACCTTCATTTAGTCCAAAACAAAGTACCGTTCTGGAATCGGGCCTAAGGTCTTAATTTTGGCTCTCACGCTGGTAATTCTCAATGGTATTTTGGTATCATCCATGCTATTGTTAGTAATGAAACTCATCATCTCTCCTTTAGAGTGGAAAAAGATTGTCTGCCAATCGATCTGAGCCTTGGGCACTTTTGAGTGGAAGTCGGTACCCGTGGTAAAGACTCCTTAACACGCGCATTGACGGGGAGCGGGTACCCGCCCCCTCCGGTTTTTCGGAGATAGCACAAAAACAGCGGTGCGTAGCGCCGCCGTACTTGACATACCTTTTCTCTCATCATTTTTACAACTTGTGAAAATTTTAAGGTCAGGTCATCTCAGGTCAGGTCACCAGCACAGGTCAAGTGACCTGACCTCAAAAAAAGTTTAAGATAGCATAAGTCGGAGCAGGGTGAACTGATCGAATTGAAACTGATATCACATAATGGGCCCACCGAGTTCTCTAAAATATGTTCCGATATTTTTGATATCGATGACCTTTTACTTGTTCAGCTGTAATGACCTCTCCTTGGAAAACCTTAATTTACATGTTATCCCTATTACGGCATGTTTTGACCTCTAGTGACCTTAAATGTGACCTGACAAAAAATATAGGTCCCAAATATTTTCGATGCAGAAGTAGATGGGCTGCCCAACGCCGCTTACCGTTTTTCGCTACCTAGCGTGGTTCTCGAGACCTTAGGGGGGCTGATACCCCCCTTTCCCCAAGGGGGAAAAGGTACCCCCTCCCCCGTCAAAGCGAGGGTGGCTCAGACCCCCGTCAATGCGCGTGTTAATAGCGCGACATCCTCTTTGGGATGGTTCGGATGCCTATAACGTACTCTGCGTTGCAAATATGCCACTTCTGAAACCAGTTACGCCATTCATTCCCGCCGGCAAAAGAGAGATTCGCTGCTGCGTCCAATCAGCAGTGGTGTAGTGCGCCGGCGCTGCAGCGGAGCGACCCGCGGGCGGCGCCCCGCTGCTCCGGTCAGGAGCGGGCCGCGTCGTCCCGCCTCACCTGGCCCCTGCGCCGCAGTTCGGCGCCGGCGGCGACACCTCCTGGCGCGGCCGCCCCGGCGCCCAGCGTGCAGCGGCGGCCACGGCAGGCTGCGTTTGTTGGTTAGAGAGGCGCCTGCAGTGCAGTCAGCGCTGGGAGACTCCCAGCTGTTGCAGCCGGCTGGCCTGCCGCCGTCGCCGCCGCCGTCGTCTGCTCACTTTCACTTCCGGACGGCGCAACGGTGCTGACGCCGCCTATGGTGAACGATGCCTTGCGCTGTTGTCGATGCCTGATGCTGGGCACCACCTCTTTACATCATGTATGTCGTCAAGTGTCTGTTGAGCTCAATTTGAAAATTTTTCAAATGCACGAGTAGGCCTTTGATCTAGCGCATAATTTTGTGTCATGATTCTCATAAAATGGAAATGCCTATGGGTGACAAACTTCTGAATCTGGTCGTAAGACAGATCTGTGCATTCGCAAAAGCCTTGCAGGTCACTAATTCTAAAGACCTGAAATCAGATGTCACAGACGCTAAGATAAGGCGAAAACAAACAGCCGGAGATAGGACTGGACATTGTCTTTACCGTGCTGAGATGCACAACCGATTGCCAAAAACACTGTGAACAAAGTGTGACGGTAACAGAACAATATTTCCAATTTAGATATGGATTTTTACCAGCCGTTCAGCGTTGCAATCCCCGTCGGATGTCTATGTAGCACGCGCAGCACGTTGGCCCTGGTCGGTAAACGCGGTTGAGGAATATTACCACGAATTGTGCTGCGATGAAGATGGATGGCACGAACCCTTAAACAAATGTTTCCAGGGCTTTCTCTGCTGGCGATGTCGGCACGTTGTGCGTGTACACTCGTGAAGTTTGGACCCCTGGTGCTCGAAATTTGTCTTTGGATTTTGTATTTATTTAATTCATTGCCCACGGGATAAACCCAATAAAAGGCAAAGTAGAGGAGATAAAACAATGGTACTTCGATATAGAGGGCAATCGACATTATATACACATGATAAGAGCACAAATACTGTACAACTGAAGTAAAATACCCAAAAGGGCACACGCGTATAACATGCTAAAATGATAAACAGGAAGAATAAAAATATAAATGCGACAAACCCTTAAAAGTGTTGTGGGAATGACCAAGGACCCTAAAAAGATGATAAAATAGATGACAGTAAAAGCGCTAAAAGACTGTTAGCCTAAAAAGCCAAAGTCCAGAAACTAAAACGTCTAAACCCTAAAAAGCCCAAAAAAGGCTACGTCAAGGTAAAGATAAAGAAAAAAGCGTGGGATGAGGTAAATGCAACGTTTTGGTCTTAGACCGTCGTCAGGCGAGGGGTGCAAGGTGAAGGTGGTTAGAGGCCTGAGGTAAACTTTTTCCAAATACCGAGTGACTGGAGGCCTAAGGTAAACTTTTGGTCGAAGCAAGAAGTGCTGGCTTCCGAAGCAAAAAGTCTTGTCACTATCCCTGGTTGGTGAGTTGGTGGGGTTTTCCACCCCTGGACGTAGACAAGACTCAAGAATCAAGACTCTCTCTCCCCCCCTCCCTCTCTCTCTCTCTCTCAAAATTTTTACTTCCTGGTTGAGATCCCTAGAGGAAGTTTCAGACATTTGGCGGAGCTTAACTCCCTCAAGTGCGTTAGTGCTAAGGAATCAGCCCCAACATTCACAGAAGCTCGGACCGGAGGCCCGTCTGTCAAACACATTATTCTGACGTATACATTAAAGCAGCTCGAGCGTCTTGCCTTCTCAGAAATATTTGTCTCGCAAGAAGGGTGCGGTGGCCCGCCTGGTGCCCCTGTGGCTACAGCCAGTCTCTAAATGACGAATCCTGTAGCCAGCTGGTACCGAAGCCTTTCGACAGCTATGACAATATTGGTCTCTCTGTAGTAATCTGGTTCCTCTGTGTGGGTAGCCTGTCCCTTCAGCCATCGGGGATATTTTTTTGGAAATCGGGGTCCCCTGTGAGCAGCTTCCAGGTCCCCTACTGACCAGCTAGACTCCTCTCGTGGCTAAGGAGGCGAGTTCGCTGTGACCTAAGGTCGTATCCCACCCATCTGCGTATGCAAAACATGATGGTGGTCGTCGGCACGCCTTAAAAATAATGATGGTGGTTAGTTCTTAACCTAAGTCAGCACTCCAAACAAAGTGGATATCTTTGCTCAACTTTGGCGAACTTGATTGCCTGGGGCGAAGCTGGGTGCCCGGATCACCGCGGCTGTCCCCGCTAGTCACACCATGTGAGTGACAATGTATTGGTGAGACGTGCGAGGGGATTAGGTATGTACGTGTGTATGTACTGTACACACATTCATTTATGGTGTTCTGGTGAAGACAACCACTCAAAGCCACTCAGGCACTGCTGTCAGGGGCTCCTTCAAGCGGTGTCCTGACGTTTTGCCTTTTGCGTCACAGAAAACCACGCCTGCGCTTTTTGGCTTACGAAAGTATCATTTTTCTGCTTTAATCACAGTTGAACAAATGTTTTGACCTGTTAATTGCAGAAGATGAGGTTTCAGACGGTGAACAGCTGTTCTGTACAATTTTTCTCGTAAATTCGAAGATTTTCTGCCCCCACTCTACACCAGACCACGTTCCCCTCTCTCACCCCTCTTCGTCAATCACTGTCTGGCAGTGGGCGAGCGGGGTCGGTCTCAGTGCTGGCGTGCACCTACGGCCGGGACATTAGATGGGGACGCGGACCAAATAAGCAACATCCGGGTAGGCTGAGTGTCGGCCACGCTCGGCTGCCGCCCGTTTGTGCCACCTCCTGATTATGTGGGTGCCGCGCGGTGCTCACAGGATCTCACCCTCGGCGCCGCCGGGCAGCTTCTCATGTCGGCCCTGACATCTGGCATCGATCTGATTCAATGCCTTCTGACGACGCTCTACCGAAGCTGGTCCGATTGAAAATGTTTTCCAAGCATAGCATATGTTTTGAAGTTCTTGCCTTTCTTTGGTGAGGTCTGACAGATTGATGTTAACGCTTGTCAAATTATGTCCATTACACCATGTGTTTGCATAGGAGCTACCCAGGGGGCGCTTGACGTAAATAAATTTGGTGAGCGGACGTCTGCACCCAAGTGGGTTACGTTACGATCGAGATACGTTATAAAGGATCATAGACAATCCCCTCGCCTCAGATAAGAGTTTTACCATGCCACAATTCCCAGCGTCCAACAATTCAGCGCCCAATGGACCTCAGCACTATTCAGCATCGCTCGAACAAAACTGGCCGCGCCACGTGATTTACTGGAAATGCTTGACTGTTATACCCTTGACTGTTATAAAGTGTGATAGCAATGCATCCAGGATTGCGTAAAAGTCTTACTCTCCTAGAGAGCGTGACACGCTCCCCGCGCGTTACGCCATAATCAGTGGATGGACACCGGTGGGCCCAACGGAGCGTCGAGCCCAGTTCTGAGGACTGCGATTGATGAATGGGGAGCGCGTCCGCCCTGGCAATGGCCTGAGGGGCTGGATGTTGATTCGAGTGAAATCGCCGAAAGCTTGCCTAGGTAGGGCACCCAAGATGCCAAGTGTGTGGATCCTGAGTGATGTTCTGATGAGCCTCGTTAAGTGCTAGTCGAGGGCTCTAAGTTTTAAAATACTTTAATATTACATGATCAAAAATCGTATACGATTAGCCTAGAATTCCTTCATTAAATAGTTGTGGAGCCCTTAAGGGGCTCAGACTCACCCGGATGGGATTGATTCATTTAGATCCGGATGGCAGTAGGATTAACCCACTTGGTAAGGGGCCTGGCGCCGTGCATCTTCGGGCTCGTTTTCACCTAGTGCGCTGGATGATTTAGGGCTTTCTGCCGCCCGTGATGGTGAAAGACAGCGGCAGCTGGTGCTGACGACTGTGCTGGCTGCTCATCTCACTGTTCTCAAGCGATTACCTATTGCGAACTGTCCAATTTTACCATACGTTGCCAAACTAGACATCTCGCATTTAGCCTACAGCTGAGCGCTTAATAACCCGGTCATGCTCGGGTGAAGTAGTAGTCGCTCTCGCTAGAGCCCCAGGACTTTTTTTTTTAAAGTCGCCACAGCTTCTGCTGGGAGTATATTTGACGAGCAAACACAATCAAACAAGCAAGAAAGAAAAGACAAAGATGCAAATAATCCCACACATCCAGAGACCCGCACGCGCCCAACGCTTAGCTGTTTATGTGCCTCTCACCCATTCCTTCGCGTACACATATACACTGCTCCCCCCATGCACAGAAACATAGGTATTACGCGCCCCCCTGACAAACACATTCGCTAATACCGTGCTGTCTTCACATAAGCAGGGACCAGCAATTCTCCAGCTAGGCATGCCAATTTGGCTGAGCAGCAGACTGTCATGTCAGCGAGCCAATCACACCGCTCGCAGCAGACGTGGCCTCTCAGTTAGTGTGTATCGCACCGCTCTACAATCGAGCCCCAGTGTAAACACAATTTTAAAAGCAATTTTGAAGCTGTGTGTGTGTGTGTAAATATACCCCGGTGGAAACCGCGGCGACAACAACAACAACACCGCTATTACATTGCTTGACAGCCTGTCGGATACACCATATCGTGACCAAAATATAATGTAAAGTTGTGGCGAGCTTTTGGGCTCCAATAGGAAAACATGGAGGTAACAAAGTCTTTCAAAATGTAGTGAGCATTAGCAGGTGGACTTGATAAGACATATTTTGATTCTCGCGCCTACCTATTGCTGTATAATGTCTTTGCTGCCGTCCAAAACCACATCAAGCGTTTCTTATGACCGATGCACCACAGGTCATATCCCAGCCAAGCATTTGACAGAAAGTAGGATGGCTTCATAATATAATGTTTGCTCCTATAATTAATTTGGTTCCTTTTTGTTTGTTCTATCGGAAATAAAAGTACAGCATAAGAGGCGAGCCACGACTGTAGGTAACTCACTTTGTGTCGTTCCAGTGATTGGCCTGGGAATCATATCAATAAAGAGATCCCCGAGTACAACAATCTGTAGTGATCACACTTTAACATCGATAACATGGGGTCAGGTAATGGTTAATGATGACCTGATGAACTGTTGAATGGATGTAAATGCTGAAAACGAAATGAAAGTACGGCGGTGTTAATGTCGGCATAAAGATAACGCATATCATTCGAACCGTAGTGACAAGCCAAAAGCGATGACGTCCAAATAAACGATTTGTCTTTATTCTCTGCAAAGGCGTCGAAGCTTACCAGTTTTCCCATATATTTTTGTGGAGAGTTCACGGCCCTGATCTGGCTCCAGACAATCGATAAAAGCTTGTATCCACAAATTGTTAAACTCGGTAATCTTATTCTGGATGTGAATACCCGATTGATCGATTAAGTGTGCCCTTACTACTGCATTTATGAGTATATTTTAGGTTAGGTCACTTGACCTAGACTAGTGACCTGACCTTATCTTACTTTGATCTAAAATATTGTCAGAAAATTAAACCATATCAAACAACAGCCATACCAAGTGTGATGGCGCTGCGGGCCACCGTTTGCTTTTGTTTTGCTATCTGTGAAAACCCTCACGAGTGTAAGTGGGTGGGTACCCGCTGCTCACACCGGCGCATGTTCAGTAAGACAGTCCTTGAAGGTGGCCTCAGTACTTGACGGTACCAATATAGCTTAGCGTGAAATATTTTGCCTTCGGTTTTAGCTGAGCAGACTTACCTTATAACAGCGAAGTTCCAAAATTGTCACATCACTATGTGAATACATATATAATAAGTGAAATACCTTATTGTCAATTTCTTGTGCTCACGAGCAGGACAAGGAATGGAACCTATTTTTAATATCGAAGGTTTTCCATATTATGCTCTGAAAGTTAAGAAAATGATTTTTGACAATGACGGTTTTTCACTTTTTGACCTTCCAGAGTTGAAACGTTAGCCCAATTCCTAATATGACAAGTTTGGGTTGAAAGCGACAATACATGAAACAATAAACACGTTCTTTAGCCGCAAATTCCATCGTTTCTTATAAAGCTTTTAAAACTGAGTTTCAAATTAATGTTCCAAAAAATTGGCGCCTTTCACTGAGCTGAATTAATGCTTACCAGCGATGTGTTGTGCGCGGAATTCGGTGGTTGTTTGCTGGCGCGGCCACCGCTAGTCTTTGACATAGCAACGTTTCGCCGCAAGCCAGTTTCCAGGCGGGTGTGCTGGGTGTGCGGGCATTACCCGTGAGCTCGGCACCCATGGTACTTATTTTGCACGCCTTGCACCGAGGGAATATGAATTGGACGGGCTTTGAGTTTGGATAACTTTGATTTGTCAGTTAGTGTTTGTCTCAAGTTGTTCACCCCCTGGGATTTTGGTCTGGCTACGGACTTGTTTTGCCGCGGCGGGAGCGTCGTTAAATATACCCAAATAAGCAGTGCGCGGACCGTTCGGAACCATTTTTAGTCTGCAGTAAGCAGGGGCGGATCCAGAAATTGCTCAAGGAGGGGGCGAACCCTGACTGGGGCCAGGCCTCCTTGAAGGGGACCCAGAAGAGGTTTTGGGGCCCGACCGTGCAATGTGTAAATTTCATAGAAACGTACATACACATGAAAACATGTCGGTGAGAAAAAGTTAAGTACCGTTTTGGGGGTAAAAATTCCGAAAACTCCAAACGCCCACAGAACTATGAACTGACCCTAAAATCCCTGAGGTCCGTTCAACATTTGATTGGATATCCCCAAATCCAGGGACTGGCCAAATTTCGAGTAGAATCACTGATCGGGACCGTCTCAGATCGCATACAATATTCTGAGGCCTGCTTGAATTAAGAGTTTAAGATATTATGCCTACTACTCCCAAGCAGGGACGGATGTTGCAGCCACAGAGGGCCGAGACCAAAGGAGTCCCGCAAGCAAGGCAGGGGGCCCGACTGTAGTCACAATATGTCTGAGATTATCGTGAGGGGCCCGGTCGTGGACACACAGGTCACAAGTGAACCACAGGGGCCCCCGGACTCATTTTAGGAGGCCCGGGTGGAATACAAGGAAATTATCTGCAACTGCTGAGAGCAGGGGCCGGGCTTCGGCATCAGTGGCCCCAGAATAATTCTGAGGGGCCCGGTCGCAGACTCAGCGGTTTCAAGTGGACTGCAAGGGTCCCGGAAGAATGTCAGGGTGCCCGGATGGCCACAGGAGGCCCTGTGCTCAAAGAGCCGGGCAGGCATTCAGTCTTTTTCGATAACGTTTTCACGTCCTTGCCTATGCTGGAAGAGCTTGCTGATGAGGGGTTCAAGGCAGCTAGAACGGTCAGAAAAGGAAGGACGTCAAAGTGTCCTCTAAAAGACCAGAAGGGGATGAAAAGACAAGAGCGAGGCAGGTATGACTATCGCTCCAACGATCGCGTCGTCGTCTGTCGCTGGAAAGACAGCAACGTAGTCACATGCGCTTTCAACAGCTTCGGTGTGTCACAAGAGGCACAGGTCAACAGATACTCAAGGACGACGGGAGCAGAGGTACCTGCAACAACCACTCCTCCGCCGGTACAACAACGAAATGGCAGGAGTGGACAGTCTGGAAAGGTATCTCCTCATACCGGCCCAGGCTGCGTAGTAAGAAATTGTGTTGGAGCCTCTTCACCTATGCGCTAACATCGCTGTCGCCGGAGGGTACCTCCTGCATAAGGAGCTGCACAAGGACACCAAGCTCGAGGTCGCCCACATCAACTTCCACCGTGATCAACTTCCACTCTGACACTGCTCCACAGGGGCACTCTGATGACGTCGCCGAAGCCAGGACCGAAGTCTCTTCCTGCCAATGCCAGCTCGGAAGGTGAACCACGCACTCGTGTCCACGTCACAAGGACGATGTGCCGTGTGCAAGAAGAATGCCACAAAGAAGTGTCTGATATGTGACCAAAGTCTTGATGTGCCATGTTTCGGTGCATAACACGGCATCAAAGCGACTGAGTAGGTAGTAGCGTCAAGTGACTGAGGTAAGTGAGGCGATACATCAGCAGCATCCGTGTCGGCTGTTGATCCGCGTTTCCAACCACGGCATTAGCAGCAGGCAGTGATTGTTTGATGTCAGTTGACAGATGGCTGAAAGACAGTTCCTGTCAAGTGTTCATTGTTCAGTGGTACAAACTATGTGCACCTATTGTAACACAGTTTCTTTGTCCAAAATTTGTCTATACGCTGACGGAAAGCAGACCGTCGGATGAGCGGAAACTTAAAATGAGTTGAAAACCGGAAACATGGGACGAGAGGACATATTTATGTTATGATTTAACAACTTTGGTCAGAATTGTTTGTAGGATCAAGTTAATGCCTAATGTCTACTTGATAACTACAATCGCTATAGCAATAGACACGATATATTAAGCACAACCAGTCCTCCAAGAAGGACCGTTGTGACCTACTAGGCTTGGAACCGGTCAGACCAGAAGTTGAACAATCCGGTACCTTAAGGCGCCAATGTTCCATTTTTGGAAGACAAGAAAAACTGTCAAAAATATATTAGTCGAATTTTGAGGACAGGCATAATCTGGAGCCATTCAACAGCAACTAGCCAGATTTGCAGACGCATGCCATGCCGGGAAGGTAATCCGACATCTAAACGGTTAAAGGTAATTTGGCCTGACGCTGCAACTTAACACAGCATACCTTATTACTGCTATAAATTACAAAATGACTATGCAATCGGCTCATGCTTCTAGCATGTGTACGTCGTCCATGAATATTTCTATTCCCGAACTTGATATCTTAAATGCTTACCTCTTCGTAAGCTTGTTCCTTTAATTCACTGGCATTAGAAATCGTGTTTAAACCACCCCATCCGAGCAAGAACACGTGCTCCGGGGTCAGAGTTCAGGACATCCACCGCGAGAAACGCCCTGGGGCGCCTGGCGACTGAGAGTGGGGAAGGGACGGGAAAACGGAGGCGCTGCTCATGTGCAGATGTCTGTACAAAATTACAGTGACGTCTAAACCGGTGAACACGTCACATTAGTGTTGAAAGTTGACATTTTTGTCGTCTCTTTCCATGCTTGGGGTGAATAAGCATGAAATTTTAGAGAATTTATTATACAAATACCGAAATAGGAAAGAGACGGAAAAGTTTTTCCGACAAAAGTGAAAATGATGCAGAATGCGAGGATTCATGCGTTTCCAAGCAGATAGGGATGTGCGATTAGTAATAAAACTAGACATTACAGGACCAGTATTACTTGGGCGATGACAAGAACATATTTCAGTATATTGTTTCCAAGCATATAATGCGAAGCGTGTCGGTCCTCTTCGAAATATTCTTACAGATACCGAAAATCCTAAGATTACTTTAGAGACCCTAGGCTCCAAAGGCTAGAACGGTGTACATATTTTTGAAATGTGCTGTTGAATTCTCGCCCTACAATATTTTCAGCAATAATTGGCGGAGGTCTTATTTTGTCGGAGAGTCATAAACGTATTTAAGAAGTAGGATAGGGTTATGTTTCTGTCATGGCTCACTGTATCATGCGGTGAAACACCATCGCTCGGCGGGAAATCATATAATGACCTCCCGCCAGTGGTTTGACCTCCAGAGGTCACCTCGTGACCTAATATGACCTTAGGTCATGAAAGGTCAGAAAGTGACCTTTCCGTATAACGAATGAATGCCAATGACAAGACATACACGATGGTGTTTGATTCAGCGCTCTAGCTTAATTAGGTCAAAAGTTATTGTCTAAATATTGTTTTTGACCCTGGTGACCTTGGATGACCTTGGAGAGGTCAAAGTGCAAATATGGCCCTGGGATCTGTAAAAGTGTGTCCAAGAACGCTTTTCTGAGCAAGCCGAGCATTTGCAATCGTTTTTGTAACTTTTAGACCATAAGACAGCTTTTCCCCATGCTTTTTCAATGGGAGAGATCACCTCTTGACCTGATCTCAGGTCACGAAATCGAAAAAATCCCGGATATACATCTTGTAGAACCTGGAGTGTTCATGAAGTGTAGAAAATTTCAAATTGATAGACTTAGAAATGTAGCTCTAATAGAGCTCAAAACTATAAGTGAGGTGACCTTGGTTGACCTCGCCTGGTGACCTGACATTGGGTGACCCGGGGTAAAAATTTCAGGGATGGTGGCAAAATGATGAGATGAGAAGTAGAGCTCTCAACCGTGATGCTGCGCCACGTCGTTTTTCTACTATCTCGAAAAAAACCTTAGGGGGCCATCAATGGCCCGCGGTGGGGCGAGGGTTAAAGGGAATGTGCCACCTTTATAACCTGACTTTATCTGAGATAAACAAGTTGTGAAGTATGCCGGAAAACCCGGTTTCAATGTATAATTTTTCTTGAAGCTCGAAGTTTCCGTAGATAAAAGCTAACACCTACCTGAAATGTACCCCTCAATGTACCCTAAGCAGCAGGCCACAGCTGTCATGGCTGTTGGTGTGACGACATATGTTGACGTCACGGTGAGTATCAGCCAAGCGAAGCCCTTGAAGCGTTTCGAGTATGGTAGTGGTTGCCAGATCATGACATCATCCACAAGCAGATATTTATTTATTTCCTTAGAGGAGCATTTTAGAAATAAAAAATTAAGCTTATTGTACATTTTCAAAGAAATCATGAGTGGTTTCATTATTTTCGGCTAAAAGTACGCCTAATTACACTAAATTCCAGGATTCGACCAAGGTGCCACATTCCCTTTAAAGGGAATGTGGCACCTTGGTCGAATTCAGGAATTTGGTGTAATTAGAGGTATTTGTAGCCGAAAATCATGAAAAAGTCCATGATTTCTCTGAAAAATGTTCAATGAGCTCAATATTTTGATTTTAAAAATGCTCCTCTAGGGTGAAAAATAAACCTTTGCCTGTGGATGACGTCATGATCTGGCAACTAATACCATATGCAATAGGCTTCAAGGGCTTCAATTGGCTGATTACTCACCGTGACGTCAGTGCTGTCGTCACACCAACAGCTGAGAACTGTGGCCGCCTGGCTGGAGTAGATTTGGGGCAAATTTCAGGTAGGTTTTTTAGCTTTTCTCCATGGAAATTTTGTGTTTCAAGACAAATGATATATTGAGTACCGGTTTTTCCAGCATGCATTACAACTTGGCTATCTCAGTTAAAACCACGTTATAAAGGTGTCACATTCCCTTTAAAGCAAGGCTTGCTAAAATCGATCCTGAAACCCAACAAATTTAGCATTGGCAGCCTTTTGAAAAAACGAGTGCATTCCTATAGTAGGGGAGACCAGGGCAAAGCGGACAGCGGGGCAAAGCGGAAAAAGCTGAATAACTCTCTGCAAAGTGCTGTAATCTGCCGGAAATGTGAGTCATAATGAACGTTACTTACCAACGCATCCCGCGCATTTTCATCAGCTGTCTCCTCATTTCGCTTCCAGCGGGGTAGAGCAAGGTAGGGTTTTTAGACTGTTAGCTGGCTTTTGCGCTACACTTCGTGGTCTTCAAAACCCCATCCAAGCAGCACGGATTTTGTTTTATTGAACCGCTGGAAACCAGTACGGGTCTCTTGATTGCCTAGAAAAACCTCGCCTCGATTTGCCACTTTTGTGATGACTGGTCTCCCTTTCTCTTAGACTGTGTTGCATGGGGCACGGTGAACTGGGGCAAAGTGGAATCCGTCCACTTTGCCCCATGAATGGAAAGAGGGACGTAGTGCAGAGAAATAATAGATTGTGACTACAGTGCATAGTCTTAGAAACAGGGGGGGGCAGGAGGGCCACTGGTCTCCCATTTGTCTGTGGCGGGCCCCGTAACGGATGCAAAATATAAAAAAACTGTAATAGAAAATAAGAAACCCAAACGGGCCCATAAGCTTGTCTGCGAAACTTCTTAAGCTGACCTGGGCGCCTGAGCTGATTTAAGGTCCTATGAGTCAACCTCGAGGGGCCGCTGAACATACCTCTGATGCCCTATAAGCTAATCTGGGGTCTCTTTAGCTGAACTGGGGGCCCCAGAGCTAGTTTGGGACCTCCAAATCGTTCTCGGGTATCTAAGCTGAGATGAGAGCCGTGAACTTGAATGGGCCCTTGAGCTGGTCAAAGACCCTATATTAGCCTACATTGGAGCCTCTGAGCTGAGGCGTTCCCCCAAGGCTAATCCGACACCTGAGCTAATTTGGGGCCCCCCGTGTTGAAGTGGGGGGGGCTTAGCTGGTCTGGACCCTCTGCTCAGTAATAAGGCCCCTGAGCTGGGGGCCATTAGCTGCTTGCATTGGCCCTCCTGAGCTGTTCTTAGACCCTGTTTAAGCCGACCTGGGGCCCCTGAGCTGATCCAGGCCCCTAAGCGAACCTAGTCATCTGAGTTCTCATCTAGCTTGGGTCCCTGTGCTGAAATGGGGGCTCCTGAAGTGATCTGGGGCTCCCTGATATACTTAAGAGTCACTGAGCAGAAGACTTTGGGCTTGAATGGGCCCTTTGAGCTGTTCTGACCTTATAACAGCCGACCTGGGCCCCTGAGCTCAGCTAGACCCTAAGCTAATCTTAAACTCCCTGTGCTGAACTGGGCAGCCCCTGGGCTGGTCTGGGCCCCGTGCACAGTTATAGGAGTTCTGAGCTGAGCTGGGGACCATGAGCTTAAATGCGCCCCTGGAGATCTTCTGAGACCCGATATACACCGACCTTTGGGCGTCCCTAAATTGAGCTAGGGCCCTAACCTAGTTGAAAAATGCTGGTGCATAAGCGGAGAAAGTCCAAGAGGGGGAAGCAACCAGAGGCGGAGAAAGCAGGCACCCTGAGGACCAGCAAGGGGTTGATGCAGAGGACAAGGAGTAAAATACCAAAAATGGACACTAGCGGTGCGAGGGCTGGTCCGAGCCAGAGAGGTGAACCGAGACGCCAGTTCTTCCAGGCTAATGACAATGAAAATGAGAATTGTATTGTACAGATAGGTACTTATGCTGAATCCCAAAAAGGTGATGGCTGGTCACGGTGCGCAATATGTCCTAAGTGGGTCCACGATACATGTGGGAGGGGGATTGTTGCAGAGAATATAGTTTTCGTGTGTGGCACGTGCCAGTAGTGGGTGCCTTGGTTCGTGAATGGTGAGAAACCCTTAGCGATCATCGTGAATACAGAAACGTCTGCGTGTTTCTTTCGCTTTTTTGTAGGTTTGATAAACCGGCCCGAAATTTTACACAGCAATTGCCATTACGTTATCTACAGGCGTGGCAGCCAGCACCTGGCTTATGTCTTATACGACTGATATCAAAAGCAAACGACAGCAATCTTTTCACCACCACAAAATGCTCTATTCCATCGCTTAAAACCTCTACGCAAACCAGAATATTTCCACTCGAATAAGATCAACACATGCGTTCCTATTCAGCTCACGACTATTGTGACCTGCGACTTTGTCTATTAAAGTCGTCGGTCTTCTGGTGCTGGAAGTTACTTAACAATTCATGTTGGGCATAGCCGCATACCACAGAGGCCTGCCGCAAAACATTTTTTGCCGTCAGATAGAAACTTTTAATGCTAGAGCGTTTGGCAACTGAATAGCGGGGAAGGGATAGCAAAATTTTCACTCTGCAGAAGCTATCCTATCAAATAAGTGGATCTAAGCATTTATGTACAATTATGTATTAAAATTATATCAAACTGAAAAGTATACATGCCAAATATCTTGCAAACAAAGAATCGAGGCCAAATAAGCCTGTCCACTTTGCCCCGTGCTTGGGGCAAAGTGGTCAAAATAACTTTGGCTTACTTTTTGGTTTCCTGTGCAGATAAGTTCTTGAGCAAATATCACTAGGGTGGCCGCTTTGCCCTGGTCTCCCCTAATTGTTTTCCTTTTTTATAAGTGGGAGGAGCCTGTTTTGATATTCATGGGAAACTGGCATTAAGATAACCAAGGGTTGTAGAAGTATCGAGGTAACCGGTTGCCTCTGAGGAACATTCCTCTCATCTCGGAGCATCAACTGATTTGAGTTGGAGAACCATATTACTTTTTCAGACCTCTGATTGGGAGTGCCGAGGCACCCCTAGCGAGAAATGAATATCCACACCTTGTTTTCGAAGCAGGCTTTTGAGGTATCGGGGACATTTTCGTCTTCTTACAGAATAGGCAGACACAGGGCCTATTCTAATGAGATGAACAACGACAATTGACCTCCACGTCTAGTAAATGAACCCCCTGGTCTGGTTCTATGTTCGTGATAATTCTCTGCTGGCGGAAATATAATAAGCTTCTCGTCCACTATTGGAAATACGACAACCACAGCGTCTGTTAAACACTCTTACTGCCAACATTTGTGTCTGATCCTGTCCCCATCCTCAGCAACAGGCGAGGTGGTGTTCACCTCTCGTGCCACATTCGTTTTGACCACATATCGAGCACGGTGTCAGTCGGTCGGTAATGGCCTGTGCGCGCGCACGCACCACGCACACCGCGGCCGCCGTTGTTTTCTCCGTGATAACCCGCTGAACCAGCTGACAGATGAGAGACCGCCGCCCGCCAACGGGTGGTCCGCCTCAGAACGGCTACACCGGTATAAAGCACACCGAGCCGCCCAACTGGGCCACAGTCATGTACCACATTCCACCGTGCGTGAACACCAAACAACAACGGTGACGACTAGTCTAGGCGACGGATCACCCGCCCGGTGATAGACAGAGGAAAACACAAACCGGAAAGCTATCGCCAGTCGTGCAGAAGACGCGCCGGCGCCATCATGGGAGCGGTGGGCAATTGTCTGGTGGTGCTCTGCCTGCTGGCCGCAGCAGTCAATGCTGAGCTGCAGGACGTGCAGCCTCTGGAGGCCGACTCGCGCCTGTTCTTCAACACGTCTAACATTTCGATTTCAGCCGACTTCATCATATTCAGCGGGGTGCTACTGTTGTCTCTGCTACTCATCGCAGGTATAGCCTTCCTCATCATCAGCCTGCTTGGTGGCGATGAAGAGACAGGATACTCGTCCTACTCGGGAGGAGGAGGAGGAGGGTCGTCCGGCGGATCCAGCTACTCGGGCTCCGGACGCAGCGTTCCCTCCGAAAACATTTGGAGCACCGTGTCCATCATCGACTGGATCGCGCTGGCCGAAGAGCTCTACAACACGGAGGACCTGACCAGCCGGCAGTGTCAGCAGCAGCTAGTCTGTGAGCTGAAGCGCAGCGCTCCAGCCTGGGGCGAGACGGCTCGTGCGGCCAGCGGGGCCATCGACTACATCTCCTACATGAAGATACTGAACCTGCCGGAGCCGGTGGACCAGCTGCTGAGCCAGTACGAGGAGGCGGCTAGCGCAGGTCGCGACAGCCACATGCCCTGTGGCATGCTCTTCTCCGAGTGCACGCTTAATATTCAGAGTCTGCTGAAGAGGTACACCCATACAAACAGCTGAACATCTCTTAGTATATCGAGGCCTGTGCCACGTTGTGGCATCATCGATTTTTCGTTATGTCTTTTGGTATGATGATCTTGTTTTGACCAAACGCTGTAATTGGTTTTGTTTTTGTACATTGGTACTGTTGTTTATAGAGTGCCAAGTCTGATCACCTGCAATCGTAAACCCTGATAAGATTTTTGCTTAAGTAAGTCTCATGAACTCACTAGACATTTTCACTCAAATGATGCGAGGATAGATATTGCGCTAAGGATCTCCGGGGTGGTTGGTGTTTTACAGTTCCAACACACAGTGCTTGAAACATATTTTTTCTGATAGCGTACGGGATCGGGATGATTCGGCTTCGGCTAAAATTTCACCAACATCGAGAACGATATCATTTTCAAAGCTGGTATTTGTATTTGCTTTATGTTTTGCTTCATACTGACATGCTTGTTATCTTCACATATGTATCAATTGTCATTTTTAATGTGCTTTATGCGTGGCAGCGTTACTTTTGTAAAATGTATGGCTCTGTTTAAATCCTGATTTAGGTAGGTATCCCAATGTGGGTCACACTGCATCTGTTATCTTTTCTGTGAAGACCAAGAACAATAAAAACGGGCTATAATTTTCGCATTTCTAACTAATCCCCCTAGCCATAAAAACCACAAACTCATAAGAAATAAGGAACTCGGGGAGCAGGGCACTGGTCTTACTTCGACGCTTCCTTTAATATTTCCGGCGTTCCTTGAAATTTCTCCACCCCCCCCAGTCTCCATCCGATCAGCAGCGCGTCCCCACAATGCAGCTTGAACCCTGATAAACTGCGGTAGTGCGGCATGGTGCCCTTCTTGGCCAAATCACAAGCACTCTTTCGATGGTCTTGGATGAGGGGAAAATTTGTGGAATTCATTAGTCTGTAGCTCCAACTACAGGGAAACTATAATAGCCATAGGTATTATCTTAGTGATTTTTCATAAGTTCCAGTATTGAATGAATTTCTTTCCTTCATCGGCCTTAAGGCCAAGTTTTTACCTCTCAGGAGGCTCGGATCAGTTCGACCATGTCGAGTTTTCACCAATCCGTCCTGTTGAAATTACATCTAGAAATGGGTCGCTTCGCTTATCTGCCCAACGATTAACCCTATTTCCGTCAGGCTCCTGGCTACCCCTATTTCCGGCATGGGGGGCAATATCGGCCCCCCTAAGATCTCGTAATCTATCCGGCCGATTTTGAAAATTCAAAGTGCTATAGATTAACCTTACGCTAAAATTTATTTTAAAAAGAAAATTTCCAAATTTTGATTTTTAAGCGAAAAGTCGTGCAAAATATACAATTTTTGTGTATTTTTTTTAGATTTTCCATAACCCATGTCTCTGTGGTATGATTTTCACAAAACTAGTTCAGATTTACAAATAATTAACTCAAAATTGTCATATACTCGAGTTACGCAAAAATTCGAAATGCAATGGCAATTCCAGGACCAGGGCTATGAGGGGAAATATATACAACCTAAAAAGTTTTTGTTACGCGGATTAGAAGCCGTCATATACTGCTTGGCATCTTTGACACACAAATAAATGAAAAAAGCGAAAAACTCATCAGGGGCGGATGCAGTAAGGTAAAATAGTGGGGTAAAATACATACCAACAATATGCGAGTGGTATGCATGAGTATATTAGTCCATCGACTAGTTGAAATTCATTTCTGATAATTTTTACCCTCCCATGGCAGCTCTGGGAAAGGGGGTGACATAGATGGATCAAGGACTCTCGTCGTGGGGGTGGGGGGTGGGGGTGATTGGAAACACATTTTCAATATACGACGATATTGAGTCGCGGCGGTGATACTGGCTGGGAATATATATTTTGAAAATGTAATGTTACCCCCTCAAATACTGACACTTTTCCGCCATTGGTAACACGTTCCGTATGCTGTTGTCTCCGCCATCTGTCAATGGGCGAAATATTTCCTTTGTCGTTCCTGAAACTGAATACATACAGAGCATGCTAGTCTCGCACAAAGCTCTAAGTGAACTCACATATGCTTTTATATTTGTGATTTACTCTACATTATAGTGACTGGACACGCCACTGGTAATCTAAAATTGGGTTATAACTATTTTGAATTGTCATATACCCAATTGCATTCGCCCTGGCACGGCTGTAAGCAGTCGTCTTCTCACTTATTTTTTTCTAAAAGGTCCGCCACCCCATTTTAAAAGGCAGCCAGGCGTGCCCCCACCGCGATCCCAACGACAACAGCACCCTTACGTTAACACCAGAAACATAAATTTAAACGAGTCGCGGCACGCCCTGCTAGGAAATGAAGCAAAAACATAAGATAGCAAAAAACAACTGTGTTACTATTTAAGCAATTGTTATAAAAAGGTTGCTTAAAGAAGGCTTCTGTAAAATGCTACAAAAGCCTCGACCATTAACCCACTGTTAATAAAAGAGAGACTGATCACACCTAATCGTTTAGTGTTAGTGCTCATTTCCATGCAGACTACTCCATGCGGATTTAAGTTAGTAATTCCCTGGAATCTAGCAGACAGGTAGACGAACTAGTAACATCTACTAGAAAACAGGGGTTGACTGAGGGGATTTGCGGGGAAAGTGATAGTTGTAAGGCGAATGACAAGGAAGCGGGGATTTACTAAGAAAGATCACCACGAAACAAAAACAAAAGACGAAATTCGAATATAAGTGATGACACTCATAACCATGCACATACATACAAAAAAAAAGAAACAAACGTTTTTCACACGCACCAACAGAGACTCACGCACGGCTCATTCACACGTACACACGCAAGAACTATAGCACCACAGCACGTTTGACTATTCATTATCTCTGCGATATTTCAGGAGGTAGAAGTTTCTAATTTGTTTTTTTAGAGTAGCCTTGTTCAGGGGCACATCATCAATATTGGGAAACAGCGAGCATATAATTTCGTTCCATGCACTCGGAGCTGTATATGAAAGGAAAATCTACGATAATTAATTGGAGTAAGGGAATTTCAAAATGTTGAACCAACCTGGTTATCCCTGGATTTTGACGACGGAAAAGTGAACTCAGAATAGGAGGTGACAAGCCAGCAACAACCTTTGACAGAATTATGATCTTTTGTTCGGAAACCAAATCGGGGAACTTTAGGATGCCTAACTCTAAGAAAATATCATTGGTGTGAGAAAAATATGGTTTCTTTGCGATAATTCTGACTGCTCTTTTTGCAATTTAACAATTTTGTCGAGTCTGGATTCGTAATTTGTTCCCCGAACAATTGCACAGTAATTTAAATGAGGTAATATCAACGTATTATATAGACACATCAGTTCACGGGTTGAAAGATAATGTTTTGCCCTGCTCATTATTCCGAGATTTCGACTTATTTTGGATGATAAAGATGTTATGTGAGAGTCCCATTTGAGGTTTTCATCTATTAGTATTCCTAAATATTTAATTTGCTTTAGTCTCAGGATTTTCACTTCATTTATTCTTAAGTCTATATCCGCAACAGTGTTCCGAGAGTAAATTTGGTAATTTGATTTCAAAGCATTTAGTGACAGTCTGTTTGATTCAAACCATTTGGACGTTAACGAAAGAACATGACTAACCTTTTTCTGCAGCTCATTTACACTATCAGCTGATAAAACCTTTTCTGCAGCTCATTTACACTATCAGCTGATAAAACTTACTAACGTTTAGTCCTTCTTGATAACATTCCCCTCATTTTGAACTTCTGTAACCGCCCCTGATGAATACAAATAGTGACAATTGTGAATGCACTATCATCTCACATAACAAATGATATAATAAAAGCATATAACTGGTATCAGGATCAGCAGGGACGGCTTCCTTTTAGAAAGAACCCACCGCATACGATAATACTTGGTTTGTGGATAGAACCTCCCAAAAACCCAGCCATAGCTCCGTCCCTGGTAAATATATAATTTTAAAAATTTCAGGAAACCTGCCTGTGCTAGTTTTAGGAAAAGGCACGAAGTTTGAAAGTTCTATCGCAAGCCGTTTCGGAGATATTCTCGAAAAACCTGAAGGGAGGGGCAATATTAGCCCCCTACCGGAAATAGGGTTAACTTCAGAAACCTCTGGTCCAAATTTAATTTTGGTCCGTTCAAGCCAGGGCCTTAATCTGCAGCCAGACCATGATGATTTTCTGTCCCTTCAAATAACAAGCAAACCATACCCAAACTTGCCTCTCGCAAAGACTACACCAAATGTTGGGCATCGTTTGGAAGCTCTCGGCAGGATGGATCGGTGGGCAGCCACTCAGCCACTTTCAGCTCAGAACAGAGTTCAGTTGCCGAATGTCGCAAATGTAAAGTGTTATTATTGAATCACTTGAACGAAACAAAATCAAGAATATTTCACCTTATAGTGGTGCAACTGCCGCTGATATCCGAACGCCATCCAATCTGCCCTGCTGGTCTGCTGGACTTGGATGGGCACCCTGTGGAAGGTAGCACTAAGGCTCAACAAACTTGTTTTGTATGTTTACGGCTCATTTTTCTATTCAAATTCAGTGAAAACTACTTTTAAAGTCTCTTGGCATCCACGCTACGGATAATTTCCGACATTGCCCTGAATTTTAAAGATTCTGAGTTCCGCGAATGCTGCTGAAATTCAGGTTTAAGAGCAGACAAATCGATGGGATAGCTTAACATTTTTTTCACGACAGGTTGCGGAGTTAGTAGGAGCTCAGGTGTCCGTTAAAACCCTCAGCCGATGTCCTGTACGGAGAGAGCCCTGGTGAGACGGGATGAAGCCTCGGTCATTCGAGCAGGCTGGCATTACAAAGCTTGTAAATGTGCGGGTACGGTAAGGGCAGGTAAGAGAACCCAGGAGATAGTTCGCAGCCATTCGGTTGGTTGCGTGGGAACCAATGAGACCGTGTTGGATTTGGTGTAAATCATATTCCGGATCGTGGCCGACCATTTTCTTTAGGACCAAGCTGGAAATATGAATATAGGTGAGACCATGCTTTGATGAGAGTAGTCAACTCTTTTGTGCGAGAAAATTACGCAACTAGATGTGTATGTTGTAAGAAAACATTTTGTTTCTTTCAGATAGTGCCTCCTGTTTTTGTTGAGCTGAGTCTTAGCCGAATTCCATGAAATGTAAGCTATATTTATCGAAAGAGCCAAGTCAGCGATGTGGCCGATTAGTAATTTTCGCAGGCAGGTTTGGTAACAGCAGGCTAAAACTCTTTTTGGCGGGTTTCATCCAGCAGTCCGAGTGGCAAGTGTCGCACGCTTAAAAGGTCAACATCAGGTGGTGTTGGTTTCCTCCCTGTCAAAGTGTGTAAGCGGTGTGGTTTGTCACATGATTTTCAAGAAACATTTGCCTGCAAAGTATGTTCGGCGGCACAGTATAGTCGCAGGCAATGCACTGCGACACAGTATACTGGTAGGCCAGACACTACAGCAGTACGGAACAGTCTAGCTTCAGACCTATACTGCGGCACAGTATACTGGCAGGCCAGACACTGAATTAGTACGGCACAGTCTAACTTCAGACCTATACTGCGGCACAGTATACTAACAGGCCAGATTACTGCAGTAGTACGGCACAGTGTAGCTTCAGACCTATACTGCGGCACAGTATACTGGCAGGCCAGACAGTGCAGTAGTACAGCACAGTCTAGCTTCAGACCTATGCTGCGGCACAGTATACTGGCAGGCCAGATACTGCAGTAGTACGGCACAGTCTACCTTCCAGCGGCGGCGCTTGAACACTATGACAGCCTAGGCACGATTTTTTAGAGGTGGGGACGTCGCCCAGGCTTTTTACCTGATAGTGGACAGGGGCGGATACAGCAGGTCGCCTGGAGAGGGGGCAAAGCTTAAGTCGATGAGAAAAAATAATATTTATGTTAAAATGTTGAATATCATAATATATATATATATATATATATATATATATATATATATATATATATATATATATATATATATATATATATATATATATTTGTCGGGGATGTGGAAACGGTTGTGTGGCAGTGTATGAAGTTGCAAGGCAATATTCAAGAAGGATAGGTAGGTAGGTAAGTAAGCCAGGAAGGACAAGGTACTCACAAGAGCTTCCCATTTCAAGGACAGCTTCGGCAGTTTATTTTTATGACATCCCATTTCTCGCTGTATGATCGAACGGATTTGTTAAAATTTCATCCCCCAGATTTTGTGCCATGACTCGCGCTCTTCATAAGGGTTTCCCAATTTAAATATCTTGCTAATAATTGCCAAGCAACTGTACCTACTAGAGAAGGCTAGAAATCCGCGAATACAAGAAAACCAATACATGAATCCGCTGTAATCAAGGTCCTAAGACGCGGCATCGCATGTCCTAGCACTTCAGGCAAGCCTAGGTTGCTGATTTTACGAGCCAGTACCCGAATGAATGAGGTATTAGAGATGTCAATCAAAAAGCACATGCTAGGTTTGACACGGTGTTAGGCAGATTCAGCGGATTCGCGAAGTGCCTGATATCATATTTGTTGACGGTAAAAGCTGCAAATTTGGATTGTCAGAGATGCAAATTATCAGCTCTTTGACCCAGTGATCCGAAAAAGCAATCTTCTCTGCAACTTAACCGTGGAGTCAAGGTAGATTTCTTCCACATAAAATACATACTGACTTCGACATTTAAAAGTGGCTAGACAGTGCCTAATGTGCCTCTATGGAAGCGCCGCCACTGCTAGCTTCAGACCTATACTGCGGCACAGTATACTGGCAGGCCAGACACTGTAGTAGTACGGCACAGTCTAGCTTCAGACCTATACTGCGGCACAGTATACTGGCAGGCCAGACACTGTAGTAGTACGGCACAGTCTAGCTTCAGACCTATACTGCGGCACAGTATACTGGCAGGCCAGACACTGTAGTAGTACGGCACAGTGTGGCTTCAGACCTATACTGCGGCACAGTATACTGGCAGGCCAGACACTGTAGTAGTACGGCACAGTCTAGCTTCAGACCTATACTGCGGCACAGTATACTGTCAGGCCAAACAGTGCAGTAGTACGGCACAGTCTAGCTTCAGACCTATACTGCGTCACAGTATACTGGCAGGCCAGACACTGCAGCAGTACGGCACAGTCTAGCTTCAGACCTATATTGCGGCACAGTATACTGGCAGGCCAGACACTGCAGTAGTACGGCACAGTCTAGCTTCAGACCTATACTGCGGCACAGTATACTGTCAGGCCAAACAGTGCAGAAGTACGGCACAGTCTAGCTTCAGACCTATACTGCGGCACAGTATACTGGCAGGCCAAACAGTGCAGTAGTACGGCACAGTCTAGCTTCAGACCTATACTGCGGCACAGTATACTGGCAGGCCAGATACTGCAGTAGTACGGCACACTTCAGCTTTAAACCTATGCTGCGGCACAGTACAGC
The DNA here is from genome assembly GCA_034440635.1 of Lepas anatifera. Lineage (NCBI taxonomy): Eukaryota > Metazoa > Arthropoda > Thecostraca > Lepadidae > Lepas > Lepas anatifera. The sequence continues at coordinate 4,140 of JAOTON010000950.1, read as the reverse complement.
GGTAAGCCTGAGGTGCAATGTTACATGTGAAAGTATTTTCCAAAAATACTCCACCCAAAATGTCTTGCGCCGTTTTACTTATATCATGTATTTGCATCTCGATCGATGCCTCCTCTGTTACAGAATGCCTTTTCGGAAGGATGCTGCTCAGGTGTGCCTGCCCGGTACCCGTTTTTACCCTCAATAAAACGTATGTTGCATCAGGTGCAGGGCCTGTGTTTCCATTGGCTTCTTCACAGTAATACCACACATGTTTCTTTCTGTGCGATATTTTCCCTCACAGTGGTGTTGATCATGAGCGCGTGTATTTTAATTTTATTCATGCCCCCACTCACAAAAATAAGCGTCGAAGAGCAGGGCACCTGTGTATAGCACATGTAGTGCCATACATGTTCCGGTGAACATACGTTTGGTCCAAAACATTGGAAATTTTCTAAACCTTCCAGCACACAATTGCTTTTTTAACTGGGCGAGTCTCTGACAAGCTGCTGGGAGTGCATGTTTGCAGAAAGTTAAAAAGTCCATATCCACGCTTATAGTGCTACCTAATTTAGAGCTCAATTTCACTAATTCAAACTAGTGCACACATTTCAAGTGTTTCTTGGCTCAAATCCTGGGGTGGGTACGTTGGGGCAATGCCTAAAACAGCATTTCAAGTTGGCGTATCACCCGGGCAGCTTGGCTGGTAGGCCTTTGGGATCTGGCCATGCCGCTCTGAACACTCCCATTGGCAGTGTAACACAGAAGGCTTTAGATCAGTTCCGCGGATACGCTCCAGCACCCAGTATTTACCCGATGTAGGTCGGCTGGCAGCTGGAAAAGGCCATCCCGTGCTTTATGGGTGTTGCATGTTGACTTTTAATTCACTGGTTTTCGCAAGCATTTCTCGAATTGATGAATGGAACTGCTCAAGCTTATAAATTGAACTAAACGTCCGGTGTGAAAATTTCAGGTTTGCAATAGCCTGGACAAAGTGCCTAAATAAAGTACACAATCGGTTAATGGAACATATATGCTTCCACAGATTTGTATCGACGCATATAAATGAACATCATGCTACGCTCTCTGCAACTATAGAGGCGTGCAAAGGTGCCTTGTACCGAACGCCTTATAAAAAGCCCTAAGGTAAGTAAGCTCTTCTGCAACGTAAGTGGCAGCATTAACATAAATGAATACGTGAAAGATAACATTTGAATTGAATTAGAAGGGAAGTGTTGAAAGGAGCATGCTTGAAAAATGATCGAAGGTTTGAAAAATTCAATTTTAGCAAGCTGGCTCAGAGCATAAAACTAAAAGTATAGTTATTCTATGTTTATTTTCTGAATGACTGTGCTCGCTTCGAACTCGATCGATCACTGCAGTTTTTTCACTAGTACTATAATATTTCCGGGAAATAAATCCCCGTGCGCCTTCAAAATATAGAAAATAGCTGCTGCCACTCTTATGCTTTCTCAAAGTACAGGAAGTGTCTAATAAACTGTAAATTTGAGCGGAACACCGCGTCTGTGCCGCCGTGCCCTTGGACCGCGTCTGTGCCGGCCGGGTCCTGGGACGACATCTGTGCCGGCCGGGTCCTGGGAGGACGTCTGTGCCGGCGGGTCCTGGGACGACGTCTGTGCCGGCCGGGTCCTGGGAGGACGTCTGTGCCGGCCGGGTCCTGGGACGAGGTCTGTGCCGGCCGGGTCCTAGGACGAAGTCTGTGCCGGCCGTGTCTTGGGACGACGCCTGTGCCGGCCGGGTCCTAGGACGAAGTCTTTGCCGCCGTGTCCTGAGACGACGTCTGTGCCGCCGGGTCCTGGGACGAGGTCTGTGCCGGCTGGGTCCTGGGACGACGTCTGTTCCACCGGGTCCTGGGACCGCGTCTGTGCCGGCCGTGTCCTGGGACGAGGTCTGTGCCGCCGGGTCCTGGGACCGCGTCTGTTCCGGCCGGGTCCTGGGACGACGTCTGTGCCGGCCGGGTCCTGGGACTGCGTCTGTGCCGGCCGGGTCCTGGGAGGACGTCTGTGCCGCCGGGTCCTGGGACCGCTTCTGTGCCGGCCGTGTCCTGGGACCGCGTCTGTGCCGGCCGGGTCCTGGGACGACGTCTGTGCCGGCCGGGTCCTGGGACCGCGTCTGTGCCGGCCGGGTCCTGGGACGACGTCTGTTCCACCGGGTCCTGGGACCGCGTCTGTGCCGGCCGTGTCCTGGGACGAGGTCTGTGCCGCCGGGTCCTGGGACCGCGTCTGTTCCGGCCGGGTCCTGGGACGACGTCTGTGCCGGCCGGGTCCTGGGACTGCGTCTGTGCCGGCCGGGTCCTGGGAGGACGTCTGTGCCGCCGGGTCCTGGGACCGCTTCTGTGCCGGCCGTGTCCTGGGACCGCGTCTGTGCCGGCCGGGTCCTGGGACGACGTCTGTGCCGGCCGGGTCCTGGGACCGCGTCTGTGCCGGCCGGGTCCTGGGACGACGTCTGTTCCACCGGGTCCTGGGACCGCGTCTGTGCCGGCCGTGTCCTGGGACGAGGTCTGTGCCGCCGGGTCCTGGGACCGCGTCTGTTCCGGCCGGGTCCTGGGACGACGTCTGTGCCGGCCGGGTCCTGGGACTGCGTCTGTGCCGGCCGGGTCCTGGGAGGACGTCTGTGCCGGCCGGGTCCTGGGACTGCGTCTGTGCCCGCCGTGTCCTGGGACTGCGTCTGTGCCGGCCGGGTCCTAGGACTGCGTCTGTGCCGGCCGGGTCCTGGGACAGAGCGCGCCAGACAACTGGATTTCTCACTCACTGCCGCACGACGGCCCGTGAGAAGTTATTGAATGATAACCATGGACGTTTGCATTCGATGAAGATCCATGTGCACACTTTTGCTGGTAATATCCTGAATGCAGCTCACTGGCCACAATGCTGGGAAAACGTTTAAAAATGCTCAAAATTTTCCGGAAATTAAATTTAAGCTGGTCATAACCAACGATATTTTAGCGTTGTATACTACATGGCCAGTAAGCTCGCTTTTTCAGCCTCGTAGGCGAAAGGCTTACATGCCTATGAAGTTTGATATACGCACTTTTTCTGAAATAGGTGATTTTACTATTTTCTTGAAGCTATAACTTACAGACCGTATATCTGCAGAAACAAGAATCAAAAATCTATGCTTCCCTTGACCAACAACTTATTTGAAAAAAATTGGGACGAAGTCTATGAGCATGAAATGTGAAATATACATGGTCTGTAGTCGATTTTTTTCAGACACGCTCCAAGCGCAATATGTGACCCGATTGTGGTTCATGCGGTGTCCTAAACGGGACGTCGCGGACGGTCGGCGGTAGTTGCAGCGCGGTCATTTACCTGGCTCTGGGAGCTTTGACCGGCAGAGGAAAGGTTCAACTTTGATAGCAATTTGGCAACTAAAGTTCCGACGAACTGTTGTTTACCAACAAACAATATTAAAATAACGGTTTAGGAGAAAAATGTGATCATGCCCAATTTCAATATAGTTTTTAGTATAAATTTCAATTTGAAGTATTCTTTTAAAACACATACTACATTTATTGACTAAATAAACAACAGATAACACGGAGATGGGCTTCTGACGCAAACCGTCGGCGTAAAAAATGGACAATGTTCAACTTTTTCTGCGACGCGCTGCATCACTGTGCGACGCGTTGCGTTAGGGCGTTTTGTGTCCTAATTGAAGACCCGGGTCGTTGCGGCAGATCGACGGTTTGTGCGCGTTGCAACGCCGTGCGTTTTGGTTAGAACACTGTGTTAGAATGGATAATGGATGCATGTCTGAAAAACTACAAGAACCACCTCCTGCGAACTGGGTGGCACTGTTTTGGGACACGCATCAAACGCTGAACACACTTTTCTTCAAATCCCACTAATTTTGGTCAAAACTCAGGGGAAAATAATTGTGTTTCCGTGTTTCAACCGGAATACTTTTGATGCAAACGTGAATAGTTGATAGGAATTGGGCCTGAAGCGCGGGAGTTGGGAGCGGTCCTGGTGAAACTCTGCCACCGACCGCCGTGTGTGCCAATTGCTGCAAGTATTCACGCCCTGCCCGGTCCACTCGCACTCTCCATGTGAATTATCGCGGGAGACCACTCGGCGGCTGACCGCACATTGCCGGGAATCGGCACAGTGTCACATATAAAGCCGTTTTCCCGTCATT